>CM056718.1:20250457-20850457 GCA_029844215.1 Przewalskia tangutica
AAGGATTATTTCTTTCATGATATCAGAAGTCTAAGTATTTTTTTTCCTTCCTTGCCTCCGCTTCTCTAAAAAATACCTCTCGTTTTTTTTGTGCCACTTTCTCGGTAAAAAACAGTACCTTCCCTTCAAAATTCTTTCTCCCAAAATCCCTCAATCACATATTGTTCTATCAATATGTCTACATCAAAGAACATGTTCCATCTTGCCCTTACAGTTTCTAACATCAAGAATCACATCCCTCTTGTTCTTGAAATAGAAAACGTCCTATATGCGACGTGGGCCGAACTGTTCAAGATTCACGCACACTAGCATCAAGTTATACATCACATAATCCCCGCGGATCCTGAGGTACCAAAACGCGAGGATGATCCAAAGGTGTGGATGACGCTTGATGACATCGTACTCTAGTGGATTTATGCCATTATCTCTCTTGAGCTCTTACAGACAATTATGGAATCCAACTCCACATAAATGACTGCTTGGAATCGATTACGTGATATCTTCCAGGATAATAGTCATTCACGCATTGTCACCCTAGAACAGGAATTTTCTCGAGTCGCTATGGAGACTTTTCCAAACGTTTCATCTTATTGCAAACGACTCAAGGACTTGGCGGATCAACTTCGCAACGTGGGGGCTCCTGTTAGTAATAGTTGTCTCATTCTACAGATGGTTGCAGGCCTGTCCGAGGCCTATAACGGTGTTACTTCGATCCTTCGTCAAAGTAACCACCTACCGGAATTCTATCAAGCCCGCTCAATGCTTACATTAGAAGAAGTCGGTTTGACTAAGAAAGCAGCTACCAGTGCTAGCCCGGTAGTCATGATGATGTCCTCCACCAATTCTCCAAGTTTTGTTGATAATTCGGGCCAAAATTGTGCTCACGGTGGCGACAAAAATAATGGGAAAAATCAAGGCGGTATACGGGGTTCTGGCGGTAACAACGGTGGTAGTAGGTCCCACACCAATAGCAGTGGTCCACCACCCAACTGGTCTCAGTCTTGGGCCAACTAGCCGTTGGCCTGGACCAGTGGGCAGTGGCCCAATAACCACTGGTCCAGTAGAGGTCCAGTCCAGCAGTATATGGGCGCAGCAACAAAAATATTTTCGGCCTAGCAGTGTTGGTCCAGCAGATTCATATCAGGCCTGGACCAGTGGGAAGTGGCCTAACAGCCACTGGTCCAGTGGAGGTCCAGTACAACAGTATATGGGCAAGTAATTTTTTCGGACCAACAACCACTGGCCCAGCAGTGCCAGTCCAACAACTTCATATCGACACCCATCTGGGCCGGGGAAGTAAGCCGGTGTGCTTGGGCCCCGAGCTCCTCAGGGCCATTACATAGTAGGCCCCACATCATCCGACATTGAGGCTGTCATGCACACACTTGATTTGACGCAACTGGACCCGAATTGGTATATGGACGCAGACGCCACTACCCACATGACATCCGACCAAGGTACTCTCTCGTCTTATTCTAATTTGAGCAGTAATCGTGGTATAATTGTTGGTAATTCAATTCCAATTCATAGTTATGATCATAAAACTTTGTCTCATCCCCATCCATTACTTGTCTTGAAAAATATACTTCATTCCCCAAAATTGATTAAAAATTTAGTGTATGTCCGTAAATTCACAACTGATAATTGGGTCTCTGTTAATTTTGATCTTTTTGGGTTTTTTTTTGAGGGATTTCAAGATGGGGAACCCTCTCATGAAGTGTGATAGTAGGGAAAATCTTTATTCAATCACACCAAGTCTCGATTTCTCGCATCAAGCCATGCCTTCCACTTTTGCAGCTCTTGCTCCTTCCTTGTGGAATGCTCGTCTAAGTCATCTGGGGTCGTCTATTTTGTCTGTCTTAGATAAAAATAAACTTATTTCTTGTAAGGGTACGTGTAGTACTCCGAATTGTCAGTCTGGCTCTTTAGGGAAAATTGTTAAGTTGCCATTTATGAACTCTAAATCTACTACTTCAAATGTCATTTGATATTATTCATAGCGATTTATGGACATCTCCTGTTCTTAGTTCATTGGGTCATCATTATTATGTTCTATTTTAAGATGATTATTCTAAATTTTTACGGACGTTTCCAATAGCGAAGAAATCTCAAGTTTTTTCCATCTTCCAAAAATTTAGAGCTTTTATTAAAACCCAATTCGAACGCGAAATCAAGAATATTCAATGTGATAATCGCAAAGAATATGATAATGGAGAGTTTCAGGAATTTTGTGCTAAAAATGGAATCAATTTTTGATTCTCTTGTCCTCATACATCTTTTCAAAATGGGAAAGCCGAACGCACAATTCGTACTATTAATAACATTATTCGAACTTTCTTGGTTTATGCTTCCGTACCCCCGTATTTTTGGCATCATGCTCTACAAATGACTACCGATATTCTTAACATTCTTCCTTCCAAAGGTTTTACATATTCGTCTCCTCTTCAAATTTTATATAGTAATATTCTCTTGTATACACATCTTAGAGTCTTTGGGTGCTTGTGTTATCCACTTTTTTCATCCACCACTATTAACAAACTTCAGGCCCATTATACCCCCTGTGTGTTTTTGGGTTATCCGTCAAATCACTGTGGTTATAAATGTTTTGATTTGTCCTCCAATCGAATCATTATTAGTCGTCATGTTATTTTTTATGAGTCCCAATTTCCATTTGCTAAGGTAGATAGTTCTGTGCCTAGTTCGTATAATTTTTTGGATAATGATATATCCCCGTATAATGTTTACCATTTTTTGGATATGTACCACACCCCGAATATGCCAGTGGGCCCACTGCCCGCTGTCCCTCCAGTAGCGTCATCACTGGGCCCAGAAACTGGGCCATCCTCCCAGCCCAGTTCGTTCCTCGATTTCCAGTACGTCGACTGGCCCAAACCCATTAAATCTCGTGTCCAGTTCTGGGCTAGCAGGTCCACTGCCTGCTGGCTTTCACCAAATTCAGTCCCGAGTCATGGACCAGTCACCCGAGCCTAATGGGGTATTTTGAAATCAAAAAGATATTTTAATTTAAATTCTAATGTTCTTAAATCATCCTTACCCCGTAATCATGTGTCTGCTTTAAATGACCCAAATTAGAAAATTGTCATGACTGA
This sequence comes from Przewalskia tangutica, assembly GCA_029844215.1. Classification (NCBI taxonomy): domain Eukaryota; kingdom Viridiplantae; phylum Streptophyta; class Magnoliopsida; order Solanales; family Solanaceae; genus Przewalskia; species Przewalskia tangutica. The sequence goes on from CM056718.1 coordinate 20,253,568, forward strand.
TGAATATAATGCTCTTATTGATAATAAGACGTGGGAGTTGGTACCCCGTCCATCTGGTGTTAATATTATTCGGTCTATGTGAATTTTTGCGCATAATGATAATTCTGACAGTTCTTTTGCAAGGCATAAGACTCGTCTTGTAGGTGATGGTAAGACTCATCAGGTTGGTCTAGATTCTGGTGAGATATTTAGCCCGGTGGTCAAGTCGGCTACCATTCGCACTGCGCTCATCTTGACTCTTTCGAAATCATGGCCCATTCATCAGCTAGACGTGAAGAATGATTTCCTACATGGTGACCTCAAGGAGACAATATACATGCATCAGCCCTTGGGGTATAGGGATACTCGATATCCTCATCATATCTATTTGTTGAAGAAGTCCTTGTATAGGCTTAAGAAGTCTCCACGAGCTTGGTATAAGAGGTTTGCTGACTATGTTTCGACTATTGAGTTCTCTCACAACAGGTCTGATAATTCATTATTCATATATTGTCGGGGTTCTTCGATGGCTTATATACTATTATATGTGGATGATATTATCTTGATGCATTACGCCAGTCTATTATGACAATGCTAGTTCTGAGTTTGCCATGAAAGACTTGGGGCCATTAAGTTATTTTTTGGGGATTGCTGTCACTCGTCATGCAGGTGGCTTGTTCTTATCACAGAGGAAGTATGCAGTTGAGATCATTGAGAGGGATGAGATGTCATCTTGTAAGTCAACTTCCACTCCAGTTGATACTAAGCCCAAGTTGGGTGCTGCAACTGGCTCCCCCTATGAGGATCCGACCCGCTATCGTAGTCTTGCAGAGGCCCTTGAGTATCTTACGTTCACACGACCTGATATTACATATGCCGTACAATAGGTGCGTTTGTTTATGCATGACCCCAGGATTGAACATATGAATGCGCTCAAACACATTCTTAGGTGCATTCAGGGAACACTTGACTATGGCTTACATTTGTATCATTCGTCGATGCCTACGCTTGTCTCCTATACAGATGATGATTGGGGTGGTTGTCCGGATATCAAGCGTTCTACGTCTGGCTATTGTATGTTTCTCGTGAATAACTTAGTCTCATAGTATGCCAAACGTCAATCCACGCTTTCACGTTCGAGTGCATATGCCGAGTATCGATGGGTAGCCAATATGGTCTCTGAGTCATGTTGGTTACGTAATCTTCTTTTAGAGCTCTATTGTCCTATTCAGAAAGCTACCTTGAGGTATTGTGATAATATTAGTGCCATCTACCTTTCTGATAATCCAGTTCAGAACCAACACACTAAACATATAGAAATTGACATTCACTTTGTTCGAGAAAGGTACCTAGAGGATAAGTACGCGTCTACCATGTCCCTTCAAGATATCAAATTGCAGACATCTTTACAAAGGGTCTTTCCTCGGTTCTTTTTGAAGATTTTAGAGATCTCACAGATTTAAGACCACCCGCCATGATCATGGGGTATAAAGAATATACATACAATATACACATGATATGCATGTATATTGTATGTATATTTAGTATATATTCAAAGGGTCTAGCCGAGAAGCGTTAGGCCCATATCGTCCAGCCCATGGCCAGAATAGTCCGTGTATATCCAGTCCATGTATATCCCATTTATGGTATATTTTGTATAGACCACTTGTATATTAATTAGACTTGTAGTCTTACCATAATTGTATGATTAGTCTCCATATAGAATATGGATTTAGATGTAGAATAGGAAAATGATTTTTCTATTGTAACTTGTATATATACCTTTCATCAATAAGAATAATCAAGAGATTATTTCTTTCATTCCAATTCTGTCTTATATTTATTATACATGTCTAATTTGCAACTCAACAGATAGGATTCATTTAAAAGGGGCAACCCGATACACTAATCTCCCGCTATGCGCGGGGTTCGGGAAAGGGTCGAACCATCAGAGTTTGTTGTACGTAGCCTTACTTTGCATTTTCACGACTTGAACTCATGACCAACTGGTCACATGGTAGCATCTTTACCGGTTACTCCAAGGCTCCCAGATAGGATTCATTTATTAACTAAAATATCTTAACTATGGTCAATAACATTCTTCTCACGTCCATTCTCTTTCCATTACACTGTCAGATTAGAATTTATTTCCTCTTTCTTTCAAATGTCTCAGACGGTGCGAGAGTCCTCTTCTCCTCCGTCGGCGAACCACCTTTCTTCGTCAATAATTTTTCACTCGTAAAATTAAATATTTGACTGTCAACGTGTTTTGATTTATTCATTCATAATCCTAAAAAAAACTTTTCCCTACCAAACTTGAAAGAATGTATAAATCATGAAATATTGAGGGCTATTCCAACTTGTAAAAACTATATGGATGTGGCTCATTTAAAGTAAAACTAGTCATATTATACAATGCAAACCGAGAAAGAATGTTTAGAAGTAGTGATCATCCAAACTGTCACTTACTCTTTTGATTTGAAAAAAAAAAATCAAGTGATGTTAGCTTTCATTTGTTGTTACCAATCGGACACATCTTATTTTTATCAGAGACCTAAAATCTTCATCTCGACTGGCAGTTTGCTCCCTCTATGTAGGAATTGAAGTCGCTACTTTAGTTTTGGGTCTGATCAATTACAGTATTATGAAAAAACGACGAGAGCTTACGGGTACTTCCAATTTCGAAGTACATGGGCTTATACTATTAGGCAGATTGTACTCTGTAAAGATTATTTTAACTATGGTTAGAATATAGTAGTTAGTAACTTTCAAATTGGTCTTTTCAATACTATGGAGAGATTTTCCAACCAACTTTCAAAAGACTCCCCAACCACGGAGAAGTCATCCATAATTACCTCTATAACATATTTCACTAAATCATCAAAAATAGCCATCATGGAATCTTGGAAGGTGGCGGGGCATTGCAAAGACCGAAAGTCATCATTCGAAAAGAAAATATACCATATGGGCAAGTGAATGTCGTCTTTTCTTGGTCTTACGTAGCTATTTGAATTTGATTTTAGCCCGAGTACCCGTCCAAAATGAAATAGTATGCTTTTCCCGCCAACCTATCAAGCATTTGATCAATAAAAAGTAGGGGGAAATGATCCTTCCTTGTAGCACTATTCAACTTCGACCCTCCATTCGGTTACCATCCTTATAGTTATCAACTCATTTTTATCATTAGGGACCATCGTGATCCTTCATTTCTTCAGTTTACATTGCATGGGGCTCACCCATGCACTATCGGAAATGAGGTATACTACCTCGACTTCTAACCATATAATGATCTCTTTCTTGACAACATCTTGCATTGAAAGATTTAACCTTTTTTGATGTTCAAGACTCAGGGTACTATTCTCTTCAAGATGAATTCGATAAGTACATACACCCGGACTTATCCCTCGGATGTTCGTAATAGTCAACATGATTTCTCTTCTATAAGTTCTCAATATCGATAATAGAGCTTCCACTTTGCTTTCATTAAGCTTTGATGAGATAATAATCAGAAAGAGTAATTTGGCCCAAGAAACTTGTACTCCAAATGACTTAGAAGTGGACTGAGCTCAATGGTTGGTATTTCTTCAATATAAGGCCCGATATAAGGGACTCCACGATTTCCCAAGTCCAAGGCCAAACGCCTAGGAGCATAAGAATAGGATCATTGGCCCTCAAGTGCAGGCAGGGTCTCCCCAATCCTCTCAACTACCCCATCATCATGATTCAACAAAACCTCTATCAAGGCCCTTTCAATGACATCAACCTCGGTATATAACTTTACGTCATCATCAATCACATCAATTATCGAAATTACCCTATGTACATTGATTATTTCATGGATTTGCACACATGTAAGGTAACTTTTTCATCATTCATATAGAACTTCAAATATCCACTCTCTACATCACATATAGCTCTCCCCGTTACTAAGAATGGTCGTTCTAAGATTATGGAAACATAATAGTCAAACGCACAATTGAATATCACAAAGTCAGCGGGAAAGATAAATTTATCAACTTTCACAAGCACATCATATATGATCTCCATAGTCTCTTCACTATCTTATACGCCATGAGAAACCTCATACTTGTAGGTCGGAGATTGCCCAAGCCTAACTTTTTAAAAATAGTGAACGACATCAAATTGATGCTTGCTCCAATGTCACGAAGGTCCTTTGCGAATTGGCACACTTCAATGATGTATGGACTGGTGAAAGCACAGGATCCTCTTGCTTCTTCACAATGGAGCTAGAAGCGATAACACTATATTGCTGCGTAACATCCAACATTTCGAATTCACCCTTCTCTTCTTTGTTATAAAATCTTTCATAAACTTGGCATACCCCGACATTTGTTCCAAGGCTTAAACAAGCGGAATATTGACCAATAATTGTTTTAGCATCTCTAAAAACTTGTTGAACTTTCCATATTCAATTCTCTTGGCAAATCTTTGTGGAAGGGAGGAAGGGGCCTTAGAATAGGCTTTAAGGATTTAGGAGCCTCCTCTTCTTTATCGTTTTCTTTTTTATTTTTAAGAACCTTTCTTTTCTCAATAATATTTTCTTCAATCAAGACAAAATCATCCATTATCTTGTCATTACTCTTCTTCGAGTTTTCAACCACAATCAACCTCTCATCTACCACATCCATCGGCATCTTAGGCTCTTCCAATACTTTTCTACTTCTAGTAGAGATAGATAGACAATGATACACTCATCTCCCTTTATTTTTTGGATTCGCCACCGTATCACTAGAAAAGGTCCCCTTTTGCATTGGATTTAGTGTAGAAGCGATTTTCCCCAATTGACTTTTTAGTTGCTTGATAGATGTTGAATGTGAGGATACAACATAAATACCCTTGACAACATTTCTTCAAGCTTTGAACTAGCATAATCACTAGTAGACTCATGATTGTTGTAATGAGGAGGTTGGTAATCTTTCCCCCTAGTTGGAATATAAGGGTTGAAGCTATGGTTTTAGTACCCATTATTGTTATTATCTCTCCACCCACCTTCATTCATTTCTCTCCAATTAGGTTCGCTTTACTCATTCATCCAACTTTGATTCTCACCTTGATTATTATATCATCATGGTTGGCCCGTTCATTGGTAATTAAGGCAGAAACACCCTACCCCCCTTGCATATTGTTCACAAAGTCCACATCTTCTTCATTTTCATTGTACCCTTCATGATCATAGGGTACTATTTTGGCTGCACCTTGCTTAGGATCCATGCTAGTAATCTCATTCACTTTCTTGGTCCCCTTTTCCATTACATGCTTGGTAATGACCGCCATTTGGGTCATCAATTACGCCATAGTCTCATCACTCTCTTCCTCCTTCAATATCTCTCTACACACAACTTTTGAGGGACCACCCCCAACAACCTCCGACGATCTTGTATGCCAAGCATGGTTCGTATTTGTTAGCTTATCAAGAAGATCACTCACCATGGTAAATGAATTATTTATCAAGGCACCTTCCGCTATACTATTGGCCATTGACTTGTTGACCGAATCAAGCACCCGATAGAATATTTAGAACAAGACATCATCGCTCAACCCATGATTGTAGCATTGTTTTAGCTTCTTTTTGAACCTTAGACATGTTTCATGCAAGGAATCACCAGTCAATTGACGGAACGTCGAGATCTCATCTCGAAGTTAGAGCATACGAGCCTGCGGGAAGAACCTCTCAAGGAATACCTCCACCAAGTCGGTCCATGTAGTAATGGACTTAGAAGGTAAGTCATCCAACTAAATAGTGACCTCCCCCATTAGAGAGAAGGGGAAGAGACTAAGCTTCACGACATCTTCGGACACGTTGGGATGACAGAAGGCGAAGCACACCTTGTTGAAGTTACTCAAGTTCCTATTCAGATCGTCGGATGTCGATCCTCCTAATAGGCCCTTGTTGTTGAGCATATGGAGCATGGTGGAGGTTATGTGGAAACTTGCATTCCACGAAAGTTGGGGTGGCTGGATGACATTAGCAAAGGTGGTCATCTTTATGTTTCCCTCATCATCGGATAACTCCGCCATAGTACCTACAACTCAAAAATGACAAGCAAACGTAAATTTTATAAATAAAGCTTTTAGCAAAGTAATAATACTACAAATAGAAAATTTCAAGACCGTATTCCCCAACAACGATACCAAAATTTGATTTCGCTCAAATTACACCTTAAAATTGTATAACGCGACCATTGCCAAATATAGTAACCCAACTAGGTTGAAATCGAATCCCACAAGGAATACGATGTGAAATTACACTATTCTCTTTGTATTATGGCTTTACTAATTACTTTATATGGTAACCAAATTTGTTTATTTGTTTGTTTTAACTATTTAAGTTATCAAGTCAATTAATGATTAATATATCAAGTAATTTGAATTGTTAGGGTTGTGACTTAATGCATGAAGGTGGTGTTGGGTTTTTGCTAAAGTGGGTGTAATTAGTGTGGTATGCACAATGGGGGCTAATAACTAGGTTGGGATTTCTCAATTGACCAACCTAATTTCACTTTAGGCTTTCTCAAGATCTAAAATGGAATATTTATGAACGCCCATTATTACCCTTAGTTGATTCCTTTCTAATTAAAGTTAGGAATTATGAAACGGGGTTTAAAGCCTCAAGTCCTAATCAACATACCTCTTTCTTAGATTCTAGTCTCATTTTTCAAGTTTGACTAGAGACAATAGGCAAGAAAGAGTTGTTTGCACCAACCCTTAAACATTAAGGATGAGGGGTATTTGAATATCAAATTGTTACACCCATTTCATATTTGTGAACTACCCTAACTATCACATTCCATTATTTTGGCACAACCCCAACCTAGGTCTAGCCACTCATGTTAAACAATAAATGCATGAAAAAATAACAAATAAATGAAGACATAATGAACATAAGAGAAAAATGTACAATGATATTTGGATCAATAAATGAGATTGTCTTCTACACAAAAGAATACAATACAAGATTTTTGGAACTCAAGATGAATAGTATGATTGTCTTCTAAAAGAAAGACAGGACAACTTAAAATGGCTAGCTAGTAGGAATAAATGTGTCAAATCACAAAACCCTAGGTGGGTATATATATGTCACTACCCAAATCGGAGGGTCATGTCGGGCACCCGGACCTTACTTGTCGAGTACAACTAATCATATATTTACCACCTAACCGTAATTAAGCATGGGCCACAAGGGCCATCACGAGGTAACCTGTTGACACATAAAAATAATAAATTGGAAAGGTGCTACGTAAAACCCTGCAAACAGAAGAACCCAACCTATGCAAATATACATACTAAGGCCGACAAGACCATACACGACTACTATACACAGGATAACCATCTACAAGCCTCTAAAGATTATGTGACATCATAAGGTTGCGATGGGGCCCCACCATACCCTATGCATATAAAAAATATCATACCACGACTAGACTGCAACTCTGGAACATGTAGAGTGCTCTAATATCAACTGAATCAACAACCTACTAGTGTGGACCGTCACCCTATCTAACTGAGCCTGCCGACATGAAACACTAATGTATCGAGTATGTCAGGCATGAAGAATAACATAATATAGACATGAAAGTAACATGAGACAAGAAACAATCAATCTGTACCGAATGCCTCTGAGAGCCATAACATGCCTAAGTGTCATGTCTGTGCAGAATGCCTCTGAGGGCCATAATATGCCTAAGTGTCATGTACAATGCTATCATACATATACATATGCGTATATAATGCCATCAAACCTCTATGGGCATCCCATCATATCATACATGCCTCTATGGGTATAAACAACATCATATACTAGCTGATTATGTGGTGATGCGTATATAACGTCGTGTCCCTTTTCCCATACCATACATATATAATGCATACATATAGTAGCGTATATAATACCTGTGAGGTCAAGGTATATGTCACGCCCCGAACCCCGGGCCCGTGGCTGGTGCCCTACCTGGGCACCATCCTATTCATACATTACAATAAACTGCGGAAGATAAATAACACTCATTTTTTTTAAACTAAGGAAACGTCGATAAGGCTGCCATAATATAAATCACCCAAAAGGGTCTACACTGTTCAACAATGTAAATACAACTCTAGCCAGTCCAACCCACATATGAATACAGACCTCTAAGAATTTGGACAAATTTTATGACGGGACAAGGCTCCGCCGTACCTCTGAATATACCTATCCATAATGACAAGCTATCCTAAGCTCACAGATCCACAACTGTGTACCTAGACCTGCGGACATGAACGCAGCCCCCCCGAAGGAGGTCAGTACAATAGGTACTAAGTATGGAACGAAAATACAGTACAGTAAACAAGATCATAACTGTACAAAAGAATGACAGAGGCAAGTATGAAAATCAAATACCAGATCATACCGTACCATATAAAAATCAAAGCCAATTGGACCCTTGTATCACCGTACCACTGTACTACTGTATCATTGTACCACTTTCAAATATGAAAGTCATGGCAATATCAGGGACACCTGCCCTCAGCATATAATATCACAAAAGCATGCTCGTGGAATACAACATCACTGTCATTATGTAACAAGTATAATATATAACCCGTATCAAAGGAGCATGCCCGTGGAATTCCAACATCACTGTCGGCAGTCCATGATATAATATAAAGTCAACTGTCATGTCTATATGCCTATGATGTGTCCCGGCCCGTTAGTGAGGGACTCGGTATAATGAGAGTAAACTGGATATTTTTAATAATAGAAAATCAACTCATGAGACTATTTCACCCGCATGGGACTATTTCACCCGCATGGATCTTGTAGATCCGCAATAAGTATATATATAGATATACCCGCATCATGGAGTAGCAGTCCATGGAATAATCATGGGAATTGAACCCGCATGAGACTATTTCACCCGCATGGATCTTGTGGACCCGCATGAGGTATTCCTCGCATAGGACTATTTCACCCGCATGAGACTTTTTCACCCGCATGAGCCATACGGACTCGCATGAGGTATTCCTCACATCGTGGGTTTCAATTCCACAGAATAGGCAAAATGCAACATGACCCGGGGATTGACCCCGTAATAAATACTATGACACTAGCACAACCGACTATCATAAATAACATATGTAAGTAAATCATCTTTGACTCTCATTACAATAAAATGAACAACCATCATTTTATACAATCAAGACAATGGCATGCCTTCCTTTAAACCAAATCAATACAATTATCATTTTAGCAAGCCAAAGTACTACGTACGTTCACCGCACGTCCTGTTCCTTTATATAAATCCCAAGGCACTAGCCCTGCAACATCAAGTTACTTTTTCATCAAATCAAGCGACCTACACGCTTTATATCTAGTTACTCCATTCATGTACTATAATGAAACCAAGTTCATTCTATTAACCATATTTAGACTTTTCATAAAAACAGTTATAACCACTTCCCATAAAGCCATTATAACAACTCTTATGAAACTAAGGTGCTATCACACCTTTCCTTTTAGAACCCATCAAGGCGCTATCAAGACACTTATCATTTCAAGTATCTATTAAAAATATGACTTGGAAAGTCAAGGCATTAGTTACCATGTATTATTTGGGAGTTGAACTCCAAAAGTACTACGTACATACATTTGTTATAACAAGAATCATTTCATGAAGTATTAGGGCGTTTGGACCCAAAGTACTTTGTACATCATTTCTTTATTAGAAGATTTAAACCATGAAATGTTAGGAAACAAAATAAACTCAATCTCTTGACTTTCAATATTCAAGTATCATATACCTTCAAACAAATTCTCATACTTTCAAAAGATATCAAGTCTTTTCCACTTATAACATCAAGACTTATAGTCTTAAAACCTCGTATCATATACTCTTTAAAATCATGTCGCTTATACATATAAAATCATGTCATCTATACTTTAGAAATCAAGTCCCATAACTTGAAAAATAAAGTCTCATAATCTTTTAAAGTAATTCGAGTGACTTATACTTTCATAATCAAGACTTATATATTTTCAAAATCAATTTACTTACTTCAAATAAATCCAGTCACTACATATTTTCGAAATTCAAGTCTCAAGTACTTTCCAAATTAATACTTTTATGAGTCGTGAATATGTTATCTTCGTTTATAACGATCTTTCCATTGAGCCATGATCTAGAAATGTAATACAATTTTGTCTCATCTTAGTTTCTATGCAGATGAAAGATTCTACTCATTTCAATGTAATTGATTATCGATACATTTTCATTAACGCTGCAATGACTTGTTCGGTCCTTTTTTTCATTAGTGTAGTAATTTAGCAAGGTCAACTAGACTCCAATACTTCCTAACGACTCTTATCAACATCCCCCACAAGACTTGGTAAGAACTTAGGAATATTCTAGACATGCCTTTAGCATAAAAGCAATAACATGAATACTTCATATGACAAGGAAATTATACTCAAGAACAAGTCATGTATACTCCTAACAAATAGGGCATGGATTACATGGTCATTTGGCCAAGGTTAAGATGACCAAGTCTTGCTAGGCTTAGAAGCTTGACATTGTTGACTTAGTCAAAAGCCACTTGCCTTGATCTTTTAGTAGAATGCATCCAAGCCACCCATTTGCGCTAATCTTGACCCTCCATTGTGTTATTTAAACATACTAGTAGCAAGACTAGTTCCCATACTTAGAAATTTTTTCAAGAAACTTAGAAGCCTTCTATGTTGCTCTCGGGTTTGGGTCCATTCTCAAGACAATTTTTTTCAATTGTTGTCCAATAATCTCCACACTTTAAACCAAGGTTCCTAAGAGTATTGTGAGGGTATCTCAATAGAAAGATCCCGGAAAAGTGTCATTTTCGTATTAGTCGCAAAGTGAAAACCTAGTCACTTTCTTAGGTTTGGATTGGGAATAAAAGGAAAGTTGTTTGTGGTCTTCTAAGGGCTTCAAGTGGCGGATTGGAGTGTCAAGGAGAGGATCTAAGTTGCTAGAGAGCGACTTCGGATCTTGAAGTTGGATTAAGGCTCGTCAAGGTAACAATCTTGTTCTCTTAAGTGTTATAAGATTTCATATTGTTGTAGCCTTACACTTTAACTAGCATGAAGTATAATTATTAAAGATTGATAAGTATTATGAAGATTGGAAGCCTAAGATCCGAAATGACATTGTTAGTCATTTGAAATTGAAATACAATTTGGTCGATAATTAGAATCGTCGCATGTTATCTACTTGAAGATTATAGTTGTTATAATCGATTGCGGCTTTATAACATGTTATACTAAACAACTTGAATTGAAAAGGAATTGGAAAAGTTGATATGTTGTTACACCTTTGGCCGAGAATGACATTGTCTTTTGGACTAGTTTGATATCAATTGTGGGGCGGAATTTACACGTCTTGTTAGGCGTGTAATCCCCTATTGTTAACTACATTGTTGAGCCTTAAATGTGGCGTGTTTGGTTATTGAATTCAGGCCTTGAAAAAGGTGGAAAAGTATGTAGAAACAAAGGAAGTGATGTCCGATTTTCCGTAGAATTTAGTGACTTTGCACTTAGAATATTCTACGTTTGAAGTTAAAAGTTAATAGACGTATTATGGTCATTATAGGTTGACATACTACATACGGCATATTGGACTTAGCAAATGGATTGAACCGAAGAGGTATGTGGAACTTTCTTATTGTCACGACCGGAGTCGCGATCGGTGCCCTACCCGGCACCTCGTTCGTATACATCGAGAGAATAGCAATGAACATACACAACATACAACATGTTTAGACAATAATATCACAAAGCTAGCCGATAAGGCCGCTTTCCATAAAATATGCATAATCAAAGCAAAATCAGATAACCTCGGTTCTTACAAATTTCAAACCACAACATGTGACTACAAACCTCTAAGAATAACAACTGTGGCGGGACAGGGCCCCGCCATACCCATGAATGTACATAAATCTACAACATCAGGGAAAGACTGTACCAAAAAGACAAGCCTCCGGAGAAATGGAGCTTCTGACGTATGATAAGTGATCCTAAGAATGAGGATCCACCACCTGCTTACCCCTACCTGCGGCATGAACGCAACCCCCAATTAAGGGGGTCAGTACACAATATATACCAAGTATGTAAAACTGGAAAATACTGTAATTACATCATAAGTTTAAAACAAAGCCGGAGACATGTATGATAATAAAATTACAGTACACAATGCCTTACTAACAATGAGAGTAACTAAGAGTATACGTACAACATAAAAATAGGAAGCTCACGATCAAGCAGGACCATCCGCCCGCAGTATCATTAAGCAATCCTAATCCTGGGACTATTTCACCCGCATAGGTCGTGTGGACCCACATGAGGTATTCCTCGCATAGATCAGACTACCAGATGGGACTATTTCACCCGCATAAGCCCATAAGGACTCGCATGAGGTATTCCTCGCATCATAGGTAGCAAATCCACGGAAAACAGGTGGTATAACGTCTTGGGGGTTCACCCCTCATTTATACTCTTACCCTGGAGAAGGTGGTATAACGTCTTGGGGGTTTACCCCTCATTTATACTCTTACCCTATCTCAACCGGCCATCATACATAACATAAGCACTACCGGCTTATAATACAATAAATAAGCAAGTTAAGAAACCCCCCTAACTTCTTATTAGTCTTATTCATATTCACTCTCATTTTAGTTTACTTAAGGCACTAGCATGTCTTTTATAAAAATCCGGGAATTTAACCCAAGTACTACATACTTCCACTCTTTTAAAAATGACTCTTTTTCGTATAAAACTTCCAAGATACTATTAACTGTAGTATCAAGTCAAAATTACTTTTCAAGACAAGTCACAATACCTTTAGAAATAAAGTTAGGTTTCTAAATCAAGTGACTCATTTTCTTATAAAATCTTAGGCAATTGATGCCTTAAAATCAAATTGCCTTTCATTAAATCAAGTCATTTATCTTTCCATAAAGCTAATATAACCAACTTCCCATAAAGTCGTTATATTCACTTTATACCTTAGCCAAATACAATTTTCTATCCAAGGGACTTATACGTTTAAAACGAAAAAAAGTATCACATACTTTAAAACTCTTCAAGTCCCTTAACTTTAATAAAACTTAAGACATCCTTAATACTTTCAAAGAAGTGAGTTAATCTCCTAACTCACCCGACTTGGCTATTCATAAAACTAGTAAAGGATATCAAGGTCTTGTACGTCTACCGTACTATATACGTGCAACTAGTCATGCTTAAAAGATAGGAAAGTTCTACATACCTCATCGGGTCAATCCACTTGCTAAGTACAATATCCCGCCCGTAGTATGTCAACCTATAATGTCCACAATACGGCTATTAACGTCTTACTTCAAACGTAGAATATTATAAGTGTAAAGTCACTAAATTCTACGGAAAATCGGACAGCACCTCCTTTGTTTCTACATACTTTGCCACCTTTTTCAAGGCCGAATTCAATAACCAAACAGGCCACATTTAAGGCCCAATCAATGCAATTAACAATAGGGGATTACACGCCTACTAGACGTGTAAAATTCTGCCCCACAAAAGATATCAAACTAATACAAACTACTAGTCCAATTCGGCCACATAGAGTACAATAACACCAATTCTTATCCAATTTCCATTTCAATCCAAGTTGTTAGCATAACATGATATCAAGTCGCAATCGATTATAACTACTATAATCTTCAAGTAAGTAACATGCGACGATTCTAATAAACGACCAAATTGTAATCCAACTTCACATGGCTTCAATGACATTTCGGATTTAAGGCTACAATCAATCCATAATACTTATAAAACTTCAACACATATACTTCATTCTAGCAAACATGTAAGGCTAACAACAATATATAATCTTGTAACACTTAAGAGACAAGATTATTACCTCAATGATTCTTAATCCAACTTCAAATCCGAAGTCGCTCCTTAGCAACTTAGAGCCTCTTCTAGACACTTCAATCCGCTACTTGAGACCCTTAGAACAACACAAACAACTTTCCTTCAATCTTCCAAACAAAACCTAGAAAAGAAACTAGGTTTTCATCTTGCGACTAACACGAAAACTATCTTTTTCCGGGATTTTTCTATTGAGATACACTTACAATACACTCATGAACCTTGGTTTAAAGTGTGGAGCTTAATGGGCAACTAACAAATTTTTCTCTCTTTTTCTTGTAGTGAACCCGAGAGCACAAGCTCTTGTTCATCCAATTTTCTTGAAAATTTGGCTAAGTGCGGAACTTGTCTCACTACTAGTACTACTATATAGTAACATGGAGGGTTGAGATTAGCACAAATGTGTGGTTTGGATGAAGTTCTTTTAAATATCAACTAAGTGGTCCCACTGACTAAGTCAAATATATCAAGCTCACTACTTGCAAGACTTGGTCTTCTAAATAATGGTCAAATGACCCTTTTTCCCATGTAATTTTCGTCCAAGACATCATAAGGGGCGGGGGGGGGGTGACACGTGTCGCCCTCCCATTCGTCACAATATTACGTTTTCCGAAAATTCCATAATTCCGATAAATTTTTACAAGTCTCAAATCTTAACATTTCTGAGTTCTTACGTACGTTCTTAAAACATGTCCTGTAAATACGGGGTGTAACACTTATCTCTTGAGCATGAGTAGTTGTAAACGTATAGTACGGTATACGTACGAGATTTGAATGGATTTAGTTCATTTGATATCCTTGACTTGTTTTTCCAAGTTAGTTGAGTTAGAGAATAACTCACTTGTTTTTAAAGGATAGAAATGCCTTGGTTTCCAAGGCATAAAGAATGATTTATTCTATTAAGGCAAACAAAGATTTCTTGACTTGAAAGTGTATAGGATACTTGATTTGGAAAGTATTGATTCCTTGAGCTATTCTAAAGTTAAGAAACTTGAGTACTAAGTTAAGAGACTTGAAGTATTTTAAAGGTATATGATACTTGGTTTTGAAAGTATAAGTCTCTTGGTTATAAAAAGAATGGAAGTGTCTAAAGCATAAAGTTAGTATAACGGCTTTATGAGAAGTTGGTTATAATAACTTTATGGAAAGTTAAAGGAATGATTTACTCTAGTGATGTAAATAAAGATAAATGACTTGAAATGAAGAAAAACAAATTGATTTGAAGGCATCAATTGCTTAATGTTTTAAAGTAAAAAGGTCACTTGATTTAGAAGTCCTTAAATGTAGTTCTAAAAAGTTTTGTGACTTGTTTTGAAAAGTAGATATGACTTGATACTACGGTTATTAGTATCTTGAAAGATTTATATGAAAAAGAGTCATTTTAAAAGAATAGAAGTACGTAGTACTTTGGGTTAGATTCCCGGATTTATATATTGACATGTTAGTGCCTTAAGTAAATTAAAATGAGAGTGTATATGAATAAGGCTAATAAGAAGTTAGGGTGATTTCTTAACTTGCTTATGTTATGTATGATAAACTGGTGGTGCTTATGTTATGTATGGTAAGCCGGTAGTGCTTATGTTATGTATGATAGCCGGTTGTGCTAGGTTATGCTATTCTTACGGGGTCATTCCCCGGGTTTGTGACATTTGTATATTCTGTGGATTTGCTACCCATGATGCGAGGAATACCTCATGCGAGTCCGTAGGGCTTATGCGGGTGAAATAGTCCTATGCGGGGCAGACCAGTCCTATGCGAGGAGATTACCTCATGCGGGTCCACACGACCTATGCGGGCGGATACAATCTATGCGAGGAAGTTACCTCATGCGGGTCCATACGGTCTTTGCGGGTGAAATAGTCCCAGGAGTAGGATTGCTTAATGATACTACGGGCGGGTGGCCCTACTTTGATCATGAGCCTCCTATTTTTATGCAGTAAAGTTGTTACACCCCGTAAATTGCAGGACATGTTTATAAGAACGTACGTAAGAATTCAAATGTTAAGATTTGAGACTAGTAAAAATTTATCGGAATTATGGAAATGTCGAAAACGAAATATCATGATTTAACGGAGGGAGACACGTGTCACCCCCTAGTGGTCTTGGACGAAATGGACATGGATAGAATGGTCATTTGACCAATATTAAGATGACCAAGTCTTGCAAAGACTTAAGCTTGATATTGTTGACTTAGTCAAGGCCACTTGGCTTGATCCTTGTGAAATGCATCCAAGCCACCCATTTGTTTTAATCTTGACCCTCCATGTTCCTATATAGTAACACTAGTAGCAAGACAAGGCTTTACACTTAGACAAATTTCAAGAACATTTGAAGAAAGCAAAGGGGGCTCTCGGGTTTGGGGTTCCAAGAATAAGAAAAAATTTCAATTGTTGTCCAATAATCTCCACACTTTAAACCAAGGTTCCTAAGAGTATTGTAAGGGTATCTCAATAGAAAGATCCCGGAAAAGTGGCATTTTTGTATTAGTCGCAAGGTGAAAACCTAGTCACTTTCCTAGGTTTGGATTGGGAATTAAAGGAAAGTTGTTTGTGATCTTCTAAGGGCTTCAAGTGGCGGATTGGAGTGTCAAGGAGAGTCTCTAAGTTTCTAGGGAGCGACTTCGGATCTTGAAGTGGATTAAGGCTCACTAAGGTAACAGTCTTGTTCTCTTAAGTGTTATAAGATTACATATTGTTGTAGCCTTACATTTAACTAGCATGAAGTATATGTATTAAAGATTGATAAGTTTTATGGATATTTGAAGCCTAAAATCCGAAATGACATGTTGAGCCATTTGAAATTGAAATACAATTTGGTCGATAATTAGAATCGTCACATGTTATCTACTTGAAAATTATAGTTGTTATAATCAATTGCGGCTTTATAACATGTTGTACTAAACAACTTGGATTGAAAAGGAATTGGAAAGAAAACTTTGTGTTGTTATACCTCATTGCCGAAATGACATAGTATGTTGTATTAGTTTGATATCAACTGTGGGGCAGGATTTTACACGTCCTGTTAAAGCGTGTAAACCCCTTTGTATTGCTGAATTGTTGGGCCTTAAATGTGGCGTTTGGTTATTGATTTTCGGATCTTGAAAAAGGTGGAAAAGTATGTAGAAACAAAGGAAGTGTTGTCCGATTTTCCGTAGAATTTAGTGACTTTGCACTTAGAATATTCTACGTTTGAAGTAAGAAGTTAATAGACGTAGTATGGTCATTATAGGTTGACATACTACATGCGGCATATTGGACTTAGCAAGTGGATTGAACCGAAGAGGTATGTGGAACTTTCTTATCTCTTGAGAATGAATAGTTGTAAACATATAGTACGGTAGACGTACGAGATTTTGACAATCTAGTCCATTTGATATCCTTGTCTTATTTTAAGAATGTCTAAGTTGGTTGAGTTAGAGAATTAACTCACTTGTTTAAAAATATTAAGGATATCTTTGTGTCTAAAAGTTAAGAAACTTGATTACTAAAGTTAAGGGACTTGAAGTAATTTAAAAGTATATGATACTTGTTTCGTTTTAAAAGTATAAGTCCCTTGGATATATGGAAGAATGTAATTGCCTAAAGTATAAAGTTAATATAACGACTTTATGGGAAGTTGGTTATAATAGCTTTATGGAAAGTTAAAAAGAGTGGTTTATTCTAAGTAATGTAAGTATGATAAATGACTTGAAATAATGAAAGGCAAATTGATTTGAAGGCATCAATTGCTTAAGGTTTTAAAAGAAGGGAGTCACTTGATTTAGAAGCCTAAATGTATTTCTAAAAGGTCTTGTGACTTGTCTTGAAAAGTGGATATGACTTGATACTACGGTTATTAGTATCTTGGAAGTTTTACATTAAAAAGAGTCATTTTAAAAGAATAGAAGTACGTAGTACTTTGGGTTAAATTCCCGAATTTTATAATGACATGTTAGTGCCTTAAGTAAACTAAAATGAGAGTGTATATGTATAAGACTAATAAGAAGTTAGGGGGATTTCTTAACTTGCTTATGTTATGTACGATAAGCCGGTAGTGCTTATGTTATGTATGATAAGGTGGTAGTGCTTATGTTATGTATGATAGCCGGTTTTTCTAGTGATATATTGTTCATTACGGGGTCATTCCCCGGGTTTATGACATTTGCATATTCCGTGGATTTGCTACCCATGATGCGAGGAATACCTCATGCGAGTCCGTAAGGGCTTTTGCGGGTGAAATAGTCCTATGCGGGCGGACTACCCATGCGAGGAATACCTCATGCGGGTCTATACGACCTATGCGGGCGGATACAGTCTATGCGATGAAGTTACCTCATGCGGGTCCATACGACCTTTGCGGGTGAAATAGTCTAGGAGTAGGATTGCTTAATGATACTACGGGCGGGTGGCCCTACTTGATCATGAGCCTCCTATTTTTATGCAGTAAAGTATACTCTTATTTACTCTCATTGTTAGTAAGGCACAATGTACTGTTATTTGAGTTATCATACATGTCTCCAACTTTATTTTAGACTTATGATTTAATTACAGTACTTTCAGTTTCACATATTTGGTACATGTTGTACTGACCTCCTTCGGGGGGTTGCGTTCATGCCGCAGGAAGAGTATACAGGTTGCTGATCCTCACTCTTAGGATCACTGTTTAGCTGTTGGAAAGCTCCATTACTCCGGAGGCTTATCCCTGGTATTGTCGGTTGTTGTACATTCAGGGGTATGGCGGGGCCCTGTCCCATCACAGTTGTTATTCTTAGAGGTCTGTAGTCACATTGTGGATTGGGTTTTTAAGAACAGAGATGTACTGGTTTATTTTATTCTGGTTCATGTATATTTTACGGAAGGTGGTCTTATCGGCTAATCTGTTGATATTTACTGTTTAAGTATTTATGAGTTTTATATGTTCCGCTGCTATTCTATGATGTATACCTGTAAGGGGTGCACAGATAGGGCACCAGTCGCGGGCCCGGGGTTGGTTCGTGACAGAAGTGATATCAGAGCAGTTAGTCCTCGGAAAGTGTCTACAGACCGTGGCTAGTAGAGTCTTGGTTATCGGTGTGTTGTGCACCACATCTATAACCAGGAGGCTGCAGGACATTTAGGATTTGGTTTCCATTCTTCTCACTCTGAGATCGTGCGATAGAGCTGTGTTGTTAGGGTTGTCTCTCCCTAACAAGTTATATTGATTGCAGCTACGAGAGAGGCAGCAGTGACCCAGGAAGGATTATGTGGATTTCGTATCCAGGTTGGTAATAATTGTAGTATAGTTGGTATTATGACATACAACTATACAGATTTATGTATGAGGGTCACATATGGGTTGCCTAGAATGATTTTAGATTACCGGGAATTAGTAAGGACTAAATAAATGCCGGGAAGGTATGAAATAATTTAATAAACTCTCATCAAGGTTTTACGTACTGATTTGAGATAATTAGGAAAGGATGAACTGCCTGATAGGGTAATGGACCCTTAAGAAGTTTAATTAAGGGACTTAATGGAAGACTATGTTAATAGATTAAGCTACGTGGTATGATTAAGAGAATGGTACGGATGAGACCCGTATGGAGTAAGTATGGTTGTTGTGATCAAGACAACACGATTAGGGTATTACGAGAAGTTTTTGTACCCGTTTACAGGGGGACTGATAAGGTAGGCTTGGAGCATGGGAATTGTGAGCCTAAGAATATTGATAACCGCCGAGACCTTAGGTATATAAGGCCTTCTCGGGTAGTAAAAAGTTAAGTCAGACCAAGGATAAGAGTTAAGTACGGCGCCGAGTCGGGTTGAGGACCTATTAAGGGTCGCCCCATAGCTTGAAATAGAATGAGATCAGTTGATAGCAGTCCCGCTACGTGACAGGGTCACAAGGGTGCAAGTCCCGAGTCTAGTTAATCGTTTTACGGGTTCGTGGACGCATTCCACCAGAACCATATTGTGAGAGCCGGAAATGGCCTTATATTGTTTAACTTAGTAACTCCAAGATTGGAGGCCATCTTTATTATGGAAGTCATGGACGTAAGCTAGAATAAGTTTGGAAGTACGGAAAAGAGTACGGCCGGTAAGAAAGTGAGCATCCAAGTGTAAAAGATAAAATCTGAATCCATGAGAATCTTTAGAGTTAACTACACCCGTGAGTGATGGGTGGTAGCTGAGCGGGTGTATAATAATTGCCCGGTGACGATACAGTCGTCGGACCCTAGCAGACCTAGTAGAGCTGACATGACAGACCTTGAGGTCTTATGAGTACGGGTTAGTTGGCCTCTTGTTATGCCAACGCCGATCGCAGAGAGATTGGTTGGTACCGCTTCCAAAGAAACCGTTATCGAGTGGAAAGGAAGAGAAGTGGTGGTAACCAGTGAATTATCCTTCCTTCTTTGACATCATTATTTTTTTATAAGTCTGTGTGACTTGTTCATTTGAGGTGAATTGAGGCAGAAGGTAAGAAGTACTTGAATTTGAGGGAGTTTATTTTAAGTGCCCTTGGGGGTACTGTTACACCCCGGAATTTCAGGATATGTTTATAAGGACGTACGTAAGAACTCAAAGGTTAAGGTTTGAGACGAGTAATTTTTTTTTTTAATCGGAATTTTGGAAATTGTCGGAAAACGTTTTATTGCGACGAGCGGGAGGGAGACACGTGTCACCCCCCCCCCCCCCTTAATGGTCTTGGACGAAAATTTAGGCTAAGTGTGGAAAATGTTAGCTTGAAATAATGGACCAAGTCAAAGGGTCAAAGGGAGCTTGATATAATTGACCACATCTAGACCACACATTTGTTTTTATCTAAGCCCTTGATGGTGTTATATATTCATCCTACTACTAGTAGAAAGACAAGCTTTAAACACTTAGAAAAATTTCCCATCTTTTCTTGCTCTCTTCATGCTCTGGCTATCGAGGTTCTCCCACACAAATTTTGCAATTGTTGTCCATTAGCCACAAGACTTTAACCCAATGTTCCTAAGTGTATTGTGAGTATATCTCAATAGAAAATCCCGGAAAAAGAGAGTTTTCAGATTAGTCGCAAGGTGAAAACCTAATGGCTTTTCTAGGTTTTGGTGGGAAGTTTGAAGGAAAATTGTTGGTATGGTTCTAAGGGTTTCAAGCGGATTGAAGTGTCTTGGAGAGGTTCTAGACTACTAAGGAGCGACTTGGATTGGAAGTTAGATTGAGATTCGTTGAGGTATAATTTTGTTCTCTTTAAGTGTTACAAGATTATGTATTGTTATTAGCTTTACATGTTGCTAGCATGAAGTGGTTAAGTTGAAGTTTATAAGTATTTTGGAGTGCTTGTAGCTAAATTCGAAATGTTATATAAGCCACTTGAAAATTGGATTACTATCGTCGCTTATTAGAAATCGTCGCATGTTACCTACTTAGAGATTATGGATTGTTATAATCAAATGCGACTTGATATCATGTTATGCTACCAATTTGGATTGAAATGGAAATTTGATAAGAATTGGTAAGGTTGAACTCAAGGTGGCCGAATTTGGACTTTTAGTTAGTTTTTCATTCAGATTGGACTACTTTCTAAATTGTTGTGAGCCAATCGGGCTGTTTAGTTTTTCATTGTATTGAACTACCTTCTATATTGTTGTGAGCCAATCGGGCTGTTTGGTTATTGTATTCGGCCTTGAAAAAGGTGGCAAAGTAAGTAAAACAAAGGAGGTGCTGTCCGATTTTCCGTAGAATTTAGCGACTTAGCACCTAGAATATTCTACGTATGAAGTAAGAGCTTAATGGACGTATGGTGACCATTATAGGTTGATGTACTAAGTATAGCGTATCCTACTTGAAGAATGGAATAGCTCGAGGTGGAAGTACTTTGAGCTTTTGCTACTTGTCGATAATCGTCGCGAGGTATGTGAACCTCTTCCTTCGTTTGACATGATTCTATGTATGGAATATACATGTAGTACTATTTCATGATTCCTTCTACTCTTAGAAGTTAAGAGGTATGCATGTCGATTTACTCTACGTAAAGGTTATGTATAAGTTATCCTAAGTTCTTACCAAGTCTTATGGGGGATGTTGGTAAGAGTCGTTAGAGGTATTTTGAGCCAAGTTGACTTGGCTAATTTACTACGAATGAGAATAAGTATCGAACAAGCCATCATAGGCGTTAATAAAGGAAAATGTAATGACAATTAATTGTGTTAAAACAAGTAGAATTCTCCATCCGCATGAAGCTAAGATAAAACAAAATTGTATTACATTTTCTAGATCATGGCTACTTGATTAAGATAGTTATAAATAAGTATAACTTATTCACAACGCACCAAGTATATGTTACTTAATTTATAAGAATTTACGTATGAAGTTTTAAGACTATGGACCTCAAATTGTTAAAAGGTTAAGGGACTTTATTTTTCAAGTTAAGAGACTTGAAGTATTTTGAAAGCTATGTGATTTGAATTGAAGTATAAGTTTCTTGGTTATCAAATGAATGAATTCGTCTAAGAAATAAAGAGTTATAACGGCTTTATGGGAAGTTGGTTATAACAACTTTATGGAAGATTTAAAAGAATGGTTTTCTTCAGTATTGTAAGCAAAGTAATGATTTGAAATAAATAAGGGCAAAATTGTTTTAAAGGTACCAATTGCTTAAGGTTTTAAAGAAAGAAGTCACTTGATTTAGAAGCCTATAATTGTATTTCTAAAAAGTATTGTGACTTGTCGTGAAAAGTAGATATGACTTGATACTACGGTTATTAGTATCTTGGAAGTTTTGTTTGAAAGAGAATCATTTTAAAGGAGTAGAGGCACGTAGTACGTTGGGTTAAATTCCCGGATTTTATAATGACATGTTAGTGCCTCAAGTAAACAAAAAATGAGAGTGTATATGAACAAGCTAATAAGAAGTTAGGGGATTTCTTAACTTGCTTATATTATGTATGATAAACCGGTAGTGCTTATGTTATGTATGATAAGTCGGTAGTGCTTATGTTATGTATGATAAGTCGGTAGTGCTTATGTTATGTATGATGGCCGGTTGAGTTAGGGTAAGAGTATAAATGAGGGGCAAGCCCCAAGACGTTATACCACCTTCTCCAGGGTAAGAGTATAAGTGGCGGTAAATCCCAAGACGCACCACCGCTTTATGTGTTATTTGACGACCGCCGAGATAGTGGTAAGAGTATAAACGGGCAAGCCCCAAGACGTTATACCACCTTCTCCGTGGTAAGAGATAAATGAGGGCAAGCCCCAAGACGTTATACCCCCGCTTACCACCTTCTCCGTGGTAAGAGTATAAATGAGCGGCAAGCCCCGCACGTTATACCACCTGTTTTGATTGATTTTATGGGCGTGAGACCCATGGTTATGTTTTACACTTTTAGCCGCCGATGATGGGGATTCCACGCATGCTTTGATATTGGTATGATCGATCGCGTCCCATTGACCGGTAGTATATGTGTCCCTCCGTAGTGGGCCTGACTATGTTATGAAAGATAAGTAAGTTAGATAGAAATGAACTTAATGACTTCTCCTAAGTAAGTACGTAAGATATGGCTATAACTCTTAATGGAATGGAAAAGATATTGATGTGAAATTAAGTTCATGTTGGTAATGACACGCAGATCTCGTATGTATTTTTATATTTGTCCTTGTCATTCTTTTGTACGCTTATGATCTGCTTATCAGACGTTATTTCGCTCCATATTCGCACTGTTGTAATCGACTTCTTCGGGCCGCGTTTCATGTCCGCAGTTTAGGTATTACGCTATGGATCCGCGAGCTTAGGATCCTGGTTCAAAGATTTTGAGATGGCTCCAATGTTCCGAGTTGTCATGGCTATGTATATTCAGGTACGGCGGGCCTTGTCCCGCCATGCTGGTTATATTAACACTCTAGAGGTCCAGTAGTCACATATTGTGGGTCTTTGTAAAAGAAAGGAGGCAATCGCCGGTTTTTTTATATGCATGGAAGGTAGCCCTATCGGCTAACCTGTTGTATACTTCGATGTTTTATTTATAAGTTTCATGTATGTTCCGCTGATTTTTCTCGATGCGTATGTAGTGGTGCCTGTGTAGGGCACCGGTCGGCTCCCGGTCGTGACAAAAGTGGTATCGAGCCGTTGTCTCGGAAAGTCTACGCATCGTCTAGTAGTCTTGATTATCGCGTTGCGCACCACATCTATAATCGTGAGGTCGCAGGCATTTAGGATTGGTTTCATTCTTCTCACCGAGATCGCGATAGAGTGTTGTTAGGGTCGCCCTCCCTAACGAGTTATATTGATCGCAGCCACGAAAGCGCAAAGCAGAGACCGGGAAGGACTATGTGGATCGTATCCAGTTGGTATGATTATAGTATAGTTGGTATTGTGAAATACAAATATACGGAGTTATGTATGAGGTCGACGCGTGTTGCCTAGAATGATTTTAGATTACCAGAGTTGGTAAAGACTAACTAGGTAAGGTATGGAAGTTATGTATGTATGTTAGAAAGAGTTGGAAGTACGAAAAGATAATCTCTTTTGGGCTTAAGATGGACGAGTACGCGCATACGTATTAGGGCCATGTGTGGCATTGTTGGTATGACGGTGGTGAAAGGAAACTATGTCGCAAATTATAATGATTGACTCAAAGAACATTCGGGACGAATGTTTCTAAGGGGAAGAATGTTACACCCGGAATTTCGTGATATGTTTATGACGCACGTAAGAACTCAAAGGTTAAGGTTTGAGACGAGTAATTTTTTTAATCGAATTTTGGAAATTGTCGGAAAACGCGTTAAGTGCGACGAGCGGGAGGCGACACGTGTCACTCTCGCCACGACCGAACCTCAAGCCCGTGATCGTGCCCTACCGCACCCTTCTACCTTAACAACATAAGTAAATCGCGAATTTAGATAACACCTCATTTTTTTAAAACCAACATACGCAAGGGCAAAACCGACAAGGCCGCCATATATACATAAACAAAAGACACTACACCGCATACGAGTCCAATCCCACATATGAATACGCACTTCTGGAGTTAAATCGAACTATGACGGACAAGGCCCCGCCAGAGCTATAATCGCATAAAGCTCATCGAAAGAACTTATACCAAAAAGATAAACTCCTGGACAGAGGGAGCTATCCAAAAACCCTGAGCAGGATCCTACACCTGCCGATCACCAAACAGCGTACCTAACTCAGCAGATGAACGCACTCCGGGCGAGGTCAAGACGGGAATGTACCAAGTATGTGAGAATGAAGCATCAGAATGAAATCATAACGCCTAAACAAAGCAGAGACATGTATGATAGCTAACCTACAGTACACAATACATAAGCAGTCATATCAAGTCAGGGACGCAGGCCCTCAAAGTCACTACTCAAATATAACTATGGGTCTCACGCCCATAATATCAATCATGCCCGTGGAATCCTTCCTCACTGCCGGCAGTCCATGATATAACATAGCACCAATAGGCATACATGAACACCAAGTCCCACCTGTGTTCTAAAATCAGACGCAAGTAGGCAAACGCATGTGTGGTATAACGCCTTGGGTTTACCCTCATTTATACTCGACCACGAGGTGGTAAAGCGGGGGTATAACGCCTCGGGCTTGCCCTCATTTATACTCTTACTCGAGAAGGTGGTATAACGCCTGGGCTTGCCTCATTTATACTCTTACCCTATCTCAACCGGCCAAACAACACATAAAGCGGTGGTACAACGTCTTGGGGTTTACCCTCACTTATACTCTTACCCCCGAGTAGGTGGTATGCAGCCTGGGGTTTACCCTCACTTATACTCTTACCCTATCTCGACCGACCATCAAACAAGACATAAGCACTACCATGTCTTCTATAAAAATCAGGGAATTTAACCCAAGTACTACAAGTAACGGAAGCATACCCGTGGAATCCCACATCACCGCTTGTGACGTCCCAAGAATCTACAACAAGACAAACCGCTTCAACCGAGAGTCGCGGCAACTTAATAAAACATAATACTTGCACTCAAAGGCTATTACCAGAACATATAGGCAAGTTCTCAATTAACCAAGCCAAAGTACTTATCAAGGCACACATAGGATAATTCTCATTTAACAAGCCAAAGTACTTATCAGGGCACAAATAGAATAAATTCTCATTTAACAAGCCAAAGTACTTATCAGGGCACAAATAGAATAAATTCTCATTTAACAAGCCAAAGTACTTATCAGGCACAAATAGAATAAATTCTCATTTAACAAGCCAAAGTACTTATCGTGGCACAAATAGAATAAATTCTCATTTAACAAGCCAAAGTACTTATCGTAGGCACAAATAGAATAAATTCTCATTTAACAAGCCAAAGTACTAATCAAGGCATACATAGAATAATTCTCTTTTAACAAGTCAAAGTACTTATCAAGGCACACTTAGACAAATTCTCAATTTATCAAGCCAAAGTACTACGTACGTACATTCTTTTATAAAAGACTCCTTTCTATGTAAAGCCCCAAGATACTAACACCCGTAGTATCAAGGCGTGTCTATTTTTCAAAGTAAGTTACTACACTTTTAGAAAACTCATTTCAAAGCTTGAAATCAAGTAACTCCAAATTTTCACAATCTAGGCAACTTATGCCGATTAATCAAAATAGACAACTTTCAAAACCTTCCATAAAGCCGTTATAACCAACTTCCCATAAAGCCGTTATAACCCTTTATAGTTTTAGACGTATCCATTCCTTCAATAACCAAGAGACTTATACTAGTAAAACCAAGTATCACATACTTACAATTCAAGTTCTTAACCTTCAAAATACTTCAAGTCTCTTAATAGTTAGAAAACAAGTTTTCTTCTACTTTTTAAACCTCAAGTAACTTCACCCTTAACACAAGTTACTTCTCTTAAATCATGTCATTTCTCTTCTTTTAAATCAAATAAGTAAATCACTCCTTTGACTCCCCTAAAGCCATTATAATGACCTTTAGGTTTAGAACTAAGGCACTAGCCAAAAGATTTGGAAACCACTTCCTTTTCAAGTCTCTATGTACTTTAAGAAAAATACCTTCACTTTTAAGAATCCAAACTTCCCTAAGGAATGGATTATACTACTTACAATTTAAACATCAAAGTACACTCAGGAGGTACATGTAACAAATTCTATTTTAGGCAATCCAAATACAAGCAAGGAATGGATCATTCAATGAGTAACTTACTTTCTTTATTCTAAGGAATCATGCTGTAAGAGGAGATAGTTCACATACCTTTCGCTAAATCCACAAGCTGCCTAATACACCGTGACGAGAAGTGTCAACCTAAAATGGTCACAACAAGACTATCAACTTCTAGTCTCTATGTAGAATAATACTAAGTATTTAGTCTCTAATTCTACGGAAAATCGAAAGACTTCCTTTGTTTCTACTCACTTTGCCACCTTTTCAAGGCCGAATACAATAACCAACAAGCCACATTTAAGGCTCAAACAACAACCAAACAGGGGATTACACGCCTACCCCACGTAAAATTCCGCCCCACAATTCATACAAAGTAGTTCCATAATTAAAGCCATTCTCTACCAACTTACAACCAACAACACTAAGTCTTTTCCAACCCTTTTCCAAATTCCAAGTTCTTAGGTCAACATGTTATTTAGTCATGACAACATCAACAACTACAATTTCCTTCTTTATTCAACACGCGACTTAAACTAATAATCAACTTGAATTCCAATCTTAAAGCTAAACATGCTAGATTTCGGATTAGGGTTCCAATAGTCAAAATACTTATCAAACTTCATACTATATAACACATGCTTGCTAAAATACATAGCTACAACAATAAGTAAGTCTTAACTACTAAAACGAAAAAATTTATACATTTCCAATCACTTAAAAATTCCAAGATCAAAATAAGCGCATTATAAATTCTTAGCTCCTTTACTTAATTTCCAATCCGCTCCAAGCATTCCTCAGAGGCCTGAAGAACCCTTCTTCAAGTTCCAACTTCAAAGTCAAGAACTCCTTAGTTTCCGCCATGACTAACGTAAAAATGCTTTTTCCAAATCTTTCTATTGAGATAACCTTACAATACCCTTGGGGACATTGGGTTAAAGTCTGTGGCTCATGGATCAAAACTACAAAAATTTGTCTTCCAAAAGAAGCCTTGGCCGAGAGCACTTTAGTGAAGAACAATGTTTTCTTGAAATTTTTTCTAAGTATAGAACTTGTCTTGCACTAGTGTAGGATATATACTACTTAGGAGGGCTTAGATAATACCATATGTGAGGCTAGGATGAAGAGCAATTACTAATTAACCAAGTGGCAAGTTGACTTGGTCAACTTTCTGCTCAAGACTTTGTTCATCTACAATGGTCAATGACCATTTTACCCTTGCACAATTTCGACCAAGGCCAAGTGGGGTGTCACGTGTCGCCTCTCATTCGTCCATAAAATTTCAGAACCCTCGGGCCCCACAAAAATATAAAATTTCTCAAAGGGCCCCACGTGACCAAATCCGTAATAATAAATTTCCATAATATTAATAAGTCCCATACTCTTGAAATAATGTATTTTGAGAATCCAATTCTCAACAACGAACATTTTTCCTTTCCGACGTTCGGAACATTTTCCGTCGGAAAAAATAATTCTTCCGTTCGTACCAATTTCCAAGTCTTGATTCCTACGCATATCTCTCTTTACAAGTCCTCGACTTACGGTGTAATATTCTTCCTCTTAGAAACATTCGCCCCGAATGTTCTTAGTCGATTGTCAATCTATACAAACTCCGCACAATCTCTATACTATGCCTATCAATAAAATCGCAAGACCAACGATGCCATACACGACCACCACATAACATACGTAAACATATCAACGGACCTTCCGTCCGTGGTCCCTTCTCACAAAACTCAAGGTTACGCTTTTCCAAACACGGATCCTTAGAGGTTTCTTTCTTTCCTTACTTGTCATACTTTCTTGTACTTTCAAACTCATCTAGTACACGCATAAATCTCAAATTGCTTCGCTCTCAACTGGAGTTACTAACCAACTTGGCCATTATGCTACTTGAATTTCCGCTAAGGCTCTTCTGGTCCTTACGACCTAGTTCGTGGAACGATCCACGAACTCGCATAATGATTAACTAAACTTGGGCCTGACATCCTCGTGACCCTATCACATAATCTGACCATTTCTAATCGACATTACCCCATTCCATACTATCTAATTCTAAATGAGTCCATAACCCGACTCACCGTCACACTTAACTCCTCATTCTTAGTCCGATATAAAACTCTCTTATCTCAAGGTACTTCTTACCCTATCCCCTATTCACTAGAGGTTCACACATAAGCCAAAGTATTTCTACTGCATAATCTTCCCTATCGTCTTACATCGTCACGGGCAACTACAACTTGTGAACTCTACACAACTATAGTCTCACCACTTATCATTCTTGTCAATATTCTTACTTTTCACATTACTAATCAAAGTATTCCTACCTCTGGGTACTATCACTTATAATCATAGCCACACAGGAAAACATATATGCTAGGGCAAAATCAATCTATCAACGCACGTATGATTCAAAAGAATCGAAATATACCAGAACTCGTGCGATGTCGCTCCCGATCCCGCCAAGAGTCACGCCATCTATGCGTTCAAGGACCGCCAGAACTATAAACTCCACTCGACCTCTACCACGACCGGCCGACATCCAACACCCGCTCGGGGACGACATACCGTGGAGGAAAGGAACCAACCATCGGCCTCATAGCCGAGCCACCTCACGGCGTTCTTCTAAAAGGACATACTCGATATGGCCCGGACGGCCACAATAATAACAAACACTGCTAAGACGACATTTCCCAAATGACGCTTACTACAATGGAAACACCGAGGAATAAGTGGCCTCGATCGAGAAAATCCTCCGCTTCCTCTCGAGAACCTCGACCTGGAGCTTGGACCGCCTCCTAAATACCTTGTGAGACCAAATCTCCCACCGTGAGCTGGGGTATGTACCGGGTAGCTGGGACGAATATCTCACTTGCCGCCGAGGCGGCTCGTCCAAAACTCACCGGATAACCAACCGGTCTAGCCTCTTACGCAGATCTCCGCTGCCTCTACCCTCTGCATACACCCGCCTCAGACGGGCCGAATAACCTCCTCACGAGGAAATCAGAGTAATCGCTATTTTGGTCAATAACATAATGGCTTTCCTTCACGACCCTAAAGTCTTCCCTAACCGAGAAACCGTAGGCTCGTGCCGTGGTCTCAAAACTCGCGCAGAAGAACTCGCCGATCGTGGTACATCATCTGTATACCTCAGGCACAAGCCCTATCAACTCTTCGAGTCCGACTAGTAGCTCTCGCTACTCCTTTGCCCTTCTCGAGCGGCCGTTGCTCTCTCGAGGCATAATCAGAACACAAAATTACGCTGAGAGGAATTATCTTACTAACAGCCTCTGTGGCACGATCTAGAGTGAGAAGAATAGAAACCAACTCCTAAATGTCCCGTAGCCTCCTGTTTATGGGCGTGGCGCGCAACACACCGGATAATCAAGACTCTACTAGACACATCAGTAAACATTCCGAGGATCGATCGCTCGATACCACTGTCACGACCAACTCAAGCCCGTGACTGGTGCCCTACCTGGGCACCCTTCTACCTTAACAACATAAGTAAACTGCGGAATTTAGATAACACCTCATTTTTTTTTAAAACCAACATACGTGCAAGGGCAAAACCGACAAGGCTGCCATATATACATAAACAAAAGACACTACACCGTACATGAGTCCAATCCCACATATGAATACTGCACTCTAGGAGTTAAATCAACTATGACGGACAAGGCCCCGCTGCATCCATAATCGCATAAAAGCTCAGATCAAAGAACTTATACCAAAAGATAAACTCCCGACAGAGGAGCTATCCAAAACCCCGAGCAGATCCTACACCGCCGATCACCAAACAACAGACCTAACTCGCGACATTTAACGCAAATTCGGGCGAGGTCAAGACAAGAATGTACCAAGTATGTGAACAGTAAGATCAGAATGAAATCATAACACTAAACAAAGCAGAGACATGTATGATAGCCAACCTACAAGACACAATACATAAGCCATATCAAGTCGTGGACGCAGCCCTCAAAGTCACTACTCAAATATAACTATGGGTCTCACGCCCATAATATCAATCATGCCCGT
This sequence comes from Przewalskia tangutica, assembly GCA_029844215.1. Lineage (NCBI taxonomy): Eukaryota > Viridiplantae > Streptophyta > Magnoliopsida > Solanales > Solanaceae > Przewalskia > Przewalskia tangutica. The sequence goes on from CM056718.1 coordinate 20,284,602, forward strand.
GGAATCGCTCCTCACCGCCAGATCCATGATATAACATAGCACCAATAGGCATACATGAACACCAAGTCCCACTCAGTGTTCTAAAATCAGACGCTAAGTAGCAAACGCATGCGTGGTATAACGCTCGGGTTTACCCTCATTTATACTCCGACTCGGGCGAGGGTAGCGGGGTATAACGCCTCGGGCTTGCCCTCATTTATACTCTTACCCCGAGAAGGTGGTATAACGCCTGGGCTTGCCTCATTTATACTCTTACCCTATCTCAACCGGCCACAAACAACACATAAAGGTGGTACAAGTCTTGGGGTTTACCCTCACTTATACTCTTACCCCGAGAATGGTACAATGTCTTGGGGTTTACCCCTCACTTATACTCTTACCCTATCTCGACCGACCATCAAACAAGACATAAGCACTACCATGTCTTCTATAAAAATCCGGGAATTTAACCCAAGTACTACAAGTAACGGAAGCATACCCGTGGAATCCCACATCACCGCTTGTGACGTCCCAAGAATCTACAACAAGACAGCCGCTTCAACCGAGAGTCGCGGAAACTTAATAAAACATAATACTTGCACTCAAAGGCTATTACCAGCACATATAGGCAAGTTCTCAATTAACCAAGCCAAAGTACTTATCAAGGCACACATAGGATAATTCTCATTTAACAAGCCAAAGTACTTATCAGGGCACAAATAGAATAAATTCTCATTTAACAAGCCAAAGTACATATCAGTGCACAAAAAGAATAAATTCTCAATTAACAAGCCAAAGTACTTATCAGGGCACAAATAGAATAAATTCTCATTTAACAAGCCAAAGTACTTATCAGGGCACAAATAGAATAAATTCTCATTTAACAAGCCAAAGTACTTATCAGGGCACAAATAGAATAAATTCTCATTTAACAAGCCAAAGTACTAATCAAGGCATACATAGAATAATTCTCTTTTAACAAGTCAAAGTACTTATCAAGGCACACTTAGACAAATTCTCAATTTATCAAGCCAAAGTACTACGTACGTACATTCTTTTATAAAAGACTCCTTTCTATGTAAAGCCCCAAGATACTAACACCCGTAGTATCAAGACGTGTCTATTTTTCAAAGTAAGTTACTACACTTTTAGAAAACTCATTTCAAAGCTTGAAATCAAGTAACTCCAAATTTTCACAATCTAGGCAACTTATGCCGATTAATCAAAATAGACAACTTTCAAAACCTTCCATAAAGCCGTTATAACCAACTTCCCATAAAGCCGTTATAACCCTTTATAGTTTTAGACGATCCATTCCTTCAATAACCAAGAGACTTATACTAGTAAAACCAAGTATCACATACTTACAATTCAAGTTCTTAACCTTCAAAATACTTCAAGTCTCTAATAGTTAGAAAACAAGTTTTCTTCTACTTTTTAAACCTCAAGTAACTTCACCCTTAACACAAGTTACTTCTCTTAAATCATGTCATTTCTCTTCTTTAAATCAAATAAGTAAATCACTCTTTGACTTCTAAAGCCATTATAATGACCTTTAGGTTTAGAACTAAGGCACTAGCCAAAAGATTTGGAAACCACTTCCTTTTCAAGTCTCTATGTACTTTAAGAAAAATACCTTCACTTTTAAGAATCCAAACTTCCTAAGGAACGGATTATACTACTTACAATTTAAACATCAAAGTACACTCAAGGAGGTACATAGAACAAATTCTATTTTAGGCAATCCAAATACAAGCAAGGAATGGATCATTCAATGAGTAGAACTTACTTTCTTTATTCTAAGGAATCATGCTGTAAGAGAGATAGTTCACATACCTTTCTGCTAAATCCACAAGCTGCTTCGAATACACCGTGCGAGAAGTTGTCAACCTAAATGGTCACAACAAGACTATCAACTTCTAGTCTCTATGTAGAATAATACTAAGTATTTAGTCTCTAATTCTACGGAAAATCGGGCAAAGACTTCCTTTGTTTCTACTCACTTTGCCACCTTTTCAAGGCCGAATACAATAACCAACAAGCCACATTTAAGGCTCAAACAACAACCAAACAGTGGGATTACACGCCTTACCCCACGTGTAAAATTCCGCCCACAATTCATACAAAGTAGTTCCATAATTAAAGCCATTCTCGCCAACTTACAACCAACAACACTAAGTCTTTTCCAACCCTTTTCCAAATTCCAAGTTCTTAGGTCAACATGTTATTTAGTCATGCATAACATCAACAACTACAATTTCCTTCTTTATTCAACATGCGACGACTTAAACTAATAATCAACTTGAATTCCAATCTTAAAGCTAAACATGCTAGATTTCTGATTAGGTTCCAATAGTCAAAATACTTATCAAACTTCATACTATATAACACATGCTTGCTAAAATCCATAGCTACAACAATAAGTAAGTCTTAACTACTAAAACGACAAAATTTATACCTTCCAAGCCCTTAAAATTTCCAAGATCCAAAGTCGCGCTTAGCAATTCTTAGCTCCTTTCCTTAAGTTCCAATCCGCCCAAGCATTCCTGAGGCCTATGAAGAACCCTTCTTCAAGTTCCAACTTCAAAGTCAAGAACTCCCTTAGTTTCCGCTCGACTAACGTAAAAATGCGCTTTTTCCAAATCTTTCTATCGAGATAACCTTACAATACCCTTGGGGACATTGGGTTAAAGTCTTGTGGCTAATGGATCAAAACTACAAAAATTTGTCTTCCAAAAGAAGCTCGCCGAGAGCACTTTAGTGAAGAACAATGTTTTCTTGAAAATTTTTTAAGTATAGAACTTGTCTTGCACTAGTGTAGGATATATACTACTTGTGAGGGCTTAGATAATACCATATGTGAGGCTAGGATGAAGAGCAATTACTAATTAACCAGTGGCAAGTTGACTTGGTCAACTTTCTGCTCAAGACTTTGTTCATCTACAATGGTCAATGACCATTTTACCCTTGCACAATTTCGACCAAGGCCATGCGGGGTGCCACGTGTCGCCTCTCATTCGCCCATAAAATTTTCAGAACCTCGTGGGCCCCACAAAAATATAAAATTTCTGTGGGCCCCACGTGACCAAACTGTAATAATAAATTTCCATAATATTAATAAGTCCCATACTCTTGAAATAATGTATTTTGAGAATCCAATTCTCAACAACGAACATTTTTCCTTTCCGACGTCTAACATTTTCCGCTAAAAATAATTCTTCCGCTCGTACTAATTTCCAAGTCTTGATTCCTACGCATATCTCTCTTTACAAGTCCTCGACTTACGGTGTAATATTCTTCCTCTTAGAAACATTCGCCCCCGAATGTTCTTAGTCTGTCAATCTATACAAACTCCAGACAATCTCTATACTATGCCTATCAATAAAATCGCACAAGACCAACGATGCCATACACGACCACCACATAACATACGTGAACATATCAACGGACCTTCCGTCCGTGGTCCCTTCTCACAAAACTCAAGGTTACGCTTTTTCCAAACACGGATCCTTGAGGTTCCTTTCTTTCCTTACTTGTCATACTTTCTTGTACTTTCAAACTCATCTAGTACACGACAAATCTCAAATTCTGCTTCGCTCTCAACTCGAGTTACTAACCAACTTGGCCATTATGCTACTTGAATTTCCGCTAAGGCTCTTCTTGGTCCTTACGACCTAGTTCGGTGAACGATCCACGAACTCGCATAATGATTAACTAAACTGGGCTCGACATCCTCGTGACCCTATCACATAATCTGACCATTTCTAATCGACATTACCCCATTCCATACTATCGGTGACCAAATGAGTCCATAACCCGACTCACCGTCACACTTAACTCCTCATTCTTAGTCCGATATAAAACTCTCTCTTATCTCAAGGTACTTCTTACCCTATCCCCTATTCACTAGAGGTTCCACATAAGCCAAAGTATTTCTACTGCATAATCTTCCTATCGGGTCTTACATCACATGGGGAAATTACAACTTGTGAACTCTACACAACTATAGTCTCAGTCCACTTATCATTCTTGTCAATATTCTTACTTTTCACATTACTAATCAAAGTATTCCTACCTCAGGGGTACTATCACTTATAATCAGCTAGCCACACTGGAAAACATATACGCTAGGCAAAATCAATCTATCAACGCACGATGATTCAAAAGAATCGAATATACCAGAACCTCGCGCGATGTCGCTCCCGATCCTCGCCCAAGAGTCACGCCATCTACGCGGTTCAAGGACCGCCAGAACTATAACTCCACTCGACTCTACCACGACCGGCCGACATCCAACACCCCGCCTGGGGACGCACAACCGCGAGGAAAGGGAACCAACCATCGCTCATAGCCGAGCCACCTCACCGCGTTCTCTTCTAAAAGGACATACCGCATATGGCCCGACGCCACAATAATAACAAACACTGCGCAAGACGACATTTCCCAAATGACGCTTACTACAATGGAAACACCGAGGAATAAGTGGCCTCGATCGAGAAAATCCTCTCGCTCCTCCGGTAACCTCGACCTCTGAGCTTGGACCGCTCCTAAATACCATGAGACCAAATCTCCCACCGTGAGTCATGGGGTATGTACCGGTAGGCCGGGACGAATATCTCACTTGCCGCGAGGCAGCCTCGCCCAAAAACTCACCGATAACCAACCGGTCTAGCCTCTTACGCAGATCTCCGCTGCCTCTACCCTCTCAGACACCCGCTCAGATCGCCGAATAACCTCCTCACGAGGAAATCAGAGCATCGCTATTTTGGTCAATAACATAATGGCTTCCTTCATGACTCCTAAAGTCTTCCCTAATCGAGAAATCAGAGGCTCGTGCCGTGGTCTCAAAACTCGCGCAGAAGAACTCGCCGATCGTGGTACATCATCCGTATACCCCGGGCACAAGCCCTATCAACTCTCTCGAGTCCGACTAGTAGCTCCTCGCTACTCCTTTGCCCTTCTCGAGCGGCCGTTGTTCTCCTCGAGGCATAATCAGAACACAAAATTACGCTGAGAGGAATTATCTTACTAACACACTCTGTGGCACGATCTAGAGTGAGAAGAATAGAAACTAACTCCTAAATGTCCCGTAGCCTCCTCGCATGGGCGTGGCGCGCAACACACCGATAATCAAGACTTACTAGACACACCAGAAACATTCCGAGGATCGATCGCTTCGATACCACTGTCACGACCAACCTCAAGCCTGGATCGTGCCCTACCTGGGCACCCTTCTACCTTAACAACATAAGTAAACTGCGGAATTTAGATAACACCTCTTTTTTTTTTTAAAACCAACATACGTGCAAGGGCAAAACCGACAAGGCTGCCATATATACATAAACAAAAGACACAACACCGTAAAAGAGTCCAATCCTACATATGAATACATGCACTTAGGAGTTAAATCAACTATGACGACAAGGCCCCGCCAGCATCCATAATCGCATAAAAGCTCAGATCAAAGAACTTATACCAAAAGATAAACTCCTCGGACAGAGGAGCTATCCAAAACCCCGAGCAGATCCTACACCGCCGATCACCAAACAACAGATCTAACTCGCAGATGAACGCAGCCTCGGGCGAGGTCAAGACGGGAATGTACCAAGTATGTGAATAGCATCAGAATGAAATCATAATCTAAACAAAGCAGAGACATGTATGATAGCCAACCTACGCATACAATACATAAGCGGCCATATCAAGTCGTGACGCAGCCCTCAAAGTCACTACTCAAATATAACTATGGGTCTCACGCCCATAATATCAATCATGCCCGTGGAATCGCTCCTCACCGCCATCCATGATATAACATAGCACCAATAGGCATACATGAACACCAAGTCTCACCAGAATTCTAAAATCAGACGCTAAGTAGGCAAACGATGTGTGGTATAACGCTCGGGTTTACCCTCATTTATACTCGACCGGGCGAGGTGGTAAAGCAGGGGTATAACGCCTGGGCTTGCCCTCATTTATACTCTTACCTCGGAGAAGGTGGTATAACGCCTGGGCTTGCCCTCATTTATACTCTTACCCTATCTCAACCGACCACAAACAACACATAAAGCAGTGGTACAACGCCTCGGGGTTTACCTCACTTATACTCTTACCCTCGAGAGTGGTACATGGCTCGGGGTTTACCCTCACTTATACTCTTACCCTATCTCGACCGACCATCAAACAAGACATAAGCACTACCATGTCTTCTATAAAAATACTGAATTTAACCAAGTACTACAAGTAACGGAAGATACCCGTGGAATCCCACATCACCGCTTTCAGACGTCCCAAGAACTTACAACAAGACAAATTGATTCTTCAACCGAGAGTCGCGCAACTTAATAAAACATAATACTTGCACTCAAAGGCTATTACCAAAGACATATAGGCAAGTTCTCAATTAACCAAGCCAAAGTACTTATCAAGGCACACATAGGATAATTCTCATTTAACAAGCCAAAGTACTTATCAGGGCACAAATAGAATAAATTCTCATTTAACAAGCCAAAGTACTTATCAGGGCACAAATAGAATAAATTCTCATTTAACAAGCCAAAGTACTTATCAGGGCACAAATAGAATAAATTCTCATTTAACAAGCCAAAGTACTTATCAGGGCACAAATAGAATAAATTCTCATTTAACAAACCAAAGTACTTATCAGGGCACAAATAGAATAAATTCTCATTTAACAAGCCAAAGTACTAATCAAGGCATACATAGAATAATTCTCTTTTAACAAGTCAAAGTACTCATCAAGGCACACTTAGACAAATTCTCAATTTATCAAGCCAAAGTACTACGTACGTACATTCTTTTATAAAAGACTCCTTTCTATGTAAAGCCCCAAGATACTAACACCCGTAGTATCAAGGCGTGTCTATTTTTCAAAGTAAGTTACTACACTTTTAGAAAACTCATTTCAAAACAATCTAGGCAACTTATGCCGATTAATCAAAATAGACAACTTTCAAAACCTTCCATAAAGCCGTTATAACCAACTTCCCATAAAGCCGTTATAACCCTTTATAGTTTTAGACGTATCCATTCCTTCAATAACCAAGAGACTTATACTAGTAAAACCAAGTATCACATACTTACAATTCAAGTTCTTAACCTTCAAAATACTTCAAGTCTCTTAATAGTTAGAAAACAAGTTTTCTTCTACTTTTTAAACCTCAAGTAACTTCACCCTTAACACAAGTTACTTCTCTTAAATCATGTCATTTCTCTTCTTTTAAATCAAATAAGTAAATCACTCATTTGACTCCCCTAAAGCCATTATAATGACCTTTAGGTTTAGAACTAAGGCACTAGCCAAAAGATTTGGAAACCACTTCCTTTTCAAGTCTCTATGTACTTTAAGAAAAATACCTTCACTTTTAAGAATCCAAACTTCCCTAAGGAATGGATTATACTACTTACAATTTAAACATCAAAGTACACTCAAGGAGGTACATAGAACAAATTCTATTTTAGGCAATCCAAATACAAGCAAGGAATGGATCATTCAAGGAGTAGAACTTACTTTCTTTATTCTAAGGAATCATGCTGTAAGAGAGATAGTTCACATACCTTTTCGGCTAAATCCACAAGCTAAGCCGAATACACCGTACGTAGAAGTGTCAACCTAAAATGGTCACAACAAGACTATCAACTTCTAGTCTCTATGTAGAATAATACTAAGTATTTAGTCTCTAATTCTACGGAAAATCTGGCAAGACTTCCTTTGTTTCTACTCACTTTGCCACCTTTTTCAAGGCCGAATACAATAACCAACAAGCCACATTTAAGGCTCAAACAACAACCAAACAAAGGGGATTACACGCCTTACCCCACGTGTAAAATTCCGCCCCACAATTCATACAAAGTAGTTCCATAATTAAAGCCATTCTCGGCCAACTTACAACCAACAACACTAAGTCTTTTCCAACCCTTTTCCAAATTCCAAGTTCTTAGGTCAACATGTTATTTAGTCATAGACAACATCAACAACTACAATTTCCTTCTTTATTCAACATGCGATTTACTTAAACTAATAATCAACTTGAATTCCAATCTTAAAGCTAAACATGCTAGATTTCTGATTAGGTTTACAATAGTCAAAATACTTATCAAACTTCATACTATATAACACATGCTTTCTAAAATCCATAGCTACAACAATAAGTAAGTATTAACTACTAAAACGACAAAATTTATACCTTCCAAGCCCTTAAAATTTCCAAGATCCAAAGTCGCGCTTTAGCAATTCTTAGCTCCTTTCCTTAAGTTCCAATCCCTCCAAGCATTCTTAGAGGCCTATGAAGAACCCTTCTTCAAGTTCCAACTTCAAAGTCAAGAACTCCCTTAGTTTCCGCCATGCGACTAACGTAAAAATGCTTTTTCCAAATCTTTCTATTGAGATAACCTTACAATACCCTTGGGGACATTGGGTTAAAGTCTGTGGCTAATGGATCAAAACTACAAAAATTTGTCTTCCAAAAGAAGCCTTGGCCGAGAGCACTTTAGTGAAGAACAATGTTTTCTTGAAAATTTTTTTAAGTATAGAACTTGTCTTGCACTAGTGTAGGATATATACTACTTAGGAGGGCTTAGATAATACCATATGTGAGGCTAGGATGAAGAGCAATTACTAATTAACTAGTGGCAAGTCGACTGGTCAACTTTCTCAAGCTCAAGACTTTGTTCATCTACAATGGTCAATGACCATTTTACCCTTGCACAATTTCGACCAAGGCCAAGTGGGGGTGTCACGTGTCGCCTCTCATTCGTCCATAAAATTTTCAGAACCTCGTGGCCCCACAAAATATAAAATTTCTGTGGGCCCCACGTGACCAAATCTGTAATAATAAATTTCCATAATATTAATAAGTCCCATACTCTTGAAATAATGTATTTTGAGAATCCAATTCTCAACAACGAACATTTTTCCTTTCCGAGGTTCTAACATTTTCCGCTCTAAAAATAATTCTTCCGCTCGTACTCAATTTCCAAGTCTTGATTCCTACGCATATCTCTTTTACAAGTCCTCGACTTACGGTGTAATATTCTTCCTTAGAAACATTCGCCCCGAATGTTCTTAGCTTGTCAATCTATACAAACTCCAGACAATCTCTATACTATGCCTATCAATAAAATCGCACAAGACCAACGATGCCATACACGACCACCACATAACATACGTGAACATATCAATGGACCTTCCGTCCGTGGTCCCTTCTCACAAAACTCGGGGTTACAGCTTTTCCAAACACGGATCCTTAGAGGTTTCTTTCTTTCCTTACTTGTCATACTTTCTTGTACTTTCAAACTCATCTAGTACACGCATAAATCTCAAATTCTGCTTTCTCCCCAACTCGAGTTACTAACCAACTTGGCCATTATGCTACTTGAATTTCCGCTAAGGCTCTTCTTGGTCCTTACGACCTAGTTCCGTGGAACGATCCACGAACTCGCATAATGATTAACTAAACTTGGGCCTCGACATCCTCGTGACCCTATCACATAATCTGACCATTTCTAACCGACATTACCCCATTCCATACTATCTACAACCGAAATGAGTCCATAACCCGACTCACCGTCACACTTAACTCCTCATTCTTAGTCTGATATAAAACTCTCTCTTATCTCAAGGTACTTCTTACCCTATCCCCTATTCACTAGAGGTTCGTCACATAAGCCAAAGTATTTCTACTGTACAATCTTCCCTATCGGGTCTTACATCACACGGGCAATTACAACTTGTGAACTCTACACAACTATAGTCTCAGTCCACTTATCATTCTTGTCAATATTCTTACTTTTCACATTACTAATCAAAGTATTCCTACCTCTGGGGTACTATCACTTATAACTGCTAGCCACACAGGGAAAACATATATGCTAGGGCAAAATCTGAATCTATCAACGCACGTATGATTCAAAAGAATCGAAATATACCAGAACCCCGCGCGATGTCGCCTCCGATCCCGCCTCAAGAGTCACGCCATCTATGCGGTTCAAGGACCGCCAGAACTATAAACTCCACTCGACCTCTACCACGACCGCCGACATCCAACACCCCGCTCGGGGACGACACCGCGAGGAAAGTGGAACCAACCATCGGCCTCATAGCCGAGCCACCTCACCGGCGTTCTTCTAAAAGGACATACTCGTGATATGGCCCGACGGCCACAATAATAACAAACACTGCGCAAGACGACATTTCAAATGACGCTTACTACAATGGAAACACCGAGGAATAAGTGGCCTCGATCGAGAAAATCCTTCCGCTCCGAGAACCTCGACTGAGCTGGACCGCTCCTAAATACTCAGGAGACCAAATCTCCCACCCGTGAGCTGCGGGGTATGTACTGGGTAGGCCGACGAATATCTCACTTGCCGCCGAGGCACTCGCCCAAAAACTCACCGATAACCAACCGGTCTAGCCTCTTACGCAGATCTCCGCGCTGCCCTCTACCTCTGCATACACCCGCTCAGACATCGCCGAATAACCTCCCGCTGAGGAAATCAGAGTAATCGCTATTTTGGTCAATAACATAATGGCTTCCTTCATGACCCTAAAGTCTTCCCTAATCGAAACAGAGGCTCGTGCCGTGGTCTCAAAACTCGCGCAAGAACTCGCCGATCGTGGTACATCATCCTGTATACCTCGGGCACAAGCCCTATCAACTCTCTGAGTCCGACTAGTAGCTCTCGCTACTCCTTTGCCCTTCTCGAGCGCCGTTGCTCCTCGAGGCATAATCAGAACACAAAATTACGCAGAGGAATTATCTTACTAACATGCCTCTGTGGCACGATCTAGAGTGAGAAGAATAGAAACTAACTCCTAAATGCCCCGTAGCTCTCATGCATGGGTGTGGCGCGCAACACACCGATAATCAAGACTCTACTAGACACACCAGAAACATTCCGAGGATCGATCGCTCGATACCACTCACACGACCGAACCTCAAGCTCAGGATCGTGCCCTACCTGCACCTTCTACCTTAACAACATAAGTAAATCATGGAATTTAGATAACACTCTTTTTTTTTTTTAAAACCAACATACGCAAGGGCAAAACCGACAAGGCTGCCATATATACATAAACAAAAGACACTACACCGCATACGTAGTCCAATCACATATGAATACGCACTTAGAGTTAAATCAACTATGACGGACAAGGCCCCATTGCATCCATAATCAGATAAAAGCCTGCATCAAAGAACTTATACCAAAAGATAAACTCCCGACAGAGGAGCTATCCAAAACCCCGAGCAGATCCTACACTGCCGATCACCAAACAACAGACCTAACTCATGCATTTAACGCACTTCGAATGAGGTCAAGACGAAGAATGTACGCATGTGAGAATGAAGTATCAGAATGAAATCATAACAAACTAAACAAAGCAGAGACATGTATGATAGCCAACCTACAGATACAATACATAAGCAAATATCAAGTCGTGGACGCAGCCCTCAAAGTCACTACTCAAATATAACTACGGGTCTCACGCCCATAATATCAATCATGCCCGTGGAATCGCTCTCACCGCCGGCACCATGATATAACATAGCACCAATAGGCATACATGAACACCAAGTCCCACATGTGTTCTAAAATCAGACGCTAAGTAGGCAAACGCATGTGTGGTATAACGCCTGGGTTTACCCTCATTTATACTCGACCGGGCGAGGTGGTAAGCGGGTATAACGCCTGGGCTTGCCCTCATTTATACTCTTACCCCGGAGAAGGTGGTATAACGCCTGGGCTTGCCTCATTTATACTCTTACCCTATCTCAACCGGCCACAAACAACACATAAAGCAGTGTGGTACGGCCTGGGGTTTACCCTCACTTATACTCTTACCCGAGAAGGTGGTACAAATGCTTGGGGTTTACCCTCACTTATACTCTTACCCTATCTCGACCGACCATCAAACAAGACATAAGCACTACCATGTCTTCTATAAAAATCCGAATTTAACCCAAGTACTACAAGTAACGGAAGCATACCCGTGGAATCCTACATCACCGCTTGCAGACGTCCCCAAGAACTTACAACAAGACAAACCAATTCTTCAACCGAGAGTCGCGACAACTTAATAAAACATAATACTTGCACTCAAAGGCTATTACCAGACATATAGGCAAGTTCTCAATTAACCAAGCCAAAGTACTTATCAAGGCACACATAGGATAATTCTCATTTAACAAGCCAAAGTACTTATCAGGCACAAATAGAATAAATTCTCATTTAACAAGCCAAAGTACTTATCAGGCACAAATAGAATAAATTCTCATTTAACAAGCCAAAGTACTTATCGTGGCACAAATAGAATAAATTCTCATTTAACAAGCCAAAGTACTTATCAGTGGCACAAATAGAATAAATTCTCATTTAACAAGCCAAAGTACTTATCAGTACAAATAGAATAAATTCTCATTTAACAAGCCAGTACTAATCAAGGCATACATAGAATAATTCTCTTTAACAAGTCAAAGTACTTATCAAGGCACACTTAGACAAATTCTCAATTTATCAAGCCAAAGTACTACGACGTATATCTCTTTTATAAAAGACTCCTTTCTATGTAAAGCCCCAAGATACTAACACCCGTAGTATCAAGACGTGTCTATTTTTCAAAGTAAGTTACTACACTTTTAGAAAACTCATTTCAAAGCTTGAAATCAAGTAACTCCAAATTTTCACAATCTAGGCAACTTATGCCGATTAATCAAAATAGACAACTTTCAAAACCTTCCATAAAGCCGTTATAACCAACTTCCCATAAAGCCGTTATAACCCTTTATAGTTTTAGACGTATCCATTCCTTCAATAACCAAGAGACTTATACTAGTAAAACCAAGTATCACATACTTACAATTCAAGTTCTTAACCTTCAAAATACTTCAAGTCTCTTAATAGTTAGAAAACAAGTTTTCTTCTACTTTTTAAACCTCAAGTAACTTCACCCTTAACACAAGTTACTTCTCTTAAATCATGTCATTTCTCTTCTTTTAAATCAAATAAGTAAATCACTCCTTTGACTCCCCTAAAGCCATTATAATGACCTTTAGGTTTAGAACTAAGGCACTAGCCAAAAGATTTGGAAACCACTTCCTTTTCAAGTCTCTATGTACTTTAAGAAAAATACCTTCACTTTTAAGAATCCAAACTTCCCTAAGGAATGGATTATACTACTTACAATTTAAACATCAAAGTACACTCAAGGAGGTACATAGAACAAATTCTATTTTAGGCAATCCAAATACAAGCAAGGAATGGATCATTCAAGGAGTAGAACTTACTTTCTTTATTCTAAGGAATCATGCTAGAAGAGGAGATAGTTCACATACCTTTTCGGCTAAATCCACAAGCTGCCGAATACACCGTAGAAGTGTCAACCTAAAATGGTCACAACAAGACTATCAACTTCTAGTCTCTATGTAGAATAATACTAAGTATTTAGTCTCTAATTCTACGGAAAATCGGGCAGCACTTCCTTTGTTTCTACTCACTTTGCCACCTTTTTCAAGGCCGAATACAATAACCAACAAGCCACATTTAAGGCTCAAACAACAACCAAACAAAGGGGATTACACGCCTTACCCCACGTGTAAAATTCCGCCCCACAATTCATACAAAGTAGTTCCATAATTAAAGCCATTCTCGGCCAACTTACAACCAACAACACTAAGTCTTTTCCAACCCTTTTCCAAATTCCAAGTTCTTAGGTCAACATGTTATTTAGTCATAGACAACATCAACAACTACAATTTCCTTCTTTATTCAACATGCCGATTTACTTAAACTAATAATCAACTGAATTCCAATCTTAAAGCTAAACATGCTAGATTTCGGATTAGGGTTCCAATAGTCAAAATACTTATCAAACTTCATACTATATAACACATGCTTGCTAAAATCCATAGCTACAACAATAAGTAAGTCTTAACTACTAAAACGATAAAATTTATACCTTTCCAAGCCTTTAAAATTTCCAAGATCCAAAGTCGCGCCTTAGCAATTCTTAGCTCCTTTACTTAAGTACAAATCCGCTCCAAGCATTCCTTAGAGGCCTATGAAGAACCCTTCTTCAAGTTCCAACTTCAAAGTCAAGAACTCCTTAGTTTTCGCCATGACTAACGTAAAATGCGCTTTTTCTAAATCTTTCTATTGAGATAACCTTACAATACCCTGGGGACATTGGGTTAAAGTCTTGTGGCTAATGGATCAAAACTACAAAAATTTGTCTTCCAAAAGAAGCCTTGCCGAGAGCACTTTAGTGAAGAACAATGTTTTCTTGAAAATTTTTTAAGTATAGAACTTGTCTTGCACTAGTGTAGGATATATACTACTTAGGAGGGCTTAGATAATACCATATGTGAGGCTAGGATGAAGAGCAATTACTAATTAACTGCCGCAAGTCGACTGGTCAACTTTCTCGCTCAAGACTTTGTTCATCTACAATGGTCAATGACCATTTTACCCTTGCACAATTTCACCAAGGCCAAGTGGGGTGTCACGTGTCGCCTCTCATTCGTCCATAAAATTTCAGAACCGCGGGCCCCACAAAATATAAAATTCCTCAGTGGGCCCCACGTGACCAAACTGTAATAATAAATTTCCATAATATTAATAAGTCCCATACTCTTGAAATAATGTATTTTGAGAATCCAATTCTCAACAACGAACATTTTTCCTTTCCGACGTTCGAACATTTTCCGCGGAAAAATAATTCTTCCGCTCGTACTCAATTTCCAAGTCTTGATTCCTACGCATATTCTCTTTTACAAGTCCTCGACTTACGGTGTAATAATTCTTAATGGTCTGGACGAAAATTTAGGCTAAGTGTGGAAAATGTTAGCTTGAAATAATGGACCAAGTCAAAGCGGTCAGGAGCTTGATATAATTGACCACATCTAGACCACACATTTGTTTTTATCTAAGCCCTTGATGGTGTTATATATTCATCCTACTACTAGTAGAAAGACAAGCTTTAAACACTTAGAAAAATTTCCCATCTTTTCTTGCTCTCTTCACGCCTCGCTATCGAGGGTTCTCCCACACAAATTTTGCAATTGTTGTCCATTAGCCACAAGACTTTAACCCAATGTTCCTAAGTGTATTGTAAGTATATCTCAATAGAAAAATCCCAGAAAAAGAGAGTTTTCGTATTAGTCGCAAGGTGAAAACCTAATGGCTTTTCTAGGTTTTGGTGGGAAGTTTGAAGGAAAATTGTTGGTATGGTTCTAAGGGTTTCAAGGAGCGGATCGTTGTCTTGGAGAGGTTCTAGACTACTAAGAGCGACTTGATCGGAAGTTAGATTGAGATTCGCTGAGGTATAATTTTGTTCTCTTTAAGTGTTACAAGATTATGTATTGTTATTGTTAGCTTTACATGTTGCTAGTAAGTGGTTAAGTTGAAGTTTATAAGTATTTTGGAGTGCTTGTAGCTAAATTCGAATGTTATATAAGCCACTTGAAAATTGGATTACTATCGTCGCTTATTAGAAATCGCATGTTACCTACTTAGAGATTATGGATTGTTATAATCAAATGCGACTTGATATCATGTTATGCTACCAATTTGGATTGAAATGGAAATTTGATAAGAATTGGTGGTTGAACTCAAGGTGGCCGAATTTGGACTTTTAGTTAGTTTTTCATTTGTATTGGACTACTTTCTAAATTGTTGTGAGCCAATCGGGTCATTTAGTTTTTCATTGTATTGAACTACCTTCTATATTGTTGTGAGCCAATTGGGGCTGTTTGGTTATTGTATTCGCCTTGAAAAGGTGGCAAAGTAAGTAAAAACAAAGGAGGTCTTGTCCGATTTTCCGTAGAATTTAGCGACTTAGCACCTAGAATATTCTACGATTTAAGTAAGAGGTTAATGGACGATGGTGACCATTATAGGTTGATGTACTAAGTATAGCGTATCCTACTGAAGAATGGAATAGCTCGTGGAAGTACTTTGGAGCTTTTTGCTACTTGTCGATAATCGTCGAGGTATGTGAACCTCTTCCTTCTTTTGACATGATTCTATGTATGGAATATACATGTAGTACTATTTCATGATTCCTTCTACTCTTAGAAGTTAAGAGGTATGCATGTCGATTTACTCTACGTAAAGGTTATGTATAAGTTATCCTAAGTTCTTACCAAGTCTTATGGGGGATGTTGGTAAGAGTCGTTAGAGGTATTTTGGAGCCAAGTTGACTTGGCTAATTTACTGCACGAATGAGAATAAGTATCGAACAAGCCATCATAGCGTTAATAAAGGAAAATGTAATGACAATTAATTGTGTTAAAACAAGTAGAATTCTCCATCCGCATGTAAGCTAAGATAAAACAAAATTGTATTACATTTTCTAGATCATGGCTACTTGATTAAGATAGTTATAAATAAGTATAACTTATTCACAACGCACCAAGTATATGTTACTTAATTTATAAGAATTTACGTATGAAGTTTTAAGACTATGGACCTCAAATTGTTAAAAGGTTAAGGGACTTTATTTTTCAAGTTAAGAGACTTGAAGTATTTTGAAAGCTATGTGATTTGAATTGAAGTATAAGTTTCTTGGTTATCAAATGAATGAATTCGTCTAAGAAATAAAAAGTTATAACGGCTTTATGGGAAGTTGGTTATAACAACTTTATGGAAGATTTAAAAGAATGGTTTTCTTCAGTATTGTAAGCAAAGTAATGATTTGAAATAAATAAGGACAAAATTGTTTTAAAGGTACCAATTGCTTAAGGTTTTAAAGAAAGAAGTCACTTGATTTAGAAGCCTATAATTGTATTTCTAAAAAGTATTGTGACTTGTCGTGAAAAGTAGATATGACTTGATACTACGGTTATTAGTATCTTGGAAGTTTTGTTTGAAAGAGAATCATTTTAAAGGAGTAGAGGCACGTAGTACGTTGGGTTAAATTCTGATTTTATAATGACATGTTAGTGCCTTAAGTAAACAAAAATGAGAGTGTATATGAACAAGCTAATAAGAAGTTGTGATTTCTTAACTTGCTTATATTATGTATGATAAGTTCAGTAGTGCTTATGTTATGTATGATAAGTCAGAGTGCTTATGTTATGTATGATAAGTTGGTAGTGCTTATGTTATGTATGATGGCCGGTTGAGTTAGGGTAAGAGTATAAATGAGGCAAGCCCCAAGACGTTATACCACCTTCTCCGTGGTAAGAGTATAAGTGAGGGTAAATCCCAAGACGCCAGTACCACCCGCTTTATGTGTTATTTGACGACCGGTCGAGATAGGGTAAGAGTATAAATGAGGCAAGCCCCAAGACGTTATACCACCTTCTCCGGTAAGAGTATAAATGAGGCAAGCCCCAAGACGTTATACCCCGCTTACCACCTTCTCCGTGGTAAGAGTATAAATGGCGGCAAGCCCCGCACGTTATACCACCTGTTTTGATTGATTTTACGGGCGTGAGACCCATGGTTATGTTTTACACTTTTAGCCGCCGATGTGATGGGGATTCCACGCATGCTTTGATATCGTATGATCGCGTCGCCCCGCCGGGTAGTATATGTGTCCCTCCGTAGTGGGCCAGACTATGTTATGAAAGATAAGTAAGTTAGATAGAAATGAACTTAATGACTTCTCCTAAGTAAGTACGTAAGATATGGCTATAACTCTTAATGGAATGGAAAAGATATTGATGTGAAATTAAGTTCATAAGTGGTAATGACACGCAGATCCGTATGTATTTTTATACTTGTCCTTGTCATTCTTTTGTACGCTTATGATCTGCATCGTGACGTTATTTCTGCTCCATATTCGCACTGTTGTATCGACTTCTTCGGGGCCGTTCATGTCCGCAGTTTAGGTATACGCTATGGATCCGCGAGCTTAGGATCCTGGTTCAAGATTTCGAGATGGCTCCAATGTTCCGAGTTGTCATGGCTATGTATATTCAGTGGGTACGGCGGGCCTTGTCCCGCCACTGGTTATATTAACACTCTTGAGGTCTGTAGTCACATATCAGGTCGCTTTGTAAAAGAGCGAGGCAATCGCTTGTTTTTATATATGCATCGAAGGTAGCCCTATCGGCTAACTTTGTCAGACATTCCGATGTTTTATTTATAAGTTTCATGTATGTTCCGCTGATTTTTCTCTCGATGTATACCGTAAGCGGTGCTCAGTAGGGCACCGCGATCCCGGTCGGGTCGCGATGTACTGAGTTGGGTTGGTGTGGCGGTCAGGGCCACGACCTTCCGGATAATTTCAAGAAAGCGCGCAAGCAAGAATATGATAAGTACGAGTGTTGCCTGCGGAAAACAGAAGACATCGTTGGTAGGTTTTGAAAATCTATACGATTATAAGGTGGCGCTTGATGATTAAGATTATGTAAGGGAGATAAGTTCTCTCCTCCACGTAAAAGTACAGTTTTACGTATTACGGGGTTATGTGTACCCATGTTGTTAGACGGAGGATAGGAGACTGGTAAGGTCTTCAGTATCGTCATGCCATAGGTTACAGTTTTAGATAACCGTGGGAAAAGTATTGTGTTGCGGTAATAGAGAACGACATTAGGAAATGGCCGAGGAAGGTTGTAAGGATATAAATGCAGGTAGTACGCATGCATGAAACTTTATGATTATGAATCAAGATAGAAATACTTTTGCTAATAATAAGCATAAGGAAAGGTTATGACCAGAATGATAAAAGAGAATACAACTATGGTTATGTAAGTTGCACGAGGTATGATTACCCCAGATCAGTGTAAAGACCATCAGCAGATGATGGGCAGTAAGAACACCTCGAGGAAAGGTGGTAACATCTGTACTGACGAGAAATATGGTAAGAAAATACGGTGGGTTAAGGGACCCCAGGACAACTTGAAATGACTTATAAAGGAAAGACGAGTAGACACTCGAATGATAAGAAATCTTGACAAGACATTGGATTATGTAATACCATGATTGAGGTTGAACACCTGGCTATAAGCTCTACGAGCTGGGAGAGAAAAATAGGATTTCTACTTGACGAGATCAAGGAAATTTCCCCCCTAAATTGTGATTGATAGTAAGTCTTAGCCATGAGGCAAGCAAAGGAATCAAATCTAAGTATGGTAACCAAGTTTGGTTGCAACGGAGAAAGGGAAACAGGAACCATAATTGAGATTAAGGATGTCTGAATATTCCGCAGAATGAGAAAGGTTTCCAGTTATTGGAAGATAAGTTGACCACGAATACAGTTCTAACCCCTCATGAGAGACTAGAGGGTTAGGTTGTTATTGTAACACGTTGGGTGTTGGACTAGGTTGTGTGCGGACGCAACACGATAAGGTTAGAGCCTATGTTTTCCCGGCGGTTAGGGAAGCATGAAAGGAAATATGCTACTCCCGATTTAGAGTCGGCGACAGTTAATCATGCCTTGAAGATTTAGAGGCATTCCTTATATAGACTTCATATGGATGTTTGTGCAGACCACAAGAGCCCCCGATATATCTTCAGACAGAGACAGCTGAATTTGCGACAGAGACGGTGGTTAGAGTTACTCAAGGATTGTGATATTGATATCCTATACCACCCGGGGAAGCCGAGATGGTTACAGATGCTCTTAGTCGTGGATCTATGGGTAGTCTGTCAGATGGACAGCCAGATAGACAGGACGTGGTCCGTAAGATTCATCAGCTACCAAGCCGAGGGGTTCGATTATTTGTTTCCAAGGTTAATTAAGTTTAGATCCGAGAGGTTGCCGAGTCTTCCATCGTTGAGAAGGTAAAGAGGCGATAGTATGAGGATCCAGTTATGATACGGTATCGAGATACGGCTCTCCGAGAAGAGAAGAGCCTGTTTGGGTAGCACCGGATGGGGTGCTGTGATATGAGGATAGATTGTGTGTACTCGTGGCCGCAGACTTGTCCAGGTTTTGCGAGGCACGCGGTGCTTATTGCTCTAATTTTTCGGGGTCGACTAAGTTGTGTCGTGACCTCAGATGTATGTGTTGGTAAGATGGCCTGAAGAGGGACGTAGCAGAGTTGTTGCTTAATGTCCGAATTAGTAGCAGGTCAAGGTTGAACACCAGAAGCCCAATGGGCTATTACAGGCGATTTAGATCCCGACTTAGATATGGGAGGTGATTAATATGGATCTTGTTACAAGGTGGCATCGTACTCAGAGGAAGTGCGACTCCCTGGGGGTCATAGTAAACAGGCTGACGAACCAGCCGTGTTCTTCCGGTTAGGACCACTTACTCGGCTGAGGATTATGCTAGCTTATAGCAGGGAGATTGTGAGACTGCACGGGGTTCCTACGTTTATGATGTCAGACAGATGAGCTCAGTTACAGATAACTTCTGGAGATTTTCCAGAAGGGGTTAGGGACACATGTGAGTCTCAATGTTGCATTACACCCTCAGACCAACGGACAGACAGAGCGTACTATCCAGGCACTTGAGGATAGGTGGCGGGCCTGTGTTCTTGATTTCAGAGATAGCTGGGTGGGTTATTTGCCTCTTGTTGAGTTACGTACGATAACAGATACCCTTCCAGTATTTCAGATGGCCCTGTATGAGGCCTTGTATGTAAGAAAGTGTAGATCGCCGGTTGGTGGGTTCGACGTAGGCGAGGTTCAGTTATTTGGTCCAGACTTGATTCAGCGGGCGGTGGATAAGGCGAAACTTATCCAGGAAAGATTATTAGTAAGCTCAGAGTCAGCAGAAGCTTTATGCAGATAACCGACGTTGACACTTGGGGTTCAGGTTGACATTTAGTATGAGTATTTTTATATGGCCACGTGTGGCATTATTGGGTTGTAAAAGGAGACTATGTCGCTATCCATAAGATTGACCCCAAAAGAACATTCGGGGACGAATGTTTCTAAGGGGGGAAGAATGTTACACCCCGTAAATTGCAGGACATGTTTATAAGAACGTACGTAAGAATTCAAATGTTAAGATTTGAGACTAGTAAAAATTTATCGGAATTATGGAAATGTCGAAAAATGAAATATTGCGACGAACGGGATGGAGACACGTGTCACCCCCTTAGTGGTCTTGGACGAAATGGACATGGATAGAATGGTCATTTGACCAATATTAAGATGACCAAGTCTTGCAAAGACTTAAGCTTGATATTGTTGACTTAGTCAAGGCCACTTGACTTGATCCTTGTGAAATGCATCCAAGCCACCCATTTGTCTTAATCTTGACCCTCCATGTTCCTATATAGTAACACTAGTAGCAAGACAAGGCTTTACACTTAGACAAATTTGAAGAAAATTTGAAGAAAGCAAAGGGGGCTCTCGGGTTTGGGGTTCCAAGAACAAGATTTTTTTTCAATTGTTGTCCAATAATCTCCACACTTTAAACCAAGGTTCCTAAGAGTATTGTAAAGGTATCTCAATAGAAAGATCCCGGAAAAGTGGCTTTATAACATGTTGTACTAAACAACTTGGATTGAAAAGGAATTGGAAAGAAGACTTTGTGTTGTTATACCTCATTGCCGAAATGACATAGTATGTTGGATTAGTTTGATATCAATTGTGGGGCAGAATTTTACACGTCTTGTTAAGGCGTGTAATCCCCTTTCTATTGCTGAATTGTTGGGCCTTAAATGTGGCGTTTGGTTATTGATTTTCGGACCTTGAAAAAGGTGGAAAAGTATGTAGAAACAAAGGAAGTGCTGTCCGATTTTTCGTAGAATTTAGTAACTTTGCACTTAGAATATTCTACGTTTGAAGTAAGAAGTTAATAGACGTATTATGGTCATTATATGTTGACATACTACGTGCGACATATTGGACTTAGCAAGTGGATTGAACCGAAGAGGTATGTGGAACTTTCTTATCTCTTGAGCATGAATAGTTGTAAACATATAGTACGGTAGACGTACGAGATTTTGACAATCTAGTCCATTTGATATCCTTGGCTTATTTTAAGAATGTCCAAGTTGGTTGAGTTAGAGAATTAAATCACTTGTTTAAAAATATTAAGGATATCTTAGTGTCTAAAAGTTAAGAAACTTGATTACTAAAGTTAAGGGACTTGAAGTAATTTAAAAGTATATGATACTTGTTTCGTTTTAAAAGTATAAGTCCCTTGGATATATGGAAGAATGTAATTGCCTAAAGTATAAAGTTAATATAACGACTTTATGGGAAGTTGGTTATAATAGCTTTATGGAAAATTAAAAAGAGTGGTTTATTCTAAGTAATGTAAGTACGATAAATGACTTGAAATAATGAAAGACAAATTGATTTGAAGGCATCAATTGCTTAAGGTTTTAAAAGAAGGGAGTCACTTGATTTAGACGCCTAAATGTATTTCTAAAAGGTCTTGTGACTTGTCTTGAAAAGTGGATATGACTTGATACTACGGTTATTAGTATCTTGGAAGTTTTACATGAAAAAGAGTCATTTTAAAAGAATAGAAGTACGTAGTACTTTGGGTTAAATTCCGGGATTTTATAATGACATGTTATTGCCTTAAGTAAACTAAAATGAGAGTGTATATGTATAAGACTAATAAGAAGTTAGGGGGATTTTTTAACTTGCTTATGTTATGTACGATAAGCCGGTAGTGCTTATGTTATGTATGATAAGGCGGTAGTGCTTATGTTATGTATGATAGCCGGTTTTTCTAGTGATATATTGTTCATTACGGGGTCATTCCCCGGGTTTATGACATTTGCATATTCCGTGGATTTGCTACCCATGATGCGAGGAATACCTCATGCGAGTCCGTAAGGGCTTTTGCGGGTGAAATAGTCCTATGCGGGGCGGATCAGTCCTATGCGAGGAATACCTCATGCGGGTCTATACGACCTATGCGAGCGGATACAGTCTATGAGAGGAAGTTACCTCCTGCGGGTCCATACGACCTTTGCGGGTGAAATAGTCCCAGGAGTAGGATTGCTTAATGATACTACGGGCGGGTGGCCCTACTTGATCATGAGCCTCCTATTTTTATGCAGTAAAGTATACTCTTATTTACTCTCATTGTTAGTAAGGCACAATGTACTGTTATTTGAGTTATCATACATGTCTCCAACTTTATTTTAGACTTATGATTTAATTACGATTTCTGGCCACATATTTGGTACATGTTGTACTGACCTCCTTCGGGGGGTTGCGTTCATGCCGCAGGAAGAGTATACAGGTTGCTGATCCTCACTCTTAGGATCACTGTTTAGCTGTTGGGAAGCTCCATTACTCCGGAGGCTTATCCTTGGTTCAGATCCCTGGTATAGTCGGTTGTTGTACATTCAGGGGTATGGCGGGACCCTGTCCCGCCACAGTTGTTATTCTTAGAGGTCTGTAATCACATTTGTGGATTGGGTTGTAAGAACAAAGATGTACTGTTTTTTTGTTGTATTATGTATATGTTACGGAAGGTAGCCTTATCGGCTTGCCGGTTGATGTCTAATGTCTAAGTATTTTTATGAGTTGTGTATGTTCCGCTGCTATTCTATGATGTATACTTGAAAGGGGTGCCCAGCTAGGGCACCAGTCGCGGGCCCGGGGTCTGGTCGTGACATTGACTTAATTGACTTGGTCAATTTTATCAAGCTTGATCATCCACATTAGGCTAGTTAACCTTGGTCACAAGACCACTTAACCTTGGACAATTATTCGACCAAGTCCATGTAGGGGGGGGGGGGTGACACGTTTCGCCCTCCTATTCGTCCATAAAATTTCGTTTCCCAAAATTTTCATAATTGATCAACATATCGAAAACCTTGTGGGCCCCACAAAAACGTAAAATTTCCGGGTGGACCCCTAATGACCAAATCCGTAAATAAATTTCCACAATTCTAATAAATTCCATACGTCTCAAATAACACATTTTGAGAATCTAATTCTCATCAACGAACATTCTTCCTTTCCGAAGTTCGGAAGATTTTCCTTCGGAAAAACAATTCTTCCTTTCGTACAAATTTTTAAAGTCCTGAATCCTTATGTACCTTCTCTTAAACATATCCTGGAATTACGGGGTGTAACATTCTTCCCCCCTTAGAAATATTCATCCCCGAATGTTCTTTTGGAGCTCCATCTAAACATTTCTCGGTATAGTCTCATAAAACTACACTTAATGAAACCTAATTATGCCACATATGGCCCTAATACATCGCACATGCATATCCATCCATCATAAGCCAAACGAGGAAACAAATCCAAAGTGTACACCATCACTATTTACTCTCATTCATGGCCTAAAAGGATTCTCTTTTCGTACATTTCCTTAGTCATAACTATAAACACTTCAATTCTTTCAACCCTTGTTCTTTTCTTTTCTTACTTATCGTGTTCTTCTCGTACTTCCAAACTTATTCTAGTACCCGTACATAATCTCAATCATTGCTTCTGTTTTTAATTCCTTGGAGTTACTACATCAAAACTTGGTCCTTATACTTAGATTCAATTTCCGTTAAGGCCCTTCTCGGTCCTCACAACCCGATTCTGGCGGAACGCGTCCACAAAATTGTACACCGATTAACTAGACTTGAGCCTTACACCCTCGTGACTCTATCACATAGCGGGACTACCTCCAACTGACCCCATTCTATTCCGGGATACGGGTTGACCCGCAACAGCCCATACTAGACCCATAGTCGCACTTAATTCTCATTTTTTGTCTGAAATAAATCTTACTACCCGAGAAGGCCTTATACCTCTAAGGTCTCAGCGGTTATCAATATTATAAGGTTCATAATTATTTCATGTTCCAAGCTTTCATAATCAGTCCCCACATACGGGAAATGTAGTTTCTCAAAATCTTAAAATCTTGTTGTCTTAATCACAACAACTTTAATTACTCCATACCATTATTATTCACATAATCACTTAAGCGTACAACACAACTTAATCTAACAACATGGTATGCTCTCGAATCAATAAAATATGATCTCTTTTAGGAGTCTATCACAATCTCAGACCGTTCATTACCTTCTGACTATTCCAAATCAGT
Organism: Przewalskia tangutica; assembly: GCA_029844215.1. Taxonomy (NCBI): domain Eukaryota; kingdom Viridiplantae; phylum Streptophyta; class Magnoliopsida; order Solanales; family Solanaceae; genus Przewalskia; species Przewalskia tangutica. The sequence goes on from CM056718.1 coordinate 20,309,521, forward strand.
ACATAAATAAAGCCTAGGTGTGGGTTCAATAAACTGTTTCACACCTTCCAAGTAATTACTAAGGCTTAACCAACTCCTGCTAAACCATAATCATTCTATGTAAAATACATACGGCTCCAAATAAATACATTCGTAAAGATATACTTCATCATAATACCATCAATACAATAACTTTACCAACCTGGATACGCAATCCATATAATCCTTTCTGGCCATTGTTGCCTTTCTCATAGCTGCAATCACAATAATACGTTAGGGAGAGACTATCCTAACAACACAGCTCTATCGCACGATCTCAGAGTGAGAAGAAGAGAAACCAATCCTAAATGTACTATAGCCTCCTGTTTATAGATGTGGTGCACAACACACCGATAAACAAGACTCTACTATACACGGTCTGTAGACATTTCGAGGACCAACAACTCTGATACCACTCACACGCCCAACCTCGCCCGTGATCGTTCCCTACCCGCACCCTCCTATTCATACAATACAATAAACTGCGGAAGATAAATAACACTCATTTTTTTTAAAACCAAGGCAAAGACGATAAGGCTGCCATAATATAAATCAACCAAAAAAGGTCTACACTGTTCAACAATGTAAATACAACTCTAGCCAGTCCAGTCCACATATGAATACAGACCTCTAAGAGTTTGGACAAATTTTATGACGGGACAAGGCTCAACCGTACCTCTGAATATACCTATCCATAATGATAAGCTCCACAACATTGGAGCTATCCCAAAATGTTGAACAAGGATCCTAAGCTCACGGATCCACAGTTGTGTACCTAGCCCTGCGGACATGAACGCAACCCCCCGAAGGAGGTCAGTACAACAGGTACTAAGTATGGAACGAAAATACAGTACAGTAAACAAGATCATAACTGTACAAAAGAATGACAGGGGAAAGTATGAAAATTAAATACCAGATCCTACCATGCCATATAAAAATCAAAGCCAATTGGACCCTTGTATCACCGTACCACTGTACTACTGTATCACTTTCAAATATGAAAGTCATGGCAAGATCAGGGACACCTGCCCTCATCATATAATATCAAAAAAGCATGCTCGTGGAATACAACATCACTGTCAGCATGTAACAAGTATAATAAATAACCATTATCAAGGGAGCATGCCCGTGGAATTACAACATCACTGTCGGCAGTCCATGATATAATATAAAGTCAATTGTCATGTCTATATGCCTATGATGTGTCCCGACCCTTTAGTGAGGGACTCGGTATAATGAGAGTAAACTGGACATTTTTAATAATAGAAAATCAACTCATGGGACTATTTCACCCGCATGAGACTATTTCACCCGCATGGATCTTGTAGACCCGCAATGATTATATATATAGATATACCCGCATCATGGAGTAGCAGTCCATGGAATAATCATGGGAATTGAACCCGCATGATACTATTTCACCCGCATGAATCTTGTGGACCCGCATGAGGTATTCCACGCATAGGACTATTTCAACCGTATGAGACTTTTTCACCCGCATGAGCCCTACGGACTCGCATGAGGTATTCCTCGCATCGTGGGGAGCAATTCCACGGAATAGGCAAAATGCAACATGACCCGGGGATTGACCCCGTAATAAATACTATGACACTAGCACAACCGGCTATCATAAATAACATATGCAAGTAAATCATCTTTGACTCTCATTACAATAAAATGAACAACCATCATTTTATACAATCAAGACAATGCCATGCCTTCCTTTAAACCAAATCAATACAGTTATCATTTTAGCAAGCCAAAGTACTACGTACGTTCACCGCACGTCCTGTTCCTTTATATAAATCCCAAGGCACTAGCCCTGCAACATCAAGTTACTTTTTCATCAAATCAAGCGACCTACACGCTTTATACTCTAGTTACTCCTTTCATGTACTATAATGAAACCAAGTTCATTCTATTAACCATATTTAGACCTTTCATAAAAACAGTTATAACCACTTCCTATAAAGCCATTATAACAACTCTTATGAAACTAAGGTGCTATCACACCTTTCCTTTTAGAACCCATCAAGGCGCTATCAAGACACTTATCATTTCAAGTATCTATTAAAAACATGATTTGGAAAGTCAATACATTAGTTACCATGTATTATTTGGGAGTTGAACTCCAAAAGTACTACGTACATACACTTGTTATAACAAGAATCATTTCATGAAGTATTAGGGCGTTTGGACCCAAAGTACTTTGTATATCATTTCTTTATTAGAAGATTTAAACCAGGAAATGTTAGGAAACAAAATAAACTCAATCTCTTGACTTTCAATATTCAAGTATCATATACTTTCAAACAAATTCTCATACTTTCAAAATATATCAAGTCTTTTCCACTTATAACATCAAGGCTTATTGTCACGCCCCGACTTTTCCTAAGTCTTTACTTAGGGCGTGATGACACCTGGACAATTATTTTCCACCAGGAGCACCACTTAATTCTCTTTATTTAGAAATTTAAACTTATATTCAAATACGGAGCTATTAATAAAAATAACAATAAAGAAATTTGTTTATGACTTTATTGAAAATATAACGCGAGCCCATGTTCGTGCAAATATTGTTTCTACATAGACATACTGACAAATATTATTCTAAGTTGGAAGGGAGACCATTCCACACGGGCATTTCCCGAGACATTGAACCGACATTCAACTCGACGAGTACCAAGCCCAAACAATGGACTTGGTATGACAAGAGGTCATGGGACGATCGCTAGCCTCGGGCGTGAGACTTTCCTCTATCACGCTTTCTGAAACATGTTAAATAAAGAGTCACTCTATCATCCAATGAGTGAACCTTACCTCGCAATTCAAAGTAACACCACAATATTCCAAGCGCAATCACATTATAACGTAATAAGCATATTGCAAAACATATCAGTTACAACATTTTTAAATATGCAACAACTCCTCATAGAAATTTCGCTTAACTAACACTTCATTTTATCTCGTATTATACGTTAAGACATTCCTCGCATTTCCACATGTTTATTACATTTATATATTTGTGAACGTATTCACTTTTCATATTTATATATAGGTGAACATGTATTCATCTTTCATATTTGTCATGCGCGCAACCCGATCCATTATATTTGCGTATTTGTGAACACATATTCACTTTACGCTTTGTTGCGCGCAACCCGATCCATTATGTTTACGTATTCGTGAACGCCGTATTCACTTTACGCTTTGTTGCGCGCGCAACCCACCCATTATATTTACGATTTGTGAACGCGTATTCACTTTACGCTTTGTCGCGCGCAACCCACCCATTATATTTACGATTTGTGAACACGTATTCACTTTACGCTTTTGCGCGCAACCCGATCCATTATGTTTATATTTATATATTTATGTGAACACGTATTCACTTTTCATATTTTTCAGAAGATCGAATAAATAATATTCTCTTTCCCAACATTCTGTCATTCATACTTGTAACGATTGTAACTTTTTAACCATAACTCCAATTAATGTGTTTCTCAAGCGGAAACTAAGGTAAGACGGGGATCTTTCACTGTACCAAATTTCATTTAAAACTACTTTGGGTAACTAACACAAATTTATCCTCAAAACAGCCATATGAGATTTGTTTCGGCAGAATTTTTATTAAACATAACCCAATCTTAGAATAGTCATAACTCCTAATCTGTAAACCCGTTCAAGCCCCATAAAATCTCAAAACGACGAGAACAGAGAGCTACACGTCTCCATGTGAACCATACTTTCATATTCTGTACCATTTGGTACAGTTTTATACTCTTATTCGCTGCCCTTCCTGGATCTCGATAGATCCGAGGCAGAAACTTTAAACAGCGATAACTCTCAATCCATAAGTCGGATAGACCCCCGTAAGGTCTCAAAATGTCCAAACCAGAGAGATATAGAACTTTCATTTAGCAACAATTTTCATATTCCCCACAGATTAGTACAGTTTTACGTTTCCACGTCCTGCCCTTCTGGATTCCGATGAATCCGAGGCAGCAACTTCAAATTAAAATAACTCTCAACTCGTAAGTCCGTTTTAATAAATCTTTATCTATATCTGTCCGTAACATAGAGATTTACAAACATGTAAATTTTCATATAATTCTAATAAGTAAAACTCAATAAAAACAGTCCGTAATTATGCCTTTCCGAATTTCGATCAAATCTAAGGCAGGAACTTTGAACTATGATAACTTTCAAACCGTATGTCCATTTTACCTCAGTTTTGGTTCTATGTGATCATATTAGATAGATGTACCACTCTTCCGAATTTCATCAAATTCTAACAATTATAACTCAGTGAGAACAGTTCGTAAAGTTCATGACGCAACTAGTTGTCTAAACAATCAAAAGTTCAATATTTCTTTTCAACACTCAATTCTTATTCTAACATGTATTGAACTAAAAATAAAGGATGTTACCAAGAATTTCTGAGTGAGAAAACTCACCTTGTAAGTGTGAAGATTATTGTTGTGTGGTTGCTAAAATTATTCTTACTCTCTAGTATTTTGCTTCTTGTTCTTCTTGCCCTCTTGGTATTTTTTTCCTCTTCTTTTCACTTGTTTTTTTTCTGATTTTCTAACCTTTATGTTATGTACTTTGTTTGTATGTAAATATAATGTATAAGTGGAGAATTTTCTATAACCTATGAGAGGTGGAATGACAAGAGTTGGAGGGGAAATGAAAAGGGGGGAAGGGAAGGGGTGGACGTACGTACGTGCATGCTGCAAATTTTTTTATTTTTTTATTTTTATTTTTTGTTTTTGTTTTGTTTTTCTTTTGTTTTTCTTTTGTTTTTTTTTGTTTTTTTTTTGTTTTCTTATTTTCATTTCATCTATCTATTTATCCAACTTTAACACTAATTCTATCACATGCAATTTATTCTTTGTTTTCTTATATATATATATTTTTATTAACCCAACCACAACTATATATTATTTTTATTTTTTTCCGGATTTCACATTCTCTCCTCCTTAAGCAACATTCGTCCTCGAATGTAAATAAGGTCGTAACATAATCACATAGACACAATAATGTTTATTGTTATTGTAACACTAATTTGGGATTTCACATTCTCCCTTCCTTAAGAAGCATTCGTCCTCGAATGAGAATAAGGTTGTAACACATGCATATAGACACACAAATGGCACACATATGAAGTACTATGTAATGCATTTTTTTACCTTAGTCAAATAGGAATGGATATTTGACTTTCATCGCCTCTTCCGCTTCCCAGGTGGCTTCCTCTGTGGAGTGATTCTTCCATAGGACTTTCACGGAAGCAATATCTTTATTTCTAAGGCGTTGGACCTTTCTATCAAGTATTTCTCCCGGAGCCTCTTCATATTGAAGCTCTTTATTAAGAACTATCTCCTGGGGAAGGATGACGTGACTTGGATCGTGCAAGTATTTTCGTAACATTGACACATGAAATACCGGATGCACCGCCTCTTGTGGAAGTGCTAATTCGTAAGCCACATTCCCACTCTTCGCAAGATCTCATATGGCCCAATAAACCTTGGGCTCAATTTCCTTTCTTACCAAAGCGCATCACTCCTTCATCGGGGACACTTTTAAAAATACTTTCTCCTCTCTAATTCAAGATCTCTTTCCGATGATCCGCATAGGACTTATGACGCTTATGAGTCGCTTTGATCCGCCTCCCAATCATCTGCACTTTATCATTTGTTTCTTGAATGACTTCAGTCCGAATGTGTCTCACCCACCTCGAACCATCCAAGTGAAGACCTACATTTTCGTCCATATAATGCTTCAAACGGGGCCATTTGTATGCTAGAGTGAAAACTATTGTTGTAGGCGAACTCAATTAGACATAGATGGTCCAACCAGCTTTCCTGAAAATCTAACACACAAGATCGCAACATGTCCTCAAGTGTTTGGATTGTTCGCTCAGCTTGCCCATCTGTTTGAGGGTGGAAAGCCGTGCTTAACTTAACTTTTGTCCCGAGACCCTGCTGGAAACTTTGCCAAAAGTGTGAGGTGAACTGGGAACCCCTATCTGAAATAATTTGTAAGGGAATCCCGTGTAACCGCACAATCTCCTTCAAATAAATCTGTGTGTACTGTGGTGCGCGATACGTAGTCTTGACCGGTAAGAAATGGGCTGACTTTGTAAGTCGATCAACAATCACCCAAATAGAATCATACCCTTCTCGAGTTTTCTAGACTGGGCCATAAAATCCATATGAATCGCCTCCCATTTCCACATGGGGACTCCAATGTCCTGAAGTAATCCGCCAGGTTTTGATGTTCAACTTTCACCTGCTGACATATAAGTCACCTCCCGACAAACTCCGCAACATCTTTCTTCATCCCGTCCCACCAGTAATTTGCCTTGAGGTCCTGATATATTTTTGTTGATCCTGGATGAATGGAATATCTTGTGTTGTGACCCTCATCTAAGATCTTCCTCCTTAGATCCTTTACCTTAGGAACACATAACCTACCCTTATACCGAAGGGTTCCGTCATTATCTCCCAATGTAAACTGTGAAGGTTTTCCCTGTTGGATCCTCTCCCGAAATCCAACAAACTCCGTATCCTCAAACTGACTTTCTTTTATGTCTGAAGCTAAGGCAGACTGTGAGGTATCATGTACCACCACCCTACCTTCACCGATCTCAGTTAAGCTAACCCCGAGGTTTCCCAATCTTTGTACCTCCCGAACAATACCCCTCTTTTGTATTTCCAAATGGGCCAAGCTGCCCATTGATCTCCTACTGAGTGCGTCAGCCACCACGTTGGCTTTCCCAGGATGGTAAAGAATACTAAGGTCATAATCCTTAAGCAACTCTAACCATCTTCTTTGTCGGAGATTCAAATCCTTCTGCGTGGTTATGTACTGCAAACTCTTATGATCTGTAAATATGTCCACATGTACACCATACAAATAATGTCTCCATATTCGTAAGGCAAACACCACCGCAGCTAATTCCAAGTCATGAGTTGGGTAATTCTTCTCATGTATCTTCAATTGTCTAGATGCATACGCAATAACCTTTCCAAACTGCATCAAGACACATTCTAACCCAACTCTAGAGGCATCGCAATAGACTGTGAACCCTTCTTGTCCCGATGGTAAGGTTAGGACTGGTGCAGTAGTCAACAATTCCTTTAGTTTCTGAAAACTTGCTTCACATACTTCTGACCACTGGTACTTAACCGCTTTTTGAGTCAACCGGGTCAAAGGAGCAGCAAGACTAGAAAAATCTTTTACGAATCTTCTATAATACCAGCCAAACCCAAGAAACTTCTAATCTCTGTCGGAGTGGTCGGCTTTTGTTATACCCCGTATTTCCAGAGTATGTACGTAAGGGAATACGTACAAAAGTCTAGCCTTAAAGTTTAGGCAAAACGTTTTTATTTGTGCACAACTCACTAAAAGAATCGTTTTCCGACGAAACGTTTCCACGCCTTCGTAGGTAAATTCCGGCCATGCCATTTCTAATTTTTGCGGATTTTTCCGAGAGACGAAACATTTTGACCAACGGAGGGCGACACTTGGCACCTCCAATTTGTGGACTTGAAATCGCCCATCGACGAATGAAGAACCATTGGCACGCTTTTTGTGCTCAGTGCACAAGTCGCAAGAGTTGGTAGGATATTTGTGTATAGTTAATCCTCACCCTACACTTGCCTTGCACTTGTCTTAATCTTGGCCATTGGTTGACCACTTCTTGACCTATAAATACCCCCTTAGAGATGAAGAGTTCTTCATCCACAAATCTTTCCAAGTCTTGAAAATCCTCTCCTCTCCCTTTGTAGCCTTTTCGCCCAACACCTCCTCCTCATGAAGGCCCTGGCCGAATACCCCTCTAGCCTAGTAGTTTGGCCGAGGCCCCCACTAGCCAAAAATCTACCCTCCCTTGGTAGAAAAGTTGTCTTCTTGTATTGTTATAATGCCCAAAATACCCTAGCCCAAATACCTTAGTACTTAGTGTAGAAGTTGTGAAGAACTTCTAAGGTTTCTCGAGCATACAACTTAGAGCAAAACCTTGCTCAAAGGCGACTTTTCTAGGATATTATTGGGCTTATCGAGGTAACTAATCCTAACCTCTTTGAATTAGAGAATACTTACCGTTGTAGTATAAGAATAAGTATAAATACTTAGAAGAATATTGCAGAATAGAATTGAATCATACCACAAAGTAGGCGGTTTAAAAGAAGAATAATCAAACTATACTTACATAGAACTGCTTTCACAAAGAGACTTATATAGCTCACCGGTAGGGAAGTGCTGCCCAACTTTCCATAATCGTGAACCCTCTGCTTAGAATGACCTTGAGTAGTCTTTGATAGATGTCGTGACTATTATAGTCGACTCACAAGGCGACATATTCAACTCAAGGTGGTTTTCACGGTATGTATGTGATTCTTCCTAAAGCATGATATTTTACAATATATATAGTACGGTAGACGCATACGTGTTAATCGATAATAACTACGGCAATGTCTTTGACTTAAGCTCGAATAACACTTACGGAATGCCTCACGCTTAAGCTCGAATAACACTTACTAAGAATGCCTCACGCTTAAGCTCAATAATAAAGATCCAAAGCATTTCAAAAGAATATCAATCATTTTTAATGTAAGAGAACTAATTGGTTTTAAACGTTTTAAGAGTTATACTAGCTTTACGGGAAGTTAAGTATAACCACTTAAGATTGATAAAAGAAACAATTTTGCCTATGTGTTTATAATGCACTTATATCAATCGTGAAAAGAATAATAAGATGGTTTGATAAGTAGACATGATATGTTGCTATGTGTGTTAGTGTTTTGTAACGTTTGTGTAAAAGAGTATTCTTGTTGTGCTTATGTTGTTTAAACGATAAGCGGTTAGGTTAATGTAACATCACTCACCTCTTGACATATTACACGGGGTTGTCGCCTCCGACGCGGTAGACTGCGCGTGCAGGACCATGATTCGAGAATACCTACGCGGGTCCAAGGGACCTATGCGAGCTACGGAGTTCCGTGTTAGCGTGCGGGTTATACCTCACGCGGTCTATGTGGCCATGCGGACTACGAGTCCAGATTTACGCCAAGAGTACCACCGACGCGGTTATATACCCTACGCGCCTATGTGATTGGCCTACGCGACTACGGGAGTCCAGGATTAGGCGTGCATAGTGATACTACGCAATTGGCCTCGCTCGATCATTCGCACCTAGAAAAGACCATGTTACGCTTTACCTATCACGCTCTTGTTTGTGATGGCACTATACGCGCTTCCTCGTTGTTTCATACATACTTGCAAAACTGCTTTTTAAAATGATATGTTTCATTTAAGTATTTTACGATTTCATATACTTAGTACCGTTAATCGACCTTCTTCGGCCGCGCTCATGCCGCAGTAAGGCAAGCAGTGCTAGATCCACATTCTGGATCTCTACGTTGGTGCCTGAGCTCCATCTTTTCCGAGGCTCTACTTTTGGGTATGATCTCCCCGTGTAGATAGTTTTGCATACAGCCAGGTATGGCGGCCCCGTCCCGCCATAGTTGTATATTCCTTGAGGTCTCAGAGTCATGTTGTACAAGATTTGATGTAATCGCTAAACCATGTTTATATATATATGCCAAAGGCGATGTTTTCTCACTTAAACTGGTCTTATTTTATAAACTGTTTCATGTCTTGTTTTATATTTCCGACATTACGATGTATGACTACTGGGTGCCCCAGAAGGCACTACCACGCCCCGAATGGGTCGTGACAAAAGTGGTATCGGAGCGCTTAATCTCTGAAAGTGTCTGCATCAGATCTAGTAGTCTTGATTATCGGTGTGTTGTGCACCACATCAATAATCAGGAGGCTATAGGATGTTTAGGATTGGTTTCTATTCTTCTCACTCTGAGATCGTGCTTTAGAGCTGTGTTTAAGTCGGACCCTTCTAACGTATTCCTTTCCTGTAACAGTTATGCCTCCACGTAAGGCAACCCGCCCGTGGCGGCAAGGCACCGGCGGAGCCGCTAGCAGACACCCAGAGTCACGAGGGCTCGTGCCCGCCTATACCAGAGACGGCGAAGTTCTATGACGCCGCCAACCCCAAATAGAGACCACAAGACCCACACCTCCCGCCCCACACCGGGCTGAGGAGTTAGGGTACAAGGAGATGGCCCAAATATTGGCAAAGTCAGGCCCGACACGGCGAGAGGCCGGACGCGCAGCCTCAGCCCAGCCTCGGCCAGACCCGTGGTGCACCCGAGGCGTATAGTTTGAGACTATGAGATTTCGAGTCAGAGCCCGCCGTAGTTTTACTGGTCGAGGCCGAGGATGATCCGCAGGAGTTCATCCGCCGCCACAGAGGATCACGAGGGTGATCAAGGCCTCGAGACAGAGTCCGTGACCTTCGGTTCAGACGGCCGCGTGATACCGCAATCGATTGGTTTGATTCACGGAGTTATCCCGGAGAGCACGCCCCCTCAGCCTACTGGGATGAGTTCTCGCAGGCTTTCTCACTCACTTCTTGCCTCGACAGATGGCGAGGGCGCGGCCGATAGATTTTTACCATCGAGGCAGAGGACGACCGCCGTGGAGTACAATGTCGAGTTTGATTCATCGCTCGATATGTCCCACTTTGTAGCAGATACGAGGATAGGGTGCACCGCTATGTCACCGGCTAGACGACTATACGGCCGAAGTCACGCGCGTGTTTTCTTCACCGTATGGACATTACCCGCACGCAGCTCATGCTCGACGCGGCGAGCGTAGAGACCGCCGGCCGACAGCAAAGAATGTAAGACCAGACTACAGGTCTTTCGTGGCTATCGTGGCGGCGGCCTCAAAGAGAGCCTAGATTTGCACCACACCCACCCAGAGCACTCCCGCACCGCCCTCAAGACACCAGATATTCGAGGCGCATCAGGCCCTAGACTTCAGACGCCCGTAGCGGCAGAGGTATCGCCGACGACCACCTCAGCCGTGGCCGACGCAGATCCCACTTCGGAGTCAGGTACGGAGTTTGTTTCGCCAGGCCGCAGGTCACTATGCGAGGAACCGTCCCACCGCGGCAAGGGCCGATGGTAGGGTCACCACGTGTTCTTTCGCCGCCTTCATCTCCTACGCTACTCGCCCGAGGCGTGGTACTCATGGTCGCCAGGTCGCGCAGAGGTCGTGGCTCGTCCCAGCTTCTAGCGGTCCTCGTAACCGCATTTATGCTTTGTCCACCGACAGATCGTGAGGCCTCACCGATGTCGCCACGTACTTTATCGCTCGGGTTTGATGTGTATGCTTTGATAGATCCGGTTCTACTGGCCCTATATATCTCCCTTGTTGCTAGTAGGATGTGGATAGAGCTCGAGTCCATAGACCCTTTCGAGGTAGCTACGCCAAATGGTGATTCGGGTAGCTCGACGTATATAAAGCTTGTCCCGTGACTATTTACGTCGGACCAGCCGACTTGATAGAGTCGAGATGATTGACTTCGACGTGATCACGGGACGGATGGCTAGCTTCTGCTACGCCAATGTAGACCGCAGAGAGAGTAGTACGTTCCGCTTCCGGCGAGCCATTGTTGAGCGAGGAGCACCAGACGCCGGTGGTAGGTTTATTTCCTACCTCAAGGCTAGGAAGATGGTGCAGGCGGTATATCTACCATCTCGCTCGTGTTTGATATCAAGCCGCGTACCAGATTTTCACGCCTCCGAGTCACGAGTTCCCGCACGTGCCTGATGACCTTCCCGCATCCTCCCGAGAGAGATCGAGTTTTGTATAGACGTGCCGCGATACTCGCCTATTTCCATTCCGCCATACGTAACGGCACCCGCCGAGTTGAGAGAGTCAAGGACCACCGAGGGATTTGCCGGAGAAGCGGCTTCATCGTGCCTAGTGTTTCTCCCCGGGAGCGCCAGATTGTTCGTGAAGAAGAAGGACGACGCCGCATGTGTGTTGATTACAGTGAACAAGGTGACCATTAAGAATGTATACCCTTCCTGATTGATGATTTGTTCGACTCCAGTGGTGCGAGATGTTTCTCCAAGATTGATCTGCGATCGCTATCATCAAAGTAGTCGAGAGGCGGATGTCCCTAGATCGCATTCCGACCCGACGCATTATGAGTTCAGTGGTCATGTCTTTGGTTGACCAATGCTCCGGCCGGATTCATGGATTTGATGAACCGAGTGTTCAAACCATTTTGACACGCTTGTGATAGTGTTCATCGATGATATCTCGTTTATTCTCGCCAGAGCAGGAGCACGCGAGCACTTGGCGATCAGGCCGACGCTTCTACAGACTCAAGCTTGTACGCCAAGTTTTCCAAATGTGAGTTTTGCTGACTTCGGCGTTTCTTGGGCATATTGTCTGGCCGATGGCATTCGAGTGGATACGCCAAGATCGAGGCGCAGACTTGGCCTGCACCTACTACTCCGGCAGAGGTTCGCAGCTTTACGGGCCTCGCAGATATTATCGGCGTTCGTGGAGAAGTTTGCTTCTATCTTCGCACCATTGACTAGGCCGACTCGTGGCGCCAAGTTTCAGCCGATCGATGCCAGGAGCGTGGTTTCCATTCTGAAAGAGAGATCGACGACCGCCTCGCTTCTTACTTCCGCAGGTCCAGATGGTTATGTCGTATTATTATGACGCGCCGCATCGTTGGGATGTGTGTTGACGCAGCATGGCAGGTTATAGCATATGCATCCCGACACCAAGAAACACGGCAGAACTACCCCACCCATGATTGGAGTCGCGCCGTGATTCACGCCAAGATCCGAGGCACTATTTGTACGGGTTCACGTGGATATTTTTACGCACCACAAGAGCCTCCAAGATATCTTCACCAGAGGAGCCGAACTTACGACGAGACTGGTTAGAGTTGCTTAAGGATTACGATGTTGATATCCCGTACCACCCAAGGCCAATGTCAGGCGTATGCTCTAGTCGTAGTCGACGGGGAGCCCATCGATGTGCAACAGAGAGAGGGACATGGTTCGTAATTTGCATCGCCAGCGAGCCTCGTGTCCGCTTGATTGATTCTCGATAGCGATGGGTTAGAGTTCGTGAGGTTGCCGAGTCTTCCATCGCTGGCGAGGTGAAGAGGCAACAGCTCGAGGATCCAGCCTTTGATTCGATATCGCGATACAACTCTTCGCGAGGGCGCGGTCCTTCGAGGTAGCACCACGGGTGCTAAGGTTTGAGGGCGATTGTGTGTTCCGGATGTTTCGTGACTTCGCAGCAGGTTCTCGGGAAGCACACAAATACGCGTTACTCTATCCATCCGGTCGACCAAGATGTACCACGACCTTAGATCCGTATTGGTGGGACGGCTTGAAGAGGACGCTGCGAGTTCGTAGCTCGCCCGCGTGTTGTCGCAGCGAAGGTAGAGCACCGCAGGCCCGTGGTTTGTTACGATTTATCGAGATCCCGACCGAAGTGGGAGGTAATCAACATGGACTTCATCACGATTACCTCGCACTCGCAGGAGACATGATTCTATATGGGTTATCGCCGACAGTCGACGAAATCAGCCCACTTTCTTCCCGTCAGACGACTTTTTCACCGATGATTATGCCGCACTTTACATCCGAGAGATCGCCGATCGCATGAGTCCCTACTTCGATCATATCGCATGCAGGAGCCCGCTTTACGCTAACTTCAGAGGTCCTTCCAGAGGGGTTTAGGGACGCAGTGAGCCCGAGTATCGCATTTCATCCACGCATGCAGACGGACAGCAGAGCGCACTATCCGCACTCTCGAGGATATGTCGCGAGCCTATGTTATTGACTCTGGTAGTTGGGAGGATCATTTGCCTCTAGTTGAGTTCGCGATAATAATAGCTATCACTCCAGATTCGATGGCGCCTTACGAGGCCTTGTATGAGGAAGTGCAGATCGCCTATAGGTTGGTTCGATGTGGGCGAGGTGCAATAGTGGGACCAGATTTGGTGCAAAGCAGTGGATAAGGTGAAGCTTATCCGAGAGCTATCGACACCGTAGTCGACAAAAGTCGATGCAGATCATCGTCGCCGTGATCTTGAGTTCGAGGTTCATGATTGGGTTTTCCTAGGTGCCACCCACGGCGGTGTGATGAGATTCGGGAAGAGGAAACTCACCAAGGTACATCGGGCCGCTTCGATTGTCCGCAGGTAGGCAAGGTTGCCTATGAGTTGGATCTGCCGTCCGATCCGGAGGCGCGGCATCCGGTTTTTCACGATCTATGTTGAGGATATGTATCGGGATCCATCTAGGTACACCCGATTGACGATGTCCAGTGACCGGCGGTTATCGTATGAGGAGATTCCCATAGCGATAGTCGATCGTCAGTTAGCGCTCATGACCAAGGACGTGGCTTCCACAAAGTCTTGTGGCGAACGAGCTCGAGAGGAGATGACGCGGAAGCCGAGGAGGACACGAGGCGAAGTATCTCACCTATTCCCCACACCTCCGTAATTCACTTTCCTACTTGTAAATTTTCGTTATCGCTTCGCCAAGTGTTGTTCTCGCGTGTGTGGCATTTGCAATCGCTTAAGCATGAAGAATCTTATCGTTAATCGTTTTGAAGGAACATTCGACGAATGTTTCTAAGGGGGAGAATGTTATACCGTATTTCCGCAGTATGTACGTAGGGAATACGCATAAAAGTCTAGCCTTAACGCTTAGGCAAAACGCTTTTATTTGTGCACAACTCACTAAAAGAATCGCTTTCCGACTAAACGCTTCCACACTTTCGTAGGTAAATTCCGCTATGCCATTTCTAATTTTTATGATTTTTCCAGAGACGAAACATTTTGGACCAACGAGGGCGACACTTGGCACCCTCCAATTTGTGGACTTGAAATCGCCCATCGACGAATTGAAGAACCATTGGCACGCTTTTGTGCCTCAGGCACAAGTCAAGGAGTTGGTAGGATATTTGTGTATAGTTAATCCTCACCCTACACTTGCCTTGCACTTGTCTTAATCTTTGCCATTGGTTGGCCACTTCTGACCTATAAATACCCTTAGAGATGAAGAGTTCTTCATCCACAAATCTTTCCAAGTCTTGAAAATCCTCTCCTCCCTTTGTAGCCTTTTCGCCCAACACCTCCCCTCCTCGCAAGGCCCTTCGCAATACCCCTCTAGCCTAGTAGTTTGGCCGAGGCCCCTAGCCTAGCCAAAAATCTACCCTCCCTTGGTAGAAAAGTTGCCTTCGTTGTCACGCCCGACTCCGGCCCGTGATCGTGCCTTACCCCGGCGCCTAGTGATACAACATCGAGAAAACCAGCGGAAATAAAAACTTTAAACATGAATTGAGAGACATAATAAATAAACAAAGCAACCAAACAATTTTCAAGATATATACATAAAAACTCGAACAGCTTATCCTTTACAAACCCCGCCCACAACAAAGGCATGCACTTCTAAGAGAGAATAACAACCTATGACGACAGGGCCCGCCATACCCCGAATGTACAAGAACCTACAACTCAGTGGAAACCTACCAAAGATAAGCCTCCAAGGAACGGAGCTTCCCAAAACGCTGAACGTGATCCTACAAGTCGGATCGACACCAATGTACTTCTACCGCGCAGATGAACGCAGCCTCAAGGAGGTCAAGACAACATGTACCAAGTATGTGAAATCACAACATCAGAAATGAAATCATAATAGCCTAAAAAGGTGAGACATGTATGATAACCAAAATACAAGACGCAACATAAAATGTGCCAAGTCGTGACTCACGCCTCAAAGTCACCACTAAATATAACTACGGGTCTCACGCCCACAACATCCATCATGTTCCCATCACGGCCGCATGCCTCTAATACCGTGACGGTGTAGACATGTCCATGATGCAACACAATAACAAGGCCGCATGGCCACATGCCCCGGACATCGTGACGGTGTAGACATGCCCATGTAACCTCAATAACAATATATCGTGGTCAACCTCGCCGCACGGCCACATGCCCCCGGACATCAGACGGCAGGTACACGCCCATGTTGCAAGAATAACCATATATCGGAAATCAACCCGCCGCACGTGGCCGATGCCCCTAATATCGTGACGGTGTAGACATGTCCATGTGACATCAACAACAAGACAAGAATCAAAATGGAAACATACCCGTGAATTCTCCATCACCGCCAAAGACGCTCCAAGTAAGTTCTCAACAAGTCAACCGACCTCTATCGAGACGCCAGAATACGTAAATACCACACTTGCACAACAAAGGCTATCATCCCAAGCATAGGCAAGTTTCACAACAGCAAGCATAGGCAAGTTTCACAACAACAAGCATAGGCAAGTTTCACAACAACAAGCATAGGCAAGTTTCTCAACAACAAGCATAGGCAAGTTACACACAACTCAAGGTACTTTCATTTTATGTCAAAGTCCGGGTTTTTAACCCCCAAAGTACTACATACGTTAAGTTCTTTTAAAAGAGATCCATTACTTTTATAAAAGTCACCCGATACCCGTAGTATTAGAATGACCAACCCACATTCCTTTTCAAAATCAAGTAACAACATTCTTTTCCTAAGTTCCAGTTTGCCTAGTTTCAATTACTCAAGCTTCTCATTTTCAAATGGTTTCATAGTTCCCAAACTTAATCACTTGATTCCTTTTTAGAACAATTGAGTAATATATGTCTCACGTGAGAGTAGGTTATTCTTGTTTACAACATTCTTATTACAAAGACCATGATCTAGAAAATGTAATATCATTTTGTCTTATCTTAGTTTCTATGCAGATGGAGGTTTCTACCGGTTTTAATAATACAATTCATTAGTCAAGACATTTTCCTTTTATAACGCCGCAGTTGGTTTGTCGATACACATTCTGATTTCCAAATCAAGAAACATTCTTAAGCCGTTATACCTAACTCCCATAAAGCTAGCATAACTCTTAAGTTTTCAAAACACAAGATTACACTTCTTTCAAAACGATTCATAAATCTTTTGAAATACTTCAAGTTTTATTATAACGCCTGCCGCTTATAAATCAAATCGCTTATCTTTAAAAGCCACAACCCATTTTCTTACCTACATAAAGTCATATAGCCAACTTCCCATAAAGCCGTTATAACACTTTATGTTTAAGCCAAACAAATACACTTAGCACACGACGCCTACCGCACTACATAGTTCACACATATCATGCTAGAAGAGATAGGAAGAGGTTCACATACCGCGACGATTATCGACAATAAGCAAAAGCTCCAAGTACTACAACCTTGCTAGCCCTTTCCACTCCTCGAGTAGAATACGCTACTCTTAGTACTTTCACCTATAAAGGCCACAAACGCTATTAAATCTTAAACACAAGTTCCCATCTTTCTACGTAAAATTCGAAGACTCTCCCCGCCACAACAGAATCTCCTCCTCTATCGGTGCCGCTACCAAGCCAACCAGTGGGTTTATACGCCTAACCGGACGTGTACAATTCTACTCAAGAATACTACACAAGTCTACCGCAATACACCCATGTAATTACAGCTGGATTCTTTATTCTTCAGCTTAAGTCAAAAGACATTGCCACAATACTAAGTTCGCCTCTATATATAGTATACTTCAACTATATATTCTAACATGTAATTTCCAATTACAATAGAAGGACAAGAGTGTTTACCTCGATAAGCCCAAAATTATCTAAGTATAAAGTCGATCCCGAGCAACGCTTAGCTCCTACTCCGAGCGCCCAACAACCCTTAGAAGTTCTAACCAACTTGTACTTATAACTTCAACAACGGGTGAAGATTTCCTTAGTGGTTTCGCTTTTGTGGCAAAAGGAAGTATAATCGTATTTTCCTGGCTTTTGTATAAGTGTAACCTTGGGAATACTACAAGGTATTCGGGGCTAAGGTATTTGACATAACAACAATACTAGAGAGTATTTCTATACCACAACAAGGGTATTATACGAAACAACTAGCAGTGGGGTACCCTACTGGCCAGACACCACAAAGCGGGAGTGGAGGCTCTACCAAAGGCCTTCACAAAAGGGGAGGGGTGTTGGAGGATTTCAAGGTGGAGGGAGAGAGAGAGATTTTTAACACTTAGAGATTTGTGGAGAGGATGAAGAATTCATCACAGGGAGAGGGTATTTATAGGTCAAGTGAAGGCCAATCAATGGCCAAGATCTTGCCAAGTGCAAGGCAAGTGTAGGCCAAGATTCAACCAAGTGTCCTCGACCAACTAACACACAAAATATCCTACCAACTCCTCGACCAACAAGGCCAAATCGCCCATCACATTACCGCTTCACTCACCAATTGTAGAGGTGACAAGTGTCACCCTCTTGTTGGTCCAAAATGTTTCGCCTCTCTAAAAATCCGCAAAAATTATAAATGACATAGCCGAAATTCCCTACGAAAGTCGTGGAAACGCTTCGTCGAGAAACGACTCTAACCGTGTCAGGCACAAAAAGAATTCGGCCAAGCCTAATGAAGTTCGAAAATTTCTACGTACGTCCCCCACGTACATACTCTGGAAATACGGGGTATAACATTCTCCCCTCCTTAGAAACATTCGTCCCGAATGTTCCTTCTAAGTCTCAAAACAGACGTGCGCCAGTATAGTCTTCACTACTATACTTACGAGAATCAAACATGCCACACCTGGCCACAAAATAACACGCGCAAGAAACCCAAATCCACGCCAACGAGGAACCACCTCGCTTAGCACAAAAGTCCCCACCAAGGTCTAAAATATACTCCTTCGCACCTACATTTCACAAAAGAAACGATCACACACGCTCACTTCTCCCCTATCTCGCTGCACTCTTCTCGAACACTCGAGCTCTTTCTAGTATCCGTACCACGCCCGTCAACGCTTTCTGTTTCCAACCCTCGAGTTACTACCTCCAAACTTGGTCATCTTACTACCCTCGATTTCTAAGGCCATTCTCGCCTTCACGAACCGATTCTCGTCGAACATATCCACGAACTCATACGATGGTCATCTAAACTGGGCCTAGCACCCTCGTGACTTCGCCACCGGGCGACCACCTGCAGCCGACCTTTCCTCGAACAGACGCGGTTGGCCCGCAACATGGCCCCAACCCGACCCATCGTCGCGCCAACTCGCTTCCTCGACACGGAACAATCATGGAAGCTACCACTTCCATCTCACACTAACCAGATTTTTAAATCACACTATAGCACAAAGCTATCCGAACATAACACTTAACACATCATTAACATCAATACATACAAGTATTCTGTGGTTAGGGATATACCGATCTACCGCCCACTCTAATCATAGGCTCGCCGCAGGCGCATAGTAGGCGCGGAACCGCCACGATCCGTAGATCGCGCCAAACCGCGGCATTCTCTCCTATAAGCACGCTCTCGTCACATGGCCCCGACGCCGCAGTGAAACAAGCACCGAAAAGACGACATTCCCGATGATGTTTGCCACATCGCACACCGAGGACATGAATCTCGCTGTAGAACCCACGTATATCTGCGGAAACAAGCCCCGAGTTCTCGACCAGCTCCGAATACCCCGAACGCCCCGACGATCGCGGGGACCACTCAGATCGCGGAGGTACATAACTAGATCGCCGAGGCGGTCCGCTCGAAAGTTACCAAAGGACCGCTGTTTGGCCCTCTTCACGATCTCGGCCATTCCGTCGACCTCCGCGTGCCTCACATCCTAGTGCATGAGCTTCAGACGCGGCAATGTCCATGCCCTACAAGAGCTACACCCGCATATGCTCGCTAAGTAATCGCCCACCCGGACGTAGCGGTGTACTCGCCTCCATATCGCCTACCACAATGGAACATACCGAAGCTAATGAGTCGAACTCCACATTGTACTTCTAACCGCCCGCCCGCCCCGCTCAACGCTAAAAATTGTTTACCGAGCCTCTCATCTCGCGAGGCAAGAAATGTGCAAGAAATGCCTCGAGAACTCGTCCCCAAATCGCTGGAAGTGCATGCTCTTCCCGACAGCTCACGAATCAAACTACCAATCGCAGATCACGCACTGATGCGAACTCCAATACCACCGACTCGCTCGAGACTCGATCACCTCACGATCCGTCAGAGTCGCTTGATAAACTCCCGGTGGTCGCCTCGCCTCGATCCATAATATCAAGCGCTACAACTCGTAAAGTCACGTAGCCTCAAACCGCTCGCCGGGGTGAACTACGGTGCTATCGGGCCGGAATCGCCAGATCCACTTATCCTCATATTCGCCACGACTCGCCGAATCGGGCCATCTCTTGTACTTATCTCATCCGCTTCCAGCCGCGGACCGAGGCTCGTATCAGAGTCTCAGCAGCCATCGCCGCGCTTAAACTCTTTGGCCGGGCGGGCCGCGAAACCCGCCGTTAAGCACTGCTCAGTATCGACCGCTCGCGCTCGCATTCTCAGATTCGCTACGACTCCTCGATCGCTTTGCCCATCCGGGGCTCGGTTTTACGCGAGGCATCACCGGTAAAGGAAAGGAATACGCCGGGGGTCCAACTCATCACACACTTCTGTGGCACGATCTCGTAATGAGAAGAATGGAAACCAATCTAAATGTCCTATAGCCTCTCGATTATAGATGTGCACAACACACCGATAATCAAGACTTACTAGACACGGTCTCAGACACCTTCCGAGGACTAATCGCTTCGATACCACTTTGTCGAGCTCGACCCGCCCGTGATCGTGCCTTACCCCGCGCCTAGTGATACAACATCGAGAAAACCAGCGGAAATAAAAACTTTAAACATGAATTGATAGACATGATAAAGAAACAGCAACCAAACAGCTTGCCTTCAAGATATATACATAAAAACCCGACAGCTTATCCTTTACAAACCCCGCCCACAACAAGCATGCACTTCTAAGAGAGAATAACAACCTATGACGACGGGGCCCGCCATACCCCGAATGTACAAGAACCTACAACTCGTGGAAACCTACCAAAGATAAGCCTCCAAGGAACGGAGCTTCCCAAAACGCTGAACGTGATCCTACAAGCGGATCGACACCAATGTACTTCTACCGCGCAGATGAACGCACTTCGGGCGAGGTCAAGACAACAGTACCAAGTATGTGAAATCACAACATCAGAATGAAATCATAATAGCCTAAAAAGGTGAGACATGTATGATAACCAAAATACAAGACGCAACATAAAAGCGATAAGTCGTGGACTCGTAACCTCAAAGTCACCACTAAATATAACTACGGGTCTCACGCCCACAACATCCATCATGTTCGCGTCACGGCCGCATGCCCCGAATATCGTGACGGTAGACATGTCCATGATGCAACAATAATAACAAGGCCGCACGGCCACATGCCCCGAATCATCGTGACGGGTAGACATGCCCATGTAACCTCAATAACAATATATGGTGGTAAACCCGCCGCACGCCACATGCCCCGGAATCGTGACGGTGTATATCGCCCATGTTGCAAGAATAACCATATATCGGAAATCAACCCCGCACGTCGCATGCCCCGAATATCGTGACGGTAGACATGTCCATGTGACATCAACAACAAGACAGTAATCAAAATGGAAACATACCCGTGGAATTCTCCATCACTGCCAGCACGTCCAAGTAAGTTCTCAACAAGTCAACCGGCCCTCTATCGAGAGACGCGGTAGCACAGAAATACCACACTTGCACAACAAAGGCTATCATCCCAAGCATAGGCAAGTTTCACAACAGCAAGCATAGGCAAGTTTCACAACAACAAGCATAGGCAAGTTTCACAACAACAAGCATAGGCAAGTTTCTCAACAACAAGCATAGGCAAGTTACACACAACTCAAGGTACTTTCATTTTATGTCAAAGTCTGGGTTTTTAACCCCCAAAGTACTACATACGTTAAGTTCTTTTAAAAGAGATCCATTACTTTTATAAAAGTCACCCGATACCCGTAGTATTAGAATGACCAACCCACATTCCTTTTCAAAATCAAGTAACAACATTCTTTTCCTAAGTTCCGCTTTGCCTAGTTTCAATTACTCAAGCTTCTCATTTTCAAATGGTTTCATAGTTCCCAAACTTAATCACTTGATTCCTTTTTAGAACAATTGAGTAATATATGTCTCACGTGAGAGTAGGTTATTCTTGTTTACAACATTCTTATTACAGCAGCCATGATCTAGAAAATGTAATATCATTTTGTCTTATCTTAGTTTCTATGCAGATGGAGGTTTCTACTGGTTTTAATAATACAATTCATTAGTCAAGACATTTTCCTTTATAACGCTGCAGGTGGTTTGTCGATACACATTCTCGATTTCCAAAATCAAGAAACATTCTTAAGCCGTTATACCTAACTCCCATAAAGCTAGCATAACTCTTAAGTTTTCAAAACACAAGATTACACTTCTTTCAAAACGATTCATAAATCTTTTGAAATACTTCAAGTTTTATTATAACGCCTGCCGCTTATAAATCAAATCGCTTATCTTTAAAAGCCACAACCCATTTTCTTGCCTACATAAAGTCATATAGCCAACTTCCCATAAAGCCGTTATAACACTTTATGTTTAAGCCAAACAAATACACTTAGCACATGACGCTCACCGCACTACATAGTTCACACATATCATGCTAGAAGAGATAGGAAGAGGTTCACATACCTCGCGACGATTATCGACAATAAGCAAAAGCTCCAAGTACTACAACCTTGCTAGCCCTTTCCACTCCTCGAGTAGAATACGCTACTCTTAGTACTTTCACCTATAAAGGCCACAAACGTCTATTAAATCTTAAACACAAGTTCCCATCTTTCTACGTAAAATTCGCAGACTCTCCCCACACAACAGAATCTCCTCCTCTATCGAGGCCGGCTACCAAGCCAACGAGGGTTTATACGCCTAACCTGACGTGTACAATTCTACTCGAATACTACACAAGTCTACCGCAATACACCCCATGTAATTACAGCTCATTTCGCTTTATTCTTCAGCTTAAGTCAAAAGACATTGCCACAATACTAAGTTCAGTTCTATATATAGTATACTTCAACTATATATTCTAACATGTAATTTCCAATTACAATAGAAGGACAGTAGTGTTTACCTCGATAAGCCCAAAATTATCTAAGTATAAAGTCGATCCTAAGCAACGCTTAGCTCCTACTCCGAGCGCTCCAACAACCCTTAGAAGTTCTAACCAACTTCTACTTACAACTTCAACAACGGGTGAAGATTTCCTTAGGGTTTCGTTTTTGTGGCAAAAGGAAGTATAATCGTATTTTCTGGGCTTTTGTATAAGTGTAACCTTGGGAATACTACAAGGTATTTGGGCCAAGGTATTTGGACATAACAACAATACTAGGAGAGTATTTCTATACCACAACAAGGGGTATTATACGAAAACAACTAGGCTAGGGGTACCCACTGCGACACCACAAAGGGGAGGAGGCTCTCGGCAAAGGCCTTAACAAAGGGAGGGTGTTGGACGATTTCAAGGTTGAGGAGAGGAGATTTTTAACACTTAGAGATTTGTGGAAAGGATGAAGAATTCATCAAAGGGAGAGGGGTATTTATAGGTCAAGTGAAGGCCAATCAATGGCCAAGATCTTGCCAAGTGCAAGGCAAGTGTAGGGCCAAGATTCAACCAAGTGTCCTTGACCAACTAACACACAAAATATCCTACCAACTCCCCTTGACCAACAAGGCCAAATTGTCTATCACATTACCGCCCACTCCCACCAATTAGAGGGTGACAAGTGTCGCCCTCTTGTTGGTCCAAAATGTTTCGTCTCTCGGAAAAATCCGCAAAAATTATAAATGACATAGCCGGAAATTCCTCTACGAAAGCTGTGGAAACGTTTCGTCGAGAAACGACTCTAACCGGGTGTTGTGCACAAAAAGAATTCGGCCAAGCCTAATGAAGTTCGAAAATTTCTACGTACGTCCCCCACGTACATACTCTGGAAATACGGGGTATAACACTTGTATTGTTATAATGCCCAAAATACCCTAGCCCAAATACCTTAGTACTTAGTAGAAGTTGTGAAGAACTTCTAAGGTTTCCTTGGAGCATACAACTTAGGAGCAAAACCTTGCTCAGGCGCGACTTTTTCTAGGATATTATTGGGCTTACTGAGGTAACTAATCCTAACCCTCTTTTGAATTAGAGAATACTTACTGTTGTAGTATAAGAATAAGTATAAATACTTAGAAGAATATTGCAGAATAGAATTGAACTGTTACCACAGTAGAAGGGTTTAAAAGAAGAATAATCAAACTGTACTTACATAGGACTGTTTTCACAGTAGACTTATATAGCTCACCGGGTAGGGAAGTGCTGCCCAACTTTCCATAGAATTGTGAACCCTCTGTTTAGAATGACCTTCAGAGTAGTCTTTGATAGATGTCTGTGACTATTATAGGCTGACTCTCTGCGCGCGACATATTCAACTTGGCAGGTGGTTTTCGCTGAGAAGGTATGTGATTCTTCCTAAAGCATGATATTTTACAATATATATAGTACGGTAGACGTACATGTGTTAACTGAATAATAACTACGGCAATGTCTTTGACTTAAGCCTGAATAACACTTACGGCAATGCCTCGGCTTAAGCTTTGAATAACACTTACTGAATGTCTCACGCTTAAGCTCAATAATAAAGATCCAAAGCATTTCAAAAGAATCTCGAATCATTTTTATGTAAGAGAACTAATTGGTTTTAAAACGAAGCTTAAGAGTTATACTAGCTTTATGGGAAGTTAAGTATAACCACTTAAGATTGATAAAAGAAACAGTTTGCCTATGTGTTTATAACAGACTTATATTGAATTGTGAAAAGAATAATAAGATGGTTTGATAAGTAGACATGATATGTTGCTATGTGTGTTAGTGTTTTGTAACGTTTGTGTAAAAGAGTATTCTTGTTGTGCTTATGTTGTTTAAACGATAAGCGGTTAGGTTAATGTAACATCACTCACCTCTTGACATATTACCGGGGGTTAAGCTGCCCTCCGATGCGGGGTAGACTCAGGCGGTCTGGGACCATGATTCGAGAATACCTCATGCGGGTCCAAGGGACCTATGCGGAGCTACGGGAGTTCCAGGTTAGTGTGCGGGGTTATAACTCATGCGGTCTATGTGGCCATGCGGACTACGAGTCCAGGACGATGCCGAGGAGTAGCTACCCTCGATGCGGGGTTATATACCCTATGCGGGCCTATGCGGACTACGGGAGTCCAGGATTAGGCTTGCATAGTGATACTACGGGCAATTGGCCCTGCTTCGATCATTCGCAGCCTAGAAAAGACCATGTTACAGTTTACCTATTGCTGCTCTTGTTTGTGATGTGGCACTATGTGCGGTTTCCTTGGTTGTTTCATACATACTTGCAAAACTGTTTTTAAAATGATATGTTTCATTTAAGTATTTTCTGATTTCATATACTTAGTACTGTTGTCTTGACCTCCTTCGGGCTGCGTTCATGCTGCGCGGTAAGGGCAAGCAGTGCTAGATCCACATTCTTAGGATCTCTACGTTGGTGTCGAGCTCCATCTTTTCCGAGGCTCTACTTTTGGGTATGATCTCACTGTTGTAGATAGTTTTGTCTGATCAGGTATGGCGGGGCCCTGTCCGCCATAGTTGTATATTCCTTAGAGGTGCGTAGTCATGTTATGCGATGATCGGATGTAATCGCTAAACCATGTTTATATATATATCTTTGAAAGGCGATGTTTTCACTTAAAGCGTGTCTTATTTTATAAACTGTTTCATGTCTTGTTTTATATTTCCGATTACTGGATGTATGACTACTTGGGTGCCCGATGGCACCATCACGGCCCTGAATGGGTCGTGACAGCCTTTGGCGCTTCTTCGCTTATCTTCCTGGTCTACCATAATTCCATCCCTTGACACAACATGACCCAAAAAGACTACCTTTTCCAACCAATATTCACACTTTGAAAATTTAGCATATAGTTTCTCCTGTTTCAAGACTTGAAGCACTACCCTCAGATGCTCTTCATGTTCTTCAACACTCTTACTGTAGATTAGGATATCATCTATGAACACAATCACGAACAAATCTAGGAATGGTTTGAAGATTCTGTTCATTAAATCCATAAAAGCTGCTGGGGCATTGGTTAACCCAAAAGACATGACCAAGAACTCATAATGGTCGTATCGGGTTCTAAAGGCTGTTTTGGATATATCATCTGGATTTATTTTCAGCTGGTGATATCCCGAACGGAGATCAATCTTGGAAAAATAGCTAGCTCCCTGAAGTTGGTCAAAAAGATCATCGATTCTTGGTAATGAGTACCGGTTCTTGATCGTGACCTTATTGAGCTGCCGATAATCGATGCACATTCGGAGCGATCCGTCTTTCTTTTTCACAAACATGACTGGTGCACCCCAAGGGGAAACACTAGGCCTTATAAAGCCTTTATCCAGAAGATCCTTCAATTGTTCTTTTAACTCCCTCAATTCAGCTGGGGCCATTCGATATGGAGGAATAGAAATGGGTCTTGTACCCGGAATTAACTCTATAGCAAACTCCACTTCTCTATCCGGAGGAAGGCCTGGAAGATCCTCAGGAAAAACCTCCGGAAAATTTCGAACAATAGGAACATCATTCACCGCTGGGGATTCTTTTTGGGTATCCACTATATTAGCCAGATATGCATACTCCACTCTGTGACTTCTCAATAACTTTTGAGCCCCAAGGTTGGAAATAAACTGACCTGAGGATATTCCAACCCTACCCCTTATAACAACTTCTGGTCTCCGGGAAAAGTTAATCTCACTATCTTTCGTCGACAATATAACATGGCATAACATGCCGACAACCAATTCATACCCAAAATGACGTCGAAGTCTACCATATCAAGTAGTACTAGGTTCACCATTGTTCCCCTGCCATTCACTTCTAATGAGAAATTATTTACCACCCGAGAGGCCCAAATTGAGGCACCTACTGGTGTCATAACCTCAAAAGGTTCACTTAAATAAGAAGGTTCTACGTGTAAATTCTTAGCAAAGCCCATTGACACATATGAAAATGTAGAGCCGGGATCGTATAATACAAATGCAGGAATACTCGAGACTAGAAAATACCGTGACCACCGCATTAGATACTTCGCCTCATTCCTCCGGGCAAAGCGTGGCCGATTAGAATTGTTGGGTTGTTGACCTCCCTGACTCTGGCGGGGTTGGTTTCCCTGATTTCCCATGTAGGCAGCTGTGGTTGCTTCTGACCTCCCTTGAATAGATTGAGTTTGGGTCCTCTTCTTGCAATCCCTGGCATAGTGGCCTGACTCTCCACAGTTATAACATGTCTTCGTTAAGAGCCGACATTCTCCATTGTGTTTTCTTTGACAAATCTTACAAATCGGTTTGTCACCTCCTGTGTTAGGGTTGGTGGCCTTGTCCTTGCTACCTTGGTAATTAGACCAACTGTGTCCCTTAGGCTTGAAATAAGGCGCCCTTGATTGGTTCGGTCACTGAGATCCCTTACTAAACTCCCGCTCGATTTTGACTCGTTAAATGATCCTGACGTCCGAAATCTCTTCTGCGAATATTCTCTTTTTGCTTTAGCGAAACCTTCTACCCTCAAAGCCATATCGACAATCTGAAGATAAGTTCGATCGTTGGCTAACGCCACCACCTTCTCTGCTATGTTCGGGTTTAAACCTTCTACAAATCGCTTGACTCTATCCATTTCTGTAGGGACGACATGTGTGTTGTATGCCGATAACCTCACGAACTGTGTGTCATATTCTTGTACACTGCGGTCACCTTGCTTCAATTGTTCAAACTCCCGTCTGAGCGCATCCTTGCGCGTATTAGGCATAAATTTCTCAATGAATGTCGCTCTGAACCCTCCCCAAGTCATTGGTCGTGACATCGGGGGACGATTTTTCCTAAAATTCCTCCACCACACCCCTACATCATCCACTATTCGTTCGCCTACCAAGTTGACGCCCTGCGTCTCCACGCATCCCAATGTGAACATTAAGTCTTCAACTTCATCGAGGAATACCATCGGGTCGGCCTTGGGGTCCTTCCGAGTCTGATGGTTCTCTTCTCCTCATAAAATTTGCCCATAGCCTATCAGTCGCTTGAGATTCTACACTCTCGGTCCGTAGTGCGATCGGTCCGGTCCTGGGCGTCTGGTTACAGTTCGGGGCTATGACAGAGACACTAGGTGCGAGCGAAACCATGTGTGGAACTGCAGCTGTCATTAACTCTATGAGTCTATCTAGTTTTTGTCCCACCGTTTCTTGGGCCATTTGACTCTCGTTCTCTCCAACATTTTCTCCGACATTTTCTCCGCTCCCTTCAGACACCACTACGTCAACTGGAGGTACATGAGCTTCGTGGTGAACCTCCTCTTGAGCCCCCAGGATTTGTGAATTCACCATTTTCTGTGAAGACAAACACACTCATATTTTAGAAGACGAAATGTCTACTCTAGCTCTTAAAATTTTCTTATAGTTCATAAGCATGCAACACCACAAGAAAACACAGATTAACTAAACAATAATGACAACTCATAACTTGCATTAATAATGTTTCATTCCTCATATTTGAAAATATTTCATGACATTACAATACATCAGAGCATGTCATTCTATGTCACTCCCTATAGCTCTCTTATTCGAACATGCACCTACTACAACACGTTCTAAAGGGCTTAACCGCATAATTCGCCTATTCTGCTGATTGGCATTCAACTCCCTGTGAACCTTCTTCCTTGCTTCCCTTTCCATTTCGCTCATTCTTTCCCCTACTACTATTACCTGAAATAGAAATTTGATCCAGGAACCTTATGTAACATCTCCTCTTAGCATCTTTGCCCCTCTGAATGAGGATCAGAATTTTTCCGGGACAGAGTTGAATATTATCTGTAATATGACTCCAATCGGAAAGTTGAAGAAGTTTGGGTCGTAGGAACGCCTCTTCTGTCTACTTCTAAACAAATAAGCACAAAGTTCGATTGTGTCGCACATATACTCGTTAAAATCATCTTCCGAGTTAATCTTACGACGCATGAATTTCTTCTGAGCTTGCATTTCCTTCGCCTGTTCCTCGAGTACTTCCCTCTTTGTTGGAACTCGTCTTATAATCACCATCTACACAATAATTATTGGTCAGTATAACGTTGTACAATCTTCTTCCTAACCCGCGTCAAAGATGTAGTACAAGAATCAAGTTTTGAAAAAACTCAAGATAGGCACGAGAGGAGTATGAAAGAAGGGAAACTTTAGGATGTTATTCCGTTCACTTATTACTAAGGTGGCGCGCACACCGTCGCAATAAGTAATCGTTCAAACACCCAACTCGAAGAAAACTTCCTAGAATCTCTTAATCTGGTTTAGCTTTGATACCAACTTGTCACGCCCCGACTTTTCCTAAGTCTTTACTTAGGGCGTGATGGCACCTGGACAATTATTTTCCACCAGGAGCACCATTTAATTCTCTTTATTTAGAAATTTAAACTTATATTCAAATACGGAGCTATTAATAAAAATAACAATAAAGAAATTTGTTTATGACTTTATTGAAAATATAACGCGAGCCCATGCTCGTGCAAATATTGTTTCTACATAGACATACTGACAAATATTATTCTAAGTTGGAAGGGAGACCATTCCACACGGGCATTTCGAGACATTGAACTGACATTCTGAACCTGACGAGTACCAAGCCCAAAACAATGGACGTGGGATGACAAAAGGCTTCGGGACGATCGCTAGCCTTGGCGTGGAGCCTGTCCTCTATCACGCTTTCCTGAAACATGTTAAATAAAGAGTCACCTACCATCCAATTTGAGTGAGAACCTTACCCTGCAATTCAAAGTAACACCACAATATTCCAAGCGCAATCACATTATAACGTAATAAGCATATTGCAAAAACATATCAGGTTACAACATTTTTAAATATGCAACAACTCCTCATAGGAAATTCTCGGTTTAACTAACACTTCATTTTATCTCGTATTATACGTTAAGACATTCCCCTGCATTTCCACATGTTTATTACATTTATATATTTGTGAACGCGTATTCACTTTTCATATTTATATATAGGTGAACATGTATTCATCTTTTATATTTGTTACGGCGTGCAACCCGATCCATTATATTTACGTATTTGTGCACACGTATTCACTTTACGTTTTGTTGCGGCGTGCAACCCGATCCATTATGTTTACGTATTCGTGAACGCGTATTCACTTTACGTTTTGTTGCGGCGTGCAACCCGACCCATTATATTTACGTATTTGTGAACGCGTATTCACTTTACGTTTTGTTGCGGCGTGCAACCCGACCCATTATATTTACGTATTTGTGAACACGTATTCACTTTACGTTTTGTTGCGGCGTGCAACCCGATTCATTATGTTTATATTTATATATTTATGTGAACACGTATTCACTTTTCATATTTTTCAGAAGATCGAATAAATAATATTCTCTTTCCCAACATTCTGTCATTCATACTTGTAACGATTGTAACTTTTTAACCATAACTCCAATTAAGGTGTTTCTCAAGCTGAAACTAAGGTAAGACGGAGATCTTTTAATGTACCAAATTTCATTTAAAACTACTTTTGGTAACTAACACAAATTTATCCTCAAAACAGCCATATGAGATTTGTTTCGGCAGAATATTTATTAAACATAACCCAATCTTAGAATAGTCATAACTCCTAATCTGTAAACCCGTTCAAGCCCCATAAAATCTCAAAACGACGAGAACAGAGAGCTACACGTCTCCATGTGAACCATCCTTTCATATTATGTACCATTTGGTACAGTTTTACATTCTTATTCGCTGCCCTTCCTGGATCTCGATAGATCCGAGGCAGAAACTTTAAACAGAGATAACTCTCAATCCGTAAGTCGGATAGACCCCCGTAAGGTCTCACAATGTCCAAAACAGAGAGATCTAGAACTTTCATTTAGCAACAATTTTTATATTCCCCACAGATTAGTACAGTTTTACGTTTCCACGTCCTGCCCTTCTGTATTCCGATGAATCCGAGGCAGCAACTTCAAACTACAATTACTCTCAACTCGTAAGTCCGTTTTAATAAATCTTTATCTATATCTGTCCGTAACATAGAGATTTACAACCATGTAAATTTTCATATAATTCTAATAAGTAAAACTCAATAAAAATAGTCCGTAATTATGCCTTTCCGAATTTCGATCAAATCTAAGGCAGGAACTTTGAACTATGATAACTTTCAAACCGTATGTCCATTTTATCTCAGTTTTGGTTCTATATGATCATATTAGATAGGTGTACCACTCTTCCGAATTTCATCAAATTCTAACAATTATAACTCAGTGAGAACAGTTCGTAAAGTTCATGACGCAACTAGTTGTCTAAACAATCAAAAGTTCAATATTTCTTTTCAACACTCAATTCTTATTCTAACATGTATTGAACTAAAAATAAAGGATGTTACCAAGAATTTCTGAGTGAGAAAACTCACCTTGTAAGTGTGAAGATTATTGTTGTGTGGTTGCTAAAATTATTCTTACTCTCTAGTATTTTGCTTCTTGTTCTTCTTGCCCTCTTGGTATTTTTTTCCTCTTCTTTTCACTTGTTTTTTTCTGATTTTCTAACCTTTATGTTATGTACTTTGTTTGTGTGTAAACACAATGTATAAGTGAAGAGTTTTCTATAACCCATGAGAGGTGGAATGACAACAGTTGGAGGGGAAATGAAAAGGGGGGAAGGGAAGGGGTGGACGTACGTACGTGTATGCTACAACTTTTTTTTTTTCCGTTTTTCCTTTGTTTTTCTTTTGTTTTTTTTTTGTTTTCTTATTTTCATTTCATCTATCTATTTATCCAACTTTAACACTAATTCTATCCCATGAAATTTATTCTTTGTTTTCTTATATATATATATTTTTATTAACCCAACCACAACTATATATTTTTTTTTTCCGGATTTCACACTTATAGTCTTAAAACCTCGTATCATATACTCTTTAAAATCATGTCGCTTATACATATAAAATCATGTCATCTATACTTTAGAAATAAAGTCCCATAACATGAAAAATAAAGTCTTGTAATCTTTTAAAGTAATTCGAGTGACTTATACTTTCATAATCAAGACTTATATATTTTCAAAATCAATATACTTACTTCAAATAAATCCAGTCACTACATATTTTCGAAATTCAAGTCTCAAGTACTTTCCAAATTAATACTTTTATGAGTCGTGAATAGGTTATCCTCGTTTATAACGATCTTGTCCATTGAGCCATGATCTAGAAAATGTAATACAATTTTGTCTCATCTTAGTTTCTATGCAGATGGAAGATTCTACTCATTTCAATGTAATTGATTACCGATACATTTTCATTAACGCTACAATGGCTTGTTCGGTCCTTTTTTTCATTAGTGTAGTAATTTAGAAAGGTCAACTAGACTCCATGTTACACCCCGTAGTTCAGGTCATGCGTATGAGAGCGTACGAATGGGAGTAAGACTTAAAATTTTGAAAGGACAGGTTGACGGATTGTTTCGGACGGGTTTTTGGTCAACTTTGAGGCGGGTTATGACCCGTTACATTGAGAGTTCCTAGATGTTTCGAAGGCCTACTGCGTAGCTCGTTGAGTCTAGTTTCCAACGCAACCAACCGTTCATCGATAGGGTATCAGAGTAGAAAGTTATGGGAGTTACAAGTTCGGTCGCGATCGGGCGAAATGTGTTTGATCGTGAGCCACGAGGCGCGCCGGATATTCTGAGGAAGCGCTGAAGTTGCAGCGCCGCGGCGCCGGAAAGCAGGGCCGCGACGCCGGAAGTTCTGTGAGATGGCGGAAGATTCAGCGCCGCGGCGCCGGCTGCAGGGCCGCGGCGCCGAGGCGGGATTTCTGGCGGAAAAACTGAGGAAAAATCAGATTTCTTCTTTTAAAAGGCCATGGGAGGGTGACAAGTGTCCCCCCCCCCCCCCATCTGATTTTTGCATGTCTTATATATTGACCAAGTCTTGAAGACTTGGTCATCTTTCAAGTCCTTCTCTCTCTCTAAAGCTAGAGCTCTCCCTTCTCTCTAGAATTCCAAGAGAAATTCAAAGCTTGAGGAAATCTGAAAAAGGTGTGGCAAGAAGGAAGCTTGTGGCTAGCTTGTAGGAGTTGTTGTGGTGGCGTTCTTGGAAAGGAGGCTAGCAAAATTGTTGGAATAAATTTGGCTAAAGCTCTAAGGTAACAATTCTTCTCTTGTAGCTAGTTATTTGTGTTGCATGTGAAGAAGAAGGAACTTGTAGAAGTAAATAATGCTCTTAGATTCATTGCATGTAAGAAATATGGTTTGGATATGAAAGGATTGGTTAAGAAGGTTGTGTGAGCATGTTGTAGCCTAAGAACTACCTTAAACTTGTTAAGTTAATTGTTGTACCTTATGGGGCAGAATTTTACACACCCAAGTTTAGTTGTGTAATCCCCTTTGAAATGTTTGGATTGTTGGGCCTTAAATGTGGCGTTTGGATATTGAATTCGGCCTTGAAAAAGGTGGCAAAGTATGTAGAAACAAAGGAAATGCTGCCCAATTTTTCATAGGATTTAATGACTTGAACTTGGAATATTCTACATTGAAACTAGAGGTTAATAAACGTATTATGGTCATTATAGGTTGACATACTACGTACGGTATTTTGGACTTAGCAAGTGGATTGACCGAAGAGGTATGTGGAACCTTCCTATCTCTTGAGCATGAATGGTTTTACCTATGTAGTACGATAGACGTACAAGGTGTGATATCCCTTACTTGTTTTAGGGATGTCTTGAGTTTTCAAAGTTAAGGGACTTGATGTGTTCAAGTATATGATTCTTGTTTTCCTTTTAAAAGTGTAAGTCCCTCGGGTTTTAGGAAAATGTATTTGACTAAGGTATAACGTTAATATAAGGACTTTATGGGAAGTTGATTATATTAGCTTTATGAAAGGTTAACAAAGAAAGATTTACTTTAAGTAAAATGAGTACGGATAAATGATTTGAGGTTGTGAATGGCAAATTGGTTTTAAGGCATCAATTGCCCAAAAGTTTTATGTGAAAAAGAGTCATTTTTAAAAGAGTGGAAGTATGTAGTACTTTGGGTTAAATTCCCGGATTTTCTTTTTCTAAGATATGTTAACTTATTTATGTTGTGTATGATGGTTGGTTGAGCTAGGGTATGTAATACCCCGTAGTTCCAGGGTATGTATGCGAGGACGTACGTACGAGAATACGACAGAAAGATTGGAAAGAAAGAAAGAGGCGATTTTTCCACGGAAAAGTTTCCGGTTTTTGTGAAGGAAAAAGGTTCGTTAATGGGAATTGGATTCCCAGATTTGGTATTCGGACTTCCTGGAATATTAGAGAATTATGGAATTTTATTTTCGGAAATGGTCACGTGGGGCCCACGGGTGAAATTTACGGTTTTGTGGGGCCCGCTTTGATTTTGAGATTTTGGCCGTTTTGGATATTTTCGGAAGACGAAATATTTTTGGACGAATCGGGGGGCGACACGTGTCACCCCCATGTGGCACCTTTGGGCCGAAATATGTTTGTGCACAACACCCGGTTAGAGTCGTTTTTTCGGCCGAAACGTTTTCACGACTTTCGTAGGGAATTTCCGGCTATGTCATTTAGTATTTTTGCGGATTTTTCCGAGAGGCGGAACATTTTGGACCAACGAGAGGCGGCGACTGCACCTCTCGCGGTGGGCAAAGTGGGCGGCGTGGACGATTTGGGGAAGCAAGTGGGAGATATTTTTGGTAGATATTTTGTGTGCAAGTTGGCTAGGACACTTGGGTGAATCTTGGCCCTACACTTGCTGGGCACTTGGCTAGATCTTGGCCATTGGTTGGCCTTGGCTTGTGCTATAAATACCCTCTGGGTTGATGAACTTCTTCATCCATTCCAAATATTTCCTAAGTGTTAAAGTCCCTCCCTCTCCCTCTTGTTTGACTCTCGTCCAAGAGCCCCCTCACTAGATAGGCCTTTGTGGCGAGAGCCTCCACTCTCCCCACTTGTGGTGTGGCCGTGGGTACCACTGCTAGTGTTTTCGTATAAATACCCCATCTTGGTAGAAATACTCTCAAAAGTATTGTTGTTATGCCCAAATTACCTTAGCCTTATACCTTGTTGTATTCTAAGGTTATACCTTTCTGAAAAGCCGAAATACTATTATACTTCCGTCAGTCCAAAACCGAAACCCTAGGAAAATCTCCATAGTCAGTTGGAGTATTGTGTAGAAGTTGGTTAGAACTTCTAAGGGTTGTAAAGAGAGGGTAGGAGAGCTCGGAGTTGGAGCTAAAAATTTGCTAATGATCGACATTAAACTCCGATAATTATGGGCTTATCGAGGTAATTATATTGTCCTCTATTGTAATTGGAAATTACATGTTGTTAGATTATATAGTAGAAGTATACTATATATAGTCTTTGAACAGTAATTACATGGGGTGTATTCTGATGAGACTTGTGTAGTAGTACCGTGGAGTAGAATTGTACCGTTGGGGTTAGATGTATAACCCCTGGTTGGCTTGGTAGCCAGGCCTCGTTAGAGGAGGAGGTTTCTGTTGTTGCGGGGAGGTCTTGCGAAATTTACGTAGAAAGTTCTACGATGAGACCTAAATGTTAATAAGCGCCTTGTGGCCTTATAGGTTGAAGTACTACGTGTGGCGCGTTACTTGGCTTAAGGAGTAGCCGACGGCTTGAGGTACTCGGGCATTTTGCTATTAGTCGATAATCGTCGCGAGGTATGTGAACCTCTTCCTATCTCTTCTAGCATGATATGTGTGCACTATGTAGTACGGTGAAGCGTCGTGTGCTAAATGTATTCGATTGGTTTAAAACATAAAGTGTTATAACGGCTTTATGGGAAGTTGGTTATAACGACTTTATGTAGATAAGAAAACACTTTGTGGTTTTAAAAGGTAAATGATTTGTTTATAAGCGGCTTGATGTGTGATCATAAAGAACTTGAAGTATTTCAAAAGATTTCAAATCGTTTTGAAGAGAAGTAATACTTGGTTTTGAGAACTTAAGAGTTATACTAGCTTTATGGGAAGTTAGGTATAACGGCTTAAGAACGTTTCTTGATTTTGGAAATCAGGATGTGTATCGACAAACCACTGCAGCGTTAATAAAAGGAAATGTTTTGAATAATTAAGTATTATTAAAACCAGTAGAAACTTCCATCTGCATAGAAGCTAAGATGAGACAAAATGATATTTCCTAGATCATGGCTGCTGTAATAAGATTGTTATAAACGAGAATGTCCTACTCACATACAAGGCTTATGTTTCTCCGATTGTTTAAAAGAGAATTATATTCTTAATTGAATAAGACTATGAACTACGAAACCTTTCTAAAATGAGAAACTTGAACATTGGAAATTAGGCAAACTTGATCATTGGAAAAGAATGTTGCTACTTGATTTTACAAAGAGAAGTAATTGATTTACTTTAAAAGGATAGTCACTCTATTTTATACTACGGGTATTGTGTGACATTGTGAAAGTAACGTATCTTTTAAAGAGTTGATGCATGAAGTACTTTGGGGATAAAAACCCGATTTTGTTAATCATATAGTAGAAGGTACCTTGTGTGAACAACTTGATTGTATTGGTTTGTGATAGCCTTGTAATACTTTCTTGATTGCGTTGATAAGTAAACGTGTTGGGATCTTACGTGTGTTAGTATCTTGTGATGTTTGTGTGAAGGGTTTCCGCTTGATTGTGCTTATTAACTATCGATCGTTATGATAGTATTGTGGCATTCATCTCTTGAGATGATTAGGGGTTAAGGCGCCTCCGTCGCGGGGTAGACTTCGGTGGTCGATGGACTATGATTCGAGAATACCTCATGCAGTCCGGGGCTATCTTGAACTACGAGAGTTCGAGTTAGTGTCGTCGCTTTATGGGCATGCGGTCGCGTGGCGTGCGGATGCGAAGTCGGGGCGATCGGGAGTAGCTACCTCGATGCGGGGATGCCATGCGGGCGATGAGATTGGCCTATGCGGGTGCGGGAAGTTCGAGGACTAGGCCGCGCATTAGATCTGCGGGCAAGTGGCGGCTTTGATCATGTGACGGTGCAGACAGATCTTATAATCTGATTCGCGACCTTGTTGGTGCGTAGGTGTTAGTAGTCGGTTATGCCTTCGTACTTACCGTGCGGTGTTATTATGCGCAGTGGGACACGTGTTCATGTGTGTTCCTTGGAACTTTTATATCATAAAGCTGGCGGTGAGGAAAGTGTCCCAGAGCACGATTGATGTTAATGGCGTGAGACCATCTGTTATGTTCTTTGGTGATGACTTGAGGCGTGAGTCCACGACTTGATATATTCGCTTAGTTATTGTAAAACTGTAGTTTGGTTATCATACATGTCTCCTGCTTTATAGACTATTATGATTTCATTTGCAGTATTTTTAGTTTCACATACTCGGCACTGTCTCGACCTCCTTGAAGTGCGTTCATGCGCAGTTGAGGTACACCGATCGTTGATCCTAGCTCTCGAGTCACGATTCGGCGTTTGGGAAGCTCCGTTTCTCCGAGGCTTATCGGTGGTGTAGTCCCCGTCGTAGTAAGTGTTTACATTCGGGGTTTGGCGGGGCCACTGTCCGCCATTGTTGTCATATCATTCTTAGAAGTGCATGTAATCTTGTTGTGGGCGGGGTTTGTAAAAGGATTAAACTGCTCATGTTAAAAGTTGTCATTTATATATATCGAAAGGCAAGTTTCCTGATTATTGTTTTATACTTACATTATCTCATATTGTTGTGTTTGTTCGTGATTACTCGATGTATGTCTACTTGGGTGCGGGGTAAGGCACGATCCACGAACCGGTTGGTCGTGACAAAAGTGGTATCGAGCGATTAATCCTCGGAAAGTGTCTGAGCACCGTATCGATAAGTCTTGATTATCGGTGTGTTGTGCACCACATCAATAATCGAGAGGCTATAGGATATTTAGGATTGGTTTCTATTCTTCTCACTCGAGATCGTGCCTTAGAGCCGTGTTGTAAGTTGAACCCTCGACGAAATCTTTTCCCTTATCGCCATGCCTCGCGTAGGCAACCCGGGGAGAGGCAAAGCGGCCAGAGCTGCGAGTAGAGTTCAGAGGGTTGCGTGGGCACAGGGCCAATCATTACGTCGTGTAAGGCTTCATTCGGGGATTTCTGCGACGTCACTAGCCCAAGTGAGTTTAAGCACGGCGGCGATTCCTCTGCGGCCATGATATTTGAACCTTCGCGGCCAGGAGCAGAGAATATAGATTGCGAGGACAACCTGTTACTAGCTATAGATTTGGCTACGAGAGTATACCGATGTACCGCGATGCGGAGGACTATCTAAAGAGGTTGTGCAAGAGTAATTCTTCGATTAGGCTTGAGCATGGCACGTATGCGGGCTGATCGCAGTGGAGCAGCGTAGAGATCGACGGGTTAACGAGAGCGTGAGAAGAGGGCGAGCGTGAGGTCGCCGGTAACTTTCAAGGTGAGTATACCTTAAGTGCTACGTTCTGATAGCAGTGTGTGAGTTGTGATTAGGAATCATGGTGGGTTAACCGAGTAAGATTTTGGGGGATAGAGAAGGTGTGAGCCTTAGAGTGTTATACGTAAAGACCTTAGAGATAAGGCCATCTCGAGAAAGGTGTAGTGTTATGTTTGACCCTTATAGGAGTGCATAGTGCACGTGAGCTATGTTCGTGGGATAAGTCCACGAGTAGCGTGATTTGAAAGAAGGTAGTCGAGCTAAGAAGGCGCGAGTTTTAAACGTGTTTAGTAAGATTGTTCCTTGGGAGATGGTATTTTGCGCCTTGAGTCGGGGTTGAGGCTACGTGCGGGTCAACCCGCGGTAGGTTTGGTGGTGGGGTCAGTTGTGGTGGTCCCTCTTTGTGTTAGGGTCATGAGGTGTTAGGCCCATGTTTAGTTAGCCACGTGCAAGTTCGTGGATGCGTTCGACCGGTGGTCGGGCGATGAAGCGACCCTATCGTGTTCTTGGTCGGTCGTTCCTCGGCGAGTTGATGTTATCTGAAAAGGTTGTGAGGTTGCAGGGTGCCTACCTTCACCTTATGACGACAGTGGAGCCAGTGCACTGTTTCTCTTCTGGGAGTTTGTACGAGCGGGGCTAGGAACTCGGTGAGTCTCGTGTCGCGTTCGCCCTCGGGCGTTGTTTTGATTTCGTGGTATTTGTGAGGATCGTTGTCTCGGTTGAAGTGTTTAAGCTACCATTTCGGTGTTCGGATGTCGTCTTGTGGCGCCTTGTAGGCGAAATGCAAGTTGCGGTCGATTGGTTCGATGTTGGCGGGGGTTGAGATAGTTGGTTCAGCTTGTTCCACAGATGTGGATAGTGTGAAGCTTGTCTAGAAGAGTTCGGCGGCTCGGAGGAATCGTGCGGATAATCGGCGACGGCAGAGTTCAGGTTGACGGTCGGTCTTCTTGAAAGTACCACCCCGGGCAGGGTGTGACGAGTTTTGGAAACAGAAGGAACTTAGCCCGAGTTACTTTGGGCCTTTGTGAGTTCATGTGAAGAATAGGCCAGGTTGCCTATATGTTAGCATTTGCCGTCCGACTTAGGAGGAAGGACGTCCGGTCTTTATATTGTTATGTTCGGGAAAGTATCGAAGATCCATCCAGAATGTTCCCAGTTAATGATGACCACGTTAGAGATAGTAACCCCGAGTTTTGGATACTAAAGCAGTATCAGAAATGTGATAAGAATCCGAGTGTACAACAGCTTCAGTGATCGCATGCAGCCCGGTACCATTTGTTGGGTCGTCGGAGCAAGGCTCGCGACAAAGTGACAAAAGTAGTATTATTTGTGGTGATGTAGAGGTGTTTCCTCGTGGACTTAGATGTAAGTTTTGCGCAGGTGTT
Organism: Przewalskia tangutica; assembly: GCA_029844215.1. Taxonomy (NCBI): domain Eukaryota; kingdom Viridiplantae; phylum Streptophyta; class Magnoliopsida; order Solanales; family Solanaceae; genus Przewalskia; species Przewalskia tangutica. The sequence continues at coordinate 20,349,310 of CM056718.1, forward strand.
TCCATGGCCAGCTGTGGCAGGATTGTTTCGTAAGTATAGTAGTGAAGACTATACTGGCACGTGTTCGTTTTGAGACTTAGAAGGAACATTCGGGACGAATGTTTCTAAGGGGGGAAGAATGTTATACCCCGTAGTTCCAGGGTATGTATGCGAGGACGTACGTACGAGAATCTGACGAAAGATGGAAAGAAAGAAAGAGCGATTTTTCCACGGAAAAGTTTCCGTTTTGTGAAGGAAAAAGGTTCGTTAATGGGAATTGGATTCCCAGTTTGGTATTCGGACTTCTGGAATATTAGAGAATTATGGAATTTTATTTTGGAAATGGTCACGTGGGGCCCATCGTGAAATTCTGGTTTTGTAGCCGCTTGATTTTGAGATTTTGGCCGTTTTGGATATTTTCTAAGACGAAATATTTTTGGGCCGAATCGGGGCGACACGTGTCACCCCATGTGGCACCTTTGGTCGAAATATGTTTGTCTGTGCACAACACCGGTTAGAGTCGTTTTTCGGAAAGCGTTTTCTGACTTTCGTAGGGAATTTCCGCTATGTCATTTAGTATTTTTGCGGATTTTTCCGAGAGACGGAACATTTTGGACCAACGAGAGGCGGCACTTCGCACCCTCTCCTCGCGGTGGGCAAAGTGGGCGGCGTGGACGATTTGGGGAAGGCAAGTGGGAGATATTTTTGGTAGATATTTTGTGTGCAAGTTGGCTAGGACACTTGGGTGAATCTTGGCCCTACACTTGCTAGGCACTTGGCTAGATCTTGGCCATTGGTTGGCCTTGGCTTGTGCTATAAATACCCCTCGAAGCGTGATGAACTTCGTCCTCCAGTCCAAATATTTCCTAAGTGTTAAAGTCCCTCCCTCTCCCCTCTTGTTTGACTCTCGTCCAAGAGCCCCCCCCTCCCTAGATAGGCCTTTGTGGCCGAGAGCCTCCCCCCTCTCCCCCTTGTGGTGTGGCCGTGGGGTACCCCACTGCTAGTGTTTCGTATAAATACCCCTCTTGGTAGAAATACTCTCAAAAGTATTGTTGTTATGCCCAAATTACCTTAGCCTTATACCTTGTTGTATTCTAAGGTTATACCTTTCTGAAAAGCCCGAAATACTATTATACTTCCCGTCAATCCAAACCGAAACCCTAGGAAAATCTCCATAGTCCGTTGGAGTATTGTGTAGAAGTTGGTTAGAACTTCTAAGGGTGGTTTAGAGCGGGTTGGGCGCTCGGAGTTCGAGCTAAAACTTTGCTAAGGATCGACATTAAACTCGGATAATTATGGGCTTATCGAGGTAATTATCTTGTCCCTATTGTAATTGGAAATTACATGTTGTTAGATTATATAGTAGAAGTATACTATATATAGTCTTTGCTGTAATTACATAGGGTGTATTCAGATGAGACTTGTGTAGTAGTACCGTGGAGTAGAATTGTACCAAGTTAGGGTTAGATGTATAACCCCGGTTGGCTTGGTAGCCGCCTCGTTAGAGGAGGAGGTTTCTGTTGCGGGGAGGTCTTCTTAAATTTACGTAGAAAGTTCTACGATGAGACCTAAATGTTAATAGCGCCTTGTGGCCTTATAGGTTGAAGTACTACGTGTGGCGCGTTACTTGGCTTAAGGAGTAGCCGACGGCGAGGTACTCGGAGCATTTTGCTATTAGTCGATAATCGTCGCGAGGTATGTGAACCTCTTCCTATCTCTTCTAGCATGATATGTGTGCACTATGTAGTACGGTAGACGTCACGTGTGCTAAATGTATTCGATTGGTTTAAAACATAAAGTGTTATAACGGCTTTATGGGAAGTTGGTTATAACGACTTTATGTAGATAAGAAAACACTTTGTGGTTTTAAAAGGTAAATGATTTGTTTATAAGCGGCTTGATGTGTGATCATAAAGAACTTGAAGTATTTCAAAAGATTTCTGAAATCGTTTTGAAAGAGAAGTAATACTTGGTTTTTGAGAACTTAAGAGTTATACTAGCTTTATGGGAAGTTAGGTATAACGGCTTAAGAACGTTTTACTGATTTTGGAAATCAGGATGTGTATCGACAAACCACTGCAGCGTTAATAAAAGGAAATGTTTTGAATAATTAAGTATTATTAAAACCCGGTAGAAACTTCCATCTGCATAGAAGCTAAGATGAGACAAAATGATATTTCCTAGATCATGGCTGCTGTAATAAGATTGTTATAAACGAGAATGTCCTACTCACATACAAGGCTTATGTTTCTCCGATTGTTTAAAAGAGAATTATATTCTTAATTGAATAAGACTATGAACTACGAAACCTTTCTAAAATGAGAAACTTGAACATTGGAAATTAGGCAAACTTGATCATTGGAAAAGAATGTTGCTACTTGATTTTACAAAGAGAAGTAATTGATTTACTTTAAAAGGATAGTCACTCTATTTTATACTACGGGTATTGTGTGACATTGTGAAAGTAACGTATCTTTTAAAGAGTTGATGCATGAAGTACTTTGGGGATAAAAACCCGATTTTGTTAATCATATAGTAGAAGGTACCTTGTGTGAACAACTTGATTGTATTGGTTTGTGATAGCCTTGTAATACTTTCTTGATTGCGTTGATAAGTAAACGTGTTGGGATGCTACGTGTGTTAGTATCTTGTGATGTTTGTGTGAAGGGTTTCCTTGATTGTGCTTATTAACTATCGATCGTTATGATAGTATTGTGGCATTCATCTCTTGAGATGATTCCGGGTTAAGTCGCCTCCGTCGCGGGGTAGACTCAAAGCGGTCGATGGACCTATGATTCGAGAATACCTCACGCAGTCCCGGGCTATGCGGAACTACGAGAGTTCGTGTTAGTGTCGTCCTTTATGGGCATGCGGTCCTTGTGGCTACGCGGATCGCGAAGTCGTGGCGATGCCGGGAGTAGCTACCCTCGATGCGGGGATGCCACGCGGGCGATGAGATTGGCCTATGCGGGTGCGGGAAGTTCCAGGACTAGACGCGCATTAGATCTGCGGGCAAGTGGCGGCTTTGATCATGTGGCCTGCAGACAGATCTTATGATCTGATTCATGACCTTGTTGGTACCGTGGGTGTTAGTAGTCGGTTATGCCTTCGCATTTACCGTCACGGTGTTATTATGGCACAGGTGGGACTCGTGTTCATGTGTGTTCCTTGGAACTTTTATATCATAAGCTATGGCGGTGAGAAAGTGTCCCACGCACGATTGATGTTGTGGCGTGAGACCCATTGTTATGTTCTTTGGTGATGACTTGAGGCGTGAGTCCACGACTTGATATATCGCTTAGTTATTGTAAAGCGTAGTTTGGTTATCATACATGTCTCTGCTTTATAGACTATTATGATTTCATTTGCGGTATTTTTAGTTTCACATACTCGGTACTGTTATCGACCTCCTTCGAAGCTGCGTTAAATGCGCAGTTGAGGTACACCATCGTTGATCCTAGCTCTCGTGGTCACGATTCGGCGTTTGGGAAGCTCCGTTTCTCCGAGGCTTATCGGTGGTGTAGTCCCCTGCGTAGTAAGTGTTTACATTCGGGGGTTTGGCGGGGCCCGTCCCGCCATTGTTGTCATATCATTCTTAGAGGTGCAGTAATCGCTGTGGCGGGGTTTGTAAAAAGGATTAAACTGCTCATGTTAAAAGTTGTCATTTATATATATGCCAAAGGCAAGTTTTCCTGATTATTGTTTTATACTACTATCTCATATTGTTGTGTTTGTTCTGATTACTCGATGTATGTCTACTTGGGTGCGGGTAAGGCACTATCCACGCCCGGTTGGTCGTGACAGGTAAGAGTATAAATGAAGTACATCCCGACGTTATACCACCTTCTCCAGGTAAGAGTATAAATGCGGTACATCCCCAAGACGTTATATCACCTTCTCCAGGGTAAGAGTATAAATGAGGGGTAAATCCCCAAGACGTTATACCACCTGCTTCAGGGTAAGAGTATAAATGAGGGGTAAATCCCCAAGACGTTATACCATCTATTCCGTGGATTTGCTACCCACGATGCGAGGAATACCTCATGCGAGTCCGTAGGGCTCATGCGGGTGAAATAGTCCCATGCGGGTGAGTACAGCCTATGCGAGGAATACCTCATGCGGGTCCACATGACCCATGCGGGTGAAATAGTCCCAGGAGTAGGAGTGCTTAATGATACTGCGGGGCGGATGACCTTGCTTTGACCATGAACTTCCTATTTTCATGCAGTATTGTATATGTTTGATATTCTCATTATTAGTAAGGCACGATTAATGCGATGGCGATTTTATACATGTCTCCAGTTATTTTATACTTGAGGTATTTTCAGTATTTTCCAGTTTCACATACTTAGTACATATTGTGTACTGACCCCCTTTCTCGGGGGCTGCGTTCATGCCGCAGGTAGGGGTAAGCAGGTGGTGGATCCTCATTCTTAGGATCACTGTTCCGGTGTCAGAAGCTCCATTCCTCCGGAAGCTTGTTTTGTTGGTACAATTCTTCCCTGATACTATAGGTATTGTGTACATTCAGGGGTATGGCTGGGCCCTATCCCGCCACAGTTGTTATTCTTAGAGGTCTGTGGTCACACTTGTGTTTTGGGCTGTAAGAACAAGTTGTACTTTTGATTAAGTATATTGTTATGGAAGGCAGCCTTATCGGCTGGCCAGTGATGTTTACTTTATACAGGTTATGTGTTATGTATGTTCCGCTGCTATTCTCTGATGTATACCTGACGGGGTGCCCCGGTAGGGCACTAGTCGCGGCCCCGGGGTCGGGTCGTGACACTCCAATACTTCCTAACGACTCTTACAAACATCCCCCATAAGACTTGGTAAGAACTTAGGAATATTCTAGACATGCCTTTAGCATAAAATCAATAACATGAATACTTTCTATGACAAGGAAAGTATACTCAAGAACAAGTCATGTATACTCCTAACAACAAGGCAAGTATACTTCAAATATCAAGGCGAGTATACTCCTAACAACAAGGCAAATATACTTCAATATCAAGGCAAGTATACTCCTAACAACAAGGCAAGTATACTTCAAACAACAAGTCATGTATACTCCTAACAACAAGGCAATTATACCATAAAAATACTCATGTCTATAGAAAGAAAAAGTTCACATACCTCGTGACGACTAACCAATACGACAAGTAGCAAATGCTCCAAAGTACTTCAACTTCATCGGCTATTCCTTAAGCTAAGTAGACTCTGCTACATGTAGTACTTCAACCTAAAATGGCCATAGTACTTCTATCAATATCATACTTACTATTGTAAGACTTATATCAAATAATTGCCCTCTAATTCTACGGAAAATCGGGCAGCACTTCCTTTGTTTCTACGTACTTTTCCACCTTTTCTAAGGCCCGTATTCATCAACCAACAAGCCACATTTAAGGCTCAACAATTCAGCTAACCAAAGGGGATTACACGCCTAACAGGACGTGTAAAATTCTGCCCCACAATTAAAGTAAAATTGTCCAGTATTCTTGGCCATTTTCGGCAATCACAAGGATAACACCACATCTATTCTTTTACAATTCCTTTTCAATCCAAGTTGTTATTCTAACATTTTATATAGTCGCAATCAATTATAACAACTATAATCCCCTTCTTATATAACATGCGACGATCGTAACTAACAACTAAATAAATTACAATTTCAATGGCTAAGCATGCTAGGTTTCGAATTTAAGGCTTCCAAATTCCATAACAATTATAAACCTTCATTCCATAATATCACATGCTCATCTATCAACTTCTACAACATGAAATCTTGAATTACAATAGCAAGATGGAGACTATTACCTCTTTAAGCCCAATTACAATCCAAAACCTAAGGTCGATCCTAGCAACTTTAGCTCCTCTTTTCGACGTTCCAATCCGCTATTTGCAACCCTTAGAAGCTTGTGAAGAACTCCTCTTCAAGTTCCAACTCCAACTATGAAAACCCCCTTAGGTTTTCATGTTGCGACTAACGTAAAAACGTAGTTTTTCCGGGATATTTTGTGTTGAGATATCCTTATAATACCTCTAGGAACCTTGGGTTTAAGTATTGGAAAATATGAAACAAGATTCAAGAATTTTCTTTTCCTAAAATGGGCTATGCCGAGAGCCTCTCTAATGCACACAAGTTTTCTTGAAAATTTCTCTAAGTGTGGAAGAAGTATTGCTACTAGTGTAGTAATATACTACTTTCAAGGGCCAAGATTAAAACACTTGTATGGCTTGGATGAAGAAATTTAAATATCTAGGGTCAACTTGACATAGTTGACTTGGTCAATTTTCTCAAGCTTGATCATCCACATTAGGCTACTTAACCTTGGTCACAAGACCACTTAACCTTGGTCAATTATTCGACCAAGTCCATGTAGGGGGGGGGGGGGTGACACGTGTTGCCCTCCCATTCGTCCATAAAATTTCATTTCCCAAAATTTCCATAATTGATCAACATATCGGAAACCTTGTGGGCCCCACAAAAACGTAAAATTTCTCGGGTGGGCCCCTACGTGACCAAATCCGTAAATAAATTCCCACAATTCTAATAAATTCCATACGTCTCAAATAACACCTTTTGAGAATCTAATTCTCATCAACGAACATTCTTCCTTTCTGAAGTTCGGAAGATTTTCCTTTGGAAAAACAATTCTTCCTTTCGTACAAATTTTTAAAGTACCGAATCCTTATGTACCTTCTCTTAAACATATCCTGGAATTACGGGATGTAACAGTATATATATGAATATAATGCATGAATGATACTAAGACACTCTGAGTTTATCGGAGTGACGTAATGTCGCTTCACCTCTGATTAACATTATGAATCTAACATCTTTTACATATGCCTCAATACGGATTTAGGAATATAATTAGACATGCTTTGAAAATAAGAATGAATAAAATGAATATCCTTAACTACTAAAAGTAGAATCATTTATGGAACAGTATTACGTTTACGTTTCGTACTTAGAACATGCCAAAAGAAGGAAAAATTTGTCTTAACATACATTTATTAGTCTTCTTAACAACCCAATCAATGCATCTCATCTAGCGCCTCAACCTTATTTGCCATGAACCCCTCTTCTAACTTACTTCACTTTGAAGAAAGGTCGAATTCAATAACATAATAAAAATATAACAACGATATTAAAATGGTGCGCAAAACCCGTTCTCATATGCGAAGATCCCGTTGTATCTGAATATTCAACTACTAGATATTCCCATTTCTTGTGAACGTTTTTTTACATCTTAAAATCTACTAATCAAAATGGTCTCTTACCATACACGTTTTTGCCCATTTAAAGACATGAATAATTAATGAATTAAATAAGATGTTAAGGTCTTAGCTTTACCTTTATGGACACATGTCAATCTTTTCTAAAGTGATTTTGACTCATCACTTAATGCCATTATGTACTTTAGTGTAGCTACTGCCATTAGGTCTGTACAAAAAACGGACCGAACTGGAAAAAAAACCTAGATCGAATTTTTCGGTCCGGTCTTCAGTCCTACATTTCTGAAAATTCAGTCCTCAGTCCGGTCCGTTTTTTTTTTGGTTTTTAATGTATATTTTTGATTTTCGGACCGGACCGGACTGAACTTGGACCGGACCAGACTGAATTTTTCGGTCCGGTCTTCGATCCGACTTTTCTAGAATTTTGGTCCTCGGTCCGGTCTGGTTCAATCTGAGGGTTTTGTGCAGCCTTAACTGCCATATGACAACCCATGATCAATAGTTATATTGCCATGTGGCAATCAACCATTAACATTTATATTACTGTGTGTCACCCCATCTTCAACACTAATACATAGCCTTTCCACACATAAAATATTATTTTCAATCACTGTCATCCTACTTTCAATTCTAAAATAATTTCGGGTGATCATCTTCTTATACGATGAGCTTTTTATTTGCATACTTGAATATGACCAAAATTCTTCCAAGGCTCGGGTCTACTTGCATACGTCTAGATGTTCAACCCATCGCTCGAAAGTACGGGATGTTACATCATTTACCCTTTAGAAACAATCATCCTCGAATGTTGGGGTGACATATCTAAGAATTCTAGTCCTCAACAAATAGGACTATTCGGATCACCGTCACGTATAGAAAACACAATCACCGCTTCATGGGGCTATATAATATAATATACATCATCATATCAGACATCACATGGTCATCAAGAATTAATTATAATAATTTGAATAGAATTCACCTTATACTTCTCTCGGTTCCTCCACGTTGGTCTGAAATATGTAAGGATATTTGTGCTTCATCTCCTTTTCCGCCTCATATATCATTTCTTCTACATTCTTATTCCACCATAGAACTTTCACGGAGGCTGCTTCTTTAGTCCTCAATTTGTCGATCTAAGATAGCAATATGAACTTTTTCATATGATAGGTTCTCTGTAACCTTCACATCGTCAATTGGTACAATCCAGAAAGGATCCCCAACACACGTTCTTAACAAAGAAATATGGAGAACGAATGAACAAACTCTAACTCAGGAGGCAAGCCTAATTCGTAAGCCACTTGACCAATTCATCGAATTATATGATATGACCCAATATACCCTGGGTTGAGCTTTTTTGTTTTCCCAAATCACATTACACCCTTCATAGAAGAAATATTCAAGAAGACCCAATCATCCACTTGAAACTCTAAGTCCCGCCGTCGCACATATGAATACGTCTCTGAGCGGTTAACTGTTGTTCTTGGATATGTTTCACATTCTCTATGGCTTGGTGCACTACGTCAGGTCTAAATAATTATGTTTTGCCTACTTCGAACCATCCGATAGGAGAATTACATTTCTGTCCATACAAAGTTTCATATGGAGCCATTTTCATACTAGCATGATAGTTGTTATTGTACGCAAATTCAATAAAAGATAGAGGATCATCCCAACTTCTGTTGAAGTCCAATATGTGAAATCGTAGCATGTCTTCGAGCATTTTAATTGTACGCTCGACCTTCCCATCTGTCTGAGGGTTGAAAGCTATGATAAGATTAACTTGAGTGCCCAATTTTTTTTGAAATGATATCTAAAAATTAACAGTGAACTGCGTACCTCGATCAGATATAAAAGAAATAGGCATACCATGAAGGAAACCAATCACGTTAACATACAACTTTGCATAGTCCTCGGTTATGTAGGTAGTTTTGACTGCCATGAGTTGAGTTGATTTTTTCAGTCTATAACAATCACCCGAATATAATCAAACTTATGATAAGGGCGAGGTAAACTCATAATGAAATCCATATTAATTATTTCTCATGTCCACATCGGATCTCAATGTTCTGAGTCAAGCCGACGACTTTTGGTGCTCTACTTTTACTTGCTGACAATAATACACTGAAATACCAACTCTGTATTATTCCTCATTATGTCATTCCACCAATACATACCTTTGAGATTATGATACATCATAGTAGATCCAACGTGAATGGAATATCACGAACAATGGACCTCTGTCTTAATCTTACATCGTAATCCCACTACATTGGGGATACACAAATGGACTTTCCACCTGGGGGTCCATCTCCCATTATACTCGAAGGTTGTTATTATCTTTTGTTAAATATCCTTCCCGATCTTCTCTAAAAATGAGATGTCCATCATGACGTTCATTTTCTTCCAGTATGAGGGATGACCATGTTATATTCTAAGTCATAGGACTATCATTATATGAATCCTCCAATCAGACTCCCACTTAGCTAACTGATGAGTTCTCTCTGGTCAACTTCTCTCCTTAGTCCTTACATTAGTCAAGACGTTTGTGGGTGAATGATTCTATTATCAACTTAGCTTTATTTACTAACTGGTGTACTGAAAACTCTTATATTTGTAGTATCGTAGGAAATATTCATGTTATTGATTTTATGCTAAAGCATGTCTAAAATATTCCTAAGTTCTTACCAAAGTCTTATGGGGGATATTGGTAAGAGTCGTTAGGAAGTATTGGAGTCGAGTTGACTTTGCTAATTTACTACACTAATGAGAATGGGTGTCGAACAAGCCATTGCAGCGTTAATAAAAATGTATCGACAATCAATTATATTGAAATGAGTAGAATTCTCCATCTGCATAGAAACTAAGATAAGACAAAATTGTATTACATTTTTTAGATCATGACTGCTTTAACAAGATCGTTATAAACGAGTATAACCTATTCACAGCTCATAAAAGTATTAATTTTGAAAGTACACAAGACTTGGATTTCGAAAGTATAAATGACTTGAGTTTTGAAAAAGGTATAGTAACTTGATTTGAAAAGTATGTGTTACTTAATTTAAAGAGTAGAAGTAACTTGATTTAAAGGCATAACTTACTTGATTTTGAAAAAGGGAGTTTACTTGATTTAAAAAGTAAGTTCCTTGAGTTTTGAAAGAAGAAGTGGCTTGATGTAAAGGCATAAGTTACTTGGTTTTAAAAGTGTAAGTTACTTGAGTTTAAAAGGGTAAGTAACTTGGTTTTAATAGTGAAAGTGCTTTTGGGTTCAATTCCCTAAATATTGCATGAAACGATTCTTTTGTAAAGAATAGACGTACATAGTACTTTGGGTTCAAATCCCGTACATGATATGGTAGTGCCTTAAGTTCTCTAAAATGAAAGGTTGTTATAATAGCTTTATGGGAAGTTGTTATAACGACTTAAAAAGAGGTAAAAAGATGGTTTAAAATGTCATGGATGCAATACACCGTGTCCCGCAAACGGGCCGGGTTACGTTGTGTAAAGAGCATTACACCGCGTCCCGCAAACGGGTCGGGTTATGTTATGTATTACACCGAGCTCACAGATGGGCCGGGTTACGTCATATTACACCAAGTCCCACAAATGGGTCGGGTTACGTTATGTGATACACCGAGTCCCACAAATGGGTCGGGTTACGTTATGTGATACACCGAGTCCCACAAATGGGCCGGGTTATGTTATATGATACACCGAGTCCCATAAATGGGCCGGGTTACGTTATGTGATACACTGAGTCCCACAAATGGGCCGGGTTATGTTATGTGATACACCGAGTCCCACAAATGGGCCGGGTTATGTTATGTGATACACCGAGTCCCATAAATGGGCCGGGTTACGTTATGTGATACACCGAGTCTCACAAATGGGCCGGGTTACGTTATGTGATACACCGAGTCCCACAAATGGGCCGGGTTACATTATGTGATACACCGAGTCCCACAAATGGGCCGGGTTACGTTATGTGATACACCGAGTCCCACAAATGGGCCGGGTTACGTTATGTGATACACCGAGTCCCACAAATGGGCCGGGTTACGTTATGTGATACATCGAGTCCCACAAATGGGCCGGGTTACGTTATGTGATACACCGAGTCCCACAAATGGGCGGATTACATTATGTGATACACCGAGTCCCACAAATGGGCCGGGTTATGTTATGTGATACACCGAGTCCCACAAATGGGCCGGGTTACGTTATGTGATACACCGAGTCCCACAAATGGGCCGGGTTATGTTATATGATACACCGAGTCCCACAAATGGGTCGGGTTACGTTATGTGATACACCGAGTCCCACAAATGGGTCGGGTTACGTTATGTGATACACCAAGTCCCACAAATGGGTCAGGTTACGTTATGTGATACACCGAGTCCCACAAATGAGTCGAGTTACGTTATGTGATACATCGAGTCCCACAAATGGGCCGGGTTATGTTATGTGTGAAAAGACACCGAGTCCCAGAATGGACCGGGATACGTTATGTGCCAACAATTACATGATTCCACCGGGTCCCTCTCTAAAGGGCCAGGACACATTATATGTACGGAGTATGATACGTTATTTATATATGTATGAGGGTTCAACTCCCATGACAGTATTTGTTTATATAGATAGACGTTCATGATTTTGACATGACTTATATATCTTGAAAAGGTACAGTTGACTCTCGGTGATATAGTAGTAGAGTAATACAGTGATATAGTAGTACAGTGGTACAGTGATACAATAATACAATGGTACAGTGATCTGATACAAAGAGTACAGATGTATGCAGGTATAGTAATACAAGGTACAGTTGGCTCTTATTTTATATGACAATGTTGTATCGAGTATTTGATTATTTTACTTGTCCCTGTCATTTTTTTGGCCAGCCATGATTTTAATACTGTACTTTATTTCTGTTCCATACTTAGTACTTGTTGTATTGACCCCCTTCGGGGGGATGCGTTCATGTCCGCAGGTCTAGGTACTCCGTTGTGGATCCGCGAGCTTAGGATCCTTGTTCAGCTTTATGGGATAGCTCCAATGTTTCAGAGCTTGTCATTATGGCTAGGTATATTCAGAGGTACGCGGGGCCTTGTCCCGCCATAGTATGTGTCCAAAATCTTAGATATCTGTATTCATATGTGGGTTGGACTGAATAGAGTTATATTTACATTGTTGAACAATGTAGCCCCTTTCGGGTGACTTATATTGTGGCAGCCTTATCGGCTTTGCCTTTGTTTTAAAAAAAAGAAAAAGAAAAAAGAAAGAGTGTTATTTATCTTCCGCAAGTTACGTATGTTGTATGAATAGAAGGGTGCCCAGGTAGGGCACCAGTCGCGGGTCCGGAGTTCGTGGCGTGACACATCTGCCCCTTGGTGATTGTTGGCAGCCATGTCTTCCAGTAACTCATGTGCCTCATTGGCACTCTTTCTCATGAAGGCTCCCCCTGCTGCAGCATCAATGATGGTACGAGTAGTACCACTCAGCCCATTATAAAAAATGTGGACTAACATCCACTTCTCTATGCCATGATGTGGGAATTTCCTTTGCAGATCCTTAAATCGCTCCCATGCATCATAGAGTGACTCACCATACACCTGGTAAAAATTGTTTAACTCTCCCCTTAACTTTTCCGCTTTTGAAGGTGGGAAGAACTTTGCAAGAAACTTTTGGGCTAGGTACTGCCAGGTAGTGAGTTCAACTAGCTCTTGGCTCTGTCCCTAAGTGAGAACGGGAAGAGCCTCAGTCTAATGGCATCATTAGTAACACCATTGTACTTGAAAGTAGCACACAACTTCATAAAGTTGGCAATGTGCATGTGGGGGTCTTCATATTGCAATCCCCCAAACTGTACTGTGTTCTGGACCATGCTCAGGATGGCTGGCTTGATCTCAAAGTTGTTTTCCCCTATTGTTGGGAGCCTGGTGCATGTCCGTGCACCAGTAACCGTAGGCAAAACATAATCTCCCAAGCTCATTTCTGCAGGTGGTGGGACTTGCCCCATGACAACAAATACCTCATTATTCAACCCCTAGTCAGGTACCCCGTTGTTGTTCTGCTGTTTTTTCATGGCTAGTAAATCAACAATTCTTTTCTCACGCCTGTTTTGCTTGCACAAATTTTTGATTTCAGGGTTGAAGGGAACAAGTGTATCTGCTCATCTCCTTCTTCGCATACACTAGGTTCCTGAAATAGATCAAAATCAACAAACAAAATCAAGGCAACAGGGTTCTAATAGTAAAGATAAAAATAAAAATAAGGCCAAATTAGAAATAAAAATAGATGGTTCGATATTAGAAGTACGCCAGTCCCCGGTAACGGCGCCAAAAACTTGTTAGCGATATTTCAAATGCTCACGCAAGCACACACATTGTTGACAAGTAATATAGTCTGATAAGACCGAATATCGTCCTCAGAGACTGGTTTCTAATTACCGTTCATCTATTTTATGTTATCTATTTGGCAATCGATATTTGAGTTGGGTTTTTGTTTAACTGCTAGAATAATTGCAAGAATTACTGAACTATTTAAGTTTTAATCAGTTATGAATGAATTAGGGCTTCAAAAATCCTCGACTATCCACTATATTCAATCCTTAATGCAACTAGAATGACTTCTTCTTCTACGTTAGATAGCGGTTAACTAAACTGTCTTATATTCCGGTTAGGACATATATGTCACGACCCGACCCCGGGACCGCGACTGGTGCCCTACCTGGGCACCCTTACAGGTAAACATCAGAGAAAATCAGCGGAACATACATGAAACTTATAAATAAAACATCAGGTTAGCCGATAGGGCTACCTTCCTGAACATATATAAATACAACCGAAGCAGTTTCCTCATTTCTTTTATAAACTGACCCACAATATGTGACTACAGACCTCTAAGAGTTTTAACATAACCACTGTGGCGGGACAAGGCCCCGCCGTACCCCTGAATATACATAGCCATGACAACTCCGAAACATTGGAGCCATCTCAAAATCTTTGAACCGAGATCCTAAGCTCGCGGATCCATAATCGTAATACCTAAACCTACGGACATGAACGCAGCCCCAGAAAGGGTCGATAACAGTTTAATATGGAGCAGAAAATAAAGTAAAGATGTGATCATAAGCGTACAAAGAATGACAAAACAAGTATAAAAATGCATCTGGATCCTGCTGTCATTACCACTTATGAACTTAATTGCATATCATTATCTTTTCCCATTTTTCCATAAGAGTATAGTCAAATTCTTACGTCATACTTAAGAAAACTCATCAAGTTCATAAACATATAACTTGCGTATCTTGCATAACCTAACCCGTCCCTTTATGGAGGAACGCTTTATCTTGTCGGCCCAATGGGACGCGATAAATCACATAAGTCCGCTCATAAAGGTATACTGCCCGACCTAATGGGACGCGATAGAATCACATAAGTCCGCCCGTAAAGGTATCTTGCGCATAACAACAGAGGCTCGTGATCATGGCGGGGTCCTCGCCTGTAATATCAATAAGCAAATCCTACTCACGGGACTATTTCACCGCATGAGTCCCGTGGACCCGCGTGAGGTATTCCTCGCGTAGGTGTACCGCCCGCGTGGGACTATTTCACCGCGTAAGCCCATAAGGACTCGCGTGAGGTATTCCTCGCGCATCATGGGTAGCAAATCCACCGGGCAGGTGGTATAACGTCTTGGGGTTTACCCGCCATTTATACTTTTACCCGAAGAAGGTGGTATAACGTCTTGGGGTTTACCCTCATTTATACTCTTACCCTAACTCAACCTGGCCATCATACATAACATAAGCCCTATCGACATCATACGTAACATAAGCACTACCGACTTATCATACATAACCTAAGCACCACCTTATCATACATAACATAAGCACCACCTTATCATACATTACATAAGCAAGTTAAGAAATCCCCTAACTTCTTATTAGCTTGTTCATAAACACTCATTTTGTTTACTAAAGGCACTAACATGTCATTATAAAATCCGAATTTAACCCAACGTACTCACGTGCCTCTACTCCTTTAAAATGATTCTCTTTCAAATAAAACTTCCAAGATACTAATAACCGTAGTATCAAGTCATATCTACTTTTCACGACAAGTCACAATACTTTTAGAAATACATTTATAGGCTTCTAAATCAAGTGACTTCTTTCTTTGAAACCTTAAGCAATTGGTACCTTTAAAACAATTTGCCATTCTTTATTTCAGATCATTTCTTTGCTTACATTACTGAAGAAAACCATTCTTTTAATCTTCCATAAAGTTGTTATAACCGACTTCCCATAAAGCCGTTATAACTCTTTATGTCTTAGACAAATTCATTCCTTTTATGACCAAGAAACTTATACTTTCAATTCAAATCACATAGCTTTCAAAATACTTCAAGTCTCTTATCTTTTAAGAAAACAAGTTTCTTAACTTTAGAAAGGCAAGAAATCAATACTTTCCAAATCAAGTATTCTATACTTTTAAATCAATTCATTTCTTCCTTTAAGAATCAAGTCTCATAACTTGAAAAATAAAGTCCCTTAACCTTTTAACAATTTGAGGTCCATAGTCTTAAAACTTCATACGTAAATCCTTATAAATTAAGTAACATATACTTGGTGCGTTGTGAATAAGTTATACTTATTTATAACTATCTTAATCAAGTAGCCATGATCTAGAAAATGTAATACAATTTTGTCTTATCTTAGCTTCTATGCAGATGGAGAATTCTACTTGTTTTAACATAATTAATTGTCATTACATTTTCCTTTATTAACGCTGCGATGGCTTGTTCGATACTTATTCTCATTCGTGCCGTAAATTAGCCAAGTCAACTTGGCTCCAAATACCCCCTAACGACTCTTACCAACATCCCCCATAAGACTTGGTAAGAACTTAGGATAACTTAGACATAACCTTTACGTAGAGTAAATCAACATACATACCTCTTAACTTCTAAGAGTAGAAGGAATCATGAAATAGTACTACATGTATATTCCATACATAGAATCATATCAAAAGAAGGAAGAGGTTCACATACCTCGCGACGATTGTCGACAAGTAGCAAAATGCTCCAAAGTACATCAACCTTGAGCTACTCCATTCTTCAAGTAGGATACGCTATACTTAGTACTTCAACCTATCATGGTCACAATACGTCCATTAACCTCTTACTTCAAACGTAGAATATTCTAAGTGCTAAGTCGCCAAATTCTACGGAAAATCGGACAAAGACTTCCTTTGTTTTTACTTACTTTGCCACCTTTTTCAAGGCCGAATACAATAACCAAACAGCCCCAATTGGCTCACAATTTCTATAAGGTACTTCAATACAAATAAAAACTAAACAGCCCCAATTGGCTCACAATTTAGAAAGTAGTCCAATACAAATGAAAAACAAACTAAAAGTCCAAATTCGGCCACCTTGAGTTCAACCTTACCAATTCTTATCAAATTTCCATTTCAATCCAAATTGGTAGCATAACATGATATCAAGTCGTATTTGATTATAATAACCATAATCCTTAAGTAAGTAACATGCGACGATTTTTGTAACGACTAAATTGTAATCCAACTTAACATGGCTTACATACATTTCGAATTTTCCAAGGCTACAATCAATCCATAATCCTTATAAACTTCAACACATATACTACATACTAGCAACATGTAAAGCTAACAACAAAATAAATAATCTTGTAACACTTTCAAAGAACAAGATTATACCTCGACGATTCTTAATCCAAATTCCAATCCGAAGTCGCTCCTTAGTATTTTAGAACCTCTCCAAGACACTTCAATCCGCTTGTTGAGACCCTTAGAACAACACCAACAATTATCCTTCAAATCCCCAAACAAAACCTAGAAAGACCATTAGGTTTTCACTTTGCGACTAACCCGAAAACTCTCTTTTTCCAAGATTTTTCTATAGAGATGTGTTTACAATACACCTAAGAACCTTGGTTTAAAGTGTGGAATCAAATGGACAAGAAACGAATTTTTTTCCTTCTTGAAGGACATGAACCCGTGAGCCTCCTCTTGAGCTCTTCAATTTTTCATGAATTTTTTCTAAGTGTTGGACACACTTTTGCTACTAGTAGTGTAATATAGCACATTGGAGGGTTAAGATAGGAACAATTGGGTGGTTTGGATGATCTCTTAACAAATATCAAGACTTGTGGGACCTTGACTTAGTCAAACTTCTCAAGCTAAACAACTTGCAAGACTTGCCATCTAGGACTATGGTCAATGACCATATTGGCCATGCCAATTTCGTCCAAGGCATCTATAAGGGGGGGTGACACGTGTCGTCCTCCCATTCGTCACAATAATACGTTTTCCGACAAATTCCAATATTTCCGATAACTTTTTTTTTTTTTTACAAGTCTCAAATCTTAACACTCGTGAGTTCTTTCGTACGTTCTTAAAACATGTCCTGTAATTACGGGGTGTAACATTCTTCCCCCCTTAGAAACATTCGTCCTCGAATGTTCTTTCGGAGTCAAACTTATAACTAGCGACATAGTTCCCTTTCACAACCCCGACATACCAACAATGCCACACATGGCCCTAATACCTCGCACGCATATCATCGCACCATAAGCCCAAACGAGGTTACCTTTTCGTACTTCTAACTCAAACTAGCATACATAACTCCCATACCGATTCTGGCCTCAAATCTTTGGAGTCACTCTATAATACAATATGACCATTTCTGGCTTTCACGACCTGGTTCCGGTGGAACGCGTCCACGAACCCGTAAAACGATTAACTAGTCTTGGGCCTTGCGCCCTCGTGACCCCGTCACGTAGTGGAACTATGTCACGCCCCAAATCCCGGGCCCGTGACTGGAGCCCCTAC
Source organism: Przewalskia tangutica (assembly GCA_029844215.1). NCBI lineage: Eukaryota > Viridiplantae > Streptophyta > Magnoliopsida > Solanales > Solanaceae > Przewalskia > Przewalskia tangutica. The sequence goes on from CM056718.1 coordinate 20,367,405, forward strand.
CTGGGCACCCTTCTACCCATACAACATAAATAAACCGCGGAAGATAAATAACACTCATTTTTTTTAAAAACAAAGGCAAGGCCGAAAAGGCTTCCGTATAAATATAATTCACAGAAAAGTCTACTGCATAACAATGTAAATACAACTTACACCATCCATCCCACATATGAATACGGACCTCTGAAGGTGACAACAACTATGACGGACAAGGCCCGCGTACCACTGAATATACCTAGCCATAATGACAAACTCGGAACTTGGAGCCATCTCAAAATCTTGAACCGGGATCCTAAGCTCGCGGATCCACAATCGTAATACCTAAACTGCGGACATGACGCGGCCCGAAGGAGGTCGATAACAGTGCCGAATATGGAGCAGAAATAAGGTCGATAAACAAATCATAATCAGTACAAAAGAATGACAGAGGCAAGTATAAAAAGGGTACATACCGGATCCTACCGTGTCATTACCATCGTGAACTTAATCGTACCTTATTATCTTTTCCCGTTTTCAATAAAAGTATAGTCACTTTCTTACGTACATACTTAGGAAAATCGTCAAGTTCATTACCATATAACTTACTTACCTTGCATAACATAATCCGACCCTTTATGGAGGGACGCCTATACTGCCCGGCCCAATCTGGGACGCGATAAAGTCACATAAGTCTGCCCATAAAGGTATCGCCGGCCCATTCTCGGGGCGATAATGTCATATAGTCGCCCATAAAGGTATCTTTGCCGGCCCATTTCTAGACGCGATAATGTCATATAGTCCGCCCATAAGGTATCTTGCCGGCCCCTTTCTGGGACGCGATAAAGTCACATAAGTTTGCCCATAAAGGTATACTGCCCGGCCCATTCCTGGGACGCGATAATGTCATATAAAATCCGGGAATTTAACCCAACGTACTACGTACCTCTGCTCCTTTTAAAAATGACTCTTTTTCAAATAAAACTTCCAAGATACTAACAACCGTAGTATCAAGTCATATATGCTTTTCAAGACAAGTCACAATACCTTTTAGAAATACATTTACCGGATTCTAAATCAAGTGACTTCTTTCTTAAAAACCATAAGCAATTGGTACCTTTAAAACAATTTGCCCTTCTTTATTTCAAGTCATTTCTTTGCTTACATTACTGAAGAAAACCATTCTTTTAATCTTCCATAAAGTTGTTATAACCAACTTCCCATAAAACCGTTATAACTCTTTATGTCTTAGACAAATTCATTCCTTTTATAACCAAGTGACTTATAGTTTCAAATCAAATCACATAGCTTTCAAAATACTTCAAGTCTCTTAACTTTTAAGAAAACAAGTTTCTTAACTTTAGAATGGCAGAAATCAATATTTTCCAAATCAAGTATTCTATCCTTTTAAATCAATTCATTTCTTCCTTTAAGAATCAAGTCCCATAAATTGAAAAATAAAGTCCCTTAACCTTTTAAAAATTTGAGGTTCATAGTCTTAAAACTTCATACGTAAATTCTTATAAATTAAGTAACATATACCTTGGTGCGTTGTGAATAAGTTATACTTATTTATAACGATCTTAATCAAGTAGCCATGATCTAGAAAATGTAATACAATTTTGTCTTATCTTAGCTTCTATGCAGATGGAGAATTCTACTCATTTTAACTTAATTGATTGTCATTACATTTTCCTTTATTAACGCTGCAGTGGCTTGTTCGATACTTATTCTCATTTGTGTCGTAACTTAGCCAAGTCAACTTGGCTCCAAATATATCCTAACGACTCTTACCAACATCTCTCATAAGACTTGGTAAGAACTTATGATAACTTAGACATAACCTTTACGTAGAGTAAATCAACATACATACCTCTTAACTTCTAAGAGTAGAAGGAATCATGAAATAGTACCACATGTATATTCCATATATAGAATCATGTCAAAAGAAGGAAGAGGTTCACATACCTCGCGACGATTATCGACAATTAGCAAAATGCTCCGAAGTACTTCAACCTTGATAGCTATTCCATCCTCCAAGTAGAATTCACTATACTTAGTACTTCAACCTATAATAGTCATAGCACTTCTATCAACTACAGGCTATCAAGTGTAGGACTTATACCAAATAATGGCCCTCTAATTCTCTACGGAAAATTGGCGACTTCCTTTGTTTCTACGTACTTTTCCACCTTTTCCAAGGCCCATATTTATCAACCAATAAGCCACATTTAAGGCACAACCAACAGTTAGCCAAAGGGGATTACACGCCTAACTAGACGTGTAAAATTCTGCCCCACAGTTATACAAAACAGTCCACAAATCAGCCCATAAAAACAGTCCGCAATCCAACCATAACGAGGGTAAAATGTGAGGCCTTTTAACGTCTTTCCACACCCTTATTCCCTTAGGACTTTCATTAGCAACTACTACACTTAAACATGCATAACAACAACTAAATTTCCAGCATTTAATACCTCAAAACAGTCCACTAAACGACACAACAACGTCTAACAGTTTTGGGCGGTTTCTACCACAACAACTACAACTCGATAACTCGTTCCTTAATCCATTTTATTCCAATTCGAGTTCCAAAACTTCTACATAAGTTATAACAACTTATTAACAACAATATTATCCATTATAACATGCAATAGGTGAAGATAACAACGACAATAACCAACGAATTCCATTTGCACCAAATCTGTCCCAAATCGGTTTTAGCCCCAAAAATGGCTCAAACGCTTTTTATTCTTCATTATTTTCTAACACAAGTTCATACATACATAATAAAAATAAGTAATATCCAATTACTTTAAAAGAAGATGGACTTTTACCTCATTTTTTGCCCAAAAACGCCCCAAAACAGTCCGGTCTTTATTGGTGCGCAGTTTTCGTTTCGCTCCACTTCTTCAAGTTCCAATCACATATATGTACCTCCTACAACCTTAGGAGTAACTTCTCTTTGAATCTCACTTCCAAAAAGTCGACGGAAACCCTAGGGATTTTTCATCAACTTTCGGTCAAGACAAGTAAACGTGTAGAATATTAATCTAGGCTTAGCACTTGGTTTAAGGGCTTAATCTTAGAGAAATAAATTGATCAACAATGGTTGTTCTTAGCCAAGGGGCTCTCGAAATTATGGAGCTAAATGGGAGAAGATGAGAGCTTATTTTTTGGTCTAAGTGTAAAGTGATCCAAGTCTTAGAAAACTTGGATATGTATAGCCAAGTGGAGTGGGACCCATGTCCACTTGTCCCCTCTCAAAATATCTAATTTGTTGTCATCTTAGCAAGACAAGTGGAGGGGTGCCAAGTGTCGCCCTCCGATTGGTCCAAAATATTATAATTTTTCAAAGGTCCCATGAAATTGTGAAATTTTTACGGACCTCATATTATCCATTCCAACACCTTATAATCCAATACTAAGTCCATAAATCCAATTAGAAGTATTATACTCCAAGTTAATAATTTTTCCGTCGTCACATTTTTTTCGAAATTTTCCTTAAGAAAATGTAATTATTCTTTCCTTCCAAAATTCAAATCTTAAATCCTTAATCACATTCTTAATTAGTAGCCCTGGTATTACGGGGTGTAACATCCTTCCCCCCTTAGAAACATTCGTCCTCGAATGTTCATCTAAGGTCTCAATAGTTAGCTAGTATTCCACGATTCTCGATTATTCCATGTCCCAATCTTACATTATCCCTCCCCTCATACGGGTAAGATAGTTACTCATAATCTCAATATCATAGTTTCTCATAATCTCAATATCATGTTGTCCTAATCACAACAACCATATTTACTCTATAAAACTATTATTCGTGCATCTCACTTAAGCATACAACACATCTTAATCTAATAACATGGTATTTCCATAAGTCAATTAAACTTGATCTTTCAAGAGTCTATCACAATATTAGTCAGTTTATTACCTTTTGACTATTCCAAATAAGTACATATATAAAGCCTAGGTGTGGATTCAATAAATTGTTTCACACCTTCCAAGTAATTATTAAGGCTTAACCAACTCATGGTAACTCATAATCATTCTAGGCAACGCACATATGACCCCAAATAAATACGCTCGTACAGATACACATCATCATTATACCAACTGTACAATAGTTTTACCAACTTGGATACGAAGTCCATATAATCCTTTCTGGGTCACTGTTGCCTTTCTCATATCTGCATTCAAAATAACACGTTAGAGAGAGACTACCCTAACAACACAGCTCTATCGCACGATCTCAGAGTGAGAAGAAGGGAAACCAATCCTAAATGTACTATAGCCTCCTGTTTATAGATGTGGTGCACAACACATCGATAAACAAGACTCTCTACTATACAGTGCAGTAGACATGCCGAGGACTAACTGCTCTGATACCACTCTGTCACGCCCCAAATCCCGGGCCCGTGACTGGTGCCCCTACCTGGGCACCCTTCTACCCATACAACATAAATAAACCGCGGAAGATAAATAGCACTCATTTTTTTAAAAAACAAAGGCAAGGCCGAAAAGGCTTCCGTATAAATATAATTCACCCGAAAGGGTCTACGCTGTACAACAATGTAAATACAACTTACACCATTCCAGCCCACATATGAATACAGACCTCTAAGAAGGTGACAACAACTATGACGGGACAAGGCCCCGCCGTACCCCTGAATATACCTAGCCATAATGACAAACTCCGGAACTTGGAGCCATCTCAAAATGCTGAACCAGGATCCTAAGCTCGCGGATCCACAACTGTGTACCTAAACCTGCGGACATGAACGCAGCCCCCCGAAGGAAGTCGATAACAAATTTAATATGGAGCAAATAAGGTCTGATAAACAAATCATAATCTGTACAAAAGAATAGCGAGGCAAGTATAAAAAGGGTACATGCGGATCCTACCGTGTCATTACCATCTCGTGAACTTAATCGTACCTTATTATCTTTTCCCATTTTTCAATAAAAGTTATAGTCACTTTCTTACGTACATACTTAGGAAAATCGTCAAGTTCATTACCATATAACTTACTTACCTTGCATAACATAATCCGACCCTTTATGGAGGGGCGCTATCTTGCCGTGAATGGGGGCGATAAATCACATAAGTCCGCCCGTAAAGGTATCTTTGCGACCCATTCTGGGGCGGGATAATGTCATATAGTCCGCCCGTAAAGGTATCTTGCGGCCCATTTACGGGGCGATAATGTCATATAGTGCGCCATAAAGGTATACTGCCCGGCCCATTTCTGGGACGCGATAAAGTCACATAAGTTTGCCCATAAAGGTATACTGCCCGGCCCATTCCTGGGACGCGATAATGTCATATAAAATCCGGGAATTTAACCCAACGTACTACGTACCTCTGCTCCTTTTAAAAATGACTCTTTTTCAAATAAAACTTCCAAGATACTAACAACCGTAGTATCAAGTCATATATGCTTTTCAAGACAAGTCACAATACCTTTTAGAAATACATTTACCGGATTCTAAATCAAGTGACTTCTTTCTTAAAAACCATAAGCAATTGGTACCTTTAAAACAATTTGCCCTTCTTTATTTCAAGTCATTTCTTTGCTTACATTACTGAAGAAAACCATTCTTTTAATCTTCCATAAAGTTGTTATAACCAACTTCCCATAAAACCGTTATAACTCTTTATGTCTTAGACAAATTCATTCCTTTTATAACCAAGTGACTTATAGTTTCAAATCAAATCACATAGCTTTCAAAATACTTCAAGTCTCTTAACTTTTAAGAAAACAAGTTTCTTAACTTTAGAATGGCAGAAATCAATATTTTCCAAATCAAGTATTCTATCCTTTTAAATCAATTCATTTCTTCCTTTAAGAATCAAGTCCCATAAATTGAAAAATAAAGTCCCTTAACCTTTTAAAAATTTGAGGTTCATAGTCTTAAAACTTCATACGTAAATTCTTATAAATTAAGTAACATATACCTTGGTGCGTTGTGAATAAGTTATACTTATTTATAACGATCTTAATCAAGTAGCCATGATCTAGAAAATGTAATACAATTTTGTCTTATCTTAGCTTCTATGCAGATGGAGAATTCTACTCATTTTAACTTAATTGATTGTCATTACATTTTCCTTTATTAACGCTGCAGTGGCTTGTTCGATACTTATTCTCATTTGTGTCGTAACTTAGCCAAGTCAACTTGGCTCCAAATATCTCCTAACGACTTTTACCAACATCTCCCATAAGACTTGGTAAGAACTTATGATAACTTAGACATAACCTTTACGTAGAGTAAATCAACATACATACCTCTTAACTTCTAAGAGTAGAAGGAATCATGAAATAGTACCACATGTATATTCCATATATAGAATCATGTCAAAAGAAGGAAGAGGTTCACATACCTCGCGACGATTATCGACAATTAGCAAAATGCTCCGAAGTACTTCAACCTTGATAGCTATTCCATCCTCCAAGTAGAATTCACTATACTTAGTACTTCAACCTATAATAGTCATAGCACTTCTATCAACTACAGGCTATCAAGTGTAGGACTTATACCAAATAATGGCCCTCTAATTCTACGGAAAATTGGGCAGCACTTCCTTTGTTTCTACGTACTTTTCCACCTTTTCCAAGGCCCATATTTATCAACCAATAAGCCACATTTAAGGCACAACCAACAGTTAGCCAAAGGGGATTACACGCCTAACTAGACGTGTAAAATTCTGCCCCACAGTTATACAAAACAGTCCACAAATCAGCCCATAAAAACAGTCCGCAATCCAACCATAACGAGGGTAAAATGTGAGGCCTTTTAACGTCTTTCCACACCCTTATTCCCTTAGGACTTTCATTAGCAACTACTACACTTAAACATGCATAACAACAACTAAATTTCCAGCATTTAATACCTCAAAACAGTCCACTAAACGACACAACAACGTCTAACAGTTTTGGGCAGTTTCTCGGCCACAACAACTACAACTCGATAACTCGTTCCTTAATCCATTTTATTCCAATTCGAGTTCCAAAACTTCTACATAAGTTATAACAACTTATTAACAACAATATTATCCATTATAACATGCAATAGGTGAAGATAACAACGACAATAACCAACGAATTCCATTTGCACCAAATCTGTCCCAAATCGGTTTTAGCCCCAAAAATGGCTCAAACGCTTTTTATTCTTCATTATTTTCTAACACAAGTTCATACATACATAATAACAATAAGTAATATCCAATTACTTTAAAAGAAGATGGACTTTTACCTCATTTTTTGCTCAAAAACGCCCCAAAACAGTCCGGTCTTTATTGGTGCGCAGTTTTCGTTTCGCTCCACTTCTTCAAGTTCCAATCACATATATGTACCTCCTACAACCTTAGGAGTAACTTCTCTTTGAATCTCACTTCCAAAAAGTCGACGGAACCCCTAGGGTTTTGGCATCAACTTTCGGTCAAGACAAGTAAAAACGTGTAGAATATTAATCTAGGCTTAGCACTTGGTTTAAGGGCTTAATCTTAGAGAAATAAATTGATCAACAATGGTTGTTCTTAGCCAAGGGGCTCTCGAAATTATGGAGCTAAATGGGAGAAGATGAGAGCTTATTTTTTGGTCTAAGTGTAAAGTGATCCAAGTCTTGGAAAACTTGGATATGTATAGCCAAGTGGAGTGGGACCCATGTCCACTTGTCCCCTCTCAAAATATCTAATTTGTTGTCATCTTAGCAAGACAAGTGGAGGGGTGCCAAGTGTCGCCCTCCGATTGGTCCAAAATATTATAATTTTTCAAAGGTCCCCGCGAAATTGTGAAATTTTCGGCGGACCCCATATTATCAATTCCAACACCTTATAATCCAATACTAAGTCCATAAATCCAATTAGAAGTATTATACTCCAAGTTAATAATTTTTCCGTCGTCACATTTTTTTCGAAATTTTCCTTAAGAAAATGTAATTATTCTTTCCTTCCAAAATTCAAATCTTAAATCCTTAATCACATTCTTAATTAGTAGCCCTGGTATTACGGGGTGTAACAAACTACTACCACTGATCCCACTCCATTCCAGGCCATGGGGAGACCCGTAACAGGTCCTCAACCCGTCTCAGCGTCGCACTTAACTCTTATCCTTGGTCTGACTTAAAATCTTATTGCCAGAGAAAACCTTATATACCTAAGGTCTCGGCAGTAATCAATATTCTTAGGCTCGCAATTTCCATGCCCCAAGCCTACCTTACCAATCCCCCAATAATGTATAAAAACTTCTCATAAAACCATAACCATGTTGTCTCGATCACAACAACCATTACATACTCTATACAGGCCTCATCCGTATAATTCTCGTAAGCTTACTACACAGCTTAATCTATTAACATGATATTCCGTTAGGTTCCTTAATATGGCTTCTTAAGGGTTCACTACCCTATCAGACATCTCATCCTTTCCCAATTATCTCGAAATAAAACACAAAACCTTGGCGAAAATTCAATAACTATTCCATACCTTCCCGGTATCTAGTTAGTCTTTACCAATTCCTGGTAATCTAAAATCATTCTAGGCAACACGCGTCCGACTTCATACATAACTCCGTATAGATGTATGTCACAATACCAACTATACTATAATCATTACCAACCGGATACGCAATCCACATAGTCATTCCCGGTCATCACGCTTTCTCGTATGCAATCAACATAACTCGTTAGGGAGGGACGACTTAACAACACAAATTTCTATCGCACGATCTCAGAGTGAGAAGAATGGAAACTAATCCTAAATGTCCTGCAGCCTCATGATTATAGATGTGGTGCACAACACACCGATAATCAAAACTCTACTAGACACGGTCTGTAGACACTTTCCGATGACTAATCGCTCGATACCACTTTTGTCACGACCACCCGGGATCGCGATCGTGCCCTACACAGGCACTTACGAGTAAACATCGAGAGAAAATCAGCGAACATACATGAAACTTATAAATAAAACATCGAGTTAGCCGATAGGGCTACCTTCCCGAACATATATAAATACAATCAAGCGGCTTTCATTTCTTTTACAATCGACCCACAATATGTGACTCACACCTCTAAGAGTTTTAACATAACCATCATATGGACAAGGCCCCGCTGCACTGAATATACATAGCCATGACAACTCAAACATTGGAGCCATCTCAAAATGTGAACCAGATCCTAAGCTCGCGGATCCATAATCGTACCTAAACCTACGGACATGAACGCAGCGAAAGTCGGTCATAACAGTACCGAATATGGAGCAGAAAATAAAGTACAAGAAATGTGATCATAATCTGATAAAAGAATGACAGAGCAAGTATAAAAATGCATACCGGATCTGCCGTATTCGCATAACAGTGAGGCTCATGATCATGGCGGTGGTCCTCGCCCGTAATATCAATAAGCAAATCCTACTCCTGGGACTATTTCACCCGCATAGATCCTGTGGACCCGCATGAGGTATTCCTCGCATAGGCTGTACCCGCCCGCATGGGACTATTTCACCCGCATAAGCCCATAAGGACTCGCATGAGGTATTCCTCGCATCATGGGTAGCAAATCCACGGAACAGGTGGTATAACGTCTTGGGGGTTTACCCCTCATTTATACTCTTACCCTGAAGAAGGTGGTATAACGTCTTGGGGGTTTACCCCTCATTTATACTCTTACCCTAACTCAACCGGCCATCATACATAACATAAGCCCTATCGGCTTATCATACGTAACATAAGCACTACCGACTTATCATACATAACCTAAGCACCACCGGCTTATCATACATAACATAAGCACCACCGGCTTATCATACATTACATAAGCAAGTTAAGAAATCCCCTAACTTCTTATTAGCTTGTTCATAAACACTCATTTTTGTTTACTAAAGGCACTAACATGTCATTATAAAATCCGGGAATTTAACCCAACGTACTACGTGCCTCTACTCCTTTAAAATGATTCTCTTTCAAATAAAACTTCCAAGATACTAATAACCGTAGTATCAAGTCATATCTACTTTTCACGACAAGTCACAATACTTTTTAGAAATACATTTATAGGCTTCTAAATCAAGTGACTTCTTTCTTTGAAACCTTAAGCAATTGGTACCTTTAAAACAATTTGCCCTTCTTTATTTCAGATCATTTCTTTGCTTACATTACTGAAGAAAACCATTCTTTTAATCTTCCATAAAGTTGTTATAACCGACTTCCCATAAAGCCGTTATAACTCTTTATGTCTTAGACAAATTCATTCCTTTTATGACCAAGAAACTTATACTTTCAATTCAAATCACATAGCTTTCAAAATACTTCAAGTCTCTTATCTTTTAAGAAAACAAGTTTCTTAACTTTAGAAAGGCAAGAAATCAATACTTTCCAAATCAAGTATTCTATACTTTTAAATCAATTCATTTCTTCCTTTAAGAATCAAGTCTCATAACTTGAAAAATAAAGTCCCTTAACCTTTTAACAATTTGAGGTCCATAGTCTTAAAACTTCATACGTAAATCCTTATAAATTAAGTAACATATACTTGGTGCGTTGTGAATAAGTTATACTTATTTATAACTATCTTAATCAAGTAGCCATGATCTAGAAAATGTAATACAATTTTGTCTTATCTTAGCTTCTATGCAGATGGAGAATTCTACTTGTTTTAACATAATTAATTGTCATTACATTTTCCTTTATTAACGCTGCGATGGCTTGTTCGATACTTATTCTCATTCGTGCCATAAATTAGACAAGTCAACTTGGCTCCAAATACCCCCTAACGACTCTTACCAACATCCCCCATAAGACTTGGTAAGAACTTAGGATAACTTAGACATAACCTTTACGTAGAGTAAATCAACATACATACCTCTTAACTTCTAAGAGTAGAAGGAATCATGAAATAGTACTACATGTATATTCCATACATAGAATCATGTCAAAAGAAGGAAGAGGTTCACATACCTCGCGACGATTGTCGACAAGTAGCAAAATGCTCCAAAGTACATCAACCTTGAGCTACTCCATTCTTCAAGTAGGATACGCTATACTTAGTACTTCAACCTATCATGGTCATAATAATCCATTAACCTCTTACTTCAAATGTAGAATATTCTAAGTGCTAAGTCGCCAAATTCTACGGAAAATCGGACAAAGACTTCCTTTGTTTTTACTTACTTTGCCACCTTTTCAAGGCCGAATACAATAACCAAACAGCCCCAATGGCTCACAATTTCTATAAGGTACTCCAATACAAATAAAACTAAACACCCCAATTGGCTCACAATTTAGAAAGTAGTCCAATACAAATGAAAAACAAACTAAAAGTCCAAATTCGGCCACCTTGAGTTCAACCTTACCAATTCTTATCAAATTTCCATTTCAATCCAAATTGGTAGCATAACATGATATCAAGTCGTATTTGATTATAATAACCATAATCCTTAAGTAAGTAACATGCGACGATTTTTGTAACGACTAAATTGTAATCCAACTTAACATGGCTTACATACATTTCGAATTTTCCAAGGCTACAATCAATCCATAATCCTTATAAACTTCAACACATATACTACATACTAGCAACATGTAAAGCTAACAACAAAATAAATAATCTTGTAACACTTTCAAAGAACAAGATTATACCTCGACGATTCTTAATCCAAATTCCAATCCGAAGTCGCTCCTTAGTAGTTTAGAACCTCTCCAAGACACTTCAATCCGCTTGTTGAGACCCTTAGAACAACACCAACAATTATCCTTCAAATCCCCAAACAAAACCTAGAAAGACCATTAGGTTTTCACTTTGCGACTAACCCGAAAACTCTCTTTTTCCAAGATTTTTCTATAGAGATGTGTTTACAATACACCTAAGAACCTTGGTTTAAAGTGTGGAATCAAATGGACAAGAAACGAATTTTTTTCCTTCTTGAAGGACATGAACCCGTGAGCCTCCTCTTGAGCTCTTCAATTTTTCATGAATTTTTTCTAAGTGTTGGACACACTTTTGCTACTAGTAGTGTAATATAGCACATTGGAGGGTTAAGATAGGAACAATTGGGTGGTTTGGATGATCTCTTAACAAATATCAAGACTTGTGGGACCTTGACTTAGTCAAACTTCTCAAGCTAAACAACTTGCAAGACTTGCCATCTAGGACTATGGTCAATGACCATATTGGCCATGCCAATTTCGTCCAAGGCATCTATAAGGGGGGTGACACGTGTCGTCCTCCCATTCGTCACAATAATACGTTTTCCGACAAATTCCAATATTTCCGATAATTTTTTATTTTTTTTACAAGTCTCAAATCTTAACACTCGTGAGTTCTTTCGTACGTTCTTAAAACATGTCCTGTAATTACGGGGTGTAACAATATAATCACTCAACCCTAGTGCAGAACCCTTCTATATTTCTATGATAGGATTTACCACATAGGAGGATTAAGAACAGTAACCTATAATGCTACACAAGTATGGGGGTACTGTCGTCCGCGGTTTTAACCTATGTCTAGTCAATTACAACATATCCAAATCTCTTTTCTCGGTTCTTGATTCGAAATCATATATATTATGATAATTAGTGATCAATTTATTATCAAACATTCATACCAATTATTGACTAAATCTTAATCAAGTGAAGAAGAAATCAAACTACTGCATTAATTCATGAATAGAAGTTTCAAGCGATTCATAAGGAAATCCCTAATAAAGTATTTTAGCTCCTAGCTATAGTCACGCTAAGAACTAATACAAAATCCATACATAAACTGAATTAAAAATGAAAGAAAAGAAATTACTGCGAACTAAGTCTCCAATCGTAGTCTTCCTTGTTGTCTTGTGTTGTGCTATGTTGTAGAATGACAACCTCCCTCATAGCATTAATCCCTAGGGCTTAAATATGTTCCGAATTTCGTGCCCTATGGACCAATCTGCCCTTAGCCAATTCTTCTTCGGTATTGAGATTTTCTGCACCGGCATCGCGGTTCTACATAACGGCACCGTGATGCCGAAACTCTTGCAATCTCTCAGTAATAATGGTACTGCGGTTCTGCATGTTGGAAACGCGGTGCTGACAATCCTTCGTCCTAATTTGCCAACTTTCGTCTTTTTTGCCTCGGGAGCATCTTTTCTGCCAAATTCTCTCTCCTTTTCGCCATTTTGCCTTTTTGCACCTCTGTGACTCAAAAGAAAGAAAAAAACAATCTAACACGACACTTATTTGAAAAAAAATGGGAAAATACTAACTAAAAATGCCTCAAAAGATGTATACAAAATACGCCTAACATGTATTGTTCGTGAACTTGTATTCACGATGCGGGTATAGATTTCCATGAGATGTGTATTGTCCGTGGACTTGTATCCATGATGCGGTATAGATTCCCATGAGAGTATATTATTATATGAACAGACATACATGGTTTTAAAATGACTCAATTTTAAAAGGTACATTTGACTATATTATATATGGCACGGTTGGATCTGGTATTTGGATTTTCATACTTGTCCCTGTCATTTTTCGTACAATTATGATTGTATTTACTGTACTTCATGTTTACATACTTGGTACCTGTTGTACTGACCCCCTTTGGGGGGCTGCGTTCATGCCCGCAGGTGTAGGTACACAGTTTGGTGATCCTCGAGCTTACGATCCTTACTCAGCATTTTGGGATAGCTCCATTGTTCCAGAGCCTAGTCATTTTGATACATGTCTTCCATTTTGACTTGTGTATATTCAGGGGTATGGTGGGACCTTGTCCCGTCATAGTTACTGTAAACTCTTAGGGGTCTGTAGTCATGTGTGGGTTGGACGGGTGTACGGTTGTAGTCCGTTTGGACAATTCTATGAAAAGTGACGGCCTTGTCGGCTTTCCTGTTTTTATTTTATGAGATTATGAGTTTTCTTAAAGCTTCCGCTGGTTATGTCATGTGTGAGTATAAAGGTGCCTAGGTTGGGCACTAGTCACGGGCCCATCGGTTCGGGGCGTGACAAGAGTGGTATCAGAGCAGTTAGTCCTCGGAATGTCTACAGACCGTGTGCAGTAGAGTCTTGGTTATCGGTGTGTTGTGCACCACACCCATAAACAGGAGGCTGCAATACATTTAAGATTGGTTTCTATTCTTCTTACTCTAAGGTCGTGCGATAGAGCTGTGTTGTTAGGGTAGTCCATCCCTAACGTATTATTGTGGTTGCAGCTATGAGAAAACGACAGCGGCCCAGAAGGGGAATGTATGGGCTTTGTATATAGGTTGGTAAAATTGTTGTATAGTTGGTTGTGATTCCTTGGTTTGAGTATAAACCACTTGTGATTGTCGTTAATGATTGTTGAATCGATTGGAAATGGTATTATCGATTTTAAGAAACTGCAATAGGACCTTATGAATGTGACTTTGATTACAAAGGAAGTACAATGTGCTAAGGACTATCAGAAGTAGAATGAGATTATGTGTTATATTATGGCCATGTGAGGCATCTTTGTGTTTACTGAGTATAGGTTGATAAATATTGTTAAGGGAGATTATGCCGAAATATTAGTAGATGAGACCTATTATGAACATTCGGGGACGAATGTTTCTAAGGGGGGAAGAATATTACACCCCGTAATTCCAGGGCAATGAAATGAGAACGTAAGTAAGGAAATAAGATTTGAATGTTGGAAGGAAATTATATTCACATTTTCTATATGAAATTTTTTTGGAATACAAAAAAATGTGACGACGAGAATTAATATTAGTGGTTGAATTATTTCCAAATGGAGTTATGGACTTAGGATTGTATTATTAAATCTTGGGATTAAGAATATGAGCGAATTGAAAATTTCACAATTTTGGGGTTTCTGTCACGACCAAACCCGGCCCGTGGATCTGCCTTACCCCGGGCACCCTAGTGATACAACATCAGAGAAAAACCAGCGGAAATAAAAACTCATAAAAGAAAAACAGTGAAATAAGAAAACAGGCTAACCCAAACGGTTACCTTTTGTACATAAATGAAAACTTGAACAGTTACATCCCTTACAAACTCTGCCCACAACAGTGCTACAGACCTCTAAGAATTTTAAAACCATAATGACGGGACAGGGCCCCGCCATGCCCCTGAATATACAAAAGTCTACTACTTCAGGGAACCGTACCACAGGACAAGCTTCCGGAGATATGGAGCTTTCCGAGAACTGAACAGCGATCCTAAGAGTGCGGATCAGCAAGCTATGTACCTCAACCTGCGGCATGAACGCAGCCCCCCGAAGGAGGTCAGTACAACAGGTACCAAGTATGTGAAACTGAAAATACTGTAAGTGAAATCATAACAGTCTATATAAAGCAGGAGACATGTATGATAACCAAACTACAGTCCACAACATAAGCTTGCCATGTCAAGTTAGGGACTCATGCGTGAAATCATCACTCAAATACAACCCGGGAATTTAACCCGCACAATGGCCGCATGCCCCGGCATCTCACCTCGGTATAAGCGTGGCCCTGGAACCGTCCTAGTGGCCCATACCCGTGGACCATCCAACGTGTCAGTATGCCCAAAGGAGATAACAAGATAACAATCCATGTGGAAGCATACCCGTGGGCCACCCAACGTGTCGGAATATCCAAATAACAACCAAAACAATACTCACTGTGGAAGCATACCCGGCTACCCGGCGGTCAAGATGTCCAATCAAATAACAAGATACTACTCACTGTGGAAGCATACCCGTGGGCTACCCAACGTGTCAGTATGTCCAATCAAATAACAATAATAACACCCCTAATGGAAGCATACCCGTGGGCCTCCCAACGTGTCAGTATGTCCATCAAGAATCGATATAGTGGAAGCATACCCGTGGGCTACCCAACGTGTCAGTATGTCCATCAATCAACCAGATAGCCGGCCCTCCAACGAGAGACGCGGTAGCACAGAAATACAACACTTGCACAACAAAAGCTATCACAACAAGCATAGGCCAGTTCAACGTACTTTCATTTCATGTCAACAATTCCGGGTTTCAACCCCAAAATACTACATACTTTCATAACCAAGCCACTTATGTTTTTCCATTCACAAAGAGTTCAATATTTGAAAACAAGTTGCTTCTCTTTTTCCAAAAAATCAAGTTACCATTCTAAATCCAATAATGAATCCATTTCTTTATTTTCCATAAAGTCGTTATAACTAATTTCCCATAAAGCTATTATAACACTTTATGTTTTAAAACAATACCAGACAAAACCATGCCTTTCTTTTAAAACAAAACACTTCAAATTCTTAAGTCTCTTTTCTTTTAGAAATCGAGTTCCTTACTTTGGAATTCTTAAGAAGATCGAAACTTGATTACAACAATTCTTATTAGAGCAGCCATGATCTAGGAAATGTAATACAATTTTGTCTTATCTTAGCTTCTATGCAGATGGAGGTTTCTACTGGTTTTAATATGATTAATTGTCATTACTTCTTTCCTTTATTAACGCTGCATTGACTTGTTCGATTCTTCTTCCCATTTCCGAAATTTAGGTAACATTATTCTTTTTTAAAAACCAAGTACTCATTTCTCACGAATGAGGTTTCACACTTTTCAACACCACTTAGGTCAATTATAAGTCAAGTCTCTTATCTTTTGAAATCAACAAACCATTCTTTTACCTACATAAAGTGGTTATAATAAACTTTCCATAAAGCCGTTATAACACTTTATGTTTTAAACCAACCAATTACAACTATAAGCCCTTATGAGACCAAGAGGGCTTATTCTTTAACCACCGAGTACTTATTACTAACGAATAAGATTTTCCTACTTTTCAAACAATCAAGACCTTCACACTTCATATCAAGTCAAGGCACAACAAGGGAAATCAAATTCCTTTAACACACGTGCATCTACTGCACTATATATTTCACAAATAATCATGCTGAAGAGGATAGGAAGAATCACATACCTCGCGACGATTATCGACGGTTAGCAAAATGATCCACAGTACTATCCCCCTTAAGTAGAATATGCTACTCGTAGTACTTCAATCCTATAAGGGTCATAAAATGTCTATCAAACTCTAGCTTCGAACGTAGAATAAACTAAGTGCAAGGTCCCTACATTCTACGGAAATTTGGAGGGCACTTCCTTTGTTTCTACTTACTATGCCACCTTTTTCAAGGCCGAAATTCAATAACCAACGCCACATTTAAGGCTCAATTAATTCAGCAATTACAAGGGGATTACATACCTACTAATACGTGTAAAATTCCGCCCCACAACAACACAAAATAAACCAATAATTTCCATGCCATTCTTGGCCAACAATATAACCAATACTAACCCCTTTCAACTCTTTTCCAATCCAAGTTCTTAGGTCTAACATGATATCTAGCCCTAGACATATTCAACAACTACAATCCCCCTTTACAACATGTGACGACCAAATTAGTAACCAAATTGAAGTTATCTTCTTAAGGCTAACATGCCCATTTCAGTTTTCAACAAGACAACAAGATCCAAATCTATTCAACTTAAATAAAACAGCCTCAGGCTCATTTCTAACTACTATAACAAGTATTAACCCATAACCAAGAGAAGGGGAACTTTTACCTTTGGAGAAGCCCACAAAAGCCCCTTTATTCCACTTCTTTTCCGTCAAACTCGTCCACCAGCGCTTCCCACAAGTTTACCCACATTTTTCCTTCTTGCCGCCGCTCCAACAATTTCTCCTAAGGCAAGGTTTTCTTCAAAATCTAGAGAGAAAAGGGAGAGGGTTTCCAAGATGAAATGGCCAAGTCTTCCAAGACTTGGCCCTAAAATAGGACCTTATTCGGGTCAAAATGATGGGAGGGACACTTGTCACCATCCCATAGGCTTTTAACAAAATATCCCCTGATTTTCGTCTTTTACCGCAGAAAAATCCCGCTGCGGCCCCGCCGCCGGCGCCGCGGCGCTTCCACTTCCGAAAAAGTTCCAGCATTCCGCGCGCGACCAGATTCCGCGCCGCGGCCTGCAACCCCCGGACTCCCAAGTACAACCGTGCCGCGCTCGCATTCCGGCGCGCTG
The DNA here is from genome assembly GCA_029844215.1 of Przewalskia tangutica. Taxonomy (NCBI): domain Eukaryota; kingdom Viridiplantae; phylum Streptophyta; class Magnoliopsida; order Solanales; family Solanaceae; genus Przewalskia; species Przewalskia tangutica. The sequence goes on from CM056718.1 coordinate 20,385,399, forward strand.
TATCCTCGAACTAAATCGCTGCTGCTTTGCATCGCACCAAACTTGAAACTTCCATAACTTTTGACTCCGATGTCCTATCGACGAACGGTTTGTTGCGTTGGGAACTAGATTTAACGGACTACACACTAGGCTTTTTAAACACCTCGAAATTCTTAATAACTGGGGTACAACACTCCAAGGTAGACTCAAAATCCGTCCAACACATGTTTGTCAATTTATCTTTCAACTTTCAAATCTGATATTCCTTGGTATGTTCTTATCTTATCTTATTGAATTTACGGGGTGTAACATTTCCATCGAAAATAATGAGATTTGGCTAAGTGTTGGATTATTTTTTGTGAAGAGAATTATGGGCGAATAAGAGGGTTACATGTGTCCCTCCCCACTTGTGTAACAAAGCTCTAATTATATATATGTATACATATGTATTGCAAGATTGGATAAGTATGGAAGATATTTTATGTGAAGAGAAGACAAGTGGACAAGTGGTTCATATGGGTCCCCATCCACTTGGCTTGTGCACATGTTATAATACAAAGTCTTGAAGACTTAGGCTCACAAAAATATCTTCATCTTCAAACCCTCATATCTCTTTCTCTCTTTGAAGTCTCAGAATTTCTATAGAAAAAGTGAAGAACAAGATTTGATTATTTTCCTAGATTATGCACCTTAACCAAGTTCTAAGCCAAGTTAACTCTCCAAAATAGTGAAAAGTGGTGGTTGGCCGATTCTACCTTGGAAACTCCTAAACTTGGAGATGAACTTTTTGGAAGTAAAACAAGAAGGGGGGATGGTTACAAGCTTGTAGAGGATACATGTGTGTGATTGGAACTTGAAGAAGTGGAGCTAAGACAAAACTTTGGGCCGAATCTAAGTGGACTATTTTGGGCTAAAAGTGGAGGTAAGAGTTCTTCTTCTTTTAAAGTAATTGGATATTACATGTTGTTATAGTTAATAGATGAACTTGTGTTAAGAAAAATGGAGAATAAGAAGTGCACGTAACATTTGGCATGTTAGCCGATTTAATGGACATTTTTGTATATATTGGATTCGTTGGTTATTGTTGTTATTATCGTCACTAAGTGCATGTTAGATTGAAGGAAATCTTGTTATTACAAGTTGTTATGGTTTATATAAAATTGTTGAAACTTGAATTGGATTATAAGGAATTATGGAAAGGGCTTTGTTATTGGTTGTGACCGAGACTTGTAAAAACTGTTGGATATTGTTGTGTAGTTTTAGGGACTATTTTGTGGTGTTGAAATAATGGAAATTCAGCCACCAATATGCATGTTTAAATGTAGTAATTGCTAATGAAAGTCCTAAGGGAATAAGGGTGTAAAAAGGTGTTGAAAGGCCTCACATTTTACCCTTGTTGTTGTTGGATTATGAATTGATTTGAGTGGATTGTTTTACGTGAATAAGATGATGTTTTTACGTGAGAAATAGGTGTGTGAATCACCTTGGTTAACTGTTGGTTGTGCCCGTAATTGGTGCCTTGGTTGTTGATGAAATTGACCTTCTTGAAAGGTGGAAAAATACGTATAAATAGGGGAAGTGCTGCCCAAATATTTATAAGAAAAGAAAGCCATTACTTGGTATATGTCTTACACTAGTATCATGGAGTTGATAGACATGTTATCGTTATTATAGGTTGAAGTACCTATTTGGGACGTATTCTACTTATCGTGTTGGTTAGTCGTCAATAAGGTATATGAACCTCTTCCTTCTTTCTTTTGGCATGTTCTACGTATGAACCATAACTGTGGTATTGTTTCAAAGGTTATTCTATTATTAGAAGTTAAGAAGTATTCATGTTATTGATTCTATGCTAAAGGCATGTCTAAATTATTCCTAAGTCCTTACTAAGTCTTATGAGAGATGTTGGTAAGAGTTTTTAGTAAGCATTGGAGTCGAGTTGATCTTGCTAAGTTACAACACTAATAAGTATTAAGCGTTGAGACTAATTTTGGTAAGCGTATTAAAACAAGCCATTGCAGCGTATTAAAACAAGCCATTGTAGCGTTAAATGAAAAAGGTATCAACAATCAATTATATTGAAATGATTAGACTTCCATCTACATAGAAACTAAGATATAACCAGTTCGTTTTACATATAACCTACTAACGACACATAAAATTAATTAATTTGACAATTCGGATCGGTTATCACCATGCAAATGTTTCTATAATGTTAGCCAGAGGAGCGAGACGAATTTAGATTATTGTGTTGGTGTCGCCGACAAGCGATATGTGAACTACCCTTTCTTCTTTTGGCATGTCTATATGAAGTAAGTGTACGTCGGACGTATATGGTTTTATTGGATCTTAATCCGAAAATTGAAGGCATGGTATTGCCTTGGTTATTCTAAAAAGGAAGGCATGGTATTGCCATGGTTTTTCTAAAAGGAAAGGCATGGTATTGCCTTGGTATTTCTATAAGGAAAGGCATGATAGTGCCTTGGGTTTTCTAAAACGAAAGGTATGATAGTACTTTGGTTTTCCTAAAATGAAGGTTCTTTTAATGATTGGTACGTGATATGGTGGTACCTTGGTTTTCTAAAATGAAAGATGTAATAACACTTTGAGTTTTCAAAAGATGATTTCAAAGTGATACATGATATGATAGTGCCTTTGAGTTTTCAAAAGATGATTTAAACTGCATATGGTTGTTCATGATAACTATTCGTGCATATATATTGTCCGTGAACTTGTATTCATGATGCGGGTATAGATTCCAGTGAGATGTGTATTGTCCGTGCACTTGTATTCACGATGCGGGTATAGATTTCCATGATATGTATATTGTCCGTGGACTTGTATTCACGATGCAGGTATAGATTCCCATGAGATGTGTATTGTCCGTGGACTTGTATTCATGATGCGGGTATAGATTCCCATGAGATGTGTATTGTCCGTGAACTTGTATTCACGATGCGGGTATAGATTCTCTTATATTGTCTGTGGACTTGTATTCATGATGCAGGTATAGATTCCCATGAGATGTGCATTGTCTGTGAACTTGTATTCACGATACGGGTATAGATTCCCATGATATGTGTATTGCCCCTGAACTTGTATTCACGATGGTGGTATAGATTCTCATGAGATGTATAATGTCTGTGGACTTGTATTCACGATGCGGGTATAGATTCCCATGAGATGTGAATTGTCCGTGGACTTTTATTCATGATGCGGGTATAGATTCCTATGAGATATGTATTGTCCGTGAACTTGTATTCACGATGCGATGTATATATATTGTCCGTGAACTTGTATTCATGATGCGGGTATAGATTTCAGTGAGATGTGTATTGTCCGTGCACTTGTATTCACGATGCGGGTATAGATTTCCATGATATGTATATTGTCCGTGGACTTGTATTCACGATGCGGGTATAGATTCCCATGAGATGTGTATTGTCCGTGGACTTGTATTCATGATGCGGGTATAGATTCCCATGAGATGTGTATTGTCCGTGAACTTGTATTCACGATGCGGGTATAGATTCTCTTATATTGTCTGTGGACTTGTATTCATGATGCAGGTATAGATTCCCATGAGATGTGCATTGTCTGTGAACTTGTATTCACGATACGGGTATAGATTCCCATGATATGTGTATTGCCCCTGAACTTGTATTCACGATGGTGGTATAGATTCTCATGAGATGTATAATGTCTGTGGACTTGTATTCACGATGCGGGTATAGATTCCCATGAGATGTGAATTGTCCGTGGACTTTTATTCATGATGCGGGTATAGATTCCTATGAGATGTGTATTGTCCGTGAACTTGTATTCACGATGCGATGTATAGATTCTCATGAGATGTGTATTGTCCGTGAACTTGTATTCACGATGCGGGTATAGATTCCCATGATATGTATATTGTCCGTGGACTTGTATTCACGATGCAGGTATATATTCCCATGAGATGTGTATTGTCCGTGAACTTGTATTCACGATGCGGGTATAGATTCCCATGAGATGTGTATTGTTCGTGAACTTGTATTCACGATGCGGGTATAGATTCTCATGAGATGTGTAGTGTCCGTGGAATTGTATCCACGTTGCGGGTATAGATTCCCATGAGAGTATATGATTATATGAGCAGACAGGTTTTAAAATGACTCAATTTTAAAAGGTACAGTTGACTCTATTGTATATGGCACGGTTGAATCCGGTATTTGGATTTTCATACTTGTCCCTGTCATTTTTCGTACAGTTATGATCGTATTTACTGTACTTCATGTTTACATACTTGGTACCTGTTGTACTGACCCCCTTCGTGGGGCTGCGTTCATGCCCGCATGTGTAGGTACACAGTTTGGTGATCCTCGAGCTTAGGATCCTTGCTCAGCGTTTTGGGATAACTCTATTGTTCCGGAGCCTAGTCATTTTGGTGCAGGTCTTCCATTTTGACTTGTGTATATTCAGGGGTACGGCGGGGCCTTGTCTCGTCATAGTTACTGTAAACTCTTAGAGGTCTGTAGTCATGTGTGGGTTGGACGGGTGTACGGTTGAAGTCCGTTTGGACAATTCTATGAAAAGTGGCGGCCTTGTCGGCTTGCCTGTTTTTATTTTATGAGATTATGAGTTTTCTTAAAGCTTCCGCTGGTTATATGTCATGTGTGGGTATAAGGGTGCCCAGGTAGGGCACCAGTCACGGGGCCGTCGGTAGAAGGAGCAAGAAAACGGCTGCAGCAAGAAAACGGATGCGCGTGAGCAAGAAAACGGCTGCAGCAAGAAAACGGGCGTGACACTAATAGATCAAATATCTGCACTCAGAAAAGATGCATCAAGTGTAGCATGAGTACACAATGTACCCCCGAAGACATCATAGGCCGAAAACAACGAAAGCTATGCAATTAGAGATAATTACCAAGTTGACACCATATAATTCTATCACTAGCAAAGAAATACACTAAATAAATCATATTGTTCACACAGTGGATTAAAGAAATTACCAATCACCTTAAGCATATAATAGGACACTAAACACGTAGAATTTACAATACGTAAGTCTACTGTATCATAAATGTACCAGACAATAAACTAACAATCCCAGATTTAGAATGCCGAAAATCATATTAGACCTTACATTAGTGGTTTGTCAAAATAATAAGTCGGATGCACATTTAGTTCTCCATTTCCTTAGACCTCCCGACCATTTGCATAAAGGACCTCTTGTTCACAATTATTTCACTAGTCTTAACCTAAGCGAGACCAAATTCCATTTACAAGAAATATTCGTTTAGTACACTAGACTCTACCATAATTTGCAAGTAGTTCCCTAACCGTTACTTTTACCGACCAACATCAATTTTGCCTTAGACATCCTTAAGTCAGACATACACAGGTATATACCAATCCCCAAACCACAGAGAGCAAGCAATCAGTCAAACATGCAAGTTCACCAATTCAATAAATTCAAGGCCTTCAAATATGACTAATTCAATCCTACTACAACTCATCAATCCAAGCCACATAAACACATCACAAAAATCAATGTATGGATGAATGAGGATGCAATGTATATGCAAGGTTCCTTTCCATTAATCGATATACACACTTTACAGGGGTATGCCATATGAAACTGACCCATGGAGGACCCGCAAAGTCCATATACCCCTCCACTAGAATAACTCATCGGATCACAGAGACCATCACTTGAATGCAATAATATCATATTGCAAGCATGAACTCCGATCCGTGCGTATCAATATCATATCAGTATTGCCATAATCTCAACCATATTATTACCTTTCCCGGTCCTCTAGACCCTCAACATAATCATACCACTTAAATATCACAATCATCAGAGTCATAAGTGTATGAATGCAAATGGCATATATAAGGCAAGAATCGTGATATAATGAGATGCAACCAAATAAGAGATGAGACACCATATGCTTTCAACATTTCATAAGACATTTAAAATCCAAGTATAATTCAAGATATCATATTGAAGCATGTGTAATAAATAAACAAATCATCAACTATGGCGGCGAGCCCACATATGGCGAATCAGCAATCGAAACCAACATAAAGTTGATTCCCTAATTCAACCCATCATCATAGTTCAACACTAGTATCCACTCAAACATTCATCACAACTACCTGAGTAGGACCCCTACATGCCCAATACCCCTCAATATTTATAACTAATTATGTACTTCTATCGAAGTGTCAAAAAGATAAATCGTAGCCGACCTCAATGCCAAGCAGGAGCCACAAACAATCGATGCTCAAAGCATGCTTCTGACTCCTCAGAGTTCTTCGTAGAGAATGTAGTCTAACACGAAATTTCTACATATTAGTATCAAGCAAGCATATACAAGGATTCAACCATTAGTCAAAAATAAAACACCCATTCAACCTAGGCCCACGGTGCCAAAATTCATCCCTTATTACCCCTAATGCTTCTAAATATGATTATTAGTCATAGCCCAAAATTAATTTGATAAAAAACTTCATTTAGATCTCCAATTACGTAAAACCCATAATTTACAACCCCAAGTTCTTTCCCAATTTAAGAAAAAGTTTTCTAAAATCAAATTAATCATTACAACACTAATATTGTGTCCACCCACCAATTCATTTAGAAGAATTTAGTCTTTACCCACTCATTTACATCACAAAATCAACATTTCAAGATTCCAATCATTAAAGAGTCTTTACTTCTTTTTCTTCATTCAAAGTTTTTACCCTCAATTACTAGAACATTAAAGAAAGATAACAAATTGGAGGAATAAATTACCTTCCATATAGGAAAATTAGGCCAAGAATATAGAAATCTCTTTAGGGTTGCCTCCAACTCGAGATAGATAATTTGGGAAACTGTGCTATGTTTAGGTATTTATATAACACAAGACTGTCAACATTTCTACCGCGACAGACACTAATCTGCTGGTGGGCTCACTGCGGTGGAAGATGGGCGTTGGGGAGAAGGAACTTGACATGTCACTCAGCGCCGGGGAAAAATAAGGTTGGCTGAACTGGAAACTTCTTGTGCGCTAGGGCGGACACAATTTCGCCAAAGCGGAAATACTCTTTCCTACAACACTCCACTTCACATTATCTTCTTTCCAATTCGTAGGAGCCACTCAACTCAAAATTTCTACTATAATGTCATTGTTGAATGCTCGGAGGAGAGTTTTAACAAGAAATTTAGGCGGAGAGTTCATAACATCTGAATGGGTCGTTACATTACCTCAACGTAATTTGGTCAAACTTTCTCATGTTCATAACTTAAGAACGTAAGACCACAACAAAATGTGGTCTTAGAATATCTCTAATTTGATAAGGAACTGGAGTTCAATACATTAAAATATTAAAATCAGTTGAAAACTCTTGGAATTAGGATAAGGTTGTGGAAGATGCGTGAAGAAGGAAATACATGCCAAATTAGGATTGATTTTGTGTAATTAATGGAACGAAGTCTTGGTAGACTTGGAGAATTGAAGGTGGCCATTCACTATAATAAATACAACACGTCGAAAGGCTTTGGAACTTGATCACAACAATGAGAGAGACATCTATGTTGAGAGCACAGTCAACCCCAACAGTCTTGAATGAGCCAACTACCACAATATCAAAGAATATGTTCCTATCAAAATTTATCATACTGATTTTGAGTTGTAATGTGTTCTTATAGTTCCTTAACAATATATAATTAAAACATTCCTAATTGATGGTAGCAGATGTTGTTTCGAGTTTGAAAGTGACTTTATTAACTAAGTAGATTTATTCAGGAAGCGAGAAGAAAACAAGCCAACTATTGTGAGAATTGTTGAGGAAAGAGAGAGTTGGGGTAGGGCCTGTTTGGAAAAGTTCCTTAGGTATACAAGTCGTTATAACTTTAAAAGTTGCTTGAGTTTGGAAAATTCTAATGGAGGTAGGTCATGGTTTTTTCTTCCTTGACCAACGCGTTTTTCATGCTAAAATACTTGTGTTGATTTACTTATTCCACAATTTATCTTCTTTCATAGCTGCTCAAATAACCTGGTTCTTTGAGTGCATAGGTCCAAGCCAAACTAACAATATGTGTTGTTGGCACATTATTTGTCTATTTGGGTTGAGATATAAACGTGTTGAGTTGCCCACATTTTTTTGATTGAGCCATATGCTCCTGATATGGTGTGTGAATTGGATCTATCCCTCATGAGTCCCTAAATGTTGTTTCTTCTTAACCGCGTGCACACAAGTTTGATGTAATTATGGCTCTGGAATATCTGTATTTGAGTAAACTTTTTGTCTCTATAATGCATATTGATGCTTCAAGACTTATTACTGCATTTCCTATAAATGGTATACTTGTGCTTACCTATCTAAGTTTTTTGTGTGCTTTATTACTAGTATTATCATATAAATACGACTGAACTCATCGGGAGTGTCACGCCCCGAACCCCGGGCCCGCGACTGGTGCCCTACCTGTGCACCCTTCTATTCATACAACATAATAAACCGCGGAAGATAAATAACACTTTTTTTTCCTTTAAACACATGCAAAGCCGATAAGGCTGCCATAAAATAAAAATCACCTGAAAGGGTATACACTGTTCAATAATGTAAATACAACTCTAGCCAGTCCAGCCCACATATGAATACAGACCTCTAAGAATTTAAACAGTAAACTATGACGGGACAAGGCCCCGTCGTACCCCTGAATATACCTAGCCATAATGACAAGCTCCGGAACTTGGAGCCATCTCAAAATGCTGAACCAGGATCCTAAGCTCGCGGATCCACAACTGAGTACCTAGACCTGCGGACATGAACACAGCTCCCCGAAGGGGGTCAGTACAACAAGGTACCAAGTATGTAAACAAGAAGTATAGTAAGCAAGATCATAATTGTACACAAGAATGACAGGGGCAAGTATGAAAAGCAAATACCAGATCCTACCGTGTCATAAAACAATCAGAGCCAACCGTACCTTGTGTCGATGTACTACTGTAACACTGTACCACTCTCACATATGAAAGTCATGTCAAAAATCCGGGACACCTGCCATCCACATATAATATCACAGAAGCATGCTCCTGGAATACAACATCACCGTCAGCATGTAACAAGTATAATGTACCCTACCAGTATATTGTGCCTTTTTAACAGAGAGAGTGGACAAGAATAAACTTTGCCGGTTTTAAAACAGGAAGCTTATGATTAACCTAGGACCATCCGCCCGTAGTATCACAATGCAATCCTACTCCTGGGACTATTTCACCCGCATAGGCCGTATGGACCCGAATGAGGTAATCTCCTCGCATAGGTTGTATCCGCCCGAATAGGCAGCATGGACCCGCATGAGGTAATCTCCTCGCATAGGCTGTATCCGCCCGCATGGGACTATTTCACCCGCATGAGCCCTACAGACTCGCATGAGGTAGCTTCCTCGCATCGTGAGGAGCAAATCCACGGAATATGCAAATGCAACAAGCCCGGGGAATGACCCCGTAATGAATAATATATCACAGGCACAACCTGCTAACATAATCACGTAACATAAGTACAATCGGCTATCATAATCACATAACATAACCACAACCGGCTACCATAATCACATAACATAAGCACAATCGACTATCATAATCTCATAACATAACCCGGCCTATGTGTAGGCTCGGTGTGTCTCATAACTGTCACGACCCGACCCGGAAACGCATCGTGCCCTACCCAGGCACCTGTTCGTATACATCGAGATAATCGTGAACATACATGAAACTTAAAAATAACTCAACAGAATGAAACAAAGTTAGCCATGAGGCTACCTTCCCGACATACATAAACAATCAAGCACGCCATTTCCTTTACAAAGCGACCCACAATATGTTACTACATAACTCTAATAGTTTTAACATAACAACAAGTATGGACAGGGCCCCGCCATACCCCTGAATATACATGAATCTACAACCTCAGGGGAAACCGTACCAAAAGATAAGCCTACGGAGTAAATGGAGCTTATTCCCAAAACTGAACCGAGATCCTAAGAGCAAGGATCACCACCCTGTGTACCTACTACCTGCGGGCATGAACGCAGCCCCCCGAAGGGGGTCAGTACAACAGGTACCGAATATGGAACAGAAATAAGGTACAGTAAACAAATCATATCTGTATAAAAGAATGACAGAGGCAAGTATAAAAAGAGTACATACCAGATCCTACCGTGTCATTACCATCTCGTGAACTTAATCGTACCTTATTATCTTTTCCCATTTTTCAATAAAAGTTATAGTCACTTTCTTACGTACATACTTAGGAAAATCATCAAGTTCGTTACCATATAACTTACTTACCTTGCCTAACATAATCCGGCCCTTTATGGAGGGACGCCTATACTGCCCGGCCCAATCTGGGACGCGATAAAGTCACATAAGTCTGCCCATAGAGGTATACTGCCCGGCCTATTTCTGGGACGCGATAAAGTCACATAGTCTACCCATAAAGGTATACTGCCCGACCCATTTCTGGGACGCGATAATGTCATATAGTCTGCCCATAAAGGTATACTGCCCGGCCAATTTCTGGGACGCGATAAAGTCACATAGTCTGCCCATAAAGGTATACTGCCCGGCTCATTTCTGGGACGCGATAATGTCATATAGTCTGCCCATAAAGGTATACTGCCCGGCCCATTTCTGGGACGCGATAATGTCATATAGTCTACGGGAATTTAACCCAACATACTACGCACCTCTACTCCTTTAGAAAGACTCTTTTTCAAATAAAACTTCCCAGATACTAACAACCATAGTATCAAGTCATATCTACCTTTCAAGACAAGTCACAATACCTTTTTAGAAATACATTTACCGGCTTCTAAATCGAGTGACTTCTTTCTTAAAAACCTTAAGCAATTGGTACCTTTAAAACAATTTGCCCTCCTTTATTTCAAATCATTTCTTTGCTTACATTACTGAAGAAAACCATTCTTTTAATCTTGCACAAAGTTGTTATAACCAACTTCCCATAAAGTCGTTATAACTCTTTATGTCTTAGACAAAATCATTCCTTTTATAACCAAGATGTTATACCCCGTATTTCCAGAGTATGTACGTGAGGGCGTACGTAGAAAAGTTTGAGCCTTAAATTAGGCAAGGGTCGAAAATTTTGTTCACAACCCCCGAAAATAATTGTTTTCCAACGAAACATTTTCCAAACTTTGCGAAGGGAAAAATACGGCTATATCATTTATTATTTTTGCGGATTTTTCCGAGAGATGAAATATTTTGGACCAATGAGAGGGCGACACTTGTCACCCTCAAGTTGGCGGATTTGTGGGCTTCATTTGGACGATTTCAAAGTCTTGGAGTAGGTAGGATATTTGTGATATTTTGTGTGGTAGTTGGATAAGGTACACATGGATAAATCTTCACCCTACACTTGCCCACCACTTGTCTTGATCTTGGCCCTTGGTTGTCCTATAAATACCCCCCCTTGGTTGAAGACTTCTTCATCCACAAAATGTTTTCTAAATCTTGAAATCCTCCCCCCCTTCTTGTGTAGTTCTCGTCCAAGTCTTCCCCCTCCCCCTTTGTGAGGCCTTTTGGCCGAGAGGTACCCCCCCTCCTAGGGGTGCTAGCCGAAACCTACCCCCCCTCCTAGTGGTGTTGTTCTCGTGAAAATACACCCTCCTCTTGGTAGAAAATACTCTCCAAGTATAGTTACTATTCCAAAATACCTTGGCCCAAATACCTTGTAGTATTCCAAGGTTACACCTATACTAAAAGCCCAGAAATACTACTATACTTCCCTTCAGTCACAAAACGAAACCCTAAGGGAAAATCTTCACAGTTGGTTGAAGTATTAAGAAGAAGTTGCGTAGAACTTCTAAGGGTTGTTTGGAGCGGGTTGGAGCACCCGGAGTAGGAGCTAAACGTTGCTCAGGATCGACATTAAATCTTGGATAATTTTTGGCTTATCGAGGTAAATACTCTTGTCCTTATATTGTAATTGGAAATTACATACTGTAGTAGTATAGAATTGAATATAAGATTCATAGAAGAGATTGAACTGTAATAGAAGGATATTACAGATAAGACTCGAACTGATATCACATCAGAAGAATATTAAAGAAGAAGATTGAACTGTACTTACATGGGACTGTATTTACAGTAGACTTGTGTAGTTTAACGGGTAGGGAAGTGCTGCCCGATTTTCCGTAGAATAGAGAACCTTCTGCTTAGAATATTCTACAGAGTAGTCTAGACGTTGATAGACGTATATGCCTTTATAGGTTGAAAGTTCTGCGAGTAGCATGTTATACTTGAAAGGTGGACAAGTCTAGTCGGGTTATAGCCGTGGAGCGTTTTGCTAATAGTCGATAATCGTCGCGAGGTATGTGATTCTTCCTATCCTCTTGAGCATGATATTTTAAAAGTATATATATATAGTACGGTAGACGTACGTGTGTTAACTGAACGTGGTTTTACTGCGATGTCTTTTGACTTGAGTCTAAATAATAAGAATCTGAAGTATTTCAAAAGAATTAAGAAACCTTTTTGAAAGAAGAGTAACACTTGGTTTTAAAAGCTTAAGAGTTATACTAGCTTTATGGGAAGTTAGGTATAACGACTTAAGAGAGATAAAAAGAATGGTTTATTGATTTTAGAAGTTAAGAGACTTGATCTTAAAAGATAAGAGACTTGACTTAATTGAATTAATATGAATTTTGTTAAAAAGTGTGAAACCTCATTCGTGAGTAATGAGTACTTGGTTTTTAAAAGGAATAATGTCTTACTGATTTCGGAAATCAGAATAAGTATCGAACAAACCACAACAACGCTAATAAAGGGAAATGTTTTGACTAATTAAGTATTATTAAAACCAGTAGAAACCTCCATCTGCATAGAAGCTAAGATGAGACAAAATGATATTACATTTCCTAGATCATGGCTGCTTTAATAAGTTTGTTATGAACAAGAATAACCTACTCACACATAAGGCATATGTTTCTCAATGGTTTTGAAAGAGAATTAATTTATTAAGTGATTAAGACTAAGAACTACGAAACCTTTCGAAAATGAGAAACTTGAGCATTTGAAATTAGGCAAACTTGAACGTTTGAAAAATAATGTTGTTACTTGATTTTACAAAGGGAAGTGTTTTGGTTTACTTAAAAAGATAGTCACTCTATTTTTATACTACGGGTATTGTGTGACTTTTGTGAAAGAAACGGATCTTTTAAAGAATTAACGTACGTAGTACTTGGGGGTTTGAAAGCTGAACTTATTGACATAGAATAGAAAGTACCTTGTGTGAATAACTTGACTATGTTGGTTTGTGATAGCCTTGTAATACTTTCTTGTTGGTTTGATAAATAAACATGTTAGGATGCTACGTGTGTTAGTGTCTTGTAATGTTGTGTAAGGGGGTTTCCCTTGATTGTGCTTATGTTGTTTAACGATAAGTTGTTATGTTAGTATTATATCACTCACCTTGACTTGATCCCGGGGGTTAAGCTGCCCTCCGATGCGGGGTAGACTCAGGCGGTCTGGGACCATGATTCGAGAATACCTCATGCGGGTCCAGGGGACCTATGCGGAGCTACGAGAGTTCCAGGTTAGTGTGCGGCCTTTGTGGTCATGCGGTCTATGTGGCCATGCGGACTGCGAGTCCAGGACGATGCCGGGGAGTAGCTACCCTCGATGCGGGGAATACCTCATGCGGGCCTATGTGAGTGGCCTATGCGGAGCTGCGAGAAGTTCCAGGACTAGACGCGCACATTAGATATCGCGCGAGTGGCGGCCGATCATGTGGCGGTCTAGACAGATCTCATGATACGCTTTATGACCTTGTTTCAGATCGTAGGTTTTAGTAGTCGGCTATGCCTTCGTACTTACCCCGACGGTTTTATTATGTCACAGGTGGGACCTGTTGTTCTTGTGTATTCCTTGGTGCTTTTTTATCATAGATCGCCGGTGAGGAAGGTATTCCACGCATGATTGATGTTGTGGCGTGAGACCCATAGTTATATTTGAGTGATGACTTTGAGGCGTGAGTCCCCGACTTGACATGATCGCCTATTTATCAGGAATCGTAGTTTGGTTATCATATATGTCTCCCGCTTTATATAGACTACTATGATTTCATTTACGATTTTTTCACATACTTACTGTACCAGATCGACTCCTTCGGGGCCGTTCATGCCGCAGGTAGAGGTACACCAGTTGTTGATCCTCGCTCATAGGGTCACAGTTCAGCGTTTGGGAAGCTCCGTTTCTCCGGAGGCTTATCTTGGGTATAGTCCCATGTCGTTGTAGGTATTTGCATTCAGGGGTATGGCGGGGCCCTGTCCCGCCATTGTTGTTATCATTCTTAGAGGTCTGTAGTACTGTTGTGGGCAGAATTTGTAAAAGGGATGTAACTGTTCGGATTCAAGTTTTATATATATATGCCGTAAGGCAACTTTTCGCAGAAAAACTGTTTTACACTTCATATTATTTCATGTCTTGTTTTATATTCCACATTACTGATGTATGGCTACTTGGGTGCCCGGTAAGGCACCACGGCCCGGTTCGGTCGTGACAAAAGTGGTATCGAGCGATTAATCCTCGGAAAGTGTCTACGCATCGTATCTAGTAGTCTTGATTATCGGTGTGTTGTGCACCACACCAATAATCAGGAGGCTATAGGATATTTTAGGATTGGTTTCCATTCTTCTCACTTTGAGATCGTGCTTAGAGCTGTGTTATAAGTTGGACCCCTCTAACGTATTTCTTTCCCTTACCGTTATGCCTCCGCGTAAGGCAACCCGCCCGGGCGGCAAGGCAGCGAGGAGGCTGCGAGTAGAGCACGAGGGTTACTAGGCACGTGCCCAATCATCACCGAGGTGGTGCTTCATTCGGGAGTTCTGCGACGCCACCCCCAGAGTTCAGCACACGGCAAGATTTCATGCGGCCATGATATTCGAACCTTCGCCCACGACCCGAGCGAAAGTATGGATTGCGAAAGAGACGACCACATTACTAGCTATGGATTTAGCAACGCGAGTATATTATGTATCGATTTATCACGGGTCATGATGACTATCTAAGAGGGTTGTGCAAGAGTAGCTCTTGATCAAAGCTTGAGCATGGCTGCGACGGGCTTATGCACGAAGTGAGAAACGTAGATCGGCAGATTAATCAAGGGCGAGAAGAGGCCCGATTGGCGAGAGCCTTTGGTAACTTTCGAGGCGAACCGCCTCAGAAGATTAGATATGCACTCCACCGCGGTGCAGTGGTCCTCCACAGGGTTCAGGACGTTCGGGGTATGTCGGAGTTGGTCAGAGCTCCAGGGCTTCCGGTTCACAGTGTGACAGGCGTCATCCCGGGGAATGTCGTCTTCTTGTTGGTACTTGTCTTACCTGCGGCCGTCAGGGCCATGTGTCGAAAGGATGTCCTAGTAGGAGGGATGTAAGTAGGAGGACTCAGCCTACCAGATCAGTTGCGGATTCAGTGGCTCGGAGAGGATGGGGTGTTAGCCAGAGGAGGCCACCCCCACCTCGGTGTGGCCGTTGTGGAAGATGTCATTGTGGGGAGTGTCGTACTTCTTCGACAACTTGTTTTTCTTGCGGCCAGCAGGGCCATTTTACGAGAAATTGTCCGACCAGAGGTGGCGCGGATGTAGAGACTCAGCCTTCAGGATCAATGGCTAGTTCGTCATCTTCCTTAGCTATGCGCCCAATAGGGCAGGATTGATTAGAACGACAAAGGGGAGTGAAGCTGTAGATACAGGTATATCCTTAACCCTCTAGAGATTAGTACGTATGATAAGATGAGTATACCTTAAATGTTATGTTCACATAGCATTGTGTTAATTGTGATTAGAAATCATGGTTAGTTAAAAGGGTAAGATTGGGGATAAGGAAAGTGTGAGCCTTAGAGTTTTATACGTGGAGACCTTAGAGGCGAGGCCATCTTGAGTAAAAGATTACATTTATGTTTGACCCTTATCGGAGTGCATAGTGTACGTGAGATATGTTTGTGTGATAAGTCCCGGGTGGTATGAAATGAAAGAGGGTAGTTGAGCTAAGAAGACCACTAGGTTTTCGTGGCTTGATTGTGGGATTGTTCCGGATCGGGGAGCAAGTGTTTGGCGCGATAGCGGGTCGGTCATGGACCGATTGCGGGTCAACCCGCGGCCCGTATGGTGGTGGGTCGGTGTGGGGTGGTCCCGCTTTGTGATAAGTCACGAGGGTGTTAGGCCCAAGTTTAGTTAACAGACGAGTTCGTGGATGCGTTCGACCGATGTCGGGCCGATGAGGTCACCATCTTGTCTTTTAGTCAAGACCGCTTACTCGCAGAGGTTATGCGAGATGTTATATCAGGAAGGTTGTAAGGCTGCACGAGGTGCCTACTTTCACCTTATGGCAGGCAGTGGAGCCCAGGTTACGACTATTTCTTTTTCTGGAAGTTTTACCAGGCAGGGTTAGGAACTCAGGTGAGTCTCAGTATCGCATTCGCCCTCCGGCCAGTGTTTGGATTTCAGGGGTAGCTGTAAGGATGGTTGCCTCCTGTTGAGGAAGTGTTTTAATAGCTACCATTTCAGTATTCGAATGTCACTTTATGACGCCTTGTAGGGGCGGAAGTGTAAGTTGCCGGTCGATTGGTTCGATGTTGGCAAGGTTCAGATAGTTGGTTCATACTTGTTCAGCAGGATGTGGATAGGGTGAAGTTTATCCAGAAGAGGTTATTGGCAGCTCAGAGTCAACAGAAGTTGTGCGGATAATCGGCGACGACGCTTGGAGTTCAGGTTGAAGGTGGGTCTTCTTGAAGGTACCACCCCGGAAAGGGGGTGACGAGTTTTGGAAAACAGAGGAAACTTAGCCCGAGTTACTTTGGGCCTTTTTAGATCATGTGAAGAATAGGCCAGGTTGCCTATATGTTAGCTTTGCCTTCCGACGTAGGAGGCAGTACGTCCGGTCTTCATGTTGTTATGTTCGGAAAAGTATCAGAGATCCATCCAGATTGTTCCCAGTAATGATGACCAAAGTTGGAGGTAGTAACCCAGAGATTTGGAAACTGAAGCAGTAACGGAAATGTGGTAAGGTATGAGAAAGAGTTCGAGTGTACGAGAAGGGTACGACGAGTAAGGGAAGAAGTGAACATGTGTTAAGAGAATAGAAGTGATCGTTTCTTAAGGGAGTATCGTTTAGACTTTGGGTGGAAGCTTTTGTGATGTTAGAGGTGATTCCTCATAGACTTGGATTAAGTATTGGAACGTGTGTTATTTTGTGGCCATGTGTGGCATTGGCAACTTGTTTAAGTTAAGAGGAACTTTAGTGTTATCCGTCTTGAGAAGGAACATTCGGGACGAATGTTTCTAAGGAGGGAAGAATGTTATACCCCGTATTTCCAGAGTATGTACGTGAGGGCGTACGTAGAAAAGTTTGAGCCTTAAATTAGGCAAGGGTCGAAAATTTTGTTCACAACCCCCGAAAAGAATTATTTTCCGACGAAACGTTTTCCAAACTTTGCGAAGAGAAAAATATGGCTATATCATTTATTATTTTTGCGGATTTTTCCGAGAGATGAAATATTTTGGACCAACGAGAGGGCGACACTTGTCACCCTCAAGTTGGCGGATTTGTGGGCTTCATTTGGACGATTTCAAAGTCTTGGAGTAGGTAGGATATTTGTGATATTTTGTGTGGTAGTTGGATAAGGTACACATGGATAAATCCTCACCCTACACTTGCCCACCACTTGTCTTGATCTTGGCCCTTGGTTGTCCTATAAATACCCCCCTTGGTTGAAGACTTCTTCATCCACAAAATGTTTTCTAAATCTTGAAATCCTCCCCCCTTCTTGTGTAGTTCTCGTCCAAGTCTTCCCCCTCCCCCTTTGTGAGGCCTTTTGGCCGAGAGGTACCCCCCCCCTCCTAGGGGTGCTAGCCGAAACCTACCCCCCTCCTAGTGGTGTTGTTCTCGTGAAAATACACCCCCCTCTTGGTAGAAAATACTCTCCAAGTATAGTTACTATTCCAAAATACCTTGGCCCAAATACCTTGTAGTATTCCAAGGTTACACCTATACTAAAAGCCCAGAAATACTACTATACTTCCCTTCAGTCACAAAACGAAACCCTAAGGGAAAATCTTCACAGTTGGTTGAAGTATTAAGAAGAAGTTGCGTAGAACTTCTAAGGGTTGTTTGGAGCGGGTTGGAGCACCCGGAGTAGGAGCTAAACGTTGCTCAGGATCGACATTAAATCTTGGATAATTTTTGGCTTATCGAGGTAAATACTCTTGTCCTTATATTGTAATTGGAAATTACATCGTAGTAGTATAGAATTGAATATAAGATTCATAGAAGAGATTGAACTGTAATGAAGGATATTACAGATAAGACTCGAATCGATATCACATCGTAAGAATATTAAAGAAGAAGATTGAATCAGACTTACATGGGTGTATTTACGATGAACTTGTGTAGTTTAACGGGTAGGGAAGTGCTGCCCGATTTTCCGTAGAATAGAGAACCTTCTGCTTAGAATATTCTACAGAGTAGTCTAGACGTTGATAGACGTATATGCCTTTATAGGTTGAAAGTTCTGCGAGTAGCATGTTATACTTGAAAGGTGGACAAGGCTAGCCGGGTTATAGCCGTGGAGCGTTTTGCTAATAGTCGATAATCGTCGCGAGGTATGTGATTCTTCCTATCCTCTTGAGCATGATATTTTAAAAGTATATATATATAGTACGGTAGACGTACGTGTGTTAACTGAACGTGGTTTTATTGCGATGTCTTTTGACTTGAGTCTAAATAATAAGAATCTGAAGTATTTCAAAAGAATTAAGAAACCTTTTTTAAAGAAGAGTAACACTTGGTTTTAAAAGCTTAAGAGTTATACTAGCTTTATGAGAAGTTAGGTATAACGACTTAAGAGAGATAAAAAGAATGGTTTATTGATTTTAGAAGTTAAGAGACTTGATCTTAAAAGATAAGAGACTTGACTTAATTGAATTAATATGAATTTTGTTAAAAAGTGTGAAACCTCATTCGTGAGTAATGAGTACTTGGTTTTTAAAAGGAATAATGTCTTACTGATTTCGGAAATCAGAATAAGTATCGAACAAACCACAACAACGCTAATAAAGGGAAATGTTTTGACTAATTAAGTATTATTAAAACCAGTAGAAACCTCCATCTGCATAGAAGCTAAGATGAGACAAAATGATATTACATTTCCTAGATCATGGCTGCTTTAATAAGTTTGTTATGAACAAGAATAACCTACTCACACATAAGGCATATGTTTCTCAATGGTTTTGAAAGAGAATTAATTTATTAAGTGATTAAGACTATGAACTACGAAACCTTTCGAAAATGAGAAACTTGAGCATTTGAAATTAGGCAAACTTGAACGTTTGGAAAATAATGTTGTTACTTGATTTTACAAAGGGAAGTGTTTTGGTTTACTTAAAAAGATAGTCACTCTATTTTTATACTACGGGTATTGTGTGACTTTTGTGAAAGAAACGGATCTTTTAAAGAATTAACGTACGTAGTACTTGGGGGTTTGAAAGCCCGAACTTATTGACATAGAATAGAAAGTACCTTGTGTGAATAACTTGACTATATTGGTTTGTGATAGCCTTGTAATACTTTCTTGTTGGTTTGATAAATAAACATGTTAGGATGCTACGTGTGTTAGTGTCTTGTAATGTTGTGTAAGGGGGTTTCCCTTGATTGTGCTTATGTTGTTTAACGATAAGTCGTTATGTTAGTATTATATCACTCACCTTGACTTGATCCCGGGGGTTAAGCTGCCCTCCGATGCGGTAGACTCAAAGTGATGCAGGACCATGATTCGAGAATACCTCATGCGGGTCCGGGGACCTATGCGGAGCTACGAGAGTTCCAGGTTAGTGTGCGGCCTTTGTGGTCATGCGGTCTATGTGGCCATGTGGACTGCGAGTCCAGGACGATGCCGGGGAGTAGCTACCCTCGATGCGGGGAATACCTCATGCGGGCCTATGTGAGTGGCCTATGCGGAGTCGGGAAGTTCGGGACTAGGCGCGCACATTAGATCTGCGCGCGAGTGGCGGCCGATCATGTGGCGGTCTAGATAGATCTCATGATACGATTTATGACCTTGCCGATCGTGAGTTTTAGTAGTCGGCTATGCCTTCGTACTTACCGTCACGGTTTTATTATGACACAGGTGGGACACGGTGTTCATGTATTCCTTGGTGCTTTTATATCATAGGATCGCGGTGAGGAAGGTATTCCACGGGCATGATTCATGTTGTGGGCGTGAGACCCATAGTTATATTTGAGTGATGACTTTGAGGCGTGAGTCCACGACTTGACATATTCGCTTATTTATTATGGCGTAGTTTGGTTATCATATATGTCTCCCGCTTTCTATAGACTACTATGATTTCATTCTGATATTTTGATTTCACATACTTGGTACTGTTGTCGACCTCCTTGAAGTGCCGCGTTCATGCCGCAGGTAGAGGTACACCAGTTGTTGATCCTCGCTCATAGGGTCACAGTTCAGCGTTTGGGAAGCTCCGTTTCTCCGGAGGCTTATCTTGGGTATAGTCCCCTGTCGTTGTAGGTATTTGCATTCAGGGGTATGGCGGGGCTCTGTCCCGCCATTGTTGTTATCATTCTTAGAGGTCTGTAGTATTGTTGTGGGCAGAATTTGTAAAATGGATGTAACTGTTCGGATTCAAGTTTTATATATATATGCCGTAAGGCAACTTTTCGCAGAAAAACTGTTTTACACTTCATATTATTTCATGTCTTGTTTTATATTCCGCTGATTACTATGATGTATGGCTACTTGGGTGCCCGGGGTAAGGCACCAGTCACGGGCCCGGGTTCGGGTCGTGACACAAGAGACTTATACTTTCAAATCAAATCACATAGCTTTCAAAATACTTCAAGTCTCTTAACTTTTAAGAAAACAAGTTTCAAAGTCTTAAAAACTTCATACGTAAACTCTTTTAAATTAAGTAACATATACTTTGGTACGTTGTGAATAAGTTATACTTATTTATAATGATCTTATTCAAGTAGCCATGATCTAGAAAATGTAATACAATTTTGTCTTATCTTAGCTTCTATGCAGATGGAGAATTCTACTTGTTTTAATATAATTAATTGTCATTACATTTTCCTTTATTAACGCTGCAATGGCTTGTTCGATACTTATTCTCATTTGTGCCGTAAATTAGCCAAGTCAACTCGACTCAAAATACTTCCTAACGACTCTTACCAACATCCCCCATAAGACTTGGTAAGAACTTAGGATTTCTTAGACGTAGCTTTTACATAGAGTAAATCAACATAACTACCTCTTAACTTCTAAGAGTAGACGGAATCATGAAATACTACTACATGTATATTTCATACATAGAGTCATGCCAAAGGAAGGAAGAGGTTCACATACCTCGCGAGGATTGTCGACAAGTAGCAAAATGCTCCAAAGTACTTCAACCTTGAGTTATTCCATTCTTCAAGTAGGATACGCTATACTTAGTACTTCAACCTATAATGGCCATAACATGTCCATTAACCTCTAGCTTTAGACGTAGAATATTCTAAGTGCAAAGTCACTAAATTCTACGGAAAATCGGACAGCACTTCCTTTGTTTCTACATACTTTGCCACTTTTTTCAAGGCCGAATTCAATAACCAAACACGCCACATTTAAGGCCCAACAATGCAATTAACAATAGGGGATTACACGCCTACTAGACGTGTAAAATTCCGCCCCACAATTGATATCAAACTAATACAACAACAAGTGTAAATCCGGCAATCTTGGGATACAACAATACCAATTATTATCCAATTTCCTTTTCAATCCAAGTTGTTAGCATGACATGATATCAAGTCGCAATCGATTATAACTATTATAATCTTCAAGTAAGTAACATGCGACGATTCTAAATACCACCAAATTGTAATCCAACTTCAAATGGCTAATATGTCATTTCGGATTTTAGGCTACAACAATCCATAACACTTATAAAACTTCAACACATACTTCATGCTAGTAAAATGTAATGCTAACAACAATATGAAATCTTGTAACACTTGAGAGACAAGATTATTACCTCAACGAATCTTAATCTAACTCCAAATCCGAAGTCGCTCCAAAGCAACTTAGAGCCCCTTCAAGACACTTCAATACGCTACTTGAGACCCTTAGAACCATACCAACAACTTTCCTTCAAACTTCCAAACAAAACCTAGAAAAGCAACTAGGTTTTCACCTTGCGACTAATACGAAAACTCTCTTTTTCCGAGATTTTTCTATTGAGATACACTTACAATACACTCATGAACCTTGGTTTAAAGTGTGGAGCTAAATGGATCACAAACAAATTTTTTTGTTGTAGAGAGTGAGCAAACCCGAGAGCTAGCTCTTGTGGTTCTTGAAATTCTTGAATTTTTTTCTAAGTGTTGGCATTAGTCTTGCTACTAGTAGTATTATATAGGGACATGGAGGGTCAAGATGTAAACAATTGGGTGGTTTGGATGAAGTCTTATTAAATATCAAGACTAGTGGACCCTTTGACTTAGTCAAAATTCTCAAGCTCACTACTTGCAAGACTTTCCATCTAAGACTATGGTCAATGACCATTTTGGACATGTCCCAATCGTCCAAGGCAACCATAAGGGGGGGTGACACGTGTCGCCCTCCCATTCGTCACAATATTACGTTTTCTGATAATTTCATAATTCCGATAAATTTTTACAAGTCTCAAATCTTAACACTTATGAGTTCTTACGTACGTTCTTAAAACATGTCCTGTAGATACGGGGTGTAACAATAACATAACATTTTAAGCCGCCTTTTCACTTCTTCTTAAGTCGTTATAACAACTTCCCATAGAGTTATTACAACAACCTTTCATTTTAGAGAACTTAAGACACTTTTATTTCTTATCACATTGTGGAAACTAAACCCAAAAGTACCACGTACATACATACTTAAAAAGAATCATGCAACTCCTTTTCCTTAAATCAACAAACGTATACTTTTAAAACTCAAGTTACATACTCTTTTGAAAATATTCTTCTTAACTCTTGAACTAAATCAAGAAGCCATACTTTTTAAATCAAGTCATTCCTTCCTTTAAAAATCAAGTCCCATAACTTCAAAAATAAAGTCTCACAACCTTTTAGGAAATCAAGGTTCATAGTCTTAAAACTTCATAACATAAATTCTTTAAAATCAATTCACTTACTTCAATTAAATCAAGTCACTTCTACCTTTAAGAATCAAGTCCCATAACTTGAAAAATAAAGTCTCATAACCTTTTAAGAAATCAAGGTTCATAGTCTTAAAACTTCATAACATAAATTCTTTAAAATCAATTCACTTACTTCAATTAAATCAAGTCACTTCTACCTTTAAGAATCAAGTCCCATAACTTGAAAAATAAAGTCTCATTACCTTTTAAGAAATCAAGGTTCATAGTCTTAAAACTTCATAACATAAATTCTTTAAAATCAATTCACTTACTTCAATTAAATCAAGTCACTTCTACCTTTAAGAATCAAGTCCCATAACTTGAAAAATAAAATCTCATAACCTTTTAAGAAATCAAGGTTCATAGTCTTAAAACTTCATAACATAAATTCTTTAAAATCAATTCACTTACTTCAATTAAATCAAGTCACTACATATTTTCGAAATTCAAGTCTCACGTACTTTCCAAATTAATACTTTTATGAGTCGTGAATAGGTTATACCCGTTTATAACGATCTTGTCCATTGATCCATGATCTAGAAAATGTAATACAATTTTGTCTCATCTTAGTTTCTATGCAGATGGAAGATTCTACTCATTTCAATGTAATTGATTACCGATACATTTTCATTAATGCTGCAATGGCTTGTTCGGTCATTGTTTTTTCATTAGTGACGTAATTTAGCAAGGTCAACTAGACTTCAATACTTCCTAACGACTCTTACCAACATCCCCCATAAGACTTGGTAAAAACTTAGGAATATTCTATACATGTCTTTAGCATAACATCAATAACAAGAATACTTCCTATGACAAGGAAAGTATACTCAAGAACAAGTCATGTATACTTCTAATAACAATTCAAGTATACTTCAATATCAATTCAAGTATACTCCTAACAACATGTCAAGTATACTTCAATCTCAAGTCATGTATACTCCTAATAACAAGGCAAGTATACCATAAAAATACTCATGTCTATAGAAAGTAGAAGTTCACATACCTCGTGACGACTAACCAATACGACAAGTAGCAAAATGCTCCAAAGTACTTCAACTTCATTCGCTATTCCTTAAGTCAAGTAGACTCTGCTACACGTAGTACCTCAACCTAAAATGGCCATAGTACTTCTATCAATAACATACTTACTTTTGTAAGACTTATAACACATAATTTCCCTCTAATTCTACGGAAAATCGGGCATCACTTCCTTTGTTTCTACGCACTTTTCCACCTTTTCTAAGGCTCGTATTCATCAATCAACAAGCCACATTTAAGGCACAACAAAACAACAACCAAAGGGGATTACACGTCAACTTGACGTGTAAAATTCTGCCCCATAATCATACCAAAACAGTCCACAAAACAGCCCATTAAAACAGCCCATAACCAACTATAACGAGGGTGGAATGTGAGGCCTTTCGACGTCTTTCCACACCCTTATTCCTTCGGGACTTTCATTAGAAATCTACTACATTAAACATGCATATTGGTGGCTGAATTTCCAGCATTCTAACGCCCCAAAACAGTCCCTAAAACTGCACAATAACGCATCACTGTTTCATGCAGTTTTTCGGCCAACTTCTACAACCAAAGTCCTCTTTATAATCCCTTATAATTCAATTAGTATTCCAACATTTATATACAAACTATATCAACTTGTAACAACAAGATTCCCTTCATTTTAGCATGCGATTAGACACGTTAAACAACAACAATAACCAACGAATCCGACACTTCCCAAAACTGCCTCAAAATCGGCAATCACCCAAAAATGTCACATAGGTTTCTTATACTCCAATTTTCTTGTTACAAGTTCTTCCCCTAACTACCACAACATGTAATATATAATTACTCCAAGAGGAAGAATAAAACTTACCAAAATCTTTAGCTAAAAACAACCCACCTTACACGGCACACACACACTTCCCTTTAGCACCACTTCTTCACGTTACAATCGCACACATGTAACCTCTACAAGCTTGTAACCATCTTGCTTCTATGTTTTACTTCCAAAAGACTATCCACAAGCTTAGGGTTCCAACACTTTTCTCTTGCCAAGACCGTGGCTTACAATATTGTAAGGTTAGCTTGGCTTAGAACTTTGTCTAGGTGCTAAATCTTGGAAAGAAAATATTTTGATCTTGTTCTTGTCTTTAGATGAGATGTTTTTCGAAAACCTAGGGTTAAGGGAGCTATGAGGGTTTGAAGAAGAGATATTATTAAGTGCTAAGTCTTGCAAGACTTATTTCTATATATAGGTGTGTGGAGTCTTCATAAGACAAGTGGAGGGGCACTTGCTACTCTCCTATTGGCCAAGGATTCTCTTCACAAAAATCATTTCTATACTTAGCCATTTTTTTATCCAAATTTCGATGGCTTCAACATCCATATACCAAGACTTAATTATTTATCACTTAGTCCACAATTCTATTGGAAAGAATTCAATTACTAGAATTAATTCTTGCCATCACATTAAACTCGAAAAAATTTCATATAAAGAAATGTAAAAATCCTTTCCTTTCGACATTCCAATCTTATTTCTATACTCATATTCTCACTTAGTAGCTATGGAAATATGGGGTGTAACAGGGAGCCCCTTGAGGTCAGTAGCTTTTTCACATAGACATTGTAATTATGCGTTGTTCCACTTAACACATGAAGTAACGCCTGATTGTGCCATTTAGACACTTTTCGCTGACTTGACAAGTTGTGTGATTTTTATTTCCTCCTCCACCTTCTTCTTCTTCTTCTTCTTCATCATCATCATCATCATCTTCTTCTTCTTATTCCTCTTCTTCATCATCATCATCATCATCTTCTTCTTATTATTCTTCTTCTTCTTATTCTTCTTCACTTAATATTCTACCATTAGCTAACCTTCCACCATTGCTATGTTGCTCACCGGAAAAAATAAAGATCGCCACCATTCTCTGAGAACATGTGGTATTTTTTTGTATAAACTCAATATCAAAAATTAATTTTAAATTTTAGAAACATAGAATTTCAGCCAAAAAAAATCACCTCACCCCCTTTTCGTCTTCTTCTCTGGCAACCACCCCCTCATCTTCTGCTCTGACGACCCTCTGTTAAATTACTGTTCCATTGTGAAATCAGTAACTAATTTATTTAGTAGCCATGTTCAGGCCACCGAACTACTTCACAAATCAGGGCACAACTAAAATTGGTGATTTACAGAAAGAAGAAGAGTCGCAGAAGAAGAAGTAAACTGCAAATGAAGAAGAAGAAGAGTATGGAAGAAGAAGAAGTTGTGCGAATGTGAGAGAGAGAAAAATGACTTTGTATTAGAAATCAGAAATGAGCATTCCATTGTAATTTGTAGTATGTAATCTATTTATACTAGTTCTAATACACATGTGGGAAATACAAAATATCTAGTTGCTAAATATTCACTAACCACCCTTAACTGAAAATATCTAATCTGCATTAGCTAAAATATCTCCATTAACTAAAATATCTAATCTCCACAATCCTTAACAATATTTTCCACACCCCCTTCAAGCTAGGAACCATGAAGATAATCTTCATGCCTAGCTTGAAGAGAAAATAAAGATGTTGAGGTCGACCAAGTTCCTTGGTTAATATATCTGCTGGCTACTTTGCAGATGCTAGAAAACCAGTAGACACCAATCCCTTCTGGATTTGTTCTCTTATAAATGGCAGTCAATATCAACGTGCTTTGTCCTTTCATAAAACACTGGATTTGCTACAATTTGGAGTGCTGATTTACTATCAGTATATATGGGAACTGGTTTTTGTATCTGAATTCTAATTTCTTGGAAGATACCAACCAACCACATCACCTCAGCCACTGAGGAAGCATTGCTCTATATTCATCTTCTGCTGAACTTTTGGAAACAGTGTCCTGCTTCTTGGACTTTCATGATACCAAAGAAGGACCAGAGAAAACCATGTATTCTGTGATGGACTTTCTGCTATTGACACATGAAGCTCAGTCTGCATCACAAAAGACTCTCAAATCCTGTGTACTAAAAACACTCATGAGAATGCCCAATCCTGGCTCCTTCATGATATACCTCACAAGTCGCACTCCAGCTTCTATGTGTGACTCTTTAGGGGCCTGCATGAATTGACTCAAACATTGAACTGAGAATGCAATATCAGGACTTGTATTAGTCAAATACAAGAGTCTTCCAATTAGCCTCCTGTAAGCTGTAGGATCAGACAGAAGTTTGTCTGATTGCTTCTTAGGATCTGACTACTGCGTAGGTTCAATGTCTATCGAGGTCTTCAGAACATGTTGATCAGACTCTGCAGTTGTATACTTCATGTGCATATCCATAGGTGACTGTGCAGGTTTTCCTCTAGATAAGCCCAAGTCTGAAATAAGCTCAAGAGCATATTTTCTCTGGTGCATGAGTATGCCATGTGCATTCGTTGCAAATTCTATGCCTAGAAAATATCTGAGCTCTCCCAAATCCTTTATTTTGAATGTTGTCTGTAGGATTTCCTTTGTGGATTGGATAAGTGATGTATTATCTCCAGTTATCAAGAGATCTGTTATACCCCGTATTTCCAGAGTATGTACGTGAGGGTGTACGTACAAAAGTTAGCCTAAGTTAAAGACCTTGGACGAAAAAGTTTGTGCACAACACTCGAAAAGAATCGTTTTTCGACGAAACGTTTTACTAAACTCGCGTAGGGTAAATTCCGGCTATATCATTTATAATTTTTGCGGATTTTTCTGAGAGACGAAACATTTTGGACCAACGGGAGGGTGACACTTGTCACCCTCATTGGACGGCAATTGGGCTATTGTTTGGCACGTTTTTCGTGCCTTTGCACAAGTCAAGGAGTTGGTAGGATATTTTGTGTAGTAGATGGATAAGGACACTTGCCTAAATCTTCACCCTACACTTGCCTTGCACTTGGCATCATCTTGGCCATTGGTTGGCCACTTCTTGACCTATAAATACCCCCCCCCACCTTAAGATGAAGAGTTCTTCATCCACAAATCATTCAAGTCTTGAAAAATCCCTCCCCTCTCTCTAAGCCTTTCGTCAAGCCTCCTCTTCCCTCGAGAAGGCCTTGGCGAATACCCCTCTAAAGAAGCCCTGGCCAGAAACACTACCCCTCCTTGGTAGAAAAGTTGTCTTCCAAATACCCTAGCCCAATTCCTTATAGTATCTTATTAGAAGTTTTTGGGAACTTCTAAGGGTTCTTGAGCTATCGGAGCGTACAAATTAGGAGCTAAACCTTGCTCAGACCGACTTTTATCTAGGATATTATTGGGCTTACCGAGGTAAATAAACTTATCCTTCTTTTGTAATTAGAGAATACATCTGTAGAGTATAGGAATAAGTATAAATACTTAGAAGGATATTCTGAGAATAGAATTGAATGTTATCACAAAGAAGGGTTTAAAGAAGAATAATAGAACTGTATTTACATGTGACTGTTTTCACGATGAACTTGAGTAGTTCACCGGTAGGGAAGTCTTTGCCCACTTTTGTAGAATATAGAACCCTCTGCTTAGCTGTTTACAGAATAGTCTAGACGTTGATAGGCGTGTTGACTATTTTAGGTGATTCTCTGCGACATATTCGACTTGGCAGGTGGATTTCGCCGAGAAGGTATGTGATTCTTCCTAAAGCATGATATTTTAAAATATATATATATAGTACGGTAGACGTACATGTGTTAACTGAATAATAACTACGGCAATGTCTTTTGACTTAAGCCTGAATAATAACTACGACAATGTCTCTGACTTAAGCCTGAATCATAAAAGATCTTGAAGCATTTCAAAAGAATACTGAATCATTTTTAACAGAAGAGAAACAGTTGGTTTTTAAACAAACGCTTAAGAGTTATACTAGCTTTATGGGAAGTTAGGTATAACCACTTAAGAAAGATAAAAAGAACTATTTACTTAATTGCTTAATAAAACCTTGTATTGAATTCTGTAAGGTATGTTAAGATTGTTTGATAAATAGACATACTATGATGCTATGTGTGTTAGTGTCTTGTGATGTTGTGAAAGGGGGTCATTCTTGTTGTGCTTACGTTGCTAGACGGTAAGTCAGTTATACTGTTATTATATCACCTACCCTCGGTAGTTAATACCGAGGGCTTGCCACCGCGATGCGGTCTATACGGCTATGCGGTGCAATGAGACTATGCGGGTGCGGGAGCTCCGTGATTGATCATTCCAGTGTTTTTAGCCCGACGCGGGATGCCTATGCGATGCAGTGTGACTATGCGATCTATTGAGACTATGCGGTGCGGGAGTCGAGGAGTACAGGGGTTAGCTACCGTCGCGAGGAATACCTCATGCGGGTATGTGTGTGACTATGCGGTGCGGAAGTCGGGACTAGGCACGCATCATGATACTATGGGCGATTGGCCTTGCCCGATCATTCGCGGCCTAGGAAAGACCGATTCTGATATATCTATGTTGCTTTTGCTTATGTTGTGGCACCGTGTGCAATTGAACCGATTGTATTTGTAATGGCTTTAAATACTTTGATTTCACTTAAGTACTTTCTGATTTCACATACTTGGTACTGTTATCGACCTCCTTCGAAGTGCGTTCATGCCGCAGTAAGAGGCAGCGAGTTCTAGATCCACATCCTTAGGATCTCTTTGCTTTGGTGTCGTGAGCTCCATCTTCTAGGAGCTCGACTTTTTGGGTATGAGCTCCCTGTTGTTGTATATAGGTTTGTACATTCAGGGTATGGCGGGGACCTGTCACGCCATAGTTGATTATCTTCTTGAGGTGCGTAGTCCTATTGTACAGTTGGGATGTAACTGCAAAAACTTGGGTTATATATATATGCCGAAAGGCAAGCTTTTCTTCAGATAAACTGTGTCTCATTTTACAACTGTTTCATGTATTGTTTTTATATTCCGCTGATTACTCTGATGTATGACTACTTGGGTGCCCGGGTAAGGCACGATCCACGCCCGGGCAGTCGTGACAAAAGTGGTATCGAAGCGATTAATCCTCGGAAAGTGTCTCTGAGCCGTATCTAGTAGAGTCTTGATTATCGGTGTGTTGTGCACCACACCAATAATCAGGAAGCTATAGGATATTTAGGATTGGTTTCCATTCTTCTCACTCTGAGATCGTGCCTTAGAGCTGTGTTATAAGTTGGACCCCTCTAACGTATTCCTTTTCTGTAACAGTTATGCCTCCACGTAAGGCAACCGGGCCCGAAGGCAAGCGGCGAGAGGCTGCTAGTAGGACGCCGAGATTCTGAGGCTCGTGCCGATCTATACCGAGGCAGCGAGTTCCATGACGCCGCCGACCCAGCGAGGCCACGATGCACTGTACCTCGGTCCACTGGAGCGGATGAGATGGGTTACTGAGAGATGGCCCGATTGCTGGCGAGATCGTGGCGAACATGAGGAGGCAGTGGATCACGCATTCCGGCCCGATGCACTTGTGGTTCACCCGAGGCGAATAGTTTGAGTCTACGGGACTTCACGAGTTGTAGCCCGCGAGTTCTACTGGTCGAGACCGCAGGATGATCCGCGAGAGTTCATCCGTCGGCTGAGAGGATTATGAGAGTGATCGGGCGTCGGAGACCGAGTCCGTGATCTTTGGTTCAGTCGGTGCGTGATACCGCAATCGATTGGTTTGATTCGTGGGAGTTATCCGGGAAACCGCATCCCGCCTACTTGGGACGAGTTCTCGGAGGCCTTTCTTACTCACTTTTGCCTCGCGGATGAGGAGGCACGGGCAGGTTTTATTCTTGCGAGGCAGAGGGCGTGCAGTTAGGGAGTACAATGTCGAGTTCGATTCTTTGGCTCGATATGTCCCTGCATTGGTAGCGGATATGGAGGGCGAGTGCATCGCTACGCCATCGGGCTAGATGATTATATGGCGAGTCTTGTGCGGGTGTGTCTCTTGACCGAGCATGGACATTACCGTATGCGGGCTCATGCACTCGGATGTGAGGCGCAGAGGCCGGCGAGTCGATAGGTATCGGCGTCGAGAAGAAGGCGGGGCGGCCGGTTCTTTTGGTAGTTCTCGGTGGGCGGCCTCGGCGGCGATCTAGATTTGCACCCCCGGCTCGAGCACTCCACATCATTGTCGGTCTGACGAGTATTCGGGCGGTCGGGGCCCGGGACTTGATTTCGAGGGTAGCAAGGTGCTAACCGATCGAGTCCGCTCGGTGTGTCCGTATGGCGAGTTCCATTCAGGTTGCGGTACTACTCGGGAGCTTGCTATACTTGTGGCGGCAGGTCATTTGCGAGTTTGTTCGTCGGCGGCGGTGGTAGGGCTCGGCTACGAGTGCTTGCGCCGCTATCATCTCCTACGATTACTCGCCCGAGGCGAGTACTCATGGGCGGCCAGTCGCGGCAGAGGTCGTGGCGCGAGTCCGATTCTAGCGGTCCTCGAGCGCATTTATGCCTTGTCGGTAGGCGGGATCGGAGGCCTCACGATGTAAATCGCAGTACTTTATCGATCTCCGATTATGATGTGTATGCATTGATAGATCCGGTTCTACTCATCCTATATATCTCCCCTTGTTGCTAGTAGGATAGGGATAGAGCACGAGTCCATAGACCTTTTCGAGGTAGCTACGCGATGGGTGATTCGGTGGTAGCTCGGCGGGTATATAGAGCTTGTCCGATGACCATATCTGATCGTCGGACCTGGCGACTTGATAGAGTTGGATATGACCGATTTCGACGTGATCATGGGTATGGATTGGCTAGCTTCTTCTACGCCCATGTAGACCGCAGGAGAGAGTAGTACGGTTCGGTTTCTGAGAGCCGGTTGTTGAGTGAGAGGAACACCAGACGCCGAGGGGTAGGTTTATTTCCTACCTCAAGGCTAGGAAGATGGTGCAGAAGGGGTATATCTACCATCTCGTTCGGGTGTTTGATAATGAGGCTGCGGTACCAGATTTTCAGTCAGTTCCAGTAGTCATAGAGTTCCCAGACGTGTTTCCAGACGACCTCCCGGGTATCCCTCCTGAGAGGGAGATCGAGTTTTGTATAGATGTGTTTCGGACACTCGGCTTTATTTCCATTCCGCCATACGTAATGGCACCGCCGAGTTGAGAGAGGCGAAGGACCGGCTTAGAGATTTCTTTGGAGAAGGGCTTCATCGAGCCTAGTGTTTCTCCTCGGGAGCGTCGGTATTGTTCGTGAAGAAGAAGGGCGGGCCAGCTGCGCATGTGTTGATTCTGACGGTGAACAAGGTGACCATTAAACGAATACCCCTTTCCGAGATTGATGATTTGTTCGACCGGTTGCGAGTGCGAGATGTTTCTCAAGATTGATCTGCGATCGGGCTATCATCAGTACGAGTCGGATAGGCGGATGTCCCTGGATCGCATTCGGACGATGCGGGCATTATGAGTTCGGTCATGTCTTTTGGGTTGACCAATGCTCCGTGGTATTCATGGATTTGATGAACCGAGTGTTCAAACCATTTTTGGACACGTTTATGATAGTGTTCATCGATGATATGTTGGTTTATTCTCACTCGTGAGAAGCGTGCGGAGCATTTGAGGATCTTGTGATTCTCGGGACCAGCGATTATACACCAAGTTTTCCAAATATGAGTTGTGGTTAACTTCGGTGGCTTTTCTTGGGCATATTGTCGGGGCTGATGGTATTCAGGTGGATACGGCCAAGATCGAGGCAGTCAGGAGTTGGCCTCGACCTACTACTCCGACAGAGGTTCGCGATTTTACGGGCCTTGCGGCTATTATCGGCGGTTCGTGGAGAAGTTTGCTTCTATCTCGCACCATTGACTAGGTGACTCGTAGCGGCTAAGTTCGATGGGTGATGCTTGTGGCGGGGTTTCCGATTCTTGAAGAGAGGCGACCGCCGTTCTTACTCTTCCGCAGGTCCAGACGGTTATGTCGTGTATTGTGATGCGTCAGGCATCGGGTTGGGATGTGTGTTGATTCAGCAGGGCAAGGTTATAGCGTATGCATCCCGACAGATGAAGAAACACGAGAGGAACTACCTCACCCATGATTTGGAGTTGGCAGCGGTGATTCACGCTTTGAAGATCTGGAGGCACTATTTGTATGGGGTTCATGTGGATATTTATACAGACCACAAGAGCCTCCAGTATATCTTCAGCCAGAGAGAGCTGAACTTACGATAGAGACGGTGGTTAGAGCTGCTCAAAGATTATGATGTTGACATCCTGTACCACCCGAAAGGCCAATGTTGTGGCGTATGCCGCCAGTCGTAGGTCCATGGGTATCCTATCAGAGGTGCAGCCGGAGAGGAGGGGCATGGTTCGTGATTTGCATCAGTTAGCGAGCCTTGGTGTCCGTTTGATTGATTCTGATAGCAGTGGAGTTCGAGTTCGAGAGGTTGTCGAGTCTTCCATCGTCGAGGAGGTGAAGAGGCAACAGTTTGAGGACCCGGTTTTGATTCGGTATCGTGATACAGCTCTTCGTGAGGGCAAGGGTCCTTTTGAGGTAGCACCTGATGGGGTGCTAAGGTTTGAGGGAAGGTTGTGTGTTCGGATGTTTGTGACTTGTGCGGAGTTCTTGGGGAGGCACACAACGCGCGTTACTCTATCCATCCAGGGTCGACCAAGATGTACCACGACCTTAGATCTGTATATTGGTGGGATGGCTTGAAGAGGGACGTTGCAGAGTTCGTAGCTCAGTGCCCGTGTTGTCAGCAGGTGAAGGTAGAGCACGAGGCACGGTGGTTTTATTCTGACGATAGAGATCCCGACCTGGAAGTGGGAGGTAATCAACATGGACTTCATCACAGGATTACCTCGCACTCAGAGGAGACATGATTCTATATGGGTTATCGTCGACAGGCTGACGAAATCAGCCCACTTTCTTCCCGTCAGGACGACTTTTACCGAGGATTATGCGGACTTTATATCCGAGAGATCGTCGGTGCATGGAGTCCCTATTTCGATCATATCGCAGGAGCCCGGTTCACGGCTAACTTCCGGAGGTCTTTCGAAGGGTTTAGGGACGCAGTGAGCACAGTCTGCATTCCACCCACGAGCAGACGGACGGCCGGCGCACTATCCGCACTCGAGGATATGCTACGGGCTGTGTTATCGACTTCGAGGTAGTGGAGGATCATTTGCCTCTAGTTGAGTTTGCGTACAATAATAGCTACCACTCCGGTATTCGGATGGCGCCTTATGAGGCTTTGTATGGGAGGAAGTGCGGATCGCCGATAGGCTGGTTCGATGTGGGCGAGTGCGATTAGTGGGACGATTTGGTGCAGTGCGATGGATAAGGTGAAGCTTATCCGGGAGAGGTTCTTGCCGGCTCGAGTCGGCGAAGTCATATGCAGATCATCGTCGTCGGCATCGGAGTTCGAGGTTGATGATTGGGTTTTCTGAAGGTGTCACCCATGAAGGGTGTGATGAGATTCGGGAAGAAGGAAACTTCGGCCCAGGTACATTGGGCCCTATCGATTGTCGCGGGGTAGGCAAGGTTGCCTACGAGTTGGATCTGTCGTCCGATCTGGAGGCGATGCATCCGTGTTCCACGTTTCTATCTTTGAGGAGATGTATCGGGATCCATCTAGGGTACACCGATTGACGATGTCCAGTGTGACCGGGGTTATCGTATGAAGAGATACTCATGCGATAGTCGATCGTCGTGTTAGCGTCTGCGGACGAAGGACGTGGCTTCCGTCAAAGTCTTGTGGCGGAACGAGCTCAGGGAGGAGATGACGTGGGAAGCTGAGGAAGACATGAGGCAGAAGTATCCTCACCTATTCCCCACACCTCCAGGTAATTCACTTTCCTACTTGTAAATTTTAAATTGTCATATATGCCTAAGTGTTGTTTTGTGGCCGTATGTGGCATTTGCAAACTGTTTATGTTATGAAGAACCTTATCGTTAAATGTCTTGGGAAGGAATATTCGGGACGAATGTTTCTAAGGAGGGGAGAAAGTTATACCCCGTATTTCCAGAGTATGTACGTGAGGGTGTACGTACAAAAGTTAGCCTAAGTTAAAGACCTTGGACGAAAAAGTTTGTGCACAACACTCGAAAAGAATCGTTTTTCGACGAAACGTTTTACTAAACTCGCGTAGGGTAAATTCCGGATATATCATTTATAATTTTTGCGGATTTTTCCGAGAGACAAAACATTTTGGACCAACGGGAGGGTGACACTTGTCACCCTCATTGGGCAACGATTGGGCTATTGTTTGGCACGTTTTTTGTGCCTTTGCACAATTCAAGGAGTTGGTAGGATATTTTGTGTAGTAGATGGATAAGGACACTTGCCTAAATCTTCACCCTACACTTGCCTTGCACTTGGCATCATCTTGGCCATTGGTTGGCCACTTCGACCTATAAATACCACTTAAGATGAAGAGTTCTTCATCCACAAATCATTTCAAGTCTTGAAAAATCCTCCTCTCTCTAAGCCTTTCGTCAAGCCTCCTCTTCCCCCTTGAGAAGGCCTTGTGAATACCCACTCTAAAGAAGCCCTAGCCGAAACACTACCCCCTCCCTTGGTAGAAAAGTTGTCTTCCAAATACCCTAGCCCAATTCCCTTATAGTATCTTATTAGAAGTTGTTGGGAACTTCTAAGGGTTCTTGGAGCTATCGGAGCGTACAAATTAGGAGCTAAACCTTGCTCAGGACCGACTTTTATCTAGGATATTATTGGGCTTACCGAGGTAAATAAACTTATCCTTCTTTTGTAATTAGAGAATACATACTGTAGAGTATAGGAATAAGTATAAATACTTAGAAGGATATTACAGAATAGAATTGAACTGTTATCACAGTAGAAGGGTTTAAAAGAAGAATAATAGAACTGTACTTACATAGGACTGTTTTCACAGTAGACTTGAGTAGCTCACCGGGTAGGGAAGTGCTGCCCGACTTTTCGTAGAATATAGAACCCTCTGCTTAGAACTGTTTACAGAATAGTCTAGACGTTGATAGACGTATTTGACTATTATAGGCTGATTCTCTGCGCGCGACATATTCGACTTGGCAGGTGGATTTCCCCGAGAAGGTATATGATTCTTCCTAAAGCATGATATTTTAAAATATATATATATAGTACGGTAGACGTACATGTGTTAACTGAATAATAACTACGGCAATGTCTTTTGACTTAAGCCTGAATAATAACTACGGCAATGTCTCTGACTTAAGCCTGAATCATAAAAGATCTTGAAGCATTTCAAAAGAATACTGAATCATTTTTAACAGAAGAGAAACAGTTGGTTTTTAAACAAACGCTTAAGAGTTATACTAGCTTTATGGGAAGTTAAGTATAACCACTTAAGAAAGATAAAAAGAACTATTTACTTAATTGCTTAATAAAACCTTGTATTGAATTCTGTAAGGTATGTTAAGATTGTTTGATAAATAGACATACTATGATGCTATGTGTGTTAATGTCTTGTGATGTTGTGAAAGGGGGTCATTCTTGTTGTGCTTACGTTGCTAGACGGTAAGTCAGTTATACTGTTATTATATCACCTACCCCCTTGACTGGTTAATACCGAGGGCTTGCCACCCTTGATGCGGGTCTATACGGCCTATGCGGTCTGTGAGACTATGCAGAGCTGCGGGAGCTCCAGGATTGATCATTCGGGTGTTTTAGCCCGACGCGGGATGCCTATGCGGTGCATTGTGACTATGCGGTCTATTGAGACTATGCGGTGCGGAGTCGAGGAGAATACCGGGTTAGCTACCCGTCGAGAATACCTCATGCGGTGCGTGTGTGACTATGCGGACTGCGGAAGTCGAGACTAGGCACGCATCATGATACTATGGGCGATTGGCCTTGCCCGATCATTCGCGGCCTAGGAAAGACCGATTCTGATATATCTATGTTGCTCTTGCTTATGTTGTAATCGTGTGCAATTGAATTGTATTTGTAATGGCTTTAAATACTTTGATTTCACTTAAGTACTTTACAGTTTCACATACTTGGTACTGTTATCGACCTCCTTCGGCTGCGTTCATGCCGCAGTAAGCAGCAGTGCTAGATCCACATCCTTAGGATCTCTTTGCTTTGGTGTCGTGAGCTCCATCTTCTCCGAGGCTCGACTTTTGGGTATGATCTTCTTGTTGTTGTATATAGTTTTATACATTCAGGTATGGCGGGGCCTGTCGCCATAGTTGTTTATCTTCTTAGAGTGCGTAGTCCTATTGTACAGTTGGGATGTAACTGCAAAAACTTGGGTTATATATATATGCCGAAAGGCAAGCTTTTCTTCAGATAAACTATGTCTCATTTTACAACTGTTTCATGTATTGTTTTTATATTCCGCTGATTACTCTGATGTATGACTACTTGCGTGCCCGGGTAAGGCACCAGTCACGGGCCCCAGAACGGGTCGTGACAAGATCATCCACATACACTAATATGATGACAATACTGTTATCGATATTTTTAGTCAATAAGGAATAGTCTCTATGGCTTTGCTGAAAACCAGAAGCAATCAAGGTTGTGGTGAGTTTGATATTCCACTGCCTTGATGTTTGCTTCAAGCCATATAGAGATTTCAGCAGCAAGCATATTTGCTTCTTTCCATTGTTGACATTGAATACATCTGGTACTGTCATATACACCTCTTTATAGAGATCTCCTTGGAGAAAAGCATTGTACACATCCATCTGGTGAATCTCCCACTGTTTGGCTGCTGCAACAGAGATCACTGATCTCACAATAGTTATTTTGACTACTGGTGAGAATGTCTCCTGATAATCCAGCCCTTCATTCTGATTATATCCCTTTGCAAGCCTAGCCTTGTATCTTTCCACTTCCCCTGTTGCCTTGTATTTAACTTTATAGACACATCGACAGCCAATGGCTTTCTTTCCTTCTGGGAGTGTCACTAACTTCCATGTACCATTATCTTCCAGAGCCTTGATCTCAGCCTGTATTGCTTCTACCCACTTCTACCTTGCGTAGGATCTTGAGGCAGAAGGACCTCGCGATTGAATATCAAAGAATTACGAGATTTGACCCGGTGATTACATCTGAGGTTCTAAACTATAGTTTTTCTTGACTGGGATTGGCCTCTGAGCTCACTCTTAGCAGCTTCCAAATATGATCCAGGTTCAATATTTTTTGAAAGATGAGCTATGGAGCTCTGATATCTGGAAGACAACTTAGTGTAATTCACTCCATCAGCTATAGAATACGAACATTTTGATGATCCATGTTTTGTAACATAGTCTTTATGCCAAATAGGAGGCTTGACAGTTCTGATAGACTTCCTGGCATTCAACCATGGTACATCTGCAGATGGATCACTACTAGTACTTCTTTTTTGAGTTTCCTCTCTAATACATACATCTGGTGTTGCACCTGGTCTCTCTTCTTGCTGAACTTCATGTACCTCATCAGCAGATTCAGGTGGAATATGCTGAGGAACTGTGATTGTAGCAGATTCAGGTGAAATATGCTGAGGAACTGTGATTGTTTGGTTATGCACTAGATCATCATAGTTGAAATGCTCATATGAACTAATGTGATTATGGACATCATCAGTACTTCCCTTGAAGGGAAAAATACTCTCTATAAACATCACACCCCTGCTCATAAAAAACACACTATTCTCCATATCATATAACTTATAGCCCTTTTGTGCACTGCCATAACCAAGTAACACAGTCCTCACTGCTCTTGGACTAAATGTATCTTGCCTTGTTAAGACAGTTGTAAAACTTTGACAACCAATCACTCTTAAATGAGAGAGTGATGGTGTCTTGTTGTACAACATCTCAAAAGGAGATTTGTTACCAATGACTGTTGAGGGAATCCTGTTCAAGATGTATACAACTGCTTCCACTAAAAAATCCCAAAACCTTTCTGGAAGGCTTGCGTGAAACTTTATAGCCCTTGTTGTCTCCAAGATATGCATATGCTTTCTTTCTACTACTCCATTTTGTATGAACAAGACCTTTCATGTATTACACCATGCTGCGTGAACAGTTCTTTACAACTATGATTAAGAAATTCAGACCCATTATCTGATCTAACTCTCTGAATATTAGTTTTAAAATGTGTATTAATCTCAACAAAGAAATTTCTCAATACAGTTATCACATCAGACTTCAGTTTCATTAAAAACACCCATGTCCATCTAGAGAAATCATCAACAATTGTTAAGAAGAACCTCATTCCATTATATGTTTCAACTTTGTAAGGACCCCAAACATCTACTTGCAACAGTTGGAAAACTTTAGTAGTTCTGCTAGTACTAACAGGAAATGACATTCTTGTTTGTCTAGCCAATGGACATATTTCACAATTATCTAAAACATGAGAAGTATTGTTTCTAATACATGATATTTTCCTTAAGACACTCATAGGTACATGGCATAACCTTTGGTGTCAAGTCAATGCATCTATGAATTGAGTTGCTGCCATGCACTTCAGCATGTTCTCCTTATTATTCTGTGAGTCTAGACACACAACATACATGCCTTCCTCTTCCTTACCAATCCCCCTCACCTTCACAGATGAGAGATCCTGAAAAACACAGTAGGTTGAGAAAAAAATAACACTGCAGTTCAGCTCCTTTGTTACTTTCGACACATACATGAGGTTGAATTTGAAGGTTGGTATACAGAGCACATTTTTTAGAACATCACCTTTTCCTAGATGATAATCTCCAATGTGTGACACTTTAGCACAATCTCCATTTGGTAGTTGCACATTCCCTGTGCTCTCTATCAAAATTGTATTCTGTAAGTGCTTTTGATTTCCAACCATGTGATTAGTAGCTCCTGTGTCTACAATCCATTTCACTAGAGCTTCATTATCTGAGAAACTCATACCTGCCAAATTAGCCACTTCCAATTTCTCTGTCTCCTTATTCAGCATCCTAAGGAGTTGTTGGTGTTGGTTAGGTGTTAAATGCTGGTATGACTGAGCTTGCTAGTTCTGTACATGTCTCTGATTATTATGGCATGATTTAACTCCCTGTCCAAAAGGATCAACAAACACATCATTTCCTGCTACAACATATGCCTTCTTGGTCTTACCCTTAAATTTCTCAGGATATCCATGCAATCTGTAGCAGTCATCTTCTACATGACATGTCTTGTGACAATAATCACATTTCAACAACTTGTTGCATCCCTGTCTCAGATGTCCCTTTCCATGGCAGAAGTCACAATATGCAGATGAATTGTATGGTTTCTTTTGCTTAAAAGTTCCACTTCCACCTTTGGATGTAAACATTGCTGATGAATCAGCAGTCTCCTGCATAACTCTGTTGTTCCCTGCAACTATCCTTTGACTATCCTCTTGATTTATCATTGCATATACCTGGTTCAAACTAGGTATCTGCTGCATCATAAGGATTTGGCTCCTGGCCTGGTTATAACCTTCATTTAATCCCATAAGAAACTGAAACATTCTCTGATATAGTGTTTGAGTCGGAATTGAACAACATACCATTGAATAAGCTCTTGTTCACATTTCCCATAAGCCATGAAACAACTATGGCATTACATCTGTCCCACAGTCTTCCCATATCTCCCTGGAAGCATTCTCTCTTTATTATTCCATCCACGAAGCCTAGTTTGTTCTTTCCTAACAATGCTAACTTCAGAGCCCTACTCCACAGGGTGTAGTTATCCATTCCATTCAATTGGACACCTACTGATAATGACCCCGGTATCTGATGGGAACATATACAATGGATGGTTGTGGTCCACATTCACTACTACATTTGTGGTCTCACTCGTCAATTCCTCACCAACATTTTCCATTGTTCAGTCTAGAGAATTATCCAGTGTAAATATCAAATATACATAAATGTACTTCTATGACCACACAATTAGATCATATCACACAATCCGATGTATCAGTCAAATAGCTAGAACTTCATATTAGAACAGATCGAAAGAAAACTGAAATGCATGTATCAATTTCCAATTAAAAACTGCAAGTCTATGTGTTGCAACTATAAATCTATATGTTTATGCTCCAATTGATCAATACTCACAATTTAACTCCTCAATTTTCAAAATCCTTTGTCCGACATGCAGATTCCTTAGATCTCTTCCTGTGAGTGCCAAAGATCTCCTCAATCTACACTATCGTTCCTCTCGGCTTTGATATCATGTTAAATTACTATTCCATTGTAGAATCAGTAACTAATTTATCCAGTAGTCATGCGCAGACCACTGAACTACTTCAAAAATCAGGCGCATGATTTATAGAGAGAAGAAGAGTCGCAGAAGAAGAAGTAAACTGCAAATGAAGAAAAATAAGAGTATGGAAGAAGAAGAAGTTGTGATAATGTGAGAGAGAGAAAATGACTGTATTAGAAATCAGAAATAAGCATTCCATTTTAATCTGTAGTATGTAATCTATTTATACTAATTCTAATACACATGTGGGAAATACAAAATATCTAGTTGCTAAGAATTCACTAACCACCCTTAACTGAAAATATCTAATCTGCATTAGCTAAAATATCTCCATTAACTAAAATATCTAATCTCCACAATCCTTAACAATATTTTTCACACCCTCGACCCTCCACTTTTCATCTTCCTCCCCATCTCCCCCTCCCCCTTTCTGAAAATTCCAGCTTTAAAAAATAGATTTGAAAATTTCAGCCTAAAAAAAATATATCTAAAAAATTAGCCTAAGAAAAGAAAATAGATTTGTAAATTTTAAAAAAAGTTCATCGAAATTTTTTTCTGATGAAAAGTATGAGGAGTTTGTTTATATTTTTTTTTAGTTATTGGTGGAAAAAAAATCTTTTTTTTTCTCATAAATTATTTTAACTATTGTTTCGGACCCAAAATGCCACATGTAATTAGTTAATTGACTATTTTGTCACGTCATCTGCGAATGTGTTACACACTATTACATAAAAACTGAGTCAGCAATAAGTGTATAATTGGAAGAGTAAAGACTCACCTCGGGTGTCTAAATGGAATAATGTGTAGTTGAAGTGTCAATGTGGAAAAAGCTACCGACCTCAAAGGGCTCCCGATTGGTTCGGCCTATAAATATTGCACAAGTTTATGGAAGTAAGTATTTTCTATAGAACTCGTCATTACTTTGTTAAGGACGGTGATTGATACTTACTACGTAATTTTCTATACTAATGCAATACTTCTGGATTGTGTGTATAGATACAGTTCCTAACACTAGTGGAGCGCGCGCGTGGGTGAGCTGACCGAGATGTATTCCAGCCCTAGCGGTGAGCTGCCTACCTTTTCAGCAATGGACATGGATGTCATTATCATTGTATGATTATTTAAGTTATTCTATGTAATTCCTTTTGAGACATTTGCATTTTCTTATTCTCAGTAGCTCATGACTTGTAAAACTAGTCATTTAGTTTTCGTTTAGACTTTCACTGTATTAGAAATTGTTATTATCTATTTTACTTCTCTTGTTAGATTTTTAATAGTCACTATTGGAATATGTTTAGTTTCATATTATTTGGTTCACCTGATTAGGGGATGTTTAGGTGCCATCATGGCTTAGGTTATAATATGGGTCGTGAAACTTTTCCCTTGGACATTGCCACGGTTAGGATTTGAGTCTCAAATCCTACTTAATCAATAAATAATCGAAGAACAAATAACACACAAAAATT
Source organism: Przewalskia tangutica (assembly GCA_029844215.1). NCBI lineage: Eukaryota > Viridiplantae > Streptophyta > Magnoliopsida > Solanales > Solanaceae > Przewalskia > Przewalskia tangutica. The sequence continues at coordinate 20,428,162 of CM056718.1, forward strand.
TATAGTGGTTCATCCTCAATGTGAGAGCTACGTCCACTTTGTCGCTGCAGATTTTACTATAATAAAAAAGGGAATGAGTTTACAATTCTCTTTTTCTATCTTGCTCTCTTGCACAACCATAAAGAAAGAAATAGTGCCCTAGTCTATATATAGCGAAAACTAGGACGAACATAATTCAAGCCTAAAATTCCCAAAATACCCTCCACTAAATAACCTTACAAGTCGATCAGCGTTCCAAACTTTACGTAGGGTCTTCATAGTGTCGGCGATGAATTAGGCTCCACCACTCAACAACCACGTGATGTTTTCCACGGCCAGTGTGTGACGTGAGTTGCTTAGGCCTGCTCAAGTGAGTTGTGTGCGATGGATTCACGATGTGCTGGGGCACCCTCACTCACGATGAGAGGCCAGCATGAGAGTTCCTTTAAGCCTCTCCTCTTTTTCGGCCTCAAGTTTTGACATCTTTCGGACACATTTCAATTTTAATACACTTTCAACTCATGTAATACATACATACATTATCATATTTGAAACTCCGTACCATCATACTTAGGAATGAAGTAATTATATATAAAACTCCCTCGGTACATTCATGACCGTTACTGCACAACGGTAACTTTTCACAACATTTCTCATGTCTGAGAGACATGCACCAACCCATGGGGGTGTCGGATCCACCAGAGTAGGCGCGTATACAGGTAATATACCCCATCAATGATCCGACATGTTTAGGGGATGAAATTCCACAAAAATCGAAGTATGCCAAAGTTGTTACCTCAGTGAATGAGAACGAAACTATGAAAGTAGAGTCGGTGATCCTTCTGTGGAAGCTCGAGTAGATTCTCACAATGGAATTCCGGTGGTTATCTTCCAGGCTAAGGATTTTAATGGGGTCATGTCAGAAGAGTGCAAATTTACCCTCGTTGGCAAATTTATGAAATCTAGACCTTAAAATTGAGAAGATTAGGTCAAAATTTGCGGAGAAAATTACCATAGAAGGTAAATCTAAAATTGGAGTCTTTAATTATCGCACAATTTTTCTGGACTTCTACAATAACGTGGATTTCAAAAATGTTTGATTTAGATGCCCATTGAGAGCATGTTATATGATTAGAGAAATGGAGTTTGGATTTTAAACCGGATGAAGACTCTCCAATTGTGCCAGTTTGGGTACTTTTACCTGAATTGCCTTTTCATTGTAATGCTTGGAACTACCTGAAATAAATTGTTAGGCCTTTGGCATTGCTTTGTCCATGGATGCTGCTACTTATTATAGGACTAGACCTAGCATGGCCAAGGTCAGGGTTGAAGTTGATCTTACTAAACCCAAGATTAATGCTATTTGGTTTGGTACTGAAGATATTTCATGTCCTCTCAAAGGTTTCACTCAAAAGGTTGAATATGAGAATCCTCCCAAATTTTGCAGACATTGCAAGATTTTGGGACACTCTATAATTCAATGTAAAAGGGTGAAACAGAAGACGACTGAGCAGAAGAATGAGAATGACAACAACTCCAAAGAATGATAATTAGAATATGTGAAGAAAACAAGACAGATCAACAGACAAATAATGAAGTTACCAAACAAGAAAATGGTAATGCGAATGCTACTCGCAAAGAAAACGAAAAAATGTTGAAGTTCTACAACAAAATAAGGCTAAAGATCAGGTTAAGAAAACAGATCAAAAGATAACACAAAAAGAGAAGGATATGAATAAAGCTAGTACTGAGTAAAACAGAAAAAAGGGAACCAAAATCAAACTGAAAAATAGTACACCAATAAGGCCTCTGAGAATGTTACTAACTGGGAGCAAAATAAGAACATCAGCAAAAGATCCAATCACAATAGAAGAAATAAGAAGGACAAAAGTTTTCAAAAAAGAAGAATAAGGTTAAGTTTAAAATTGTTGATCTTGGAGAGATTGATACGAAGAAGAAAGAAATAAATTCACTACTCACAAACCACAAGTGGTGGAGCAGGACAAGGAGTGTCATGGGGAAGAAGAAAGCATAGATGAATTCTAGAGGAAGGAACACACTAATGAAAAAGGGAAAGATGAATCCCATATTGATCCTAATAAGCAGAACATTGCATTGAATACTCATGGGGATAGTCAACTTGATATCTCCCCAGTCAGTGTACTGAAGATGAGAAGACTGGGAAGAATAAGAAGAACTAGAACAGACAAGATTGTAAGACCAAGATGGGATAGAAGATCTGGAGGAGGTGGAAATACAATCCCTTAGCCAGCTTCCATCTTATAGCATAAATGCTTCGGGGATTAAGTTGTTAGTGGAACTTAATTGTGACAAGAAAGGTAACCAAAGTTTATGTTACACCCGTACTTTGTACGTCTTTTCTATTGTAGGTTAACTTACGTAAGGTTGGTGAGGATAAGATACCTCCCCAAGGTTAAGAAAGCTTTTAATGGATGTTATGTATATTTGTAAGAGTTTGGGGTAAATTGAATCGAACAAAATAAGTTTGTCGAAATTCGGAGATTTGGCAGAATTCTGGACAGATTTTTGTCCCAACTTGTCGGGGATATATCTCCTAGTGTATAATTAAGTATTGGATGAATAACCTGTTCAACGAATCTACTTTCCAATGCAACAAACTTTTCATTAATCAGAGTTCTGCACGAAAAGTTATATACATTTTAAGAACGTTCTCCAGAACTGACCGAAAAATAAATAATGAGCCGTAAACTATTCATGGATGAACAGTACTACTGTAAAATATTTATGGATGAACAGTAACACCGTAAAAGTTAGGCAGAATGTTGGTATTTGAGGTGCTATTATATGATGACATTTACAGACAGTAAAAGATATGACGGATGAACAGTACCAGCTAAAAGTGAGGCGGTTCTAGAGACAATCATTATTAGGGAAAAATGTACTTGAAATAACTCTCAAAATAGCCTCGACTAATGATAATCGAGAATGTGTTATCGATGATATGTTATAAGTCGACATGTGGTCTGCATCACATCTTGAAGAACGTAGTATGTCTCACCAGCTACGAGTAATGGTTACTAGTGATGGACACATGGATACTTGGAAAGTATTGGTATATCCTGCTGATAAACTATTTGTTATACATTACTACCATGTTATTAGTGTGTGGTAGATAAAGGTCCTTTGACTTGAGGTCAATACACACCTTGTTTACAGAGTAATATACTTTGAACATGTCCTAAGCTTAAACTCCTTATAGGATAAAATACGGCTTATGTTGGGTGCATTATGATGTAAACTAAGGTGGTAATTGGGCGACGAATAGAATTCATTCCTCGATTGGATATTTGAGAGAGCACTCAACTTGTCAGTGATATTAGATCGACCAAGTCATTGGCCAATGCAAGAGACATATTTAGAATATGGTCTAGTTGTCGACTAATACAAGATGAGATAAAGTGATCAAGTCATTTGGATAGACACATGACAAATCCTAAGCTTGATCGAGTGTGTCGCGAATGAAAGAAATTTATCATCTCACATAAAGGTTATGTTTGCTAGATTCATGTAAACGTACTTCACATATTGAGTTAGTAATACAGCGCAGTTAGGGAGTTTCGTATGAACCTTAATTGGATTAGTGTTAATATATGAAGATCTATAGGGTCACACTATGTCGATTGTCTCTTCGATCTAAGAGTATTGTCACGACCCGAATCCGGGCCCGTGACTGGTGCCTTACCCCGGGCACCCTAGTGATACAACATCAGAGAAAATCAGCGGAAATAAAACATAATCACGAAATGAGAGATATGATAAATAAACAGGCCAACCAAAACAGTTGCCTTTCAACATATATATATAAACGTTTGAAGCGATTATAATCCTTACAACCCTCGCCACAACAAGGCATGCACTTAAGATTTTTACAACAACTATGACGGGACAGGGCCCCGCCATACCCCTGAATGTACAAGAACCTACAGACATCAGGGTAACATACCAAAGATAAGCCTCCGAAGGAACGGAGCTTCCCAATACGCTGAAAGGTGATCCAAAAAGCGGGGATCGACAGCCGATGTACTTACTGCGGCGTGAACGCACTTCAAGGAGGTCGATCTAACAGTACAGTATGTGAAATCAGAAATGAAATCATAATAGTCTATATAAAGCAGAGACATGTATGATAACCAAACTACAAGATACACATATAACGCTTATATCAAGTCGTGGTCTCACGCCTCCGGTCATTTACTCAAATATAATTATGGGTCTCACGCCCACAACATCGCCATGCCCGTGGAACACCTTCCTCACGGCTGGCTATGATATGATAACATCGAAGTACACCAACACCAAGTCCTACCGATGCCAAAGCCGTAATAACAATACAATACAACCAAACCACGGGCGACATCGGCAAGTCGAGAGCCGACTACGGATACCAAGGCGGCCACGTGGCGGACCGGCAAGTACGAGGGCTGACCACGGTACCAAGCGTATCACGAGACCGTCACTCTGAACGGGGTAAGTCGAGGGCTAACTACTGTGTACCAAGGCGAATCAGCGAGGCGGGGCAAGTCTGGCAAGCCACCACCAGTACCAAGGCGAACGAAGAAACCTCACGGAGAGCTAGTCCATGGAATAACACTATCATCGTGAGCATACCCGTGAAATTTTCCGTCACGCCAGACGCGTCAAGTAAGTCCTCACAAGTCAACCGCCCTCGAGACAGCGGTAATATAGAACACAATTCTTGCATAACAAAGGCTATCACAACAAGCATAGGCAAGTTACACAACAACAAACATAGGCAAGTTACACAACAACAAGCATAGGCAAGTTATCCACAACTCAAGGTACTTTCATTTTATGTCAAAGTCCGGTTTTAATCTAAAGTACTACGTATGTTAAGTTCCTTTTACGACCCATTTCCCTTTTATAAAAGTCACCCGATACCCGTAGCATAAAATAGAGTGACTTATATCTTTTAAGTAAACAAAAACAACTTCCATACTATCCTTTTTAAAACAAAATTAAGGCAATACCATGCCTTCTTTTTAGACCAAAACAATTCTCTTTTTAAAGTCAAGTTACCACATTAAAACCGATGATAAAAACCTTCTTTTGTTTTCATAAAGTCGTTATAACCAACTTCCCATAAGGTCGTTATAACACTTTATGTTTTAAACCATTTTAAGACAACACAATGCCTTTCTTTACCCTAAAGTTCGGTTTGCCTAATTTCAATTACGGTGTCTTTTAGAAAAGTTTCATAGTTCAATGTCTTAATCTCTTTTTAAAACAATTGAGTAACATATGCCCTGAGTAGTAGGTTATTCTTGTTCATAATCAATCTTATTAAGCGACCATGATCTAGAAAATGTAATCTCATTTTGTCTCATCTTAGCTTCTATGCGGATGGAGGTTTCTCCGGTTTTAATAATACTTCATTAGTCATTACATTTTCCTTTATTAAGCTGCGATGGTTTGTTCGATACTTATTCGATTTCCAATCAAGAAACATTATTCCTTTTACAACGGTACTCATTACTCACGAATGAGGTTTCACACTAACATCTATATCAAGTCAAGTCTCTTATCTTTTAAGATTAAGTCTCTTAACTTCTAAAAAATCAAGAAACCATTCTCTCTTAAGACGTTATACCTAACTTCCCATAAAGCTAGTATAACTCTTATGTTTTCAAAACCAAGTATTACTCTTACGTTAAAGATGATTCAAGATTCTTTTGAAATACTTCAAGATCCTTTACTATTACACACAAGTCGCTTATAAGTCAAATCGCTTACCTTTTTAAAACCACAAGCATTTCCTTACCTACATAAAACTCGTTATAACAACTTCCCATAAAGTCGTTATAACACTTTATGTTTTAAACCAATCAAATACATTTAGCACGTATGCGTCTACCGCACTACATAGTTACACACGATCATGCTAGAAAAGATAGGAAGAGGTTCACATACCTCGCGACGATTATCGACTAATAGCAAAACGCTCAAGTACCTCAAACCGTCGGCTGCAGTAAGCCAAGTAGACCACGCCACACGCAGATTTCAACCTATAGAGGCCACAAGGCGCTATTAACATCTTAGATCTCAATGTAGAATATTCTACGTAAAATTGGCAGACCTCCCCGCAACAGCGTAAATCTCCTCTCTATCGAGTGGCTACCAAGCCAACCAGTGGGTTTGCACGCCTAACCGGGCGTGTACAATTCTACTCACAAGAATGCTACACAAGTCTCAGAATACACCCCATGTAATTACGATTCGATTCTCTTCTTTAAATTCAGACTTAAGTCGCAAGACATTCTTGCGCACAATTATAATGTTCATTCATATATAGTATACTTCAACTATATATTCCTACAACATGTAATTTCCAATTACAATAGAAGGTCAAGAGTGTTTACCTCGATAAGCCCAAAATTATCCGAGTTTATATGTCGATCTGAGCAAGGTTTAGCTCTACTCCGTGCGCTCAACCCGCTCCAAACCACCCTGAAGTTCTAACCAACTTACTCAATTACTTCAACTATCAATGAAGATTTCCTTAGGGTTTCGTTTAGTGGCTAAAGGAAGTATAATAGTATTTTCGGGCTTTTGTATAAGTGTAACCTTGGGAATACTACAAGGTATTTGGGCAAGGTATTTGGACATTATAACAATACTAGGAGAGTATTTCTATACCACAACAAGGGGTATTATACGAAAACAACTAGGCTAGGGGGTACCCTACTAACCACTACAAGGGGAGGAAGCTCTCGCCAAAGGGCCTTCTCAAAGGGGAGGGGTGTGGTGGACGAAAGAACAAGAGGGAGGAGTATTTTGAGACTTAGATAGATTGCTCAGTGAGGATGAAGAAAGTCTTCAACTTAGAGGGGTATTTATAGGTCAAGTGAAGAACAACCAATGGCCAAGATGAAGACAAGTGCATAGCAAGTGTAAGGCCAAGATTTAGCCATGTGCTACCTTATCCATCTACACAAAATATCCTACCTAACCCTTGACCAAAATTTCAACACAAAAACGTGCGATGGTCTAGCTTTGCGTCCACTTGCTTCCAATGGGAGGTGACACTTGTCCCCTCCCGTTGGTCCAAAATGTTTCGTCTCTCGGAAAAATCCATAAAAATTATTAATGACATAGCCGAATTTTCCTACGTAAGCGTGGAAAGCGTTTCGCCGGAAACGACTCTTTTCGCACTTGTGCCCAATTTGAACCTTGCCTAATCTTAAGGCTCAAATTCTTATACGTCGCCTCACGTACATACTGGAAATACGGGTATAACATTCTCCCCTCGCAGAAACATTCGTCCGAATGTTCCTTCTCAAGACGGATAACGATGAAGTTCTTCTAACAAGTTGCCAACGCCACACCGCCACGAAATAACACACGTTCTCTTCCTTACTCGTCGTGCCGCTTCTCGAACACCGAACTCTTCTAGTATCGTACCACACTTCATCATCGCTACGCTTCCCCAAAACTTTGGAGTCACCACCTCCAAACTTGGTCATCTTACTAGCTTCACTTCTCTAAGGCCATTTCCGGCCTTCACGATCCGCTTTCTGGTCGAACATAACCACGAACTCATACGACGGTCATCTAAACTTGGGCCTAGTACCCTCGTGACCCTACCACCTGGCGGGACCACCTCGATCTGACCCACCTCATTCCGGGCTACGGGTTGACACGCAACACGTCCTCAACCCGAGCCTCTGTCACGCCGACTCTCTCGTTTCTCGATCCGAACAATCTTACCTATACAGTCATGAAAGCTACCACTTCCATTTACACCACAAGGAAATTTTTCCACAATTACACCACGCCTACTTACATATTCTGACAAAGATCCCCCGCAAAATCTTGCACTCAAGATGGCCTTACATCTAAGGTCTCAACTGTAATATTCTAAGGTTCATCACTTTCACCCCTGTGCTTACCCTTTTACCAACTGTGTTTCTAAATCACATTTTAGCACAAAGCTATCCGAACATAACACTAAACACATCATCATAACATCAATACATACAAAACTCTGAGGTTAAGGATATACTGAAAATAGGCGGTTCAAAGGACCGCTAAAAGCTGAGAACTCCCATGACCTCTACCGGGCTGTAGGTGTGCGAACATCCTGCTCAAGCTGGAAGGTGTATAACCCGCAATCGCTTCTAGTAGTCTGTGCTATCCTACCCAGCGCTACCCCAGTCGGACGATCTCGCCAGATGGCCCGTTGGCCAGAATAACAACCTCCCAAGTCAGTACGACACTCTCCCTTATGAAGTTTTCCACAACGGCCACACTGAGACAAGGGCAACCTCATCCGGCGAGCACTCCCCTGAAAATCTGAAACACAGGAGCCACGACCGCTCACGAATATCCCAAAGGTCCGGCAAGTGGAGACCACTCAGTCGGTGGAGCGCATAATCGGCTTTCTTCGAGGCAGTCCGCCTCGAAAGTCACCAAAGGACCCTGCTGTTCTGACCCTCTTCTGCTGACCCTGGTCATTCCGTCGATTTATCCGCTCCTCACATCCAAGTGCATACGCCTGCATGCGGGCAATGTCCATGCCCGGCTGAAGAGCTACACCCGAACAACTCTCGGCTAGGTGATCATCGAGCCCTGTAACAAATCGGTGCACTCGATCCTCCATACTAGCTACCAACGCGGGGACGTCGCCAATGAGTCGAACTCCACATTGTACTCCCGAACCGCACGCGGATTCGCCGCGACACCAAAAATCTGTCGGCCGAGCCCTCTCATCCGTGAGGCAAGAAATGTGCAAGAAAGGCCTCTGAGAACTCGTCCCATGAAGCTGGAAGTGCATGCTCTCCCCGGGACAACTCCCACGAATCAAACCAGTCGACTGCGGTATCACGCAGCCGATGCGAACCTAGGACCACCGACTCGGTCTCCGATGCCTTGATCACTTTCATGATCGGCACAATCGTCGGATGAACTCCTCGCGGATCATCCTCGTGCCTCGACCCATAAAACTCGCGGCTCTGACTCGTAAAAATCCGTAGCCTCGAACTATCGATCTGGGTGAACCATCGTGCATCTTTGGGCTGCTGCGTCCAGCCTATCCTCAAGTCGCCACAACCGGCCATTAATCGCCCACTCCTTGAAACTCATCTCCTCGCCTGCATCGCGGGGTGGAGGCTCAGTCTTGTGGTCTGCTGCCTTGCTCTACTCGCGACTCCTCTGCTTTGCCTTGCCGGGCGGGTTGCCTTACGCGGAGGCATAACTGATAAAAACGAAGTATGTCAGAGGGGTCCAATCTTATTACACAACTCTAAGGCACGATCTCAGAATGAGAAGAATGGAAACCAACCCTAAATGTCCTGCAGCCTCACGATTATAGATGTGGTGCAACACACCGATAATCAAGACTCTACTAGACACGGATGTAGACACTTTCCGAGGACTAACTTCTGCGATACCACTTTGTCACGACCGAATCAGGGCGTGGTCGTGCCTACCGGGCACCTGGTGATACAACATCGAGAAAATCGGCGGAAATAAAACATAATCACGAAATGAGAGATATGATAAATAAACAGCCAACCAAAGCGATTGCCTTTCAACATATATATATAAGCGTTTGAGCGATTATAATCCTTACAACCCGCCACACGTGAAGCTCTGCACCTAAGATTTTTACAACAACTATGACGGAGACGGGGCCCGCCATACCACGAATGTACAAGAACCTCGACATCGTGGTAACATACCAAAGATAAGCCTCGAAGGAACGGAGCTTCCCAATACTGAAAGGTGATCAAAAGCGGGGATCGGCGGTGATGTACTTACTGCGGCGTGACGCGGCCCGAAGGAGGTCGATCTGACAGTACCAAGTATGTGAAATCAGAATATCGAAATGAAATCATAATAGTCTATATAAAGCGGGAGACATGTATGATAACCAAACTACGATACACATATAACGATTATATCAAGTCGGTCTCACGCCTCGGTCATTTACTCAAATATAATTATGGGTCTCACGCCCACAACATCGTCATGCGTGGAACACCTTCCTCAGCTGGCGATGCATGATATGATAACATCAAGAAGTACACGAACACCAAGTCCTACGATGCCAAAGCCGTAATAACAATACAATACAACCAAACCACGGGCGACACGGGCGAGTGCGAGCCGACTACGGATACCAAGGTCGGTCACGTGGCGGCAAGGCAAATCTGGTGACCACCGTACCAAGGCGTATCACGAGACCGTCACTACACCGAGCGGGGCAAGTCGAGGGCTAACTACGGTACTAAGGCCGAATCGGCCACGAGGCGGGGCAAATCTGGCCGACCACGGTACCAATGCGACAAGAAGAAGCCTCATGGAGAGCTAGTCCATGGAATAACACTATCATCAGGAGCATACCCGTGAAATTTTCCGTCACTGCCGGTACGTCCAAGTAAGTCCTCAACAAGTCAACCGGCCCTCCATTGAGAGACGCGGTAATATAGAACACAATTCTTGCATAACAAAGGCTATCACAACAAGCATAGGCAAGTTACACAACAACAAGCATAGGAAAGTTACACAACAACAAGCATAGGCAAGTTATCCACAACTCAAGGTACTTTCATTTTATGTCAAAGTCCGGGTTTTAATCCTAAAGTACTACGTATGTTAAGTTCCTTTTTACGACCCATTCCCTTTTATAAAAGTCACCCGATACCCGTAGCATAAAATAGAGTGACTTATATCTTTTAAGTAAACAAAAACAACTTCCATACTATCCTTTTTTTAAAACCAAATTAAGGCAATACCATGCCTTCTTTTTTAGACCAAAACACTTCTCCTTTTAAAGTCAAGTTACCACATTAAAACCAGTGATAAAAACCCTTCTTTTGTTTTCATAAAGTCGTTATAACCAACTTCCCATAAGGCTGTTATAACACTTTATGTTTTAAACCATTTTAAGACAACACAATGCCTTTCTTTACCCTAAAGTTCCAGTTTGCCTAATTTCAATTACGCCGGTGTCTTTTTAGAAAAGTTTCATAGTTCAATGTCTTAATCTCTTTTTAAAACAATTGAGTAACATATGCCCTAGGCGAGTAGGTTATTCTTGTTCATAATCAATCTTATTAAGCAGCCATGATCTAGAAAATGTAATCTCATTTTGTCTCATCTTAGCTTCTATGCAGATGGAGGTTTCTACTGGTTTTAATAATACTTCATTAGTCATTACATTTTCCTTTATTAAAGCTGCGATGGTTTGTTCGATACTTATTCGATTTCGAATCAGTAAAACATTATTCCTTTTACAACCAGGTACTCATTACTCACGAATGAGGTTTCACACTAACATCCATATCAAGTCAAGTTTCTTATCTTTTAAGATTAAGTCTCTTAACTTCTAAAAAATCAAGAAACCATTCTCTCTTAAGACGTTATACCTAACTTCCCATAAAGCTAGTATAACTCTTATGTTTTCAAAACCAAGTATTACTCTTACATTAAAGATGATTGATTCTTTTGAAATACTTCAAGATCCTTTACTATTACACAACAAGTCGGTTATAAGTCAAATCGATTACCTTTTAAAACCACAAGCATTTCCTTACCTACATAAAGTGTTATAACTTCTTCCATAAAGTTGTTATAACACTTTATGTTTTAAACCAATCAAATACATTTAGCACGTATCGTCTCCGTACTACATAGTTACACACAGATCATGCTAGAAAAGATAGGAAGAGGTTCACATACCTCGCGACGATTATCGACTAATAGCAAAACGCTCCAAGTACCTCAAACCGTCGGCTACACCGTAAGCCAAGTAGACCACGCCACACGCAGTATTTCAACCTATAGAGGCCACAAGGCGCCTATTAACATCTTAGATCTCAATGTAGAATATTCTACAGAAAATTCGGCAGCACCTCCCCATGGCAGCGTAAATCTCCTCTATCGGTAGGCTACCAAGCCAACCAGGGGGGGGGGGTTTGCACGTCTAACCGGACGTGTACAATTCTACTCACAGTAATGCTACACAAGTCTACTGTAATACAGTCCTATGTAATTACAGTTCAGTTCTCTTCTTTAAATTCAGGCTTAAGTCGCAAGACATTGCCGCACAATTATAATGTTGATTCATATATAGTATACTTCAACTATATATTCCTACAACATGTAATTTCCAATTACAATAGAAGGTCAAGAGTGTTTACCTCGATAAGCCCAAAATTATCCGAGTTTATATGTCGATCTGAGCAAGGTTTAGCTCTACTCAGTGCGCTCCAACCCGCTCCAAACCACCCTTAGAAGTTCTAACCAACCTACTCAATTACTTCAACTATCAATGAAGATTTCCTTAGGGTTTCGTTTAGTGGCTAAAGGAAGTATAATAGTATTTTACGGGCTTTTGTATAAGTGTAACCTTGGGAATACTACAAGGTATTTGGGCAAGGTATTTGGACATTATAACAATACTAGAGAGTATTTCTATACCACAACAAAGGGTATTATCTGAAAACAACTAGGCTAGGGGTACCCACGGCTAACCATTCTGAGGGGAAGCTCTGCGCAGGGCCTTCTCAAGGGGAGGGGTGTGGTGGGCGAAAGAACAAGAGGGAGGAGTATTTTGAGACTTAGATAGATTGCTCAGTGAGGATGAAGAAAGTCTTCAACTTAGAGGGTATTTATAGGTCAAGTGAAGGCCAACCAATGGCCAAGATGAAGACAAGTGCATAGCAAGTGTAAGGCCAAGATTTAGCCATGTGCTACCTTATCCATCTACACAAAATATCCTACCTAACCCTTGACCAAAATTTCAACACAAAAAACGTGCCAATGGTCTAGCTTTGCCGTCCACTTGCTTCCAATGGGAGGGTGACACTTGTCCCCTCCGTTGGTCCCAAAATGTTTCGTCTCTCGGAAAAATCCGCAAAATTATTAATGACATAGCGAATTTTCCTACGTAAGTCAGAAAGCGTTTCGTCGGAAAACGACTCTTTTCGGCACTTGTGCCCAATTTCGAACCTTGCCTAATCTTAAGGCTCAAATTCTTATACGTACGCCCTCACGTACATACTCTGGAAATACGGGGTATAACAAGTATATTGAGAAATTATTAAATATTCGATTTGAAATTGAGATATTTAAATTGATAATAACTATGGGATAATTTTTATTTGATAGAAATTATTTAATTAAGTAAAAATTAAATTTTGGATTTAATTAAATGTGCTGAATATATATTAATGAAACGAGATGTAAGGCGTCGCGGTGCCTACTAGACTGAGCCGCGACACCGATCCGATAGTGGGCCCAGTCAGACTTGCCCACTGCACCTCAATTTTTGGGTAAGGCTTAGAGCCCAACCCTAATCCGGTTTTGACATAAAATTAACTATATATACAACACTAACATCATTGATATTATACTAATGATTCTATTAATCAATTCTAGACTTAGAGTTTAGAATAAAATTTTCTCAAACCTCTGCCAAGATTTCTTGGTTTTCTTTACAGAGTAATACACTATATCAAGGTGCTTGCAATTGAAGGAAACAATCGCATGTTCGCCTTTAGTAAAGATTCCAGATTATATAACCTGTAAGTGTTCTTGTTTAAGTTTTATTTTTACAGATTTATATTGTCATATAACCATACCAGAAGGCATTGTTGGGGTAAGTAAATACAATATTAAACTTTCGTTGTGCCATACTTATATATTTTGAACCCAACAAAATCTTACAGTGGTATTAGAGTCCAGGTTGGTTCAATGGTTATATAATAATTGAATAATATAATAGTATGAGTTAAACATAAAATTGGTTTTCAAACTGAATTAAAACAATGTTTCTTGAAATCCTACATATCTTGACTGAACAGTTAACCTTTTGATGTCACCCTAAACTATCAACTATGCTAAATTGAGGAAGTCATTCCGTTCTAAGTTGGACTAAGACAAAGTGTAGATAACCGGTTCATTGCGAATATGATGCACGGTGAAGAACGGGTAGGAATAGATGATGGTTGATATGTGCGTTAATGATAATAGTGGGTGATGATAAATGATTTGTGACCTTATCCCTAAATCAGATTTAGGGTTTGGACGATTTTTAAAAAATCAACATGGATACATTCTGTAAAGACTATGGTAGGGCACCGCGGAGCCTTCTAGGGTTTCAAGGTGGCACCGCGGCTCTATGGTAGAGCGCCGTTGCACCTATCACGATGACAGGCAGGAGCCGCGACTCCTGTCCGAGATCCATGATTAAAAGCTTCATTTTTTAAAATTATGGACTTACTAGACAGTAGGCTTCGCGGCTCCATGGTGGAGGGTCGCATTCCTAATGCACTACAGAAGCCTAAAGACTTCTAACTTACCAGCGCCGCAACCCTAATAATCAGCGTCGTGGCCCTAATAGTTAGCGTCGCGCCGCCACTTGTCCAGAAAAATAAAATAGAGTTCAGCCATAAGAGTTACAAATTGTTTGTAATTGGTTTGGAGACCTACCGGGCTATGCTGTTGAAGTTATCAGCCACAACAAACACAGAGATATCATGAACCTAGATCTTGGCCCATTATGACCATATTTGATATGAGTCTGTATTCTTCTATGGGGTAGAACATTATGTTAAAATAGTGAGAGCTAATTAAACTAATGGCTATGTTAATTAGTTAACGAATGTGTTCAATATAAATTATATTAGTGTTTAGTTTCAAATATATCTATTTCTTCAGGTTATATAAAATGTCGAATCTATTGCTGAAAATATTGGTCGAGACAAACAAGTTGACTGGAGCTAATTACCCTGTCTGGTTGAGAAATTTGCGATTGGTGTTAAGACTAGAAAAAATTTAGTATATGTTAGACACATTGTTCCCCACAGTCCGTGCTGAAAATTCTGTTGAGCATGCCATGTTTGACAAGATGGCTTATCAGAAACATCTGGACGATGCTACCTCGACACAGTGGTAATGTTGTCCTCTATGACTGTGGAGTTAAAGAGGCAACATGAAAACATGGGCCCAACGAAATGCTAGAACACTTGAAGAGTCTCTATGACTCAGTCTCAAACAATTGAGTATGAACTATTGAGAAACCTTTTCAAGTATAAGCTAAACGAAGGGGGTCAAGTGTCAGCTCATGTTCTAAAGATGATTAGGTTGATATAAAGGTTGTCTTCGATTGGAACGAAGCTACTTATAAATGTCTCTGTCAACCTGATCCTGAATTTACTTCCTGTTTCATTGTGAACTTCAATATGAATGGGACCAAGGCGAGTCTTCCAGAGCTTCACAATATGTTGAAGACCTTTGAATTATCTACCTCTAAAGGTAAAGTTGTGCTCATGGTGGGCTCATCTAGCAAGTTCAAACCCAAGCGTAAGAACATGCAGAAGTGTAAGGCAATTGTTGCACCCATACTTTTGAAACCTATAGGAGGTGTTCAGGATAAGGAAAATGTAGCTATGTATGTGTGCCTCAACTGCAAGAAGAATGGGCACTGGAAGAAGGACTACATAGCTCCAAAATGAGCCAAAGCACTAGGTGCTTCTCGCTCTACTGGACAAGGTATGTTTGACATTCAAATAAATATGTCTATAAGTAATTCTCATTGTTGGGTATTGGATACCTCTTGTGGCTCACACATTTGTAATAATGTGCAGGGTCTGATTGACAACAGAAATGATAGAGACTTGCGCATTGGAAATAGAGCACGAGTGGATGCTGAACGCGTGAGAACTTATAGACTAGATTTACCTTCAGGCTTTTATGTAGAACTAAATAATTGTTATTTTATTCCTCATTGACGAGGAATATTATTTCTATCCCAGTGTTAGACATTAAGGGGTTTTCCTCATTTATTACCAATGGCAGTTATGTACGGTCTTTTAATGGTTTTGTTTGTGGAAATGCTACACTTGTGGATGGTTTGTATGTTCTAAACTGTAGTCGTATATTTTCAATGTGCAAAATAAACGAGCTAAGATAAGTAATCCAAGAAACTCCACCTACTTATGGCACTGTAGACCTGGTCACATCAATGAATCAAGGATAGCGAGATTAAGGAAGTTAGACTACCTGGAACCATTTGACTTAGAGTCGTATGGTAACTGTGAATCTTGCTTGAGAGGAAAGATGACCAACAAGTCACTTTCTGGGAACGGTGTGCGAGCCAAAGAGGTGTTTGAGATGGTCCATACTGATGTACGTGGGCCATTTTCAACTCAAGCTAAGGGAGGCTTCCCTTACTTCATCACTTTTACAGACGATTTCACAAGGTTTGGGCATGTTTATCTTATGAAATACAAGTTCTAAGACTTTGAGAAATTCAAAGAGTACAAGTCAGAAGTAGAGAAACAACTTGAAATAAGTATCAAGACCCTTCGATCAGATCGAGGAGGTGAATACTTAACTAAAGAATTTATGGATTAGTTGAATCTTTATGGAGTACAATCACAATGGACATCTCCTAGAACGTCACAAATGAATGGTGTTGATGAAAGAAGAAATCAAACCATATTAGATATGGTTAGATCCATGATGAGTTTCTCAACTCTACCAACATACCTTTTGGGCTATGCATTGCAAAGCTCAATTTGTATTATGAACAGGGTTCTTTCAAAGTCATTAGAGAAAACTCCATATAAGATATGGAATGGAAAGAAGCCAGTACTTAAACTCATGCGACTCTGGGGGTGTCCTGCATATGTAAAGAAGATGCTTACTGACAAATTGGAATCTAAAAGTGAGAAATATTATTTTGTGGGGTATCCAAAAGAAACTAAGGGATATTATTTCTATCTTTCTGGAGAACATAAGGTCATTGTTTCAAGAAATGCAACTTTCCTTGAAGAAGACTATGTCTACAAGGAAGAGAGCTGCAATAAAATAGACCTTGAAGAACCACAAGATAATACAGAAGTTGAACCCTTGTTAAATGACCTAGACAAAGATTCAGTGGGAGAACAATTAGTTCATAAGGACCACCGTTTTATAACCATTCATCAACGGATGCCGAGTGAAGATTGGGTACTTAGACTACTCCGTTTAGCCAATGGGAGTGCCGTGAGAGATAGTGCAGAAATGCTAGGTCTTATATACAACCAATGGAAGATGATACAATGATTCTACATCATTTCATTCAAGAAATACATGAAAATTACATTTTTGAAAGCTCTCAATGTGGTGGATTGTTGTTGTGATTTTTCTATATGCTTACGCAAGTGAACGTATCGCACTGTAGTAATAATCTCGGTAAGACCAAGTATCATCCACATAGACTAAATTATCAATTACCTATTAACGAACCTTTGTTTTCTATTTGGCAAACGTTAATGAGTGTTTGTTTCGTAAACTAAGAACTACAACTAAATAATAAGTAAGAATAAACTAAGGATGATAATACTTTGGGTTTAAATCTGTTATGAAGGTAATTAGGGCTTCGAATCTCCTCAACTATACACTCAATCACTTGTTAATGCAACTAATGATTCTTCTCCTTATTAAGATAGCAGGTTAACGAAGATGTTCTATATTCCGGTTAAGACATATAAAAACTCAACCTAAATGAGAATTTTTTATATTTCTATGATAAATTCTATCACATAGGAGGATTAAGATCAATAAACTAAATACTACACAGGCAATCATGATATTATCGTTCAAGATTAAACCTATATCTAAACAACTATAACATATTCAAATATCCCTTTTCAGATCTCGATTTGAAATCATATAACTTATGAGAATTAATGGCCAGTTAATTATCATACAATAAACACAAGTTGAATAGATCTTAATAGATGAAGAAAAAATCACTAATAATGCATTAAGTTATGAAAACGTTTCAAGTGATTCGAAGGAAAACCCTAATGCAAGTGGTTAGCTCATAGACATGATAAGAACTAATCAATAATATCCAACATAAACTAAATTAAAGTGAAGAAAAGAAAAAGAACTTGAACAATAGACGTCTCTAATTGTATTATCTGCCTCCGTTCTTGCCTTCAAAGGTATGATATGAGATATGATAATCCATAAAATATGTGCTTAGGGCTTATATACTGAGAAAATCCCATTTTGGACCATTGTACCCTTGTTAAAATTCGGAAATTCTCGGTCAAAAGACATCGTCAGTGTCGCGGCTCAGCTGCCAGGCATAACGACACTGCTTTTGCATAAACTAATTTTTTCTTTCGGGTAACATAGTACCGCGGCCCTGATGGTTGGTCACTGCGGCGCCTTCGACGATAAATTCCTCTAGCTTTCTGGCTGCCTGGTGCCTCGGCTCTCTATTATGTGTCGCGACTCTTCAGGACCGCGACTCTTGACTCAATGCGCCGTGGCTCTTTGGCTTTTCTCATCCGGATCTTTGCCAGATTTCTTCTATGCTTCCCGGGACTTCGTTGACCGCTTGCTTGGGACTCGGTTGTGCATGTTTACCAACCCATTTCTTCTTGAATTTTCCTTATCCTGTATGAGTCACTTACAACCTGAAAACACAAACAAGATGCATAATATTGTACAAAACAACTAAAAGACATATAAAAGACACCCTAAAACTGACTCTAAAACAATACTTAAATGGACTTAACAAATACCCCCGAAATTGAACTTTACTCATCCTAGAGTAAAGAACTATAGACACCCTAAAAAAAAAGTCACACTTAGACACAAATACTGAATCAAGTTAGCCACAATATACTATCTCGAAGATCATGAATACATGCAATATAATTTTCAGAAATATTCTAGCTACTAATTTGCTATCTAAAATTTCAAGTCAGATAATCAGTAAGCTTGCTTAAGGTTATTAAGGCATATGATCTCTCAACCATGATTACTGACTCAACATGTTTCATTGTCAGTTTATGCACGAATGAATTATTCCAACAGTCCATCAGGCTAAACTTCTAGAAGCTTACTAACTCGCTACTCTCCCCTAATATAGACATACATGCTTAAAAATCATTAGGACTTTTACAGGTTGTATCGTTAGGATTAGGTATGGAAAGATAAAATGTCATTTAGGCTCAGAATTACCATAAGCATAGGAACCAACCAAACAACATTTGTTTTCACATTACAATTTACCACAATCCCCATTTTTCTTCTTTTCTTTTCTAGATTGAGAAAATTCACACTTCAAGTTACACTCCCACAAACTTATCTTTTGATGTATATACGAGGACAATGTATTTTATTTCTTTTTCACTCATTGTTTTCATTTTTTTAACTACAACACTCCCCCAAACTTGTTTTTGAATGTATGAACAAGAGGTGTGTAGTTTATTTTTAGATGATTATTCTCTCAATGTTTTTCTTCTTCTATTGGTAGCACCAATCTCCAATACCAATTACAACAATTCAATTCTCACTCATATACTTCTATATTTGTGGCGATTCAAGGGAATGGAATATCAACAAAAGGTTTCAAGTAGGGTCAAGGATAAGTATTAATCAACAAAGAAGGATTTTCATTAAGGCTCAAAATGGGTGACTAGGGATTAATGTAATCAAGGGTGGCTTGAAAGGCTCATACATTCCAAAAATGGCCTAAATCATTTTTCTAAGCATACATTATCTAGGATTTCATCTCAAGTAATTACAAGCAAGCAAGTTCTAGAAATTTCCACCATTTTTTCTCAAACCCAAATTCACTCATGTATAAATCAAGTAATTAAGTACAAGAGAGTCAATAGTCATGAACAAGTTTTCATCATTATTAATAATCAAAGGCAAACTCACAGACTATTCAACTTAAGCACACAGGTTTATGCATTTCATGTCAATTAATTTCATCCAATTTTATCACAAGCGTTCACTCAATCTCATTGGCTATTATTTTTAACTTGATTCATTGACACAAGATACCAAAGACACGAACAATAAACAAACAACTAAACCTAAAAAATTAAAATCTACTAACTCAACACAACAACAATAACTGACACAAAAATAATAAAATCCCCCCAAACTTATTCAACACATTGTCCCCAATGTGAAAAGTAAAGCAAGAGAATGAAGACTTACAGACACACAAAGTGACTCAGAATGGTGGTGGTGGCGGTGGTTGTTGTGGCTGAAAGGGTTGATACTGTAGAGGGTAGCCAAAATGGGGCTCAGCAGGCAGAACCTCTAGTGACTAACGGTTCACCAAAGCGTTGAGTTTGTCGACATGTTGGGCCTCATAATTGTACCGCTATTGCTGTCATTGATTATTGTGTTAGTCGCGGTCATGATGAGACTGGATGATGAAATTATTCTGCTGTATGAGATATTGATTCTGGAGGAATATTTGATCCAACTTCCCCATTAGTGGCTCAATAGCCAAGGGAGGTGGTTGACTGCTCTCTCTGGGCTCATTCATCTCAGCGGCCTCTGACTCCTCATTCATTATTCTTTGTCTGCACCTTGGTGGGCGTTGGATGCCCTCTTCAATAGTAGCAGGTGCAAGGGCCACTGGCACTAGGTCTGCGTACCCATTCACTATCACTCGAGTGATAGGATTCTGTATTCGTCCCCTCGCATCTGGCGCTTTCAGGCACCCCATACTGAGCACATAACATAGTGATGAAAACCCCATGCCCTAAACCATTTGTGGTCAACAGTCGACATGTCAATATGATGCTCTCTTGGATTGCTCGACCCACATTTAAGTGAATCCATTCATGATGGTATAAACCAACTTGATACGATCCGTTGGTATATTTGAGAAGTGCGTGGATGGGATCAATCGTGCACTTATGCAATATAGCCATGCCCAAGAAACCTTGTTGAATTGGCAATGATGCATACATCTTGGCTCATTATATGTATATGTGCACTGTGCGCCATGAATCCCCACTGTTTCAGCCACATTGACCCAATCAATTCTGGTAGAAAAGCTCCAGGTCCGATATTGGTCCTCTTCATCATCATAATCATACTCTTCTATCACATTGGGAACCCCACATACTGCATTGATGACATCCTTCCCCATAGGCACCCTCTTACCACGGAAAAAACACTTATTTTCCACTCGCTCTAGAAAATTAGCATAAAATTCATACGATGAGAATTAACGAATTCTTCCCAACCCCTATTGGCAATCATTTCCCTAATTGGCTCATATATTGGATCATCACAGGGCTTTTGGTTGAATTTCATGCCCCACTCTAAGAATAAGGAGCGGGAGCGTAGTCTTTCGTATCTCTCTTTGGCTGCCTTGTTGGAAAACCTCGTGGTATCATAGTCAGGTGCAGATAATCTAGAGGTAGATGCCCTATGGATAACTCTTTTTGGACCCATTTCAGATTTGATTATGAAAATGCTTGGCAGAGTTTCCCCTAGATTTATATGGTATTCAGCCAACACGCAGTCAACACAACCACAACAGCAACCAACAACACAACCAGCAACAAGAACCAATAATACAACCAGCAACAACCCGCAAACACACCAACAATTTCAACCCCCAATACAACTTTTCAGTAAACAACAATCCGCCCCAAATTTCAACTCTAAAAACTTGAAGTACTTCACAAAATATCATGAATTTGCAAAGAAGATGGTGAATGTATTACCTTTTGGAAGATTCTTCTTGTAGAGATATATTAGCCCAAGTGATTAAAGTGGTGTGGTGGATGTTAACAAGCTATATTGGTACTGTGTAAGATTTATGGAAGATTTGTGGAGGAGGAAGGTTTGTGTCACGACCCGACCCCGGGACCGCGACTGGCGCCCTACTTGGGCACCCTTACAGGTAAACATCAGAGAAAATCAGCGGAACATACATGAAACTTAGAAATAAAACATCGTAAGTAAAACAACAGGTTAGCCGATAGGGCTACCTTCCTGAACATATATAAAAACAACCGAAGCAGTTGCCTCCTTTCTTTTTACAAACTGACCACAATATGTTAATACAGACCTCTAGGAATAACAACTGTGGCGGGACAGGGCCCCGCCATACCCCTGAATATACATGAATCTACTACCTCAGGGAAACCGTACAAGAGATAAGCCTCCGGAGCAAATGGAGCTTTTCTCAAAACTGAACCGAGATCCTATGAGCAAGGATCACCAACATGGGTACCTAAAACTGCGGGCATTAACGCAGCCCGAAGTCGATAACAAATTTAATATGGAATAGAATATAACGTCTGATAAACAAATCATAATCAGTACAAAAGAATGACAAGGACAAGTATAAAAATACATACGGATCTGCCGTGTCATTACCACTTATGAACTTAATCGCACCTTATTATCCTTTCCATTCCCAATAAAAGTTATAGTCACATTCTTACATTATTTAGAAAAGAATCATTAAGTTCATTACCATATAACTTACTTATCTTTCATAACATAGTCCGCCCACTACGGAGGACACATATACTACGACCCAACTGGGACGCGATCAAGTCACACTAATATCAAAGCATGCGTGGAATCCCCATCATCGCCGATGACTATTAGTGTAAAATATAACCACGTGGCGCCTGGCATCCCACCTCACCGTCGCGCGTACACAATACATATATATATATCCGCCTGTGGAATCCCACATCATCGCCGACATCCAGTATAATAATACACCAATAGGCATACATGAACACCAAGTCCCACCGGTGGTATAGCGTCTTGGGGTCTACCCTCACTTATACTCTTACC
Organism: Przewalskia tangutica; assembly: GCA_029844215.1. NCBI lineage: Eukaryota > Viridiplantae > Streptophyta > Magnoliopsida > Solanales > Solanaceae > Przewalskia > Przewalskia tangutica. Next base: position 20,450,785 of record CM056718.1, read on the forward strand.
CCGGAGAAGGTGGTAAAGCGGTGGTATAGCATCTTGGGGTCTACCTCACTTATACTCTTACCACAGAGAAGGTGGTATAACGTCTTGGGGCTTGCCTCATTTATACTCTTACCCTATCTCGACCGGTCGTCAAACAACACATAAAGCGGGTGGTACAGTCTTGGGGTTTACCTCACTTATACTCTTACCACGGAGAAGGTGGTATAACGTCTTGGGGCTTGCCCGCCATTTATACTCTTACCCTATCTCGACCGACCATCAAACAAGACATAAGCACTACCATGTCTTTTATAAAATCAGAATTTAACAAGTGCTACAAATAAGCGAGCATACCCGTGGAATCCACATCACCGTCGATGCGTCAGTAACTTATAACAAGACAGCCGGCCCTCCAACCGAGAGTCGCGGCATCGTAATAAAACATAATACTTGCACTCAAAGGCTATCACCAGCACACATAGGCTAATTCTCAATTAACAAGCCAAAGTACTTATCAGGGCACAAATAGAATAATTCTCATTTAACAAGCCAAAGTACTTATCGGGGCACAAATAGAATAATTCTCATTTAACAAGCCAAAGTACTAATCAAGGCATCACATAGAATTATTCTCAATTAAACAAGCCAAAGTACTTATCGGGGCACAAATAGAATAATTCTCATTTAACAAGCCAAAGTACTAATCAAGGCATCACATAGAATTATTCTCAATTAAACAGGCCAAAGTACTACGTACGTACATTCTTTTCAAAAGACTCCTTTCCAAATAAAACTTCCCCGATACTAACAACCGTAGTATCAAGTCCTATTCACCTTTCAAGACAAGTCACAATACCTTTTTAGAAAATACAATTACCGGCTTCTAAGTCAAGTGACTTCCTTATTTAAAACCTTAAGCAATTGGTACCTTTAAAACAATTTGCCCTTCCTTAACACAAGTTATTTCTTTGCTTACTCTATTAGAGAAAACCATTCTCTTAACCTTCCATAAAGCCGTTATAACCGACTTCCCATAAAGCCGTTATAACCCTTTATGGTTTAGACCAACACATTCATTTTATAACCAGGAGACTTCTACTTTTTGAAACCAAGTATTAAATACTTTCAAATAAATTCTCATAACTTTCAAAAATACAAATAGTCTCTTAACCCTTAGAAAACAAGTGACTCCTTTTATTATAAAACCTTAGGCAATTAATGCCTTAAAACAAGTGGCCTTTTCACTAAAATCAAATCACTTATCTTTCCATAAAGCAAATATAACTAACTTCCCATAAAGCCGTTATATTCACTTTATACCTTAGCCCAAAAACAATTTCCTATCCAAGGGACTTATACGTTTAAAACGGAACAAGTATCACATACTTTAAAACTCTTCAAGTCCCTTAACTTTAATAACACTTAAGACATCCTTTATACTTTCAAAGAAGTGAGTTAACCTCCCAACTCACCCGACTTGGCTATTCACAAACTAGTAAAGGATATCAAGGTGTTGTACGTCTACCGTACTACATACGTGCAACTAGTCATGCTCAAAGATAGGAAAAGTTCTACATAGAGTAGATCACACAACTACCTCTTAACTTCTAAGAGTAACAGGAAACATGAAATGATACCACCGGTATATTCCATACATAGAATCATGCCAAAGGAAGGAAGAGGTTCACATACCTCGCGACGATTGTCGACAAGTAGCAAAATGCTCCAAAGTACTTCAACCTTGAGCTATTCCATTCTTCAAGACCGAAGTTGCTCCTTGGCAACCTAGAGCCTCATAAAGACACCTCAATCCGATCCTTGATACCCTTAGAACCACACCAACAACTTTCCTTCAAACCTCCAATCCAAAACCTAGAAAGCCACTAGGTTTTCACTTTGCGACTAACCCAAAACTATCTTTTCCGAGATTTTCTATTGAGATATGCCTACAATACACATAGGGACCTTGGTTTAAAGTGGGAAGATTATTGGATAACAAACAAAAAATTTTCTTGTGGGAAGCTAGCCTAACCCGAGAGCACCTCCTTGGATTCTTGAAATTCTTGGAAATTTTTCTAAGTGTCAAACTTGGTCTTGCTACTAGTAGTGTTATATAGAACCTTGGAGGGTCAAGATGCAAACAATTGGGTGGTTTGGATGATCTCTAATTAAAATATCAAGACTTAGGACCCTTTGACTTAGTCAATTTTGTCAAGCTAATTAATTGGAAGACTTAGTCATCCTAAGGCTATGGTCAATGACCATTTTGGCCATGCCTAAAATCGTCCAAGGCATCAATAAGGGGGTGACAAGTGTCTCCCACCCATTCGTCACAATATTACGTTTCGACAATTTCATAATTCAGAAATTTTTACAAGTCTCAATCTTAACACCGTGAGTTCTTACGTGCGTTCTTACACCATGTCACGTAAATACGGGTGTAACATTCTTCCCCTTAGAAACATTCGTCCTCGAATGTTCTTTTCGAGTCAAACTTATAATTAGCGACATAGTTCTCTTTCACAACCCCGACATACCAACAATGCCACATGGCCCTAATACCTTGTACACGCATACCGCCCATCACAAGCCCAAAAGAGGTTACCTTTTCGCACTTCCAACTCCTTCTAACATACATACATAACTTCCATACCTATTCGCCTCTAATCTTTGGAGTCACTCTATGAAACAATATAAGGTCATTTCGGCTTTCACTGGTTTCGGTGGAACGTCCCGAACGTAAAACAATTAACTAGACTTGGGCCTTGCACCGCGACTGTCACGTGAGGAACTACTACCAACTGATCCCACTCCATTTCCAGCCATGGGAGACCGTGCAGTCCTCAACCCACTCGTGTCGCTTAACTCTTATCCTTGGTCTGACTTAAAATCTTATTGCCAGAGAAAACCTTATATACCTAAGGTCTCGGCAGTAATCAATATTTTTAGGCTCGCAATTTCCATGCTCCCAGCCTACCTTATCAGTCCCCCCGTAAACGGGTATAAAAACTTCTCATAAAACCATAACCATGTTGTCTCGATCACAACAACCATTACATACTCTATACAGGACTTATCCGTATAATTCTCTTAAGCATACTACACAGCTTGATCTATTAACATGACATTCTGTTAGGTTCCTTAATATGGCTTCTTAAGGGTCCACTACCCTATCAGACAGCTCATCCTTTCCCAATTATCTCGAAATAAAACACAAAACCTTGGCGAAAATCCTTTAACTACTCCATACCTTCCCGGTATCTAGTTAGTTTTTTACCAATTCCTGGTACTTTAAAATCATTCTAGGCAACACGCGTCTGACCCTCATACATAACTCCGTATAGATGTATGTCACAATACCAACTATACTATAATCATTACCAACGGATACGCGATCCACATAGTCATTCCCGGTCATCACGCCTTTCTCGTGGCTGCAATCAACATAACTCGTTGGGAGGGACGACCACAACAATCTGACTCTATCGCACGATCTCAGAGTGAGAAGAATGGAAACCAATCCTAAATGTCCTGCAGCCTCCTGATTATAGATGTGGTGCACAACACACCGATAATCAAGACTCTACTAGACACGGTCTGTAGACACTTTCCGAGGACTAACTGCTCTGATACCACTTTTGTCACGACCCGACCCCGGGACCGCGACTGGCGCCCTACCTGGGCACCCTTACAGGTAAACATCAGAGAAAATCAGCGGAACATACATGAAACTTAGAAATAAAACATCGTAAGTAAAACAACAGGTTAGCCGATAGGGCTACCTTCCTGAACATATATAAAAACAACCGAAGCAGTTGCCTCCTTTCTTTTTACAAACTGACCCACCATATGTGAATACAGACCTCTAGGAATAACAACTGAACAACTGTGGCGGGACAGGGCCCCGCCATACCCCTGAATATACATGAATCTACTACCTCAGGGAAACCGTACAAGAGATAAGCCTCCGGAGCAAATGGAGCTTTTCTCAAAACTGAACCGAGATCCTATGAGCAAGGATCACCAACATGGGTACCTAAAACCTGCGGGCATGAACGCAGCCCCCCGAAGGGGGTCAGTACAACAGGTACCGAATATGGAACAGAATATAACGTACAGTAAACAAATCATAACTGTACAAAAGAATGACAAGGACAAGTATAAAAATACATACCAGATCCTGCCGTGTCATTACCACTTATGAACTTAATCGTACCTTATTATCCTTTCCATTCCCAATAAAAGTTATAGTCACATTCTTACGTACATTATTTAGAAAAAGAATCATTAAGTTCATTACCATATAACTTACTTATCTTTCATAACATAGTCCGGCCCACTACGGAGGGACACATATACTACCCGGCCCAATCTGGGACGCGATCAAGTCACACTAATATCAAAGCATGCCCGTGGAATCCCCCATCACTGTCGACAGCTATTAGTGTAAAATATAACCATGTGACGCGCCCGTGGCATCCCACCTCACTGTCGGCGTACACATACACAATACATATATATATATCCTGCCCGTGGAATCCCACATCACTGCCGACAGTCCAGGGTATAATAATACACCAATAGGCATACATGAACACCAAGTCCCACCGGTGGTATAGCGTCTTGGGGGTCTACCCCTCACTTATACTCTTACCGAGAAGGTGGTAAAGCGGTGGTATAGCATCTTGGGGTCTACCCTCACTTATACTCTTACCCGAGAAGGTGGTATAACGTCTTGGGGCTTGCCCTCATTTATACTCTCTTACCCTATCTCGACCGGTCGTCAAACAACACATAAAGCGGTGGTACATGTCTTGGGGTTTACCTCACTTATACTCTTACCCTGGAGAAGATGGTATAACGTCTTGGGGCTTGCCCCTCATTTATACTCTTACCCTATCTCGACCGACCATCAAACAAGACATAAGCACTACCATGTCTTTTATAAAATCCGAATTTAACCCAAGTGCTACAAATAACGGAAGCATACGTGGAATCCACATCACCGCCGATGCGCCCAAGTAACTTATAACAAGACAAATGCCTCCAACCGAGTCGCGCATCGTAATAAAACATAATACTTGCACTCAAAGGCTATCACCAGACACATAGGCTAATTCTCAATTAACAAGCCAAAGTACTTATCGGGCACAAATAGAATAATTCTCAATTTAACAAGCCAAAGTACTTATCGGGCACAAATAGAATAATTCTCATTTAACAAGCCAAAGTACTAATCAAGGCATCACATAGAATTATTCTCAATTAAACAAGCCAAAGTACTTATCGGGGCACAAATAGAATAATTCTCATTTAACAAGCCAAAGTACTAATCAAGGCATCACATAGAATTATTCTCAATTAAACAGGCCAAAGTACTACGTACGTACATTCTTTTCAAAAGACTCCTTTCCAAATAAAACTTCCCCGATACTAACAACCGTAGTATCAAGTCCTATTCACCTTTCAAGACAAGTCACAATACCTTTTTAGAAAATACAATTACCGGCTAAGTCAAGTGACTTCCTTATTTAAAACCTTAAGCAATTGGTACCTTTAAAACAATTTGCCCTTCCTTAACACAAGTTATTTCTTTGCTTACTCTATTAGAGAAAACCATTCTCTTAACCTTCCATAAAGCCGTTATAACCGACTTCCCATAAAGCCGTTATAACCCTTTATGGTTTAGACCAACACATTCATTTTATAACCAGGAGACTTCTACTTTTTGAAACCAAGTATTAAATACTTTCAAATAAATTCTCATAACTTTCAAAAATACAAATAGTCTCTTACACATTAGAAAACAAGTGACTCCTTTTATTATAAAACCTTAGGCAATTAATGCCTTAAAACAAGTGGCCTTTTCACTAAAATCAAATCACTTATCTTTCCATAAAGCAAATATAACTAACTTCCCATAAAGCCGTTATATTCACTTTATACCTTAGCCCAAAAACAATTTCCTATCCAAGGGACTTATACGTTTAAAACGGAACAAGTATCACATACTTTAAAACTCTTCAAGTCCCTTAACTTTAATAACACTTAAGACATCCTTTATACTTTCAAAGAAGTGAGTTAATCTCCCAACTCACCCGACTTGGCTATTCACAAACTAGTAAAGGATATCAAGGTGTTCAGACGCTCACCGTACTACATAATGCAACTAGTCATGCTCAAAGATAGGAAAAGTTCTACATAGAGTAGATCACACAACTACCTCTTAACTTCTAAGAGTAACAGGAAACATGAAATGATACCACCGGTATATTCCATACATAGAATCATGCCAAAGGAAGGAAGAGGTTCACATACCTCGCGACGATTGTCGACAAGTAGCAAAATGCTCCAAAGTACTTCAACCTTGAGCTATTCCATTCTTCAAGACCGAAGTTGCTCCTTGGCAACCTAGAGCCTCATAAAGACACCTCAATCCGATCCTTGATACCCTTAGAACCACACCAACAACTTTCCTTCAAACCTCCAATCCAAAACCTAGAAAGCCACTAGGTTTTCACTTTGCGACTAACCCGAAAACTATCTTTTTCCGAGATTTTTCTATTGAGATATGCCTACAATACACATAGGGACCTTGGTTTAAAGTGGGAAGATTATTGGATAACAAACAAAAAATTTTCTTGTGGGAAGCTAGCCTAACCCGAGAGCACCTCCTTGGATTCTTGAAATTCTTGGAAATTTTTCTAAGTGTCAAACTTGGTCTTGCTACTAGTAGTGTTATATAGAACCTTGGAGGGTCAAGATGCAAACAATTGGGTGGTTTGGATGATCTCTAATTAAAATATCAAGACTTAGGACCCTTTGACTTAGTCAATTTTGTCAAGCTAATTAATTGGAAGACTTAGTCATCCTAAGGCTATGGTCAATGACCATTTTGGCCATGCCTAAAATCGTCCAAGGCATCAATAAGGGGTGACAAGTGTCGCCCACCCATTAAATCACAATATTACGCTTTCCGACAATTTCATAATTCCAGAAATTTTTACAAGTCTCCAATCTTAACACCGTGAGTTCTTACGCACGTTCTACACCATGTCCTGTAAATACTGGTGTAACATTCTTCCCCTTAGAAACATTCGCCCTCGAATGTTCTTTCTGAGTCAAACTTATAATTAGCGACATAGTTCTCTTTCACAACCCCGACATACCAACAATGCCGCATGGCCCTAATACCTGTACACGCATACCCGCCCATCACAAGCCCAAAAGAGGTTACCTTTTCGCACTTCCAACTCCTTCTAACATACATACATAACTTCCATACCTATTCTCGCCTCTAATCTTTGAGTCACTCTATGAAACAATATAAGGTCATTTCCGCCACTACTGGTTCCGGTGGAACGCGTCCCGAACCCGTAAAACAATTAACTAGACTTGGGCCTTGCACCCAGGACTGTCACGTGAAGAACTACTACCAACCGATCCCACTCCATTCCAGCGGGAGACCCGTAATGTCCTCAACCCACTCGTGCCGCACTTAACTCTTATCCTCGTCCGACTTAAAATCTTATCACAGAGAAAACCTTATATACCTAAGGTCTCAAGCAGAATCAATATTTTTAGGCTCGCATTTCCATGCTCGCTCCCACCTACCTTATCAGTCCCCCCGTAAACGGGTATAAAAACTTCTCATAAAACCATAACCATGTTGTCTCGATCACAACAACCATTACATACTCTATACAGGACTTATCCGTATAATTCTCTTAAGCATACTACACAGCTTGATCTATTAACATGACATTCTGTTAGGTTCCTTAATATGGCTTCTTAAGGGTCCACTACCCTATCAGACAGCTCATCCTTTCCCAATTATCTCGAAATAAAACACAAAACCTTGGCGAAAATCCTTTAACTACTCCATACCTTCCCGGTATCTAGTTAGTTTTTTACCAATTCCTGGTACTTTAAAATCATTCTAGGCAACACGCGTCTGACCCTCATACATAACTCCGTATAGATGTATGTCACAATACCAACTATACTATAATCATTACCAACCTGGATACGCAATCCACATAGTCATTCCTGGGTCATCACGCTTTCTCGTGTCGCAATCAACATAACTCGTTGGGAGGGACGACCTAACAATACAAACTTCATCGCACGATCTCGAGTGAGAAGAATGGAAACCAATCCTAAATTTCAGCCTCCTCGATTATAGATGTGGTGCACAACACACCGATAATCAAGACTCTACTAGACACGCGGTGCAGACACTTTCCGAGACTAATCGCTCGATACCACTTTTGTCACGACCCACCGGGATCGCGATCGCGCCTACTGGGCACCCTTACAGTAAACATCGAGAAAATCAGCTAACATACATGAAACTTAGAAATAAAACATCGTAAGTAAAACAACAGTTAGCCGATGTGGCTACCTTCCAACATATATAAAAACAATGAAGCGATTGCCTCCTTTCTTTTACAAATCGACCCACCATGTGAATACAGACCTCTAGGAATAACAATCGAACAATCGCGGGCGGGGCCCCGCCATACCACGAATATACATGAATCTACTACCTCGGAAACTGCAAGAGATAAGCCTCCGAGCAAATGGAGCTTTTCTCAAATCAACCGAGATCCTATGAGCAAGGATCACCAACACGGGTACCTAAAACTGCGGGCATGAACGCAGCCAGAAAGGGTCGATAACAGTGCAGAATATGGAATAGAATATAACGTGATAAACAAATCATAATCAGATAAAAGAATGACAAGGACAAGTATAAAAATACATACCGATCCTAGTGTCATTACCACTTATGAACGTAATCGCACCTTATTATCCTGTCCATTCCCAATAAAAGTTATAGTCACATTCTTACGTACATTATTTAGAAAAAGAATCATTAAGTTCATTACCATATAACTTACTTATCTTTCATAACATAGTCCGCCCACTACGGAGGGACACATATACTACCCGCCCAACTGGGACGCGATCAAGTCACACTAATATCAAAGCATGCCCGTGGAATCCCCATCACCGCCGATACCTATTAGTGTAAAATATAACCATGTGACGCGCGTGGCATCCCACCTCACCGTCGGCGTACATACACAATACATATATATATCCCGCGTGGAATCCCACATCACCGCCGATCCAGGTATAATAATACACCAATAGCATACATGAACACCAAGTCCCGGTGGTATAGCGTCTTGGGTCTACCTCACTTATACTCTTACCCCGGAGAAGGTGGTAAAGCGGTGGTATAGCATCTTGGGGTCTACCTCACTTATACTCTTACCGGAGAAGGTGGTATAACGTCTTGGGGCTTGCCGCCATTTATACTCTTACCCTATCTCGAGGTCGTCAAACAACACATAAAGCGGGTGGTACGCAGTCTTGGGGTTTACCCTCACTTATACTCTTACCCTGGAGAAGGTGGTATAACGTCTTGGGGCTTGCCCCTCATTTATACTCTTACCCTATCTCGACCGACCATCAAACAAGACATAAGCACTACCATGTCTTTTATAAAATCCTGGAATTTAACCCAAGTGCTACAAATAACGGAAGCATACCCGTGGAATCCCACATCACTGTCGGTACGTCCAAGTAACTTATAACAAGACATACCCTCCAACCGAGTCGCGGCATCGTAATAAAACATAATACTTGCACTCAAAGGCTATCACCAAGACACATAGGCTAATTCTCAATTAACAAGCCAAAGTACTTATCGGGCACAAATAGAATAATTCTCATTTAACAAGCCAAAGTACTTATCGGGCACAAATAGAATAATTCTCATTTAACAAGCCAAAGTACTAATCAAGGCATCACATAGAATTATTCTCAATTAAACAAGCCAAAGTACTTATCGGGCACAAATAGAATAATTCTCATTTAACAAGCCAAAGTACTAATCAAGGCATCACATAGAATTATTCTCAATTAAGCAGCCAAAGTACTACGTGCGTGCATTCTTTTCAAAAGACTCTTTCCAAATAAAACTTCCCGATACTAACAACCGTAGTATCAAGTCCTATTCACCTTTCAAGACAAGTCACAATACCTTTTAGAAAATACAATTACCGCTTCTAAGTCAAGTGACTTCTTATTTAAAACCTTAAGCAATTGGTACCTTTAAAACAATTTGCCCTTCCTTAACACAAGTTATTTCTTTGCTTACTCTATTAGAAAACCATTCTCTTAACCTTCCATAAAGCCGTTATAACCGACTTCCCATAAAGCCGTTATAACCCTTTATGGTTTAGACCAACACGTTCATTTTATAACAAGAGACTTCTACTTTTGAAACCAAGTATTAAATACTTTCAAATAAATTCTCATAACTTTCAAAAATACAAATAGTCTCTTAACCTTAGAAAACAAGTGACTCCTTTTATTATAAAACCTTAGGCAATTAATGCCTTAAAACAAGTGGCCTTTTCACTAAAATCAAATCACTTATCTTTCCATAAAGCAAATATAACTAACTTCCCATAAAGCCGTTATATTCACTTTATACCTTAGCCCAAAACAATTTCCTATCGAGGACTTATACGTTTAAAACGGAACAAGTATCACATACTTTAAAACTCTTCAAGTCTCTTAACTTTAATAACACTTAAGACATCCTTTATACTTTCAAAGAAGTGAGTTAATCTCCCAACTCACCCGACTTGGCTATTCACAAACTAGTAAAGGATATCAAGGTGTTGTACGTCTACCGTACTACATACGTGCAACTAGTCATGCTCAAAGATAGGAAAAGTTCTACATAGAGTAGATCACACAACTACCTCTTAACTTCTAAGAGTAACAGGAAACATGAAATGATACCACCGGTATATTCCATACATAGAATCATGCCAAAGGAAGGAAGAGGTTCACATACCTCGCGACGATTGTCGACAAGTAGCAAAATGCTCCAAAGTACTTCAACCTTGAGCTATTCCATTCTTCAAGACCGAAGTTGCTCCTTGGCAACCTAGAGCCTCATAAAGACACCTCAATCCGATCCTTGATACCCTTAGAACCACACCAACAACTTTCCTTCAAACCTCCAATCCAAAACCTAGAAAGCCACTAGGTTTTCACTTTGCGACTAACCCGAAAACTATCTTTTTCCGAGATTTTTCTATTGAGATATGCCTACAATACACATAGGGACCTTGGTTTAAAGTGGGAAGATTATTGGATAACAAACAAAAAATTTTCTTGTGGGAAGCTAGCCTAACCCGAGAGCACCTCCTTGGATTCTTGAAATTCTTGGAAATTTTTCTAAGTGTCAAACTTGGTCTTGCTACTAGTAGTGTTATATAGAACCTTGGAGGGTCAAGATGCAAACAATTGGGTGGTTTGGATGATCTCTAATTAAAATATCAAGACTTAGGACCCTTTGACTTAGTCAATTTTGTCAAGCTAATTAATTGGAAGACTTAGTCATCCTAAGGCTATGGTCAATGACCATTTTGGCCATGCCTAAAATCGTCCAAGGCATCAATAAGGGGGGTGACAAGTGTCGCCCACCCATTCGTCACAATATTACGTTTTCCGACAATTTCATAATTCCGAGAAATTTTTACAAGTCTCCAATCTTAACACTGTGAGTTCTTACGTACGTTCTTACACCATGTCCTGTAAATACGGGGTGTAACAGTTTGTTTTCGGAATATTTGGGAGTTTTGGTGAAGATGGAAATAGGAAAAACGGAAAGGGGCTAGGTTTTATTTCTGAAATCGCATAGGCGTCGCGGCCCTTGCCTTCATGCGCCGCGGCGCGACCCTGATTTTTTTTTCTGCTCACTAGATTTTAGGCTCCGCGGCTCATTTGTCAAGCACTGCGACGCTAATTCCCTGATTAATCATTGTCGCTCACTGCCTCGTAGGCACCGCTGCCCTTCCTCTCTACGCCGCGACGCTTCACCTGATGAAAGTTTTTTCACTTACTTCCTCGTAGGCGCTAATGCTCTTCTCCAGGGCGCCGCGGCTCTTCACAAAAAAATTTCGTTTCTTCATCTTTCAGCAATTTCGACCCTTTGTCCCTCGGAGTTAGTCCTTATTTCACCTGCCATAAAAAAACACAAACCAAGAAGCACAAGACCGTGAGACTGTTCAAAAACAAAAAGAAACAAAATAAAATAAACTAAGATAACATAATTAAAACATTGGGTTTCTTCCCAATAACGCTGTCTTTAACGTCTTTTAGTCGGACGCTGATATATTCTTCATTCAAGGGGGTAGACTACCCTCACAACATAATCATTTCATGATTTCCCCTTTCTCTTTCTCCTTTTCTTTCTCCCTGCGCGATGTTCAGAGGGGTTCACCCCCTTTGCATCATCTGCCAGTTATATTGTCAGGTTCTTCACATTGTTTTGCTGTCAACCCAAGAGCATCAGTACTCTTGAAGCTTTTCTCAGAGATGGATGTTTCAACTATACCAATGGAAAACATTCATCACTTTCTCTCGGATCAGTGGTTGCCCTGAAGACGTTGAAGATCACTTATTCTTCCAGAACTCGGAGTTTTAATTCTCCTATCTCAACATCAATGAGTACTCTCCCTGTGGCTAATAAAGGTCTTCCAAGGATAATGGGCACTTCAACATCTTCTTTTATGTCAAGAATGATAAAATCAGCTGAAAAGATGAATTTACCCACTTTAACTAGCACATATTCTGTCATACCATGTGGATGTTTCAGAGAATGGTTTGCCAGCTGCAGATTTACTGTTGTAGGCTTAGCTTCGCCTACTCCAAGCCTATGAAACACATAGAGAGGCATCAGATTTATGCTGGCCCCCGAATCACACAAGGCTTGATTGCATTTAACATTCCCTATAGTGCAGGGTATAATGAAACTCTCTGGATCTCTCAACTTCTGGGGAAGTTTCTTTTGTAAAATTTCATTGCACTCCTCCGTCAATGTCACTGTCTCATACTCTGCTAGCTTCCTCTTTTAAAGAGGATATCCTTCATGAACTTGACATAACTAGGCATCTGCTCCAAGGCTTCAACAAACGGGATGTTTACATGCAACTTATTGAACACCTCTAAAAACTTCGAAAACTGTTTATCAAGAGATTTCTTCTGAAGTCTTTGAGGGTAGGGAATTTTTACTTGATATTCCCTTTCAAGTGTTGGTGGTGCCTTCTCTATAATAGGGTGGTCTTTAGTAATCCCCTCTTTCTCAAAGTCGGATGTCTCTCCCAACTCGTTCTACTTCTCAACTTGTGGTTGGGTTGCAGCCTACTCTATTTGTTTACCAATCCTCAAGGTGATGGCCTGATACTGCTCCTTCGGGTTCACAACTGTGTTGCTAGGCAGATTCCCTTGAGGTCTGTTGTTCAACATACTTGCCAATTGCCCCACTTGCGTCTCCAAATTCCTAATGGAGGATCTTATCTCTGTCATGAATTGAGTTTGAGAATTTGTGAGGGTTAATAATATTTCTCTCAATTCATCAGGCTTCTCTTGTGGAACTTGTGGCCAGAACTGCTGAGACGAGGAAGCTTGATTCATGGGCTATTGTGGATTGCTCTGTTGGTACTGCCCTTGGAACTGTGACTGTTGGCCTTGGTCATTCCTCAATGAAAAATTATGGTGATTCCTCCACCCAGGATTATATTTATTGGAAAATGGATTGTTGTGGGGCCTTTGAAAATTCTCAACTGCTTGACACTGAGCTTGGTCAATGGGAACATTATTTGGATTTGTGGTTGTGCACCTATATAACGTATGTGGACCTTCGCAAATTTCACAAATGAAAGGCATCTGAACTGCATTTATGGACACAATATTGTATTGTAATTGCTTCGTCAGTGAAGCAAATTTAGCAGTTAATGTTGTGGTAACATCTAATATATGGAGCCCAGCCACTTTCCTGTTGTTCGCTGATCTTTCATCCGATCACTGATGGTTGTTTGTGTCCATGTCTTCTAATAACTCGAGTGCTTCATTGGTAATCATGCTCATGAATGTCCCCCCTGCAGCAGCATCAATAATGGTACGAGTAGTACCACATAACCCGTTGTAAAAGTTGTGGACCAACATCCACTGTTCAATTCCATGGTGGGGACATTTCCTCTGCAGGTCCTTGAACTTTTCCCAAGCATCATATAAAGACTCCCCATAAAGTTGTTCATCTCTCCCCTTAAATTTTCGGCTTTTGATGGGGGAAAGAACTTGGTGATAATTTTTTGTGCCAAATCTTGCCAAGTGGTGATGGAATTTGCGTGGAGAGAGTTCAACCAACTTTTAGCTCGGTCCCTGAGTGAGAATGAGAAGAGCCTCAATCTAATGGCGTCATCAGTCACACCATTGTATTTGAATGTCGCACATAGTTCCAGGAAGTTTGCTAGATGCATGTGTGGATCTTCTAACGGCAATCACCAAACTGAACTGTTGCTTGAACCATGTGCAGGATCGCTGACTTGATTTCGAAATTATTGGCTTCTACAGCTGGTATCCTGATGCATGTCTACACCCCTGTAAATATTGGAAATACATAGTCCCTTAAGCTCATCTCTACAGGATGCTGGACTTGTCCCATGGCTACCGGTACCTCTTCATTCAACCCATTATGATTCTATTGATCTGCCATTGATAATGAATCAGCAATTCATTTATTCCTCTTATTCTGCTTACACGTTTTTTCAATCTCCATGTTTAGAGGGACAAGTGTGTCTGCTCCTCTTCTGCTTCGCATAAACAAAGCTACCTGAAATTGATCAAAACAAGACAAACAGATCAAGGTAAAATATGTTTAGAAAAGAAAAAAAACAAATTAGAAATAATATTGGTTATTTTGATATTGATAAAATTTCAGTCCCCGACAATTGCTCCAAAAACTTGTTGTGATTATTCTATATGCTTACGCAAGTGAACGTATCGTACTGTAGTAATAATCTCGGTAAGACCGAGTATCGTCCACAGAGACTGAATTATCAATTACCGATTAACGAACTTTTGGTTTCTATTTGGTAAACGTTAATGAGTGTTTGTTTCTTAAACTAAGAACTACAACTAAACAATAAGTAAGAATAAACTAAGGATGATAATACTTAGGGTTTAAATCAGTTATGAAGGTAATTAGGTCTTCCAATCTCCTCAACTATCCACTCAATCACTTGTTAATGCAAGACTAATGATTCTTCTCCTTATTAAGATAGTTGGTTAACAAAGATGTTTTATATTCCGGTTAAGACATAAAAACTCATCCTAAATGAGAATTTTTTATATTTCTATGATAAATTCTATCACGTATGAGGATTAAGATCAATAACCTAAATACTACACAGGCAATCGTGATAATGTATGTTCAAGATTAAACTTATGTCTAAACAACTATAGCATATTCAAATCTCCATTTTCAGATCTCGATTTGAAATCATATAAGTTATGAGAATTAATAGCCAGTTATAACACAAGTTTAATAGATCTTAATAGACGAACAAGAAATCACAAATAATGCATTAAGTTATGAAAGAATTTCAAGTGATTCGAAGGAAAACCATAATAAAAGTTATTAGCTCATAGACATGCTAAGAACTAATCAACAATATCCAACATAAACTGAATTAAAGTAAAGAAAAAAATAACTTGAACAATAGACGTCTCTAATTGTGTTCTATGTCTCCATTCTTGCCTCCAAAGGTATGATATGAGATCCGATAATTCCTAAAATTTGTTCTTAGGGATTATATACTGAGAAATCTTGTTTTGGACCATTGTACCCTTGTTAAAATTTAGAAATTCTCGGTCAAAAGACATCGTCAGCGTCGTGGCTCACCTGCCAGGCGTCGCGGCGCTGCTTACTAATTTTTGTTGTCGGGTAACATAGCGTCGCGGTGCCTTTGACAGTAAATTCCTCCAGCTTTTTGGTTGCCTGGCGCCTCGGCTCTCTATTTTGGTGTCGTGGTTCTTCAGCGCCGCGACCCTTGCTAAATTACGCCGCAACTCTTCGACTTTTCTCTTCGGATCTTTGCCAAATTTCTTCTATGCTTCTCGGGACTTCGTTGACCGTTTGCTTCGGACTAGGTTGTGCATTATTATCCTCCTGAATTCGCCTTATCCTGTTTGAGTCACTTACAACCTGAAAACACAAAACAAGACGCATAATATTGTACAAAACAACTAAAAGACATATAAAATACACCCTAAAACAGACTCTAAAATAGTACTTAAATGGACTTAACAATTGTTCAGCACACAAAGATCTTCTCACAATCAGAATGCAACGAACACTGAAATGTAGAATAATCAACTCTGTATGACCACTATGACTCATTGTCTACCTAAATTACTTAATCTCCTTGTTGAAACACATAATGAGATAGATATTCCTGATGATGACGAACCTACAACAAAGCTATGTTAGATATTGATTCGCAGTTATGACAAGAAGCCATGAAATCTGAGATGGAATCGATGTACATCAATCATGTTTGGAACTTGGTTGATTTTCCAACCGGGGTTAGAATCCATTGGATACAAATGAGTCTTCAAGAAGAAGATTGATGCATATGGTAAGGTAAAGACTTATAAGGCAAGATTGGTGGCTAAAGGTTATATAATCAACGGCCTTGGGTCGATTATGATGAAACATTTTCACCTATTGCGAAAATTAAGTCCATTCGGATTTTACTTGCAATAGTCGCATACTATGATTATGACATTTGACAAATGGATGTTAAAACTGCTTTTCTCAATGGTAACCTAATTGAGGAGGTGTTTATGATACAACCTGAGGGTTTTACATCCAATACTAAGCCCAAAGAAATATGCAAGCTACAGAAGTCCATTTATGGACATAAGCAAGCCTCACGGAGTTGGAATATTTTATTTGACAAAGAAATCAATCGTTTGAATTTGTTAGAAGAAAATAAGATCCTTGCGTTTATAGTAAGCGCAAGGAAGGGAGTATTGTCTTTATTGTTATATATGTAGATGTCATATTAATAATGGGAGACAACAAGTGTTACACCCCGTAAGTCCAGGACATGTATAAGAGAATGTACGTAAGGAAACAAGACTTGGAAATTAGTACGAAAGGAAGAATTGTTTTTCCGACGGAAAATCTTCCGAAGGTCGGAAAGGAAAAATGTTCGTTATTGAGAATTGGATTCTCAAAATGCATTATTTGAAGAGTAAGGAACTTATTAATATTGTGGAAATTTATTTTTACGGATTTGGTCACGTGGGGCCCACCCGAGGAATTTTACGTTTTGTGGGGCCCACGAGGGTTACGGAATTTTATGGACGAATGAGAGGGTGACACGTGGCACCCCCATAAGTGGTCTTGGTCGAATTAGAGGAGGGGTATTTTGGTCATTGAACCTCTTGGAAGATAAGTCTTCAAAGCTTGACATAATTGACTAGTCAACTTGCCACTTAGGCTTGATCCATGTGATTTTAATCCAAGCCTCACATTTGTTTAAGTCTAAGCCCTCCAATATGTTTTATATTCACTACACTAGTGCAAGACTAGCTTTTTACACTTAGAAAAATTAGAGAACCTTGTGTTCTTCCATAGTTGCTCTCGGGTTGCTCATCTCCCACACTAGAAAAATTTGTAGTTTTGATCTATTGTTCACCAAGACTTTAACCCAATGTTCCTAAGGGTGTTGTAAGGTTATCTCAATAGAAAGATTTCGGAAAAACGGAGTTTTCACGTTAGTCGCAAGGCGGAAACTATGGGAGTTCTTCAACTTTGAAGTTGGAACTTGAGGATGGGTTCTTCATAGGCCTCTAAGGAGTGCTTGGAGCGGATTTGAACTTAAAGAAAGGAGCTAAGAATTTCTAAGGCGACTTTGGATCTTGGAAATTTTAAGGGCTTGGAAAGGTATTAATTTTGTCGTTTTAGTAAGTTAAGACTTACTTATTGTTGTAGCTATGGATCTTAGCAAGCATGTGTTATATAGTATGAAGTTTGATATGTTTATTGGCTATTGGAACCCTAATCCAAATCTAGCATGTTTAACTTTAAGATTTCAATTCTAGTCGATTATTAGTCTAAGCGTGCATGTTGTATAAAGAAGGAAATTGTAGTTGTTGAAGTTGTTTAGACTATATAACATGTTAGACCTTAGAACTTGGAATTTGTAAGAAGGATTGAAAAAGACCTAGTGTTGTTCTAGAGGTTGGCGAGAATGGCTTTTGGCATATTCACTATTTCGTATGAATTGTGGGCGGAATTTTACACGTATTGTAAGGCGTGTAATCCCCTGTTTGGTTGTTGTTTGGAGCCTTAAATGTGGCTTGTTGGTTATTGTATTTGGCCTTGAAAAAGGTGGCAAAGTGAGTAGAAACAAAGGAAGTCTTTTAGATTTTCCGTAGAATTAGAGACTAAATACTTAGTATTATTCTACATAGAGACTAGAAGTTGATAGCCTTGTTGTGACCATTATAGGTTGACACTTCTACGTGCAGCGTATTCGGCTTAGCTTGTGGATATTAGTAAAAGGTATGTGAACTATCTCCTCTTCTAGCATGATTCCTTAAGATAAAGAAAGTAAGTTCTACTCCGAATGATCCATTCCTTGCTTGTATTTGGATTGCCTAAAATAGAATTTGTTCTATGTACTTCCGAGTGTACTTTGATGTTTAAATTGTAAGTAGTATAATCCATTTCCTTAGGGAAGTTTGGATTCTTAAAAGTGAAGGTATTTTTCTTAAAGTACATAGAGACTTGAAAAGGAAGTGGTTTCCAAATCTTTTGGCTAGTGCCTTAGTTCTAAAACCTAAAGGTCATTATAATGACTTTAGGGGAGTCAAATGAGTGATTTACTTAGTTGATTTAAAAGAGGAGAAATGACATGATTTAAGAGAAGTAACTTGCGTTAAGGGTGAAGTTACTTGAGGTTTAAAAAGTGGAAGAAAACTTGTTTTCTAACTATTAAGAGACTTGAAGTATTTTGAAAGTTAAGAACTTGTTTTGTAAGTATGTGATACTTGGTTTTAATAGTATAAGTCTCTTGGTTATTGAAGGAATGGATACGTCTAAAACCATAAAGGGTTATAACGGCTTTATGGGAAGTTGGTTATAACGGCTTTAGGGAAGGTTTTGAAAGTTGTCTATTTTGATTAATCGGCATAAGTTGCCTAGATTGTGAAAATTTAGAGTTACTTGATTTCAAGCTTTGAAATGAGTTTTCTAAAAGTGTAGTAACTTACTTTGAAAAATAGACACGCCTTGATACTACGGGTGTTAGTATCTTGGGGCTTTACATAGAAAGGAGGCTTTTATAAAAGAATGTACGTATGTAGTACTTTGACTTGTTAAAAGAGAATGATTCTATGTATGCCTTGATTAGTACTTTGGCTTGATAAATTGAGAATTTGTCTAAGAGTGCCTTGATAAGTACTTTGACTTGTTAAAAGAGAATTATTCTATGTATGCCTTGATTAGTACTTTGGCTTGATAAATTGAGAATTTGTCTAAGAGTGCCTTGATAAGTACTTTGACTTATTAAAAGAGAATTATTCTATGTATGCCTTGATTAGTACTTTAGCTTGATAAATTGAGAATTTGTCTAAGAGTGCCTTGATAAGTACTTTGACTTGTTAAAAGAGAATTATTCTATGTATGCCTTGATTAGTACTTTGGCTTGATAAATTGAGAATTTGTCTAAGAGTGCCTTGATAAGTACTTTGACTTGTTAAAAGAGAATTATTCTATGTATGCCTTGATTAGTACTTTGGCTTGATAAATTGAGAATTTGTCTAAAGTGTGCCTTGATAAGTACTTTGACTTGTTAAAAGAGAATGATTCTATGTATGCCTTGATAATTTATTTGGCTTGATAAATTGAGAATTTGTCTAAGTGTGCCTTGATAAGTACTTTGGCTTGTTAAAGAGAATTATTCTAAGTGTGCCTTGGTAAGGACTTTGGCTTGTAATTAAGGATTTGCCTATGTGTGCTGGAAATAGCCGGTTTTGTGCTATTATTATATCGATCGTTTGGTCATTCCGGGTTTGTAACATTGCATCATTCCGTGGATTTGCTACCCACGATGCGAGGAATACCTCACGCGAGTCCGTAGGGCTTATGCGGGTGAAATAGTCCCGTGCGGGCGCTCCAAATATCACGAGGAATACCTCATGCGAGTCCGTAAGGGCTTATGCGGGTGAAATAGTCTTATGTGAGGAATACCTCATGCGGGTCCGAAAGGGCTTATGCGGGTGAAATAGTCCCATGCGGGCGGGTCCAGCCTATGCGAGGAATACCTCACGTGGGTCCACGCGACCTATGCGGGTGAAATAGTCCCAGGAATAGGATTGCTAAATGATACTGCGGGCGGATGGTCCTGCTTGATCATGAGCTTCCTAGTTTATATTGTAAGGATACTACTGTTTACTCTCATTGTTAGTAAGGCACAATGTGTTGTATTTTGATTATCATATATGTCCCGGTTGTTTGTGTTACCCTATGGTCATGCTTTTACGAGGTGGGATTCCGGGGCATGGGACCACGAGGTATTGAGGACACAGGTGTGTCTTGGTGTTCATGTATGCTTATTGGTGTTATTACATCATGATCGCCGGTGAGGAAGGATTCCACGCATGATTGATATTATGGGTGCGAGACCACGGTTATATTGAGTAATGACTTTGAGGCCTACGTCCCGACTTGATATGACCGCTATGTGTTATGCATCGTAGGTTGGATATCATACATGTCTCTGTGTTATTTAGATCGCTATGATTTTATTACGAAGATTTCATCGCTCACATACTTGGTACATTCTTCGTCTCGACCTCGCCCGGAAGTGCGTTCATGCCGCAGGTTTAGGTACGCAGTTCGATGATCGGCAGGTGTAGGATCCTGCTCAGGGTTTTGGATAAGCTCCTTCTATTCCGGAGTTTATCTTTGGTATATGTCCTTCAAGATGTGCTTTGTATAGTTTTGGGTACGGCGGGGCCTTGTCCGTCATAGTTCGCTTTAACTCCTGCAGGTCCGTATTCATATGTGGATTGGACTCGTATGCGGTGTAGTGTCTTTTGTTTATGTATATATGGCAGCCTTGTCGGCTTTGCCCTTGCACGTACGTTTGTTTTAAAAAAAAATGAGGTGTTATTTCAGTTCCGCAGCTTACTTGTATTGTTAAGGTAGAAGGGTGCCCAGGTAGGGCACCAGTCACGGGCCCGGGGTTCGGGTCGTGACAACAAGACTCTCATGCAATCAGTTAAGGAATGGTTATCCAGCACCTTCGTGATGAAGTACTTGGGTGAAACCTGCTACATTCTTGGAAATAGGATCTATAGAGATAGATATAATAGATTGTTGGGGCTGTTACAATCCATATACATAGACAAAGTGCTAATACGATTCTCTATGGAAAACTCCAAGAAGGGAGGTCTTCCTATGGGTCAAGGCATCAAGTTATCAAAGAAGGATAACCCTTCTACTGTTGCAAAACTTGAACGCATGAAGATAATCACATATGCTTCAGCTATAGGATCAATCATATATGTCATGACTTGTATGAGGCCATATGTATCCTATGCACTTAGTATGACTTGTAAATTCCAGTAGAATCCTGGGGAAGAACACTGAAAAGCAGTCAAGAGTAGTCTTAAGTATCTTAGACAAACTAACGAATATTTCTTAGTCTATAGTCGACAAGAGAAGCTAGTGGATACTGGGTACACTGATGCTAGATTCCAGACATATTGATGGCTTCAAGTCTCAGTCTGGATATACCTTTATTTTCAATGGTGGAGCAGTGAGTTGGAAAAGTTCCACGCAAGCAACAACTGCTGATTCGACAACTGAAGTCGAGTACATTGCTAGATCAGAAGCTGGTAAAGAAGTTGTCACGATATCTGAGTTTCTGAAGGAACTAGGGGTTGTTCCAAGTGACATTTATCCAATAATGATTCATTGTGATAACACTGGTGCGATTGTGCAAGTTAAGGAACCAAGATCAACAAATAGAAACAAGCATGTACTAAGGAAATACCACATACTCAGGGAGATTGTGGAAACTGAAGAAATAAAATTAGACTATGTTCCACAGATGATACTCTAGCTGACCCATTTACTAAACCATTAAGCTTAGTTAAGCATAATGATCATTTTGAAAACATGAATATTAGATACATTGGAGATTGGCTCTAGGTCAAGTGGGAGATTGAAAGTATGCATGTCCTGGAGACAATTATTATTAGGGACAAATGTACTTGAACACATTCATATTATTAATAAGATTAATATATTTATGGCATTTACAATTATTGAATTATTATTTGATTATTTATAATTATTCATTAATATGCATCTCTTGATCTTACATTGTCATTAATAGAGTGAGTTATTGATGATAGAGTGTAACTCTCAAAATAGTCTCGACTATTAATCATCAAGAATGGGATATCGATGATATGTTATAAGTCGACATGTGGTCTGCATCACATTCATGGAGAACATAATATGTCTCACCTGCTATGAGTAATGGTTACTAGTGATGGATACATGAATACTTTTGGAAAGTATTGGTACACCCTGCTGATAAACTATTTATTATATATGTCTAGAGTGTTATCAGTGTGTGGGAGATAAATGTTCTTTAACTTGAGGTCAATATGCACCTTGTTTACAGAGTAATATACTTTGACTCTATCCTAATCTAAATATCCTTATAGGATAATATACGGCTTGTATTTGGTGCATTATGATGTAAACTAAGATGGTAATTGGACCAAGAATAGGATTCATTCCTCAATTGGATATTTGAGAGAGCACTCAACTTCTCAATGATATTAGGTCGACCAAGTCATTGTCCATTGCAAGAGACATATTTAGAATATGGTCTAGTTATGAAATAAAGTGATCACGTCATTTAGATAGACACATGGAAAATATTAAGTTTGATCGAGTGTGTCGTGAATGAAAGGAGTTCACATATGGACCTTAATTGGATTTGTGTCAATATATGAAGGCCTATAGCGTCATACTCTATAGATTATCTCTTTGATATAAGGGTATATTGAGAAAGTATTAAATGTTTGATTTGGAATCGAGATATTTAAATTGATAATAACTATGGGATAATTTCTATTTGATGGAAATTATTTAATTAAGTCAAAATTGAATTTTAGATTTAATTAAACGTGCTGAATATATTAACGAAACGAGACGTAAGGCACTGTGGCGCCTACTAGGTTGAACCAAGGCACCGACATGGCAGTGTGCCTAGTCTGACTGGCCCACTGCACCTCGTTTTTGGGCCAGGCTTAGAGCCTAACCCTAATCCAGTTTTGACCTAAAATTAGCTATATATAGAACACTAACATCATTGATATTAGACTAATATTCTATTAAAGAATTCTAGACTTAGAGTTTAGAATAAAACTTTGTCAAACCTCTGCCAAAATTTTCTGACTTTCTTGACAGAGGAATACACTATAGCAAGGTGCTTGCAATCGAAGGAAACAATCGTGTGTTCACCCTTAGTAAAGATTCCAGATTATATAACCTATAAGTGTTCTTGTTTAAGTTTTACTTTAAATGTTTCGATTGTCATATGAACATACCAGAAGACATTTTGGGTAAGTAAATAAAATTTTAAACTTCCGTTGTGCCATACTTATATATATTTTGAACCCAACAAAACCTACATAGAGTCTCGATTATCTCATTCATTTCTCACTTTTAAAAACCTCAGGCAGCTCTGAATTCTCTCTCAAAGTTCTTCCATGGTTTCCTAATCATCCAAGCCAAGTTTTGGAAGTAATTAAAATAAATATTTCACCGGTGAATTCGTGGGTTAGTCTTCTTCTTCTCCTACCTCTTGTTGTTGAGTTGGAGACTTGGTTGATGAAGGTTAAGTGTGCTAAAGAGCTGAGTTTTGGTGTTTGAGGTAAGTTCTACATTCTCATTCACGTATATGAATATATACAAGTTATGGTTTGTTGTTGAGAAGATCTAACAAGGTATTGATTAGAAATTGTAGGGTTGTATTGTGTGGGCTGATTTTTATGAGCTTTACACTATTAACTGAAGTTGTAAATACATGGAAAGCATCATGGTGATGAGTAGAGATGATGATGAAAGTTGTTGTGCTAAGATATATTGAATTAGAACCATGAATGAACCTGTGAAGTTGCGTACATAAGTTGCTCGATAAAAAGTCCAAATGAACTTCCTTATAGAACATGAAGTCGATATTGATACCAATCATCTATGTAATATAGATAATCATTGGTAGAAGGTGCGAGGCACGTGAGATGGTGTAGCTTCGTGAATGAGGTATGTAAAGCTTACTTCTCTCTTATTTTTGGCATGGTCAATAATGAAACGATGATTACGAGATAAAATTCGATAAACACTCTACTCTTAGTCCTTAAGAAGATACTTGTTATTTCCTATAAATGTGTTGTGATGTATTACCCATCCATTGTCGAGGTTATATATTTATTCCAATGCACTTTTTGATGTCAATAAAAATCAGCTCCTCATTATTTCCAGAAAGTTAAGCTAAGAATGTGATCTATAGTTCTTATGGATTAATTTGAAAGAGTAAAAAGTGATGTGTTAAACCTCATAAGGATGTCAGAGGTGTAACGACCTTACGTCACTCTGATGAGTTTAAAAAAGTACTTGGCAATCCTTGAGAGATCATCCCTTCGTGTTCGTGCCCCACGGTCTAATATATCTATGCATGTATTATATATCAATATTACCCTCAGAGACCTATGACATTATATACGCAGTAATACATATATGAGATTAATGATATTGCCCACAGAAGGCTATGACACTATTGCGCAGTTTATACAGATATTATATTGATAATACTGCCCACAGAGGCCTACGACATTATATATACGTGATTATATTTTATTTATGCATAGTCTGGCCCACAAAGGCACTCATAGTACATGTTGTTTCACTATTGCTCTGCCTTATAGCTATGCATTTAGTTATACTTTTAGCTTATGTTTCATTTACAGTGTTGCACTTGTTTATAGTTTTAGCCTTACATATTCAGTACATCTTTCGTATTGTTGTCCCTTTTGTCGGGGGACACTGTATTTTATGCCCGCATGTACAAAAATATAATTGTATGAGCCTTCTCAGTAGGATTACTATTCAGTATTGGCTTGGAGCACTTCCCTTTCTTCCGGAGTTACTGTCTGAGTATGGGTATGCATCTATATATACTTATTATGGGTAAGTCGGGGCCCTGTCCCAGCCTGATTATTGTTATATGACTCTTAGAGGCTTGTAGACTAGTGGGTCATATGTTGTCATTGTGTATGGCCTGCCGACCTTCTTTTCAGTCTGATAATAATGTTGTTGTGGAATTGCTAGCCTTCTGAGATTAGCTGTGGCCTGGTCACCCTTATAATATATGTACACATGTTGGTTCTGTTGTCATTTATTTATATTGTTAATTTCAGTTTCATTTGTGATTGTCATTCTGAGGCCTTCTTGGCCTAGACAGATATATATTCACGCTATGATATATAGGTGGTACACTCGGGGCATTCAAACATTGAGTCTGACTCCCACTGGGGTGTGATGATTTGACAGAAAAGACCAACAAGAACCAACAAATAAAGGAAAAATCTAAAGAAACAAAGACTAATAGTGACAAAGAAAAAAGGAAGGATACCTAACACATGAACAAAATATGAAGGAATGAAGAAAGAAATTTTGGAAAAGCTCATGTTTTACCCATTGATTCTAGGAATCACAAGAGCGATCAACAAGATATTGCTCAGAGTCAAAGGAATGATATTTCTACTGACTTAAGTGGTAGAAGCAGAAATAGATAAAATCAAGAAATGTCAAAGCTAAATATTCAACTTCTCAAAAAGGAAAAGACAAATGTCTTAGGCAAAGTGTGTCACGACCCGACCCCGGGACCGCGGCTGGTGCCCTACCTGGGCACCCTTACAGGTAAACATCAGAGAAAATCAGCGGAACATACATGAAACTTATAAATAACACAACAGAAGTAAAACAACAGGTTAGCCGATAGGGCTACCTTCCTGGACATAATATATATACAACCGAAGCAGTTGCCTCCTTTCATTTACAAACTGACCCAATATAGGTGACTACAGACCTCTAAGAGTTTTAACATAACCACTGTGGCGGGACAAGGCCCCGCCGTACCCCTGAATATACATAGCCATGACAACTCCGGAATCATTGGAGCCATCTCAGAATCTGAACCAGCATCCTAAACTCGCGGATCCACAATCGTGTACCTAAACTGCGGACATGAACGGCCCGAAGAAGTCGATCAACAGTGCGAATATGGAAGCGAAATAACGTCTGATGCAGATCATAACTGTACAAAAGAATGACAAGGACAAGTATAAAAATACATACCAGATCCTGCCGTGTCATTACCACTTATGAACTTAATTTCACATCAATATCCTTTTTCCATTCCATTAAGAGTTATAGCCATATCTTACGTACTTACTTAGGAGAAGTCATTAAGTTCATTTCTGTCTAACTTACTTATCTTTCATAACATAGTCCGGCCCCCTACGGAGGGACACATATACTACCCGGCCCAAACTGGGACGCGATCAAGTCACACCAATATCAAAGCATGCGTGGAATCCCCATCACCGCCGACACTAAAAGTGTAAAACATAACCATGGGTCTCACGCCCATAATATCCATCAAAAACAGTGGTATAACGTCTTGGGGCTTGCCCGCCATTTATACTCTTACCCGGAGAAGGTGGTAAGCGGTATAACGTCTTGGGGCTTGCCGCCATTTATACTCTTACCTCGAGAAGGTGGTATAACGTCTTGGGGCTTGCCGCCATTTATACTCTTACCCTATCTCGGCCGGTCGTCAAACAACACATAAAGCGGGTGGTACATCGTCTTGGGGTTTATCCTCACTTATACTCTTACCACGGAGAAGGTGGTATAACGTCTTGGGGCTTGCCGCCATTTATACTCTTACCCTATCTCGACCGACCATCATACATAACATAAGCCCTACCGCTTATCATACATAACATAAGCACCACCAAACTACCATACATAACATAAGCACTACCGACTTATCATACATAACATAAGCAAGTTAAGAAATCCCTAACTTCTTATTAGCTTGTTCATATACACTCTCATTTTGTTTACTTAAGGCACTAACATGTCATTATAAAATCCGAATTTAACCCAACGTACTACGTGTAGTTACTCTTTAAAATGATTCTCTTTCAAATAAAACTTCCAAGATACTAATAACCGTAGTATCAAGTCATATCTACTCTTCAAGACAAGTCACAATACTTTTTAGAAATACAATTAAAGGCTTCTAAATCAAGTGACTTCTTTCTTTGAAACCTTAAGCAATTGGTACCTTTAAAACAATTTGCCCTTTCTTTATTTCAAATCATTTCTTTGCTTACATTACTGAAGAAAACCATTCTTTAAAATCTTCCATAAAGTTGTTATAACCAACTTCCCATAAAGTCGTTATAACTCTTTATTTCTTAGACACATTCATTCACTTGGATAACCAAGAAACTTATACTTCAATTCAAATTACATAGCTTTCAAAATACTTCAAGTCTCTTAACTTTTAGGAAAACAAGTTTCTTAACTTTTAGAATGGCAAGAAATCAATACTTTCCAAATCAAGTATTCTATACTTTTAAATCAATTCATTTCTCCCTTTAAGAATCAAGTCCCATAACTTGAAAAATAAAGTCCCTTAACCTTTTAACAAAATTTGAGGTCCATAGTCTTAAAACTTCATACGTAAATTCTTATAAATTAAGTAACATATACTTGGTGCGTTGTGAATAAGTTATACTTATTTATAACTATCTTAATCAAGTAGCCATGATCTAGAAAATGTAATACAATTTTGTCTTATCTTAGTTTCTATGCAGATGGAGAATTCTACTTGTTTTAACATAATTAATTGTCATTACATTTTCCTTTATTAACGCCTGATGGCTTGTTCGATACTTATTTTCATTCGTGCCGTAAATTAGCCAAGTCAACTTGGCTCCAAATACCTCCTAACGACTCTTACCAACATCCCCCATAAGACTTGGTAAGAACTTAGGATAACTTAGACATAACCTTTACGTAGAGTAAATCAACATACATACCTCTTAACTTCTAAGAGTAGAAGGAATCATGAAATAGTACTACACGTATATTCCATACATAGAATCATGTCAAAAGAAGGAAGAGGTTCACATACCTCGCGACGATTATCGACAAGTAGCAAAAAGCTCCAAAGTACTTCCACTCGAGCTATTCCATTCTTCAAGTAGGATACGCTATACTTAGTACTTCAACCTATCATGGTCACAATCGTCCATTAACCTCTTACTTCAAACGTAGAATATTCTAAGTGCTAAGTCGCCAAATTCTACGGAAAATCGGACAGCACTTCCTTTGTTTCTACTTACTTTGCCACCTTTTTCAAGGCCGAATACAATAACCAAACAGCCCCAATTGGCTCACAATTTAGAAAGTAGTCCAATACAAATGAAAAACAAACTAAAAGTCCAAATTCGGCCACTCGAGTTCAACCTTACCAATTCTTATCAAATTTCCAATTACAATCCGAATTGGTAGCATAATAAGATATCAAGTCGCGTTTGGTTATAACTACCATAATCTTCAAGTCAATAACATGCGACGATTCTAACAACGATTAAATTGAAATCCAACTTAACATGGCTTATATTACATTTTCGGTTCCAAGGCTACAATCAATCCATAATCCTTATAAACTTCTACATACCAACTTCATGTTGTCAACATGTAAAACTAACAACAACACAAAAATATATAATCTTGTAACATCTTAAAGGACAAGATTATACCTTAACGATTTCAATCCAATCTTCAAATCCGTAGTCGTTCCTTAGCAACCTAGAGACTCTCCAAGATACTTCAATCCGCTACTTGAGACCCTTAGACCCATGCCAACAATTTTCCTTCAAACTTCCAACCAAAACCTAGAAAAGCCATTAGGTTTTCACCTTGCGACTAATACGAAAACTCTCTTTTTCCGGGATTTTTCTATTGAGATATACTCACAATACACTTAGGAACCTTGGTTTAAAGTGGGGAGATTATTGGACAACAAACAAAAATTTTTCCCTTCTTCTTGAACCCAACCCGAGAGCATCCCCCTCTCTTGTTCTTCAATTTGTGAAATTTTAGCTAAGTGTGGAACTCTTGTCTTGCTACTAGTATTATATAGGGACATGGAGGGTCAAAGTGTGCACAAATGGTTGGCTAGGATGAGGTCTTAACAAAAATCAAGACTAATTGTCCCCTTGACTAAGTCAAACATGTCAAGCTTTCAAGTTGCAAGACTTGTCTTGCTAACAAAGGTCCAATGACCCTTTAGCCCTTGCAAAAATCGTCCAAGGCATTTTCTAAGGGGGGTGACACGTGTCGCCCTCCCATTCAAATCAACAAAACGTTTTTCGACAATTTCATAATTCCGATAAAATTTTACAAGTCTCAAATCTTGATACCTCTGAGTTCTTACGTACGTTCTTGAAACATGTCCTTTAAAATACGGGGTGTAACATTCTTCCCCCCTTAGAAACATTCGTCCTCGAATGTTCTTTCGGAGTCAAACTTATAATTAGCGACATAGTTCCCTTTCACAACCCCGACATACCATCAATGCCACACATGGCCCTAATACCTTGCACACGCATACCCATCCATCACAAGCCCAAAAGAGGTTACCTTTTCGTACTTCCAACTCATACTAGCATACATACATAACTTCCATACCGATTCTGGCCTCAAATCTTTGGAGTAACTCTATAAAACGATATAAGGCCATTTAAACTTTCATGACTGGTTAGGTGGGCAGCGTCCACGAACTCAGAAACAATTAACTAGACTTGGGCTAGCGCCTCGTGACCGCCACGTGGCGGAACTACTACCAACTGATCCCACTCCATTCCGGGATATGGGAGACCAGAATGTGTCCTCGACCCTACTCAGCGTCGCACTTAACTCTTATCCTTGGTCTGACTTAAAATCTTATTGCCAGAGAAAGCCTTATACATCTAAGGTCTCGGCAGTTATCAACATTCTTAGGCTCGCAATTTCCATGCTCCAAACCTACCTTACCAATCCCCCAATAATGGGTATAAAAACTTCGCATAAAACCATAACCGTATTTGTCTCGATCACAACAACCATTACTTACTCTATACAGCCTCATCCGTATAATTCTCTTAAGCATACTACGCAGCTTAATCTATTAA
Source organism: Przewalskia tangutica (assembly GCA_029844215.1). Taxonomy (NCBI): domain Eukaryota; kingdom Viridiplantae; phylum Streptophyta; class Magnoliopsida; order Solanales; family Solanaceae; genus Przewalskia; species Przewalskia tangutica. Next base: position 20,480,989 of record CM056718.1, read on the forward strand.
CATGACATTCCGTTAGATTCCTTAATATGGCTTCTTAAGGGTTCACTACCCTATCAGACAACTCATCTTTTCCCAATTATCTCGAAATAAAACACAAAACCTTGGCGAAAATTCATTAACTATTCCATACCTTCCCGGTATCTAGTTAGTCTTTACCGATTCCTGGTAATCTAAAATCATTTTAGGCAACACGCGTCGACCCTCACATAACTCCGTATAGATGTATGTCACAATACCAACTATACTATAATCATTACCAACGGATACGCAATCCATAGTCATTTCTGAGTCACCGCTGCCGCTTCTCGGCTGCAATCAACATAACTCGTTAGGGAGGGGCGACCACAACAACACACTCTATCGCACGATCTCGAGTGAGAAGAATGAAACCAATCCTAAATGTCCTGCAGCCTCACGATTATAGATGTGGTGCACAACACACCGATAATCAAGACTCTACTAGACACGGTCGATGGACACTTTCAGAGGACTAATCGCTCGATACCACTTTTGTCACGACTCCGACCGGGACGCGGTGGTGCCCTACAGGCACCACTACGAGTAAACATCGAGAAAATCAGCGGAACATACATGAAACTTATAAATAACACAAAGTAAAACAACAAAGTTAGCCGATGTGGCTACCTTCCCGACATAATATATATACAACCAAGCGGTTGCCTCCTTTCATTTACAACGACCCAATATAGGTGACTACGGACCTTAAGAGTTTTAACATAACCATTGTGGCGGACAAGGCCCCGCCGCACTTCGAATATACATAGCCATGGCAACTCCGGAATCATGGAGCCATCTCGAATCTTGAACCAGATCCTAAACTCGCGGATCCACAATCAAGTACCTAAACTGCGACATTTAACGCACTTCGAAGGGGTCGATAACATGTACGAATATGGAATGTAAATAACGTCAAGAAATGATCATAAGCTGCATAAAAGAATGACAAGGACAAGTATAAAAATACATACCGGATCTCGCCGTGTCATTACCACTTATGAACTTAATTTCACATCAATATCTTTTTCCATTCCATTAAGAGTTATAGCCATATCTTACGTACTTACTTAGGAGAAGTCATTAAGTTCATTTCTGCCTAACTTACTTATCTTTCATAACATAGTCCGCCTCACGGAGGACACATATACTACCCGCCCAAACCGACGCGATCAAGTCACACCAATATCAAAGCACGCCGTGGAATCCCCATCACCGCCGATACCTAAAAGTGTAAAACATAACCATGGGTCTCACGCCCATAATATCCATCAAAACAGGTGGTATAACGTCTTGGGGCTTGCCTCATTTATACTCTTACCGGAGAAGGTGGTAAGCGAGTATAACGTCTTGGGGCTTGCCTCATTTATACTCTACCGGGAGAAGGTGGTAAAGCGGTATAACGCCTGGGCTTGCCTCATTTATACTCTTACCCGGAGAAGGTGGTATAACGTCTTGGGCTTGCCCTCATTTATACTCTTACCCTATCTCGAGGTCGTCAAACAACACATAAAGCGGGGTACATGCGTCTTGGGGGTTTATCCCTCACTTATACTCTTACCCTGGAGAAGGTGGTATAACGTCTTGGGGCTTGCCCCTCATTTATACTCTTACCCTATCTCGACCGACCATCATACATAACATAAGCCCTACCGGCTTATCATACATAACATAAGCACCACCAGCTTACCATACATAACATAAGCACTACCGACTTATCATACATAACATAAGCAAGTTAAGAAATCCCCTAACTTCTTATTAGCTTGTTCATATACACTCTCATTTTTGTTTACTTAAGGCACTAACATGTCATTATAAAATCCGGGAATTTAACCCAACGTACTACGTGCCGTTACTCCTTTAAAATGATTCTCTTTCAAATAAAACTTCCAAGATACTAATAACCGTAGTATCAAGTCATATCTACTCTTCAAGACAAGTCACAATACTTTTTAGAAATACAATTAAAGGCTTCTAAATCAAGTGACTTCTTTCTTTGAAACCTTAAGCAATTGGTACCTTTAAAACAATTTGCCCTTTCTTTATTTCAAATCATTTCTTTGCTTACATTACTGAAGAAAACCATTCTTTAAAATCTTCCATAAAGTTGTTATAACCAACTTCCCATAAAGCCGTTATAACTCTTTATTTCTTAGACACATTCATTACTTGGATAACCAAGAAACTTATACTTCAATTCAAATTACATAGCTTTCAAAATACTTCAAGTCTCTTAACTTTTAGGAAAACAAGTTTCTTAACTTTTAGAATGGCAAGAAATCAATACTTTCCAAATCAAGTATTCTATACTTTTAAATCAATTCATTTCTCCCTTTAAGAATCAAGTCCCATAACTTGAAAAATAAAGTCCCTTAACCTTTTAACAAAATTTGAGGTCCATAGTCTTAAAACTTCATACGTAAATTCTTATAAATTAAGTAACATATACTTGGTGCGTTGTGAATAAGTTATACTTATTTATAACTATCTTAATCAAGTAGCCATGATCTAGAAAATGTAATACAATTTTGTCTTATCTTAGTTTCTATGCAGATGGAGAATTCTACTTGTTTTAACATAATTAATTGTCATTACATTTTCCTTTATTAACGCTGCAATGGCTTGTTCGATACTTATTTTCATTTGTGCCGTAAATTAGCCAAGTCAACTTGGCTCCAAATACCTCCTAACGACTCTTACCAACATCCCCCATAAGACTTGGTAAGAACTTAGGATAACTTAGACATAACCTTTACGTAGAGTAAATCAACATACATACCTCTTAACTTCTAAGAGTAGAAGGAATCATGAAATAGTACTACACGTATATTCCATACATAGAATCATGTCAAAAGAAGGAAGAGGTTCACATACCTCGCGACGATTATCGACAAGTAGCAAAAAGCTCCAAAGTACTTCCACCTTGAGCTATTCCATTCTTCAAGTAGGATACGCTATACTTTGTACTTCAACCTATCATGGTCACAATACGTCCATTAACCTCTTACTTCAAACGTAGAATATTCTAAGTGCTAAGTCGCCAAATTCTACGGAAAATCGGACAGCACTTCCTTTGTTTCTACTTACTTTGCCACCTTTTTCAAGGCCGAATACAATAACCAAACAGCCCCAATTGGCTCACAATTTAGAAAGTAGTCCAATACAAATGAAAAACAAACTAAAAGTCCAAATTCGGCCACCTTGAGTTCAACCTTACCAATTCTTATCAAATTTCCAATTACAATCCGAATTGGTAGCATAATAAGATATCAAGTCGCATTTGGTTATAACTACCATAATCTTCAAGTCAATAACATGCGACGATTCTAACAACGATTAAATTGAAATCCAACTTAACATGGCTTATATTACATTTTCGGATTTCCAAGGCTACAATCAATCCATAATCCTTATAAACTTCTACATACCAACTTCATGTTGTCAACATGTAAAACTAACAACAACACAAAAAATATATAATCTTGTAACATCTTAAAGGACAAGATTATACCTTAACGATTTCAATCCAATCTTCAAATCCGTAGTCGTTCCTTAGCAACCTAGAGACTCTCCAAGATACTTCAATCCGCTACTTGAGACCCTTAGACCCATGCCAACAATTTTCCTTCAAACTTCCAACCAAAACCTAGAAAAGCCATTAGGTTTTCACCTTGCGACTAATACGAAAACTCTCTTTTTCCGGGATTTTTCTATTGAGATATACTCACAATACACTTAGGAACCTTGGTTTAAAGTGGGGAGATTATTGGACAACAAACAAAAATTTTTCCCTTCTTCTTGAACCCAACCCGAGAGCATCCCCCTCTCTTGTTCTTCAATTTGTGAAATTTTAGCTAAGTGTGGAACTCTTGTCTTGCTACTAGTATTATATAGGGACATGGAGGGTCAAAGTGTGCACAAATGGTTGGCTAGGATGAGGTCTTAACAAAAATCAAGACTAATTGTCCCCTTGACTAAGTCAAACATGTCAAGCTTTCAAGTTGCAAGACTTGTCTTGCTAACAAAGGTCCAATGACCCTTTAGCCCTTGCAAAAATCGTCCAAGGCATTTTCTAAGGGGGGGTGACACGTGTCGCCCTCCCATTCGTCACAACAAACCGTTTTTCGACAATTTCATAATTCCGATAAAATTTTACAAGTCTCAAATCTTGATACTGAGTTCTTACGTACGTTCTTGAAACATGTCCTTTAAAATACGGGGTGTAACAAAGTGCCCCCCCTCCATTCATGATTAGTGTGATCTTTTGGAACATTAGAAGGGTGGGTCCAAAATGTCCTTTCCAAGATTCAAAATTATTTTTAACATTAATAAGGTGGCCTTTTCAGCAATATATGAGTCACTTATGGATGTTAGCAAGATCATAAGTTACAAGCAGTACTCTGGCTATCAACACTGTAGAGCCAATGTCAGTGGTCAAATTTGTTGCTTTTTGAACAACTTTGATCATACAGAGATTATTGCTAATACTGATCAACAAATTACCCTCAAACTCAAAGATACTCTTGTTGATAATGGTGCATTTATCACTATTGTTTATGCTAAGTGTACCCCAGAGGAAAGAGTGGAACTTTGGGACATCATTGGAGACATGAGTATTCTTATTGATGGGACATGGTGCATGAGAGGTGAATTTAATGTAATTATGAATCCAAGTGAAATATTTGGAGGTATTCCTCATAGAGCCTCCAAAAGTTTGGATTTGGACTTTATTAACTATATGAACTCTTTTGGGTTGAGTAATATTAGATTCATTGGTCCTGAGTTTACTTGCACTATAAGAAATTTGTCATATACCAACGGACACTTTTAGTGACTGCCAACAAAATTGTTGGTATAGATAGCATATACCTACTGAAATATGAGTTCTGTTGGTATAGGATTTAGTGGGCCCTAATTTTTCACTACAAAAAAATTAGCGCGACTTTTTTGCCTTTTCCCTCTCATTCCTCTAAACCGAGAACTCTCTAGACTCTCACTCCTCAACCTACTCCTCTCTCAATCCACAAGGTAAACTTTTCATTTCTTTTACCTTTTCCACACCGATTTCTTCAGATTTCACAACTATTTCTTCAGATTCCACATCTATTTCTTCATATCTAACCGAAAAAATACTGATTATTTCATCTTACATGTGAGTTTTACATTTGTTTTTCATGCTTATATGTGTGTTTTGAAGAATAAATTTTGGTGCCTTTGAGTTTCAGTTGTTACTATTTGTTGGATTGAACATAATAGTAAGTAATTTTCTGCTTATTTGTGTTTTCTCTGCTTATTTGTGTAATTTAGAGCGAGTTTTCTCTACTGAAATTAACCTCTATCTAATAATGAACATGTGTTTTCTCTGTCTCTTTGCATTTTGTATGTGGGAATCGATATCATCGTACTGATTTTGAGGTATGCATTTCTGGTAGTTTAGCATTTACGATTTTTTGTTAGATCTAGCTGGTTTTTGTTCGATCTAGGGTTTTGCCTCACACGGTGTCTGATGATCAGATCTAATTCACATTTTCTTTGGTTACTCTTCCTTTTTAAGGGAGCATCCGTAGAATATTGGTAACTTGTGGAACGAGAAGGTATCTAGGGTTTCGTCTGCTAAAGTCCTTCATCGAGAATCGATTCTGCACAGTATCAAGTACATTAACGTTCATCGAAAGTGGTAACATCTCGTTTATTGTGAATTTTGCAACTTCGTCATACATATTTCAACTGAATTTATTAGATTTTTTCATTATTTGTGTGTTTCGATAATTGGTTCCTGTTTTCTGTGTTAAAATACTCTTTTTCAGAAGTTTATTGGGTTTCATGTGAATTTTGTAACTCTCTACATAAATACTTTAGCTAAATTTTTTAAACTTTAATTCATAATTTGTGTTTTCGGTGATTGATTTCTGTTTTTAGTTGGATTTCTATTGCGTAATGAGTTTGTTGGTATGACATCTGAGCTTAAAATTTGTGGTAATTGCTTTTATGGAGAGTTTAATTGTGGTAAGTGTTTATTGAGTGATAAGATTCTTTGTAATATTTTTTCAGAAAAAGGTTTTACTTTTCCGCCTTAAATAATGCTCAACTGAGAATGTGCTCAGATGTAGTTTTATTTTAGAATTTTGCATCAACTGACTAACTCTCCAACTCTAACAAACTGGATAATCTAAAGCAAACAGAGGGAGTTGATTGTGCTTAAATTTTTAAAAAAAGATACGGAAATACATTAGGCTGACTGGGTGGGTAGAAATTGTATGTCCTCACTTAATACTTGAATACCGTAATGTTGAGCTTGTATATATTACTCTTTGTTGGTTGATATGTTGATCAATTCCAGTTGCTAGGGGATTGCCTAAATGCTGAAGTTGAAATGACACTTGTTAATTTAGTTTATTATATTTTTTGAATTGATGATTGTTGCACTTAAACTAATAGATATATGTATGTGAGTGCCAGAGTAACTGTATTCTCTTTCTTGATAGCATAGTCATCTCTATTAGGACTATTGTGTGTTCCAAATATGATAATATAGAATTAATTTGGGAGAATACCTTTGCAATGACAGGATTTGGCAGCTGCTATTGACGAGCAAGATGTTGCAAATTTTACTGGTTGTATCAAGGAATATGATAGCATGACAAAGCTGGTAAATTTTAGTTTTCTCCACTTTCTTTGCCTACAAAAGGGAACAGAAATTCTTAGGTGTTACCAACTGCAATAATTGTACATATTAGGTTTCTTCTTTGTGGTTTTGTCTTACGTTATTCCTATCTACTAACTCCTCTGTAATACTTGAACATCACCATCAATCCTTGCTTTACATAGCCGAAAAGTTACTGGGAGTTTTTTCTTTTCTCTAGCATTTTATAAGGCGATGAGCTGCATTTGTGCTCCATTGTGAGATTGGGATGTAGGTGTTATAAACTACAGAGTAGTAGTTGCATTTCAGGATTGATCAATGTGGAAATTAACCTTCAGACATTGTCTATATATTGGCAAAGCATTCCCTAACAATAGAGACTCCGTACCCAAGGGGTAGAATTGTACATATCTAATGACTATGCATGCTACATGTAATTAATTAACTGGTCACACCTTTGGCAGTTCATTTTATATACTTCTATTTGATAGTGCCAGTCCCAAGCAACTAAATTAAAGAAATGAATTCTTTTGTTTATTTGGATATTCCAGAATGTATACTTTCTACTGGTAGTTTTTATATTTCAGCTTTCCAAGTGAATGAGAATTTCGTACTTTGTTGGCCCTATCAACCTTCACATGTTTTACTATGCATTCTTTTTCATTGTTCATCTCAGTACTTTATACCTTTTTATTGGCATTTTTTGCCACTTAACAGAATGAATGGAGGACAACACTTCTTTTGAGAATGAAGGAAGCGTTGAAGGCGAAAGAGCTAGAGGAAGATGATCTCACGTATTGTGTGTTACTATAATTAACATTAATTTGTTAGTTTGATATGTTTGTAAGACTCGTAAGTTTTACATGTTTGTAAGACTTGTTAGTTTGATAATATAATGAAATTTTCTTTAATTTTGCTTTAATTTTGTGTGGTGCATATAAAAATATTATCAAACTTTTATTATTAAAAAAAAATTATTTGAGGCAAAAATATTATTTATAAAAGAAATCAGACCTAACCAACGGATAATGTGGTCATATACCTAAGAAATTAAGCGGTGGGTAAAATTATTAAATAGGTGTCATTAGCCGTTGGTATAGCTCCAAACATCTATACCAACAAATTGAAACTGTCGTAGGTATAGGCTATACCAACGATTAATTTGCCGTTGGTATAGCGAATCAAAGTTGACGGAAATAAACTTTCGTTGGTATAGGTTTTATGACCTATACCAACAGTTTTTGGACATTTACCTACGGATTTCAGCCATTGGTATATGGCAAATTCGTTGTAGTGTTGGTGCAATTACTTTATCCCTAGCAAGAGAATATGGATGAGGTTAGATAGAATTCCGGTAAATGGTGATTGGGTTAAAGCTTTTCAAAGTACTATGGTTAAACCTCTATCTAGGTATGGTTCTGATCACAGACCTCTTTCTCCTAAAGTGTCATAAACCACAACAAGATCTCTTTAATACTTTAAATTCCTTAATTATTGGGTTGATCTTCCTAGATTCATGGAGAGTGTTCAAAAGTGTTGGAATGAAGAAACAAGAGGTAATTCTATGTGGAAGCTTTTAAAGCAAACCTAAATATCTCACCAGACCACTGAGCTTGTGGTCTAGACATGAAATTGGTGATGTCAATAAGAATGTCAAGGACTGAAAAGCAAAGGTGAAGTCCTAGAAGAACTGGATATAATGAATAACACTGATCGAGGAAGGGAAAAGCTCAACAAAGGACATGTTGAGTATGTGAAATGGTTAAACCTGCAAGACTCAATGTTGAGATAGAAAACACATCTTCAATGGTTTAAGCATGGTAATAAGAAATTAAAGGCTTGAATAGTAACATGAATGTGCAGTTGAATAAATTGGTAAATTCTTTGCCCAATCAGGCTCTAGATGGATCTTCTGTTGAATGTCAATCTTTTCATGACTTGGAAATTTCAAGTAGAAAGATCCTCAACAGTGATAAGTCACAAATTCCCTATTTGAGAATCAGGGTTAAAGGATAAATAGAGGTCAAATAGGGGATGGTGTGGAGGAAGAAGGGAGAGGAGACTAGGGGAATAAGGAGGAGGAGGAATTTTATATCATCATGTTCAAATCATCACTAATCAGGACAACAACATGTTTACTAAAGAACCTGATGAAGAGGAGCTCAAACATGCAATTTTCAACATGTGCAAGGACAGTGCACCAGGGCCAGATAGCTACAATGGTAAGTTCTTCCAATCATGTTGGCATATTATTAAATCAGACATCTTTGTATTTGTTCATGATATTTTTTATGGTAAGCATCTTACTAAGTTTTATACTCATTCTTGTCTTGCCTTAATCCCTAAAATAGACACTCCCACTAACGTTTCAAAGTCAAGACCTATTAGCTTAATTAATTTTACCAATAAAATTATTTCTAAAATTCTTTCTATTAGACTTTAACATTTTATTACCAAAATTGATTTCTGAGAATCAAAGTGGGTTTGTCTCTAGAAGAATTATTACAGACAATGTTATGCTTACACGAGATTATTCATGGTATCTCTAAACAAAACATTGGGAGAAATATGGTCTTAAAATTGGATATGGTCGAAGCCTATGATAGGATCTTCTAGACTTTTAACCAATTCTGATTTTAATGATGATTGGATAAACTTAATATGGAAAACATATTTAATGTTTGGAACTCTATTATTATTAATGGAACTAGATATGGTTTCTTTAATTCCTCACAATGGCTTAAACAAGGTGATCCACTACCCCCTTCCCTTTTTATCATTGCTGCTGAGTTTTTGTCCAGATCTTTGAATAACCTGCTAAATAAATTCCAACTTCATCCCTTTTACTACGTATAAGAATGGTCCCCGGATTACTCACATTGCATATGCTGATGACATTGTTATTTTTAGTAGTGGTAACTCCAACTCTATTAAGCTTGTCATGAAGCAGATTAGGAGATATGAGAAGATTTCTGGTCAAATGGTCAATAAAGATAAAAAAATAAATCCTAACCAACCCTGAAACTTGTGCATACAGAATTAGGATATGAATCTGCACTAATTTTCTTGACGAAAGCTTTCCTTTACTTACCTTGGTTGTCCTATTTACATTGGGGGAAAAAGAATTTCTTACTTTGACTGCATTGTTTCAAAAATTGTTAAGAGATTAAAAGTGCCATTCAATCTTTCCCTATATATATTTTGTTTGTCATTAACCCACCTAAAGGTACATTGGAGCTTATAGAAAAGAACATAATTAACTTCTTCTGGTGGGGAGCTGTCAATGGGATTTCTTGGGATAAGTTGTGTTATCCCAAAAAGGAAGTTGGCATTGGCACAAGAAGTATGGGAGATATTGCTAATATTCTATAATGATTCATCAGGCAATTTTTAGTTAAAGACCCTTACTTAACTATTTTACCCTTCCCGTATACTCTATGTGGGGTTTGTGATACGCGGGAATGGGTGGCATGGATTCCAAGGTCCATTATAAGAGTCTCGGATAAAAATCTCAAAATAAGAACCTTGGAGTTTGTTAGTTTGACTCATGGTTGACTTTTGAGTATATGGATTCATTTCTAGGTTCCGACGATTTCAATAGTTTCGGATGGTCATTTATGACTTAGTTGAGTCATTGGTTCACTTTCTGAGATAATCGTATCTATTTTGTGGCCTTGTTTGGAATATTTGGAGTTTTGGATTATTCCAGATGATTCTTTAGAAAAGTATGCCTTAGCTCGGTTAATGGAAAAATCCAAGGATATGAGTGAGTTTGTAGCACTATTTACCTTAGACGAGCATGTCTGGTCTGTTTCCGAGTGGTTTCAGGAGTATTTCAAGTGTTTGATGGGAGCTTAGTTTGATTTATAGTTTTCTGGTGTTCGCCTCGGGGACACTTGTTCTTACTCCGGCGTGTCCGCCTCGGAGGTGGTTGGATTGTCGAAGCAGGGTTGGGAAAGTGTGGATTTTTGTCTTGGCAGAGAGTTTGTCCACTGATGCGCGATTTATGCATACGCTAAACGCAAGTGCACGTGTCGTGACAAGTAATATAGTCTAGAAGACCGAGTTATCGTCCTCAGGGATTAGTGTCCAATTATCAACCTTTATTCTGTAATATCTATTTGGTAACCGATAATTTGATGAATTATTTATAGCTATTATTATAGATGCTAACTAAATTACTTCACTTTAATTCAGATATGGTGGAAATAGGGCTTCTAAATCTCCTCAACTATCCGCTCGCTTTACTCGTTAATGCAAATAATTATGGTTCTTCTTCTATTTTGAGATAGCAGGTTAACTAAGCCGTTTTATACTCCTGTTAAGGTAATATAAACACTCAACCCCAATGTAGAACCCTTCTATCTTTTGATGACAAAATTGACTACAAAGGAGGATTAAGAACAATAACCTATTAAGCTACACAAGTATCGGGGTACTTTCGTCCACGATTTTGTTACACCCCGGAAATTCCAGGATATGTTTATAAGAACGTACGTAAGAACTCAAAAATGTTAAGATTTGAGACGAGTAAAAATTTATCGGAATTATGGAATTATCGAAAAACGAAATATTGCGACGAACGGGAGGGCGACACGTGTCACCCCCCTTACTTGGTCTTGGACGAAAAATACATGGATAGGATGGTCATTTGACCATAATTTAAATGACCAAGTCTTGCAAAGACAAATAACTTGATATTGTTGACTTAGTCAAGGCCACTTGGCTAGGATCCTTGTGAAACTCATCTAGGCCACCCATTTGTTCTAATCTTGACCCTCCATTATGTTATATATGTATACTAGTAGCAAGACTAGTTCCCACACTTAGTCATATTTCAAGAAATCTTGAAGAAAGCAATGGGGGCTCTCGGGTTTGGGGATCAAGGGGCAAGAAAATTTTTCAATTTTTGTCCAATAATCACCCCACTTTAAACCAAGGTTCCTAAGGGTATTGTAAGGTTATCTCAATAGAAAGATCCCAAAAAAATGGTGTTTTCGTATTAGTCGCAAGGCAAAAACCTAAGGAGTTATTCAACTTTGAAGTTGGAACTTGAAGATGAGTTATTCATAAGCTTCTAAGGGTTGCTTGGAGTGGATTGGAACGTCGAAAGGAGGAGCTAAAGTTGCTAAGGATCGACTTGTAATCTTGGATCATATTTGGGCTAAATGAGGTATAATCTTCGTCTTACTTTTTTAATTGAAGACTCCATGTTATTATAAGTTAGAAATGATCATGTGATATGTGTTATGAATATTGATAAGTGTTATGGAAATTTGGAAGCTCAAAATCCGAAAATGACATGTTTAGCCATTTGAAATTGAAATCCAATTTGATCGATAATTTGAATTGTCGCATGTTACCTACTTGAAGAATGTAGTAGCTATAATTGATTGCGGCTTGATATCATGTTATACTAAACAACTTGAATTGAAAAGGAATTGGAAAGATTATTATGTTGTTACACCTTTGGCCGAGAATGACATTATATGTTGGACTAGTTTGCTATAAATTGTGGGGCGGAATTTTACACGTCTTGTAGACGTGTAATCCCTTATTGATAACTACATTGATTGAGCCTTAAATGTGGCGTGTTTGGTTATTGAATTCGGCCTTGAAAAAGGTGGCAAAGTATGTAGAAACAAAGGAAGTGATGTCCGATTTTCCGTAGAATTTAGTGACTTGCACTTGGAATATTCTACGTTCGAAGTAAGAAGTTAATAGACGTACTATGGTCATTATAGGTTGACATACTACGTACGGCGAATTGGACTTAGCAAGTGGATTAAACCGAAGAGGTATGTGGAACTTTCTTATCTCTTGAGCATGAATAGGTTGTAAATGTATAGTACGGTAGACGTACAAGATTTTGACAATCTAGGTCCATTTGATATCCTTGGCTTATTTTAAGAATGTCCAAGTTAATTGAGTTAGGGAATTAACTCTCTTGTTAAATATTAAGGATATCTTGGTTTTCAAAAGTTAAGAGACTTTAAGTATGTTGAAAGTATTATTGATACTTGTTTTGTTGGAAAGTTTAAGTCTCTTGGTTATAAAGAAGTATGTAAGTTGCTAATGTATAAAGCTAGTATAACGGCTTTATGGGAAATTGGTTATAATAACTTTATGGAAAGTTAAAAAGAGTGGTTTACTCTAAGTAATTTAAGTATGTTAAATGACTTGAAATAACGAAAGGCAAATTGATTTAAAGGCATCAATTGCTTAGGGTTTTAAAAGAAAGAAGTCACTTGATTTAGAAGCCCGAAAATGTATTTTCTAAAAAGGTATTGTGACTTGTCTTAAAATGTAGTTATGACTTGATACTACGGTTATTAGTATCTTGGAAGTTTTATATGAAAATGAGTCATTTTAAAAGAATAGAAGTACGTAGTACTTTGGGTTAAACTCCCGGATTTATAATAACATGTTATTGCCTTAAGTAAACTAAAATGAGAGTGTATATGAATAAGACTAATAAGAAGTTAGGGGGATTTCTTAACTTGCTTATTTATTGTATGATAAGCCGGTAGTGCTTATGTTGTGTATGATAAGCCGATAGGGCTTATGTTATGTATGATGGCCGGTTGAGATAGGGTAAGAGTATAAATGAGGGGTAAACCCCCAAGACGTTATACCACCTTCTCCAGGGTAAGAGTATAAATGGAAGTACACCCCAAGACGTTATACCACCTTCTCCGTGGTAAGAGTATAAATGAGGTAAACCCCAAGACGTTATACCACCGCTGTGGTAAGAGTATAAATGAGGGGTAAACCCCCAAGACGTTATACCACCTGTTTCCGTGATTTTGCTACCCATGATGCGAGGAATACCTCATGCGAGTCCTTATGGGCTTATGCGGGTGAAATAGTCCCATGCGGGCGGTACATCCTATGCGAGGAATACCTCATGCGGGTCCACACGACCTATGCGGGTGAAATAGTCCCAGGAGTAGGATTGCTTAATGATCTCATGTAGCGTGGTCTGCTGATCGCGAGCTTCCTATTTTTATGTTGTAAATATACTCTTGATTACTCTCATTGTTAGTAAGGCACGGTAATCGTTAATTGAGTTATCATACCTGTCTCAGCTTTATTATAGACTTATGATTTCATTCTGATTTCTGATTTCACATATTTGGTACATGTTGTCTTGACCTCCTTCGGGGTTGCGTTACGCCTGCAGGTAGTCTGATTGCGATCCTCGCTCTTAGGATCACCGTTCATTTGTTGAGAAGCTCTTTTATTAGGAGGCTTATCCACAGTATTGTCGGTCGTTGTACATTCGGGGTATGGCGGGCCTGTCGTCGAGTTGTTATTCTTAGAGGTCTGTAGTCACATTGTGGATTGGGTTGTAAAGAAAAGAAAAAAATGTACTGTTTTATTTGTATAGCTTACGGAAGGTGGTCTTATCGGCTAGCCTGTTGTTATTTTATGTTAAGCATTTTTATCAGTTGTGTATGTTTCGCTGCTATTCTATGATGTATACCGAAAGGGGTGCCCAGGTAGGGCACCAGTCGCGGGCCCGGGATCGGGTCGTGACAAAAGTGGTATCAGAGCAGTTAGTCCTCGGAAAGTGTCTACAGACCGTGTCTAGTAGAGTCTTGATTATCGGTGTGTTGTGCACCACATCTATAATCAGGAGGCTGCAGGACATTTAGCATTGGTTTCCATTCTTCTCATTCTGAGATCGTGCGATAGAGTCAGTATGGTTAGGTCGTCTCTCCCTAACAAGTTATGATTGTTTGCAGCTACGAGAAAGGCAGCAGTGACCCAGGAAAGATTATGTGGATTGCGTATCTAGGTTGGTAATGTTTGTAGTTGGTATTGTGACATACAACTATACGGATTTATGTATGAGGGTCAGACGCGTGTTGCCTAGAATGATTTTAGATTATCAGGATTTGGTAAGGACTAAATAAATACAGGAAGGTATGAAACAATTTAATGAATTCTCATCAAGGTTTTACGTACTAATTTGAGATAATTAGGAAATGATGAAATGTCATGCGAGAAGGAAATGGACCCTTAAGAAGTTATTATTAAGGGAATTAATGGAAGACTATGTTAATAGATTGAGCTACGTAGTAGGATTTCGAGAATGGTACGGGTGAGATCCGTATGGAGTAAATATGGTTGTTGTGGTCAAGACAACACGATTATGGTAATACGATAAGTTTTGTACCCGTTCTGGAGGTGATAAGGTAGGCATGGAGCATGGAAATTGCGAGCCTAAGAATGTGATAACCAGAGACCTTAGGTATATAAGGCCTTCTCGGGTAGTAAAAGTTAAGGCAGGACGAGGAAAGGAGTTAAATACGACGCCGAGTCGGGTTGAGGACCTATTAAGGGTCGCCCATAGCTTGAAATGAAATGGGATCGGTTGGAAGTAGTCATTCGTGGCAGTGGTCACGGTGCAAGGCCAAAGTCTAGTTAATCATTTTATGGATTTGTGGACGTGTTCCACCGGAACCAGGGTGTGAGAGCCGGAAATGGCCTTATGTTGTTTAGAATAGTAACTCCAAAGATTGGAGGCCCGAATCAGTTTGAAGGCTATGTAGGTACGCTAGAATAAATTTGGAAGTACGGGAAGAGTACGACCAGTAAGGAAGAGAGCAACCAAGTGTAAAGAAATGGAGCCTGAATCCATGAGGACCTTTCGTGGTGACTACACCCGTGGGTGTTGGGTGGTAGCTGAGCGGGTAGATGATAATTACCGGTAACGATACAGTCGTTGGACCTTAGCAGACCTAGCAGAGCTGTTATGACAGACATTGAGGTCATTATGAGTACGGGCTAGTTGGCCCCTTGTTATGCCAACGTTGACTGTAGAGAGAGATTGGCTCGATTCCAGTTTTCTGGTAAGCTGATTATCCAGTGTAAAGGAAGAGAAGTGATTGTAACCAGTGAATTATCCTTCCTTCTTTGGCATC
Source organism: Przewalskia tangutica (assembly GCA_029844215.1). NCBI lineage: Eukaryota > Viridiplantae > Streptophyta > Magnoliopsida > Solanales > Solanaceae > Przewalskia > Przewalskia tangutica. Next base: position 20,496,580 of record CM056718.1, read on the forward strand.
ATTGTTTTCCTTTTTAAGTCTGTGTGACTTGTTCACTTGAGGTAAATTGACGCAGAAAGTATGTAATAATTGAATTTGAAGGAATTTATGTTAAGTGCCCTGGAGGTACTTGGAGTTGGTTTGGTGGCGGTCGGGCCACGACCTTCCGGATAATTTCGTGAAAGTGTGCAAGGCGTGAATAAAATAAATGTACGAGTCTTTGCGAGAAAGTGAGGCATCTTTGGTAGGTTTTGAAAATCTACATGACTTTAAGGCGGTGCGTGATGATTAGATATTTACTGGCCCGCAAGAGGACCCTGTGATAAGGTTTGTGACTCCAAGGAAAGTTTAAGAAAGTGAGATAAGTTCTCTTCCCCACGTAAAAGGACAGTTTTGCGTATTATGGGGTTGCGTGTACCCATGTTGTTAGACGCAGGATATGAACTGGTGAGTTCTTCAGTATCGTCTTGCCATAGGTTACAGTTGTAGATAACCGTGGGAAAAGTGTTGTGTTGGGGTAATTAAGAACGACGTACGAATTGGTCGAGGAAGTATCGTAAAGATATAAATGCAGGTTGTACGCATGTATGAAACTGTACGATTATGAATCAAGATAGAAATACTTTTGCTAATAATAAGCCTAAGGTAAGGATATGACCAGAATGATAAATGAGAATACGACTATGGTTATGTAAGTTGCACGAGATATGACTACCCCAGACTAGTGTAAAGACCATTAGTAAATAATGGGAAGTAAGAACATTTCGAGGAAATATGGTAAACCTAGCTATAGGCTCTACAAACTGGGAAAGGAAAATCGGGTTACTACTTTACGAGATCAAGGAAATCCCCCCCCCCCCTAAATTGTGATTGACAGTAAGTCTTAGCCATGAGGCAAGCAAAGGAATTAAGTCTAAGTTTAGTGACCAAGTTTGGTTGCAGTGAAGGGAAACAGGAACCATAAGTGAGATTAAGGATACCCGAATATTTCGCAGGAATGAGAAAGGCTTTCAGTTATTGGAAGATAAGTTGACCACGACTACAGTTCTAACCCCTCATGTGAGACTAGAGGGTTAGGTTATTATTGTAACACGTTGGGTGTTGGGCTAGGTTGAGTGCTGATGCAAAACGATAATGTTAGAGCCTATGTTTTCCGGCAGTTAGGGAAGCATGAGCGAAATTATGCCACTCATGATTTAGAGCTGGCGGCAGTTAAATCATGCCTTGAATATTTGGGGGCATGACGTATATTATAGACTTCATATGGATATTTGTGCAGACCACAAAAGCCTCAGATACCTTCGCATGCAGGTAGTAGAATTTGCGACAGCGACGGTGGTTAGAGTTATTCAAGGATTGTGATATCGATATCCTATACCATCCGGGGAAAGCCAAGACAGTTACAGATACTCTTAGTCGTGGGTCTATGGGTAGTCTGTCAGATGAGCAGCCAGGTAGACAGGACGTGGTCCCTGAGATTCGTTAGCTAACGAGCCGAGGGGTTCGTTTATTTGTTTCCAAGGTTAATGAAGATTAGATCCGAGAGGTTGCCGAGTCTTCCATCGTTGAGGAGGTAAGGAGGCGACAGTATGAGGATCCAGTTATGATACGGTATCGAGATACGGCTCTCCGAAAAGAGAAGAGCTTGTTTGAGTAGCACCGGATGAGGTGCTGTGATATGAGGATAGATTGTGTGTACCCGGTGCTTCAGGACTAGTCAGCATGTTTTAGGGGAGGCATACAGTGCTTATTGCTCAAATTGTTCGGGGTCGACTAAGTTGTGTCGTGACCTCAGATGTATGTATGGGTAAGATGACCGGAAAAGGGACGTAGCAGAGTTGTTGCTTAATATCCGAATTAGTAGCAGGTCATGGTTGAACACCAGAAGCCCAATGGGCTATTACAGGAGATTTAGACCCCGAATTAGACATGGGAGGTAATTAAAATGGATCTTGTTACAGGGTGGCATCGTACTCAGAGGAAGTGCGACTCCCTGGGGGTCATGGTAAATAGGCTGACGAAACCAGCCGTGTTCCTCCGGTTAGGACCACTTACTCGGCTGAGGTTCGTGCTAGCTTTTATAGCAGGGGGATTGTGAGACTGCACGGGGTTCCTACGTTTATGATGTCAGACAGATGAGCTCGATTACATTTAACTTCTGGAGGTTTTTCAGAAGGGTTTTAGGGACACCGGTGAGTCTCAGTGTTGCATTACACCCTCAGACCGACGGACAGGCAGAGCGTACTATCCAGGCTCTTGAGGATAGGTTGCGGGCCTGTGTTCTTGATTTCAGAAATAGTCGGGAGGGTTATTTGCCTCTTGTTGTGTTATGTACGATAACAGATACCCTTCCAGTATTCAGATGGCCCTGTATGAGGCCTTGTATGTAAGAAAGTGTAGATCGCCGGTTGGATGGTTCGACATAGGTGTGGTTCAATTATTTGGTCCAGACTTGATTCAGCGGGCTGTGGATAAGGCGAAGCTTATCCGGGAAAGATTATTAGTAAGCTTAGAGTCAGCAGAAGCGTTATGCAGATTATCGACGTTGACACATGGGGGTTCAGGTTGACATTTTTGTACGAGCATTGTTATGTGGCCACGTGTAGCATTATTGGTATGTAGGGGTTGTAAGGAGACGTTATGGCTATCTTTAAGTTTGACTCCCAAAAGAACATTCGAGGACGAATGTTTCTAAGGGGGGAAGAATGTTACACCCCGGAAATTCCAGGATATGTTTATAAGAACGTACGTAAGAACTCAAAAATTTTAAGATTTGAGACGAGTAAAAATTTATCGGAATTATGGAATTATCGGAAAACGAAATATTGCGACGAACGGGAGGGCGACACGTGTTACCCCCCTTACTTGGTCTTGGACGAAAAATACATGGATAGGATGGTCGTTTGACCATAATTTAAATGACCAAGTCTTGCAAAGACAAATAGCTTGATATTGTTGACTTAGTCAAGGCCACTTGGCTAGGATCCTTGTGAAACTCATCTAGGCCACCCATTTGTTCTAATCTTGACCCTCCATTATGTTATATATGTATACTAGTAGCAAGACTAGTTCCCACACTTAGTCATATTTCAAGAAATCTTGAAGAAAGCAATGGGGGCTCTCGGGTTTGTGGATCAAGGGGCAAGAAATTTTTTCAATTTTTGTCCAATAATCACCCCACTTTAAACCAAGGTTCCTAAGGGTATTGTAAGGTTATCTCAATAGAAAGATCCCGAAAAAATAGTGTTTTTGTATTAGTCGCAAGGCGAAAACCTAAGGAGTTATTCAACTTTGAAGTTGGAACTTGAAGATGAGTTATTCATAAGCTTCTAAGGGTTGCTTGGAGTGGATTGGAACGTCGAAAGGAGGAGCTAAAGTTGCTAAGGATTGACTTGTAATCTTGGATCATATTTGGGCTAAATGAGGTATAATCTTCGTCTTACTTTTTTAATTGAAGATTCCATGTTATTATAAGTTAGAAATGATCATGTGATATGTGTTATGAAGATTGATAAGTGTTATGGAAATTTGGAAGCTCAAAATCCGAAAATGACATGTTTAGCCATTTGAAATTGAAATCCAATTTGATCGATAATTTGAATTGTCGCATGTTACCTACTTGAAGAATGTAGTAGCTATAATTGATTGCGGCTTGATATCATGTTATACTAAACAACTTGAATTGAAAAGGAATTGGAAAGATGATTATGTTGTTACACCTTTGGCCGAGAATGACATTATATGTTGGACTAGTTTGTTATAAATAGTCCCATGCGGGCGGTACATCCTATGCGAGGAATACCTCATGCGGGTCCACACGACCTATGCGGGTGAAATAGTCCAGGAGTAGGATTGCTTAATGATACTGCGGGCGGGTGGTCCTGCTTTGATCGCGAGCTTCCTATTTTTATGTTGTAAATATACTCTTGATTACTCTCATTGTTAGTAAGGCCTTTGTAATCGTTAATCGAGTTATCATACTGTCTCGATTTTATTATAGACTTATGATTTCATTCTGATGCTGATTTCACATATTTGGTACATGTTGTCTCGACCTCCTTGAAGTGCGTTATCTGCAGTAGAAGTCTTGCTGATCCTCGCTCTTAGGATCACTGTTCAGCTGTTGAGAAGCTCTTTTATTCCGGAGGCTTATCCCTAGTATTGTCGGTCGTTGTACATTCAGGGGTATGGCGGGGCCCTGTCCCGTCAGAGTTGTTATTCTTAGAGGTTTGTAGTCACATTGTGGATTGGGTTGTAAAGAAAAGAAAAAAATGTACTGTTTTATTTGTATAGCTTACGGAAGGTGGTCTTATCGGCTAGCCTGTTGTTATTTTATGTTAAGCATTTTTATCAGTTGTGTATGTTCCGCTGCTATTCTATGATGTATACCGAAAGGGGTGCCCAGGTAGGGCACCAGTCGCGGGCCCGGGATCGGGTCGTGACAAAAGTGGTATCAGAGCAGTTAGTCCTCGGAAAGTGTCTACAGACCGTGTCTAGTAGAGTCTTGATTATCGGTGTGTTGTGCACCACATCTATAATCAGGAGGCTGCAGGACATTTAGCATTGGTTTCCATTCTTCTCACTCTAAGATCGTGCGATAGAGCTGTATGGTTAGGGTCGTCTCTCCCTAACAAGTTATGATTGTTTGCAGCTACGAGAAAGGCAGCAGTGACCCAGGAAAGATTATGTGGATTGCGTATCTAGGTTGGTAATGTTTGTAGTTGGTATTGTGACATACAACTATACGGATTTATGTATGAGGGTCAGACGCGTGTTGCCTAGAATGATTTTAGATTATCAGGATTTGGTAAGGACTAAATAAATACCGGGAAGGTATGAAACAATTTAATGAATTCTCATCAAGGTTTTACGTACTAATTTGAGATAATTAGGAAATGATGAAGTATGCGAGAAGAAATGGACCCTTAAGAAGTTATTATTAAGGGAATTAATGGAAGACTATGTTAATAGATTGAGCTACGTAGTAGGATTTCGAGAATGGTACGGGTGAGATCCGTATGGAGTAAATATGGTTGTTGTGGTCAAGACAACACGATTATGGTATTACGATAAGTTTTGTACCCGTTTACGGGGGGACTGATAAGGTAGGCATGGAGCATGGAAATTGCGAGCCTAAGAATGTGATAACTGTTACACCCCGTAGTTCCAGAGTATGTATATGAGGACGTATGTACGAGAATACGACAGAAAAATTGGAAAAGAAGAAAGATGTGATTTTTCGACGGAAAAGTTTCCGGATTTTGTGAAGGAAAAAGGTTCATTAATGGGAATTGGATTCAGATTTGGTATTCGGACTTTTTGGAATATTTAAAAATTATGGAATTTTATTTCCGGAATTGGTCACGTGGGGCCCACGGGAGGAATTTACGGTTTGTGGGGCCCACGGGAGGAATTTACGGTTTGTGGGGCCCACTTTATTTTCGGATTTTTGGCATTGCGGATATTTTTTCGGAAGACGAAATATTTTGGACGAGTCGGGGGGTGACACGTGTCACCCCCCCTTGAGGCCATGTGGGCCGATTGATTGTGGGTGTGTTGGACGATTTTGAGTGTGACAAGTGGCTTGCCACTTGTCCCATTGTTATGGTGGACAAATGGTTGGCCAACTACCCACACACATGTACCCCATCCTCACCATACACTTGCTTTCATCTTGGCCATTGATTGTTCTATAAATAGACCCTTTGAGCTTGCAAGACTTCATCCACAATTAGAGATTTCCAAGCTTGAAAAATACTCCCTCCCCTTTAGTGAGTGCTCTCGGTTTTTGGCTAAGTTCCTGACCAAATTGTTGTCCAAAAATTCTAAAAGTTTTAAGTGTTCTTCCTTAGTGTATTAGGAAGATTAGTAACCAAAAGTTAGAAAAGATTTCACACCCTAGCCCCTAAATTACCCCCTTGGGCGAGAGCATGGCAAGAACAAGCCTAAGTGTTCTTCACTTTTTGGAGTTGAAGTGTTAAGAGAAGTTGTTTAGAAACTTCTAAGGGTTGCTTGGAGCGGGTTGGAGCGTAAGGAAGTGGAGCTAAACGTTGCTCAGGATCGACTTATAAAACTTGGATAATTTTGGGCTTATCGAGGTAATGATCTTTATCCCCCTATTGTAATTGGAAATTACATGTTGTAGTAATGTATAGTTGAGTATACTATATGTAGAATGAATATGGATAAGTATTGAACTGTATTTGCATAGAACTGTATTTACAGTAGACTTGTAGTATTATTGTGGAGTAGAATTGTACACGTCCGGTTAGACGTGTGACCCCCCCTGGGATTGTTGGTTTGGTAGCAGGCCTCATTTGAGGAGGAGATTTATGTGGTTGCGGGGGGGGAGGTGCTGCCGAATTTTCCGTAGAATAAGGAACCTGGTACTTAGAAATATTCTACGAAGGGATATAGAAGTTAATAGACGTTTTATGACCATTATAGGTTGAAATACTACGAGTAGCGTATTCTACTTGAAGGGTGGAAAAAGGCGAGCAAGGTTAGAGTACTTTGGAGCGTTTTGCTAATTGTCGATAATCGTCGCGAGGTATGTGAACCTCTTCCTATCCTTTCTAGCATGATATTTGTGAAATATATTTAGTGCGGTAGACGCACGTGTGTTTAAAGGAATTTGACTTTCCTTTTGTGTCCTTGACTTGATTCCAAAGTTAAGTGACTTGTTATGAAATATTAAGGACTTGAATTAGGTTAAAAAGTTGTAAAACCTCACTCATGAGTAATGGGTGTGTGGTCTTTTAAAGAATAAAGTTATCTTGATTTCGAAAATAAGAATGGTTTTATCATTGGATTTAAAATGATAACTTGACTTATAAACAACTTGATTTTGGGAAAGGAGAAGTAACTTGATTTAAAGGTATAGGTTACTTGTTTTTAAAAGAGTAAGACACTTGGTTTAAAAAGTATATTGCTACTTGACTTTTAAAGGAAAAGTGCCTTTGTTTTAAAAGAAGGTATGGAAATTGTTTTGGTTTTACTTTGATGTCTTTTGACTTGAGTTTTAAATAATAAGAATCTTGAAGTATTTCAAAAGAGTTATTAACCATTTTTTGAAAGAAAAGAAATACTTGGTTTTAAAAGTTTAAGTGTTATACTAGCTTTATGGGAAGTTAGGTATAACGACTTAAGGAAGATAGAAGGAACAGTTTACTTATTTGTTTATGAAAGTCTTGTATTGATTTCTGGAAAGTGTAGTAAGATGGTTTGATAAGTAGACATATTATGATGCTACGTGTGTTAGTGTCTTGTAACGTTTGTGTAAAGGGGGTTCCCTTGTTGTGCTTATGTTGTTTAACGATAATTAGTTGTGCTGATATTATATCACTTACACCCCTGACTTGAAATTGCGAGGGTTAGCCGCCCCCGATGCGAGGAATACCTCATGCGGTCTGTGTGACTATGCGGAGCTGCAGGAGTTCCAGGATTGATCATTCCGGGTGTATTATCCCGATGCGAGGAATGCCTCATGCGGTCTGTGTGACTATGCGGTCTATGTGACTATGCGGACTGCGGGAGTCCAGGAGGATGCCGCGGGTTAGCTACCCCCGATGCGAGGAAGACCTCATGCGGGCCTATGTGTGGCCTATGCGAGTCGCGGTAAGTTCCGAGATTAGACGCGCATTGATACTAAGGCGGCGGCGCCCGATCATGTGGTGCGATGCAGAAAGACCTCGTGATACGATTTCATAGCATTGTTGGTACCGTGGGTTTTAGTAGTCGCTATGCCTTCGCATTTACCTCGTGCGGTTTTATTATGACACAGTGGGACTCGTGTTCATGTGTATTCCTTGGTGCTTTTATATCATGGATCACGGTGAGGAAGGAATTCCACCGCATGATTGATATTGTGGGCATGAGACCCATGGTTATATTTGAGTGATGACTTTAAGGGCGTGAGTCCCTGACTTGACATGACTGCTTACATATTGTGTATCGTAAATTGGTTATCATATATGTCTTCTGTTTTATATAGACTGTTATGATTTCATTTACAGTATTTTTAGTTTTACATACTGTACTGTTATGTCGACCTCCTTCGGGGCTGCGTTCATGCCGCAGTAGAGGTACACCGATTGTTGATCCTCGCCGGGATCACGTTATTCATCGTTTTGGGAAGCTCGCTTTCTCCGAGGCTTATCTTTCGTATAGTCCCCGCCGTTGTAGGTGCTTACATTCAGGGGTATGGCGGGGCCATGTCCCGTCGTTGTTGTTATAACATTCTGAGAGGTCTGTAGTATTGTTGTAGGCAGGGTTTGTGAAAGGGATGTAACTGTTCAAGTTTTCATTTATTTATACAGAAAGGTATCGTTTTGTTAGCCTATTTTCTTATTGGATACATATGTTTCATGTCTTGTTTGTTATATTCACGATTACTCGATGTATGTCTACTGGGTGCCGTAAGGCACGATCCACGCCCGGATCGGTCGTGACAAAAGTGGTATCGAGCGATTAATCCTCGGAAAGTGTCTGCGGACCGTATCTAGTAGAGTCTTGATTATCGGTGTGTTGTGCACCACACCTATAATCAGGGGGCTGCAGGATATTTAGGATTGGTTTCCATTCTTCTCACTCTGAGATCGTGACTTAGAGCTGTGTTATAAGTTGGACTCCCTCTGACGTGTTCTTTTCACCCGTTATGCCTCTACACAAGGCAACCTTGAGCCGAGAGGCAAGGCGTGAGGAGGCTGCGAGTAGAACACGAGAGGGTTACGGGCACGGCCGATCATTATCTGAGATAGCGCTTCACTCGGGGAGTTCTGCGACGCCGCTAGCCCCAGGAGAGTTTAGAGCAGTAGCAGTAGCTACTGAGACCGCGATACTTGAGCCTCTAGTCCCACGGCCAGGAACAGAGGATATGAGTTACAAGGAGATGGCCCAGTTACTAGCTAGTCTGGTGGCTGGAAATGAGGACGGACGGGAGCCGGTGGTTCCGGTAGTACCAGTAGTTCACCCTAGATCCGATAGTTGAGATTTCGGGACTTCTTGAGTTGCAGTCCACCCGAGTCCTATGGATTGAGGACTGAGGAAGATCATCACGAGTTTATTCGACATTTGCAGCGGATCATGAAAGTGATCAAGACCTCAGAGGCATTTCTTACACACTTGCGCCTCGCGGATGAGAGAGCTTCGGGCGTATAGATTTAGGAGGTTGGCGAGCAGGCGACGGTTCGGGAATATAGTATAGAGTTTGATTTATTGGCTCGTTATGTCCCCGCGTTAGTGGTAGACATGGAGGATAGAGTGCACCGATATGTCACAGGACATGACGATTATCTAGCAGAGAGTTGTACAAGAGTAGTTCTTGATCGAGACATGGACATTGCCAGCGTGACAGCTTACGCGCGTGATCGAGGAACGTGGAGATCAGCAGATTAACCAAGATCAGAAGAGGCGAGAACAACAGGTCCTTTGGTAACTTTCGGCGGACCTTCTCGGCAGATCGGTTATGCGCCTCCGCCAAGATCTGAGTGGTCCTCCGGACTTCAGGACTTTCGGGTATTTAGGAGTTGGTCAGACTCGGGGTTTCGTTCACGATTTGCATAGGTTCTAGCCACCAGTTGATTTTCCTCGGTGTTCACTATGTAGTAGACGCCATCCCGAGAAATGTCATCTTTTACTAATGCTTGTTTTACCGCCGTGGCCGTATGTAAGGAGAGAATGTCCTAGGAGGAGGGATACAGTGGGATGACTTAGCCTACCAGTCGATTCTTGATTCAGTGGATCGGAGAGGAAGGGGTGTTAGCCAGAGGAGGCCACCCCCACCTCGGTATGGCCGTTGTGGTAAGTGTTCTTATGGGAGTGTCGTACTACTTAGATAGCTTGTTAGGCTTGCGGCCAGCAAGGCCATTTTGCGAGAAATTGTCCGAACAGAGGTGGCGCGGATGTTACGACTTCGACGCCGGGATCGATGGTCGTTCATCACCTTCTATATTTACGCCCAGAGCGGGATTTGATTAGAGCGACAAAGGGAAAGTGAGGCGATGAGTTACAGAGATATCTTGACCTTAAGAGACTTGTTTAGTCGTGATGGTAGATACATGTGGAGTGCTATGTTCGATTAGCATTGTGTAAGTTGTGATTAGAAATATGGGTAGTTGAAAAGGGTAAGTCTGGGGACGAGAAAATGGGGAGCCTTAGAATTTATAACAGTTGGGACCTTGGATGCAAGGCCGTCCTGAGTGGATGATTTTACGGTTGGTCTTTGTCGAATTACTCAGTATGCGTGGTGTATTTGTGTGATAATTCCATGGGTAGTGTGAGATGGAAGTGGTAGCTTTCATGGCGTGAATCGTAAGATTGTTCGGATCGGAGCGAGTTTAGTACGAAGTGGGCGGGTTGAGGCCATATCGCGAATCAACCCGCGCCGGAATGTGGTAAGTCGGTTTGAGGTGGTCCCGCTAGATGATAGGGTCACGAGGGTGTTAAGCCCAAGTTAGGTAACCATTGTACGAGTTCGTGGATGCGTTCGACCAGTAGCCGGGCCGATGAGGTCAGCCCATCTTGTCTTTCAGTTAGGACTGTTTACTCGGCGGAGGGTTATGCGAGATGTTATCAGGAAGGTTGTAATGCTGCACGGGGTTCCTACTTTTATTTTATGGCAGGCAGTGGAGCCCAGTTTATGGCTATTTCTTTTTCGGGAGGTTTTACCAGGCGGGGTTAGGAACTGGTGAGTCTCGATGTGCATTTACCCTCGGGCCGATGGACAAACAGCGCGTTTGATCCAGATATTTGAGGATAAGTTACGGGCCGGTGTTTTGATTTCAGGGGTAGCTGTAAGGATTATTCGCCTCTTATTGAGTGAGTATTATAATAGCTACCATTTCAGTATTCAGATGTCGCCTTATGAAGCCTTGTATGGGCGGAAGTGTAGGTTGCCGGTCGATTGGTTCGATGTTGGCAAGGTTCAGATAGTTGGTCCCTACTTGATTCAGCAGGATGTGGGTAAGGTGAAGCTTATCCAGAAGAGGTTTTTAGCACTCGAGTCAGCGAGTCGTGCGGTAATCGGCGTCGACACTGAGTCGAGTTGACGTAGGTCTTCAAGGTACCACCGGAAGGTGTGGCGAGATTTGGAAGCGGAAACTTAGCCTGAGGTACTTTGGGCATTTTCAGATCGTTGTAGAATAGGCCAGGTTGCCTATAAGTTAGCACTGCCGTCCGACTTAGGAGACAGTACGTCCGGTCTCCCATGTTGCTATGTTTCGGAAGAGTATCGGAGATCCATCCAGAGTGTTCCCAGTTAATGATGACCAGGTTTGGAGGTAGTGACTCCAAAGTTTTGGAAACTGAAGCGATGACTGGAGTATGGTACATGTACTAGAGAGAGTTCGGGTGTACGAGAAGGGTACGACGAGTAAGGAAAGAAGTGAGCATGTGCTAAGAAGATGGAAGTGTCCTTTTTATAAGTGAAGATGGGAAGAAAGTATCCTTTGGACCATAGGTGGAAGCTTTTGTATTGTTATACACGTTAGAGGTGATTCCTCATTGGCTTGGATTGAGTTTTGCGCGTATGTTATACTATGGCCATTGGTGGCATGATTGGTTTGGTAAGTATAGTAGTGAATACTATACCGACAGGTATATTTGGAGGCTTAGAAGGAACATTCGGGACGAATGTTTCTAAGGGGGGAAGAATGTTACACCCCGTAGTTCCAGAGTATGTATATGAGGACATACGTACGAGAATACGACAGAAAAATTGGAAAGGAAGAAAGATGTGATTTTTCGACGGAAAAGTTTCCGGATTTTGTGAAGGAAAAAGGTTCATTAATGGGAATTGGATTCCCAGATTTGGTATTCGGACTTTTTGGAATATTTAAGAATTATGGAATTTTATTTCCGGAATTGGTCACGTGGGGCCCACGGGAGGAATTTACGGTTTGTGGGGCCCACTTTATTTTCGGATTTTTGGCATTGCGGATATTTTTTCGGAAGACGGAATATTTTGGACGAGTCGGGGGTGCGACACATGTCACCCCCCTTGAGGCCATGTGGGCCGATTGATTGTGGGTGTGTTGGACGGTTGTCCCATTGTTATGGTGGACAAATGGTTGGCCAACTACCCACACACATGTACCCCATCCTCACCATACACTTGCTTTCATCTTGGCCATTGATTGTTCTATAAATAGACCCTTTGAGCTTGCAAGACTTCATCCACAATTAGAGATTTCCAAGCTTGAAAAATACTCCCTCCCCTTTAGTGAGTGCTCTCAGTTTTTGGCTAAGTTCCTGACCAAATTGTTGTCCAAAAATTCTAAAAGTTTTAAGTGTTCTTCCTTAGTGTATTAGGAATATTAGTAACCAAAAGTTAGAAAAGATTTCACACCCTAGCCCCTAAATTACCCCCTTGGGCGAGAGCATGGCAAGAACAAGCCTAAGTGTTCTTCACTTTTTGGAGTTGAAGTGTTAAGAGAAGTTGTTTAGAAACTTCTAAGGGTTGCTTGGAGCGGGTTGGAGCGTAAGGAAGTGGAGCTAAACGTTGCTCAGGATCGACTTATAAAACTTGGATAATTTTGGGCTTATCGAGGTAATGATCTTTATCCCCCTATTGTAATTGGAAATTACATGTTGTAGTAATGTATAGTTGAGTATACTATATGTAGAATGAATATGGATAAGTATTGAACTGTATTTGCATAGAACTGTATTTACAGTAGACTTGTAGTATTATTGTGGAGTAGAATTGTACACGTCCGGTTAGACGTGTGACCCCCCCTGGGATTGTTGGTTTGGTAGCAGGCCTTATTTGAGGAGGAGATTTATGTGGTTGCGGGGGGGGGGGGGGGAGGTGCTACCGAATTTTCCGTAGAATAAGAAACCTGGTACTTAGAAATATTCTACGAAGGGATCTAGAAGTTAATAGACTTTTTATGACCATTATAGGTTGAAGTACTACGAGTAGCGTATTCTACTTGAAGGGTGGAAAAAGGCGAGCAAGGTTAGAGTACTTTGGAGCGTTTTGCTAATTGTCGATAATCGTCGCGAGGTATGTGAATCTCTTCCTATCCTTTCTAGCATGATATTTGTGAAATATATTTAGTGCGGTAGACGCACGTGTGTTTAAAGGAATTTGACTTTCCTTTTGTGTCCTTGACTTGATTCCAAAGTTAAGTGACTTGTTATGAAATATTAAGGACTTGAAATAAGTTTGGAAGTACGGGAAGAGTACGACCAGTAAGGAAGAGAGCAACCAAGTGTAAAGAAATGGAGCCTGAATCCATGAGGACCTTTCGTGGTGACTACACCCGTAGGTGTTGGGTGGTAGCTGAGCGGGTAGATGATAATTATCGGTAACGATACAGTCGTTGGACCCTAGCAGACCTAGCAGAGCTGTTATGACAGACATTGAGGTCATTATGAGTACGGGCTAGTTGGCCCCTTGTTATGCCAACGTTGACTGTAGAGAGAGATTGGCTCGATTCCAGTTTTCTGGTAAGTTGATTATCCAGTGTAAAGGAAGAGAAGTGGTTGTAACCAGTGAATTATCCTTCCTTCTTTGGCATCATTGTTTTCCTTTTTAAGTCTGTGTGACTTGTTCACTTGAGGTAAATTGACGCAGAAAGTATGTAATAATTGAATTTGAAGGAATTTATGTTAAGTGCCCTTGGAGGTACTTGGAGTTGGTTTGGTGTGGCGGTCAGGGCCACGACCTTCCGGATAATTTCAGGAAAGTGTGCAAGGCATGAATAAAATAAGTACGAGTGTTGCCGGCAGAAAGCTGAGGGCATCTTTGGTAGGTTTTAAAAATCTACATGACTTTAAGGCGGTGCGTGATGATTAGATATTTACTGGCCCGCAAGAGGACCCTGTGATTAGGTTTGTGACTCCAAGGAAAGTTTAAGAAAGGGAGATAAGTTCTCTTCCCCACGTAAAAGGACAGTTTTGCGTATTATGGGGTTGCGTGTACCCATGTTGTTAGACGCAGGATATGAACTGGTGAGGTCTTCGGTATCGTCTTGCCATAGGTTACAGTTGTAGATAACCGTGGGAAAAGTGTTGTGTTGGGGTAATTAAGAACGACGTACGAATTGGTCGAGGAAGTATCGTAAAGATATAAATGCAGTTATGCGACGTATGAAAGCATTTATTATGAATCAAGATAGAAATACTTTTGCTAATAATAAGCCTAAGGTAAGGATATGACCATAATGATAAAGGAGAATACGACTATGGTTATGTAAGTTGCACGAGATATGACTACCCCAGACTAGTGTAAAGACCATTAGTAAATAATGGGAAGTAAGAACATTTCGAGGAAATATGGTAAACCTAGCTATAGGCTCTACAAACTAGGAAAGGAAAATCGGGTTACTACTTTACAAGATCAAGGAAATCCCCCCCCCCTAAATTGTGATTGACAGTAAGTCTTAGCCATGAGGCAAGCAAAGGAATTAAGTCTAAGTTTAGTGACCAAGTTTGGTTGCAACAGAAGGGGAAACAAGAACCATAAGTGAGATTAAGGATACCCGAATATTTCGCAGGAATGAGAAAGGCTTTCAGTTATTGGAAGATAAGTTGACCACGACTACAGTTCTAACCCCTCCTGTGAGACTAGAGGGTTAGGTTATTATTGTAACACGTTGGGTGTTGGGCTAGGTTGAGTGCTGATGCAAAACGATAATGTTAGAGCCTATGTTTCCCGGCAGTTAGGGAAGCATGAGCGAAATTATGCCACTCATGATTTAGAGCTGGCGGAAGTTAAATCATGCCTTGAAGATTTGGGGGCATGACGTATATTATAGACTTCATGTGGATATTTGTGCAGACCACAAAAGCCTCCGGTATACCTTCAGACAGAGGTAGTAGAATTTGCGACAGCGACGGTGGTTAGAGTTATTCAAGGATTGTGATATCGATATCCTATACCATCCGGGGAAAGCCAAGACAGTTACAGATACTCTTAGTCGTAGGTGTATGGGTAGTCTGTCAGATGGGCAGCCAGGTAGACAGGACGTGGTCCGTGATATTCGTTAGCTAACGAGCCGAGGGGTTCGTTTATTTGTTTCCAAGGTTAATGAAGATTAGATCTGAGAGGTTGCCGAGTCTTCCATCGTTGAGGAGGTAAGGAGGCGGCGATGAGGATCGATTATGATACGCAGATCGAGATACGGCTCTCCGAAAAGAGAAAAGCCTGTTTGAGTAGCACCGGATGAGGTGCTGTGATATGAGGATCTATTGTGTGTACCCGGTGCTGCAGGACTAGTCAGCAGGTTTTAGGGGAGGCATACAGTGCTTATTGCTCAAATTGTTCGGGGTCGACTAAGTTGTGTCGTGACCTCAGATGTATGTATGGGTAAGATGACCGAAAAAGGGACGTAGCAAAGTTGTTGCTTAATATCCGAATTAGTAGCAGGTCATGGTTGAACACCAGAAGCCCAGTGGGCTATTACAGGAGATTTAGACCCCGACTTAGACATGAGAGGTAATTAAAATGGATCTTGTTATAGGGTGGCATCGTACTCAGAGGAAGTGCGACTCCCTGGGGGTCATGGTAAATAGGCTGACGAAACCAGTCGTGTTCCTCCGGTTAGGACCACTTACTCGGCTGAGGTTCGTGCTAGCTTTTATAGCAGGGGGATTGTGAGACTGCACGGGGTTCCTACGTTTATGATGTCAGACAGATTAGCTCGATTACATTTAACTTCTGGAGGTTTTTCAGAAGGGTTTTAGGGACACCGGTGAGTCTCAGTGTTGCATTACACCCTCAGACCGACGGACAGGCAGAGCGTACTATCCAGGCTCTTGAGGATAGGTTGCGGGCATGTGTTCTTGATTTCAGAAATAGCCGGGAGGGTTATTTGCCTCTTGTTGTGTTATGTACGATAACAGATACCCTTCCAGTATTCAGAAGGCCCTTAATGAGGCCTTGTATGTAAGAAAGTGTAGATCGCCGGTTGGATGGTTCGACATAGGCGAGGTTCAATTATTTGGTCCAGACTTGATTCAGCGGGCTGTGGATAAGGCGAAGCTTATCCGGGAAAGATTATTAGTAAGCTTAGAGTCAGCAGAAGCGTTATGCAGATTATCGACGTTGACACATGGGGGTTCAGGTTGACGTTTTTGTACGAGCATTGTTATGTGGCCACGTGTAGCATTATTGGTATGTAGGGGTTGTAAGGAGACGTTATGGCTATCTTTAAGTTTGACTCCCAAAAGAACATTCGAGGACGAATGTTTCTAAGGGGGGAAGAATGTTACACCCCGGAAATTCCAGGATATGTTTATAAGAACGTACGTAAGAACTCAAAAATGTTAAGATTTGAGACGAGTAAAAATTTATCGGAATTATGGAATTATCGGAAAACGAAATATTGCGACGAACGGGAGGGCGACACGTGTCACCCCCCTTACTTGGTCTTGGATGAAAAATACATGGATAGGATGGTCATTTGACCATAATTTAAATGACCAAGTCTTGCAAAGACAAATAGCTTGATATTGTTGACTTAGTCAAGGCCACTTGGCTAGGATCCTTGTGAAACTCATCTAGGCCACCCATTTGTTCTAATCTTGACCCTCCATTATGTTATATATGTATACTAGTTCCCACACTTAGTCATATTTCAAGAAATCTTGAAGAATGCAATGGGGGCTCTCGGGTTTGGGGATCAAGGGGCAAGAAAATTTTTCAATTTTTGTCCAATAATCTCCCCACTTTAAACCAAGGTTCCTAAGGGTATTGTAAGGTTATCTCAATAGAAAGATCCCGAAAAAATGGTGTTTTCGTATTAGTCGCAAGGCGAAAACCTAAGGAGTTATTCAACTTTGAAGTTGGAACTTGAAGATGAGTTATTCATAAGCTTCTAAGGGTTGCTTGGAGTGGATTGGAACGTCGAAAGGAAGAGCTAAAGTTGCTAAGGATCGACTTGTATTCTTGGATCATATTTGGGCTAAATGAGGTATAATATTCGTCTTACTTTTGTAATTGAAGATTCCATGTTATTATAAGTTAGAAATGATCATGTGATATGTGTTATGAAGATTGATAAGTGTTATGGAAATTTGGAAGCTCAAAATCCGAAAATGACATGTTTAGCCATTTGAAATTGAAATCCAATTTGATTAATAATTTGAATTGTCGCATGTTACCTACTTGAAGAATGTAGTAGCTATAATTGATTGCGGCTTGATATCATGTTATACTAAACAACTTGAATTGAAAAGGAATTGGAAAGATTATTATGTTGTTACACCTTTGGCCGAGAATGACATTATATGTTGGACTAGTTTGTTATAAATTGTGGGGCGGAATTTTACACGTCTTGTAGACGTGTAATCCCCTATTGATAACTACATTGATTGAGCCTTAAATGTGGCGTGTTTGATTATTGAATTCGGTCTTGAAAAAGGTGGCAAAGTATGTAGAAACAAAGGAAGTGCTGTCTGATTTTCCGTAGAATTTAGTGACTTGCACTTGGAATATTCTACGTTCGAAGTAAGAAGTTAATAGACGTACTATGGTCATTATAGGTTGACATACTACGTACGACGAATTGGACTTAGCAAGTGGATTAAACCGAAGAGGTATGTGGAACTTTCTTATCTCTTGAGCATGAATAGGTTGTAAATGTATAGTACGGTAGACGTACAAGATTTTGACAATCTAGGTCCATTTGATATCCTTGGCTTATTTTAAGAATGTCCAAGTTAATTGAGTTAGGGAATTAACTCTCTTGTTAAATATTAAGGATATCTTGGTTTTCAAAAGTTAAGAGACTTTAAGTATGTTGAAAGTATTATTGATACTTGTTTTGTTGGAAAGTTTAAGTCTCTTGGTTATAAAGAAGTATGTAAGTTGCTAATGTATAAAGCTAGTATAACGGCTTTATGGGAAGTTGGTTATAATAGCTTTATGGAAAGGTAAAAAGAGTGGTTTACTCTAAGTAATTTAAGTATGTTAAATGACTTGAAATAACGAAAGGCAAATTGATTTAAAGGCATCAATTGCTTAGGGTTTTAAAAGAAAGAAGTCACTTGATTTAGAAGCCCGAAAATGTATTTTCTAAAAAGGTATTGTGACTTGTCTTAAAATGTAGTTATGACTTGATACTACGGTTATTAGTATCTTGGAAGTTTTATATGAAAATGAGTCATTTTAAAAGAATAGAAGTACGTAGTACTTTGGGTTAAACTACCTGATTTATAATAACATGTTAGTGCCTTAAGTAAACTAAAATGTGAGTGTATATGAATAAGACTAATAAGAAGTTAGGGGATTTCTTAACTTGCTTATTTATTGTATGATGTGTTAGTGCTTATGTTGTGTATGATAAGCCGGTAGGGCTTATGTTATGTATGATGGCCGGTTGAGATAGGGTAAGAGTATAAATGAGGGGTAAACCCCCAAGACGTTATACCACCTTCTCCAGGGTAAAAGTATAAATGAAGGGTAAACCCCCAAGACGTTATACCACCTGCTTCAGGTAAGAGTATAAATGAGGGGTAAACCCCCAAGACGTTATACCACCTGTTTCCGTGGATTTGCTACCCATGATGCGAGGAATACCTCATGCGAGTCCTTATGGGCTTATGCGGGTGAAATAGTCCCATGCGGGAGGTACAGCTTATGCGAGGAATACCTCATGCGGGTCCACACGACCTATGCGGGTGAAATAGTCCCAGGAGTAGGATTGCTTAATGATACTGCGGGTGGTTTGATCGCGAGCTTCCTATTTTTATGTTGTAAGTATACTCTTGATTACTCTCATTGTTAGTAAGGCACTGTGTACTGTTAATTGAGTTATCATACATGTCTCCAGTTTTATTATAGACTTATGATTTCATTACTGATTTTCGCCACATATTTGGTACATGTTGTCTCGACCTCCTTCGGGTTGCGTTCACGCCACGTAGAGTACAAAGTTGTTGATCCTCGCTCTTAGGATCACTGTTCACCGCTGAGAAGCTCGCTTTATTAGGAGGCTTATCCACAGTATTGTCGGTCGTTGTACATTCAGGGGTATGGCGGGGCCCGCCAGAGTTGTTATTCTTAGAGGTCTGTAGTCACATGTGGATTGGGTTGTAAAGAAAAGAAAAAATGTACGGTTTTATTTGTATAGCTTACGGAAGGTGGCCTTATCGGCTAACTGTTGTTATTTTATGTTAAGCATTTTTATCGATGTGTATGTTCATTGCTATTCTCTCGATGTATCAGAAAGGGTGCCCAAGTAGGGCACCGGCGAGCTTGGTCGGGTCGTGACAGATTTAAACCTATGTTTATTCAACTATAACATATTCACAATCTCCCCTTTCGGATTTCGATTAGAAATCATATAAGTTATGATAATTAGTGATCAATTAACTACCAAGCAATCAAAACAAATATTGAATAAATCTCAACAATAATAAGAAGAAACCAAAACATGCATTAATTCATAAGAACGATGTTCAAGAGATTCGATATGGAAAGCCCTAAATTAAGTTAGTTCCTATCCATAGACATGCCAAGAACTAAACTAATATCCAACATAAACTAAAAAGAAATAAAATAAAGAACAGGAAATTACACAAAAGTAAGTCTCCAATCTTGATCTCCAAGTTGTGATGAATTGTCAAGTGTGGAACTCCTAAAATCTGACCTAAAAGGTCCTTTTTATAACCTCAAAAACGTCCCAAACCTTTTCCTTCTTGGCTCATTCCAATTGATTTGGCAATTTTCTCGCCAGCTGCGCCAAAACTTCGCGGCTCTGTTCTTTGGGCGCCGTGGCGCTCTGCTGCTGTTGGTTGCGCGCACGCCTCGCTTTCGCCCGTATTTCTAACTTTTTAGCTTTTTGAGCTCTGGAACCTCTGTTTCTGCCCTCGTTTCGCTCCTTTTCGCCAATGTGTCATTTTAAACCATTGTGACTCAAAAGTAAGAAAATTTATCCTAATACGACACATATTTGTACAAAAATGGGCAAAAGACTAACTAAAAATGACTCAAAAGGTGTATATAAGATACACCGATCAAACACCCCAAAACTTAACCTTTACTCGCCCTCGACTAAAGATAAAAAATAGAAACAAAGACACGAAAGAAAAGAAAATAAACTGACTCAAAGACATTGATCACTTTGCTGCATCATTGTTACTTAGAAAAGCATGAAAGCTAGTAGAATAATATGCAGGAACATATAGCATGGATTTTTAGCATTCTAAACACATCAAGTCAGATATTTCGCAAATTCAATTTAATCATGCTCAATGGAAGTAAGAATACCTAACTATGCATATTAATTTCAAAATAATATGGTCTGTTCATTTGTTATTCTCCACTAATCATGGATACACACATTAGAAATCTTCAGGGCTTTTCAGGGTTGTAATGTAGGCTTAGGCAGGGGTAGGTAAAAATAGGCATTTAGGCTCAATTTACGTACCATAAGCTCTTTTGCTTTCTATTCTTACCTTTTCTTTTGATTTTCTTTTTCACCCCATACCTATCTTTCCCTCTTTTGTTTTGAGAGAATGAGGTGTATTATAAATAGCAGGCACCCCCAAACTTAGGCTTTTACCTATTTATTATTACATTTCATTGGGGTGCATCAAAATTGTTCACTCTCTTTTGTCTTTTTTTTTTCAACACTTTGTATTCCAAGCATCTCAATTTTTTCACTTATGGCACAATTATGGAATTATAGGGTGTCAAAGAAAATATCTTATTTTAGGCTCAAAGGGGCTGACTAGTGATACAATTGTGATGTCAGGGATATGCAATGAATGGTAAGAAAGGGCTAACAAAGAAATGTCTGAATTATCTCTCTAACATGCATATTCTAACTATTTCGCCTCAAATAGCAAGCAAGCAGACACATAAGTTTAATCACTTAACAATGCATAAATCAAGCAAGATACCTCAAATAGTTCGATTTTATGAATTTTTGGCATATCTAACCTAAGTGTTCAGATGGTTGCTTCTAATTCCATTACATTATTCAACCTTACTTCACTAAGTTTCAAGTAACTACAACATGCATGATCATAAAAAAATTATACTCATATAAACATCGAAAATAACACAAAAAGACTCAAAACAACATATCAAAAATAACTAAGAACTCCCCCCCCCAAACATAAATCACACATTGTCCCTAATGTGTGCAAGACTCAAAAATAAAAGAAAAACGGGACAACTTACAAATGTTGGTTTAAAATGGTGGCGGTGGCGGCGGATAATGCATGTGCCACTAGTTGAACAAGGAACTCATCTCATCAAATCTCAGGTTCAACTGTTGTTGCTCCTGTCTTATTTCTTGATGTCCTTGCCTCAGGTCCTGTTGACCTTGGATCATTGTGTCAAAATTCTGCATCATCCTCCGCTGGTTCATGAGCAACTGCTCCATCATAGGCACCGGAGGTTCCACCAGTGCCGGGCGGCCGCACTGCTCTACGCCGAGCCTGTCTCAGGCTCATCTTTATCCATGGCAGCCTCTGCTGCTGCTGCTGGTGCTGGTTCTGGCGCTGGTCTCCTTCTTGCTGCTGCTGGAGGGACTGGTTCTGGGAAGGCATGCACTATCCCATATGACACAGTAGGTTGACCCTTCTCATATGTATCAGTATCTAGGGTTGGGACTCCATGTCTAGAACATAAACTGCAAATAAGTGATCCATGTCCCAACCCACCTGTAGTGACCAACCTACTGGTTTCTCCAATGTTCTGCAATATCTCCTTCCCCACATCAACAGTTTTCCCTTCCATAATTCCATATATCATTTTTATTCTATCTGCTAGCACTCTGGTGAAGTGCGTCGATGGAATCAGGCGGGCACTGACGAAATATAACCAACCCTTGTCGCTTTTGTGAATCGACATCCGCCGATCCTCTTGATCCATTTTGTGCAATATCAAACTCAGCCCCAGGGTAGCATAATGTTCTTGCGACGATATCTCAATCGATGTTGTTGGCATCTCTAGACTATGTTCTGAAATAGTTACGATCATCGCCTCTTTCTTCAACATCGACTGTTCTTAATAGCTCATTCACCACCTCAGCCGTCACCGGCACATACTGTCCTCTCACAAAGCATCTACTATTTACCCTTTCCGGAAAGTTAGCATAGAATTCTTTCACCATTATGGTGTTCTGTGGTACTATTCTTTCCGGGTTAACAAATCTCTTTCACCCCATGGCCTCTATCATTGCCCGAATAGGCTCATATACATCTCCATCCTCAAATGACTCCCTTTGGTACTCCATTCCTCGCTCAGGAATCAAGGGTCTAGTGCTAAGTTTGTAATATCTGTCTTCAGCTTTTTGACTGACAAACCTGTAGCGTCATATTGTGGAACGGAGGCGGATGTGGAAGCTCTCTTTTTTCTGGCAGACATTTTGAACAAATTTCAATAGCGTTTATTGTATTTCAGTGATATTACCCAGCAATTTTCAATCACATCAATCAACACACAGCGTAATCAGCAAACTACAACACCATTCAACCCCCAAACTTCACTCAGAGCACCGGTACAACACCCCACGATCACTACGTATAATCTTACCGCGAAATTTTCACACCAAAATTCAACACACCCCACACTATCCACCAATAAAGCACATCCCCAAACTTATTGCCTCCCCTGATTGCTTTGAAAATTTCAAGAAAAGTGATGAAAGTTACCTTGGACGGTGTTCTTCAAGATTTTCTTGTTCCTAGTGATGGATTGAGGCAATGAAATGAGGGTTGTTGTTTGAGATGGTTAAGGGTGCAAGGTATTTAAGTACTTTGGTTGTGATTGAGTTTAGTTTGTGGAAGATTTTGAGTAAGGGAGGTTGATTTCGTGGGTTTGGAAAGAGGAAAGGGTTTTGGGTTTTTCATTTGGGGAAAGGAAATCGGATTAGGGCTCCTTTAAATTTCATTTTTTTTCGTCGCGGCGCCACGACCCTGATACCGGCGCTGCGGCGCCCAAACATCTGCGACCCTCTGAACTTCCGGCGCCGTGGCGCTCTGATTTGGCGTCGCGGCGCCCAAACTTCAGAGACCTTCTAGACTTTCGGCGCCGTGGAGCCCAACCTCCTGCGCCTTTCTGCATTTCTCGGTGCCATGGCCCTCTGCTGGGTGTTGTGGCGCCGAGCCGATTTTCTCTTCTTTTCACGTTTTCGTCCTCCAATTTCTAGCCATGTACCTGTCATCACAACATGAAAACAATACCTCCCGTGAGACTGTTCTAACTAAACTAAATTACATAAAATAAAATAAATTAACTTTGGGTTACCTCCCAAGTAGCGATGTCTTTAACGTCTTTTAACAGGACG
Organism: Przewalskia tangutica; assembly: GCA_029844215.1. NCBI lineage: Eukaryota > Viridiplantae > Streptophyta > Magnoliopsida > Solanales > Solanaceae > Przewalskia > Przewalskia tangutica. The sequence continues at coordinate 20,519,808 of CM056718.1, forward strand.
CAAATTCCTTATCAAGAGGCATGAGGTAAATTAACCCCACAACCTACCCATTTCATAATCATTTTTCTCTTCCGCCTTCTGTTTTTCTTTTTCTCCTTTTTCTCAAGAGAAGGTTTAGCGTTGCTCACCTGTACTGGCGGACTGATTTCCTTTGCTTTGGCCTGTGCTGGCTCAATTGATGTGTTCACGGTGCTGACTACAAAACATTTGCTTATGACTGGGAGTTCAACGGTGTGTTTAAACACCTTAAACACCATCTCTTCTTCCTCAACTCTGAGTTTCAGCTCGCTTTTTTCCACATCAATCAAGGCTCTCCCGGTTGCCAAGAATGGTTTTCCCAAGATGATAGGGATTTCATCATCTTCCTCCATATCAAGGATGAGGAAGTCTGCAGGAAAGAAAAATTTTCCCACCTTAACCAATACATCTTCAATTATTCGTGCCTGCAATCTTTTGTTTGAGTGCATCGTGTCAAGCCGACATAAGACGAAAGGAGTTATGATACCCATAAAAACCAAAATTGCCTTGGGCTAAGATTGGAAGTGCATCCAAAAGATTTTGAGTCATACTCATCGTTTCGCGCACGTTTGAAAGGCTCTCCAATCCTTTCCTAAGGCCCTCCTAACATGATAGATAAATCCAGTAAGATTATAATGTGAAATCTCCATTAGAAGGCTTGGATTACATTGTAAACCTTCTCTAAAGTGTTGTTTAAGCTTTGGAACTCTTAGAGCTTCGAGAGAGATTTGGTATGGAGGACTTCTTGGATGGATACGGTATGATTATTGAAACCCTTGGTATTATTAAACTTCCCCTAGATTAGAGTGATCTTTTACCAAAGTAATCCATAGAGAAATTGAGATAAATATTATGGTTGAACGTGATAGTTATAGTGTGGTTGTTGGATGGTTTTGATGAGATATTTATAATAACTATGGCTAGATTTCATGGAGTATAGTTGTTGTAATCTTGATGGTATCATGGTTATTTTAAAGGAAGTGAGAATAGCTCAAGTAAGATAGGGTAAAGTACACACGTTAAGTGTTCGACGAAATCTTACAATGATGAGTTCTTTAAACTCTTTAATGGATTTTGCTACGGATTGTCCTTATTGCTTAGGTCGATGATTGTAGAACAAACAAGGAGCCATCGGAGTGGTATTGGTTATCAACGAGGTATGCTAAGTGTCACACTATAAATTGGGCGGTGTGGCCGGCACCCGGTGCCCTGCTGGCCCGAGCGTACCACTATGATGACCATTCTTTTGTGCAAGCAGAACTTCTTGCCGAACTCGTATTGAAATATATCACAACAACAACTCTAGATAATATAGATTAACCCAACCCATAGATACAATGGGACCTACAAGTTCACAACATAGTTTAACAAAAGATAACTTAGTCGACAAGGCTATACACTTATACTATACATACCAAAATAAATTTGTGAGCCTCTATGAGTAATTGAACTGACATATGGTCGGACAGGGCCCCGACCTACCCATATTGTACATAACTCTGCAAATGGCTCCATACATATATGCCCAGAAAGCTTTGGGAAGACAAAGCTCATTTACTGACGGCTGGACTCAATAGCTCCTACTAAGATGGCCTAATAGTGTTCCTATCTGAACTTGCGGTATGAACAAACAGTGCCCCCGACAAAAAGGACATTAGTAAGCAATATGAAGCGAGTAATTGTAGGGGAAAACATAAGAAACCTTAGCTATATAGGTGAACAATGAAGCTCTGGAAATTAATACAGCATGTCTGGATAAGTCATTATTGTATAAACCATCCTTGTATTATAGTGTGAGGTATAACGTATCATTAATCTTGGGTATGTTTATGAATATGTAATGCAAAGTGCACATCGACTCATGTATGTGTTGCGGAAAGAGCAACCCGATCTATCATATGTATATGTTGTGAAACGTGCAAGTCGGTCCAATAAATGTATATATTGCAGAATGTGAAACCTGATCCAATAAGTGTATATATTGCGGAATGTGTAACCCGATCCTCTATATGATCATGAGTAAATGCATGATATTATTGTTAATGAAAACATGCTAGTACCAATGGAAATAGGGGTGTGAATAACAGACTTATGATAACAACGACTCTTTGGCCCTTTTTGAAACTCATAACTCTTTGACTTTATACTTAGAATGACTCTTCGTCGACTCGAAGATTATATCTCTCTAAAATGCTTCCTTTTGAAGACTTATAATATGATCAGTAACCAATAATTAGGATCATAAGAATATGAATAAGTGATAAACACTTCTCAACATAGGACTTTTATAGACAATAGAGTGGAGTTCTCAACCTTTGTTTTTTTGAAAGCTCTTCAGATTTCATGCTTTTGAAAGAAAATGATAGTCTTATATATCTTATACACAAATATATATGTCATGCTATAAGATCTCATACTCTTCACGGCGGATTATATATAACAAACAAAGGGTCGAGATCAACATCTAATCCATATTTAATAAGGAAAATTCAGTTAGGCATCCTAGCGATCATCTTAACATAAAAGGTTCTTAGACTTGTTAACAAAAGGGTATTCATGTAATTTGGCCCCACGATTCTTCGAAAAATACCCTCTCAGATTTACAATAACAACCAACATATTAATCAATTTCAACTCATATCTTGAACAAAACAACCCATAAGTCCATATACAATACTTTTATAGGGTTATGAGTTTCGGTTACAAAACTCCTCCCACAACTTATTCCAAATCATCAATTAATCACATATATAGATAGAGTAGGATAAAATTTACCTCAACGCAACAAAACCTCCTTGAAACAACAAGTTGCCCCAATCTCAAGGGTTCCCAAAATTGCTTCTCTACGGAGATAGTGATTTCTAAAATTACCGCAGGAATTATCACGTTAATCTTGTGTGATTTGGATTTGGATTAACCTTGGGTTGACGTAATATATTAGAGAGTATTTGGAGATCAATTGGAAGGTTGTTCATGGAGAAAATGAAGCCCCAAATCGATATACCTGAATTTAGACCCATGAAATTTTTCCACAGCCGTACTTTGATAGTACACTCAACGAACTTTCAAAATTCTGACGGTCCGTTAATATTTCTCGTCAAACTTCTTGGAAAATTGACGGTTCAGGCTAGGTATTTTACGGTATCTCTTCGATCCCCTCAAGTTGCCCTATTTCTCGTTTTCATCGAAATGTACTTCCTTCGAGTTGTTTAGCTTCCATATACTCTGAAACTTCCATAAACAAGCTATAAACCTTGGTTATCTTTTCAAAAGGTTGTACCTCTTCCCGAGACTCAAATATCAATCGATGATATGTCGCAATGTAAAATTATATGGTGTAATATCCTTCCCCCTTAGGAATATTCGTCTGCGAATGTTAAAGATTTTTTTAACCTCTGAGGGTTCTAAAAAATTTAGCAGAGTTTCCTTTGTAAACAGGACTATCCAAAACTTGGTAAACAACCCAAATATATATATCCAACACCACACAGGGCAACATAATCACAAAATAAGTTCAACTTATCCTCACACGACCATCTATATACGCAAGAATTGAGAGGGTTAGTCATAACTTACCTTAACTGTCCTCTGCCATATTTTGAGTTGCACCTATCCCATTTATATCAACATCAACACCGGAAGACTGAAATAGGTAAGGATATTTGGACGTCATATCTTCTTCGACTTCCCAAGTCATCTCTTCTGCATTGTTATTCCTCCACCGCACTTTAATAGATGTTATCTATTCAGTCCAACACTTCTAGACTTAATGTTAAAGAATCATATTTAGGACCTCCCCAGAGGATAGGTCGTCAGTAATCTTAACACTCCCTACATACAACACATGGGAGGAATCTCTTATGTACTTTCATAATATCATTACGAGAGAAACTAAATAAACTACCTCTAGCTTCGGAGGTACTCTTAAGCTCAAGGGTCATTTAGCCAGGCCTCTAAGTAATACCATATGACTCGCTGTATTTGTGGTTTAATTTGCTTTTCCGACCAAATTCTTGTTATACCCTTTTATGAGTAAAATCTTCAGGGATACCCACTCATGAACAATGTTATTTTAAGTCTCGGCATCGCACATCAGTGGGTGACTTCTAGAAATCTTGGACTATTAACACTTACTTCTAAAGGAGATTTATCTCTTTCACATTTTGGGGAACTAACAAGACTAACCCAGGTTTAAGCAAGTCTCATTTTCATATGTCAAGTCAATCCATAGACGATCTTTATTCCTAACCAGACCAGGTCTTATAAGGATCTTTCCTGATGGTGATATAATAATCTTTATAATACACATCTCATAGTGGGGTAAATGATCACTCCAATTCCTTTTAAAGCATACCTACCCACATCATATCATCGAGCACCTAAATCGTGTTCTTGGCCTGACCACCTATCTAGGAAAGAGCTGCATTAGGGCTTTCCCAGTGCTTCCAAACCTTCCTAGATAAGTCTTAGAATTTTACTATATCTGAACCTTATCATTATTCATTATACAGTTAAAATGTTCTGAAATCATGACATCCCTTTCAGTGTATAGCTAGTATAATCCTCAAATGTGTGGATCACTCTATCTTGGTAAAAAGTGGGTCAAAATTATATATATGTTGACCATTGATTACCTGAAGCAACATTTATGATAATATCAGGGATAGCCCATACTAGACTTTATCTTTGAATCATTTTATCCTTTCCAGGTAGAAATCTGTATTTCTCTCCACTATCTCACTAGGCCTTTAATGCTTTATCATTACTAGCTAACCATGGGGTCTCTATGTCAAACCTTGGCACTGCTTTGCTTTTTCATTATTACCTCAGTCCCTGTCTTGAGTAAGGTGGTACGTCTTCATCAAACCCATATGAATATAATAGTAAGAATGAATCACCTTTACTCTACTCCTGTCCCGTAATCAGCTAGATATATGATGCATGATCAACCTAGGTATAGGAGAATTCCATATCCTTTTAACTTAAACGTTGGTGTTCTTTGTCGCGGAACATTCACTTCCTTCGGTATTAACTTCACTTTCCCACATTGTTACTTCTTTACTTTACCACAAAGGTGACACTAATACTTTGTGTGCTACAACTCTATTATCATTGGAGTCCTAAAATTGGATCCCTTGATCTTGCTAACTGCTGAAGCTTTTGGGCGGATCTTCTCTCTTATCGGCTTCTAGATGGGCTAAATTGTGTATACCTTTTATCTTATGTTGTCCTGAAGGCTGCCACTTTATTCTGTCAAAATTTCTCTTTAACTTGTAATAGGATCAAATCCCTGTATGTTTATTCCTCCATTTCATCATCTAAGGGAGGTATCACTGAGTTTTCAGTATAACATTTCTATCCTTATGGAGTCCTATACTTGGACTCTCAAATGGTTGAAGGAACAATTCTATACCCTTGCCTTTTGATCGCACTCACATAATATCCTGCCATTGAAGTCTAACTTCTAAAACGTCTCTCTTTTAAGTATAATCATGATATATTGTATCATCTGGGATATTCTTTATTTACGTTCAAGCTCGAGAACTGTTATTCTCTTTAAGAAGGCTCATAAGTCTTTGTACCACTGTAACGTATCTATGGCAGAAGATTATCTTTGAATCCGACCATTGTCGCTTAAGGGTGTATCAGAGGTCTTCGTGGTTACTAAAGATATCAAATCACACCTCCAATGTGTGCTTACTGCTACCGACTGGAATCTTGGGTCTAAAATTCTCTTTGGCTTTCCCAATCGCTCTTAAGCATAAACAACCTCATCTCTTTGTTTATTTGGAATATGTGCATTACAACGTATTAATTTATCTCAGCCCCTATTATTCGGGAGTTTCTTATCCATCTTGGCTTAAATCCTACACTGAGGTCAATGCTTGGTGTCTCATTCGATCAATATTGTTGGCAATGAACTATTGACATCTTCCCCTATTGGATACACACACATACTCAAACCTCCATGTTTGGAGTAAATTCCTCTTTTGTCTATTGGCTAAAATAATTTTAGCAATGTACTTACAGTAATCACGTCATCACGTATTCTACAGGATCTTGGGCCTTTTAATTGTCCACATTTATCCTTCTTACTCTTACTCTCGTTTTTGCTCTGGTGGTACTAACTCTGAGCATGACATCTAACTGTTTTCCTTCATCTCTAGGTTTCATACTTCTTTATCTCGTGTTTCATACTAGTCCTTTTGTTTACCATTACGTTCTATCTGATATACTCCCCTAGAGTTGAGATTATTTATGGTGAGATTAGAACTCCAAGCTATGAGACCATCCTATAATATGAAATGCTATATCAACTGATGGCTTATCCGACCTTCTAGCTAGCCTGCTTCTAGGCTTTTACATACACCATCTCTCAATTTAACTCGATTTACCCTTCTATTCATTAATTATGAATGACCCCTCGTAGGTTTAAATATTCCACTATCTTGGTTACTCCTAATGTTTTCCTTTATGACTCTTATACATCTGGCGGCTCTTATCATTGCTTTAACTCTTCTAATTAGAAGGCTACTACCCATCATTTCTTAATGTTAATACCTACAAACCATTGGATAGTCATAACATATCCACGACTGGATAGCACAATCTTGATTGTCTGGGAATTCTTTGGTGTAACCTCTGTGTCTACTTACTAAGTCATCATATGAGTCTATGTCGGTTCTTTCCCATTTTATATCCCATATGTCACTCTTTGTGCTTGGGGACTTCCTTCGTAAAATATCGGGTCATTAAATCGACATTCTCTGTAGCCTATGGTCCTTTAATAACTTATAACTTGCCTTAAAGCGATGCCCTCTGAATAGAGACCACTAAATCAGTTACATACATAAGATGCCACGTGTTCGCAACTAGCATGCTCCATCACAATACTTTTTTATATTCTAATCAATACATTAACTTTAAGACTCCTTTCTTGATAAACTTTAAGGATTGCTCTTTTATGTCGCTTATTCTCTTACTATTTGATTGTTTACTCCATAATTTATCAATATTTTTTGTTAGAGCCATCCCCCGAGATTTCGATTTATGTTTCATTTGACTGAGGAGACCTTTTATTATATTTCCTGATTCAGAGATCTAGATCATTTGATCGGTATATTATGTTGACCATTATCAATTCAAAATTCCTAATATGCTTGGTCTCATAACACATTTTTCTTCTCAACTCAGTATTTACTTATTCTTATCTTTTGTCTTACTTAACTATGCCCTGGTCACCTTACCATACTTTACTCTACGACTCTCAGTCGATCCTCACATTTATTCTGATGTCTCTCATTCTGATACTATCCTCTTTCTATCATCCTTACTCCTTAACTTAGTCTGAATACTTGTAACAAAATATGTTCTTACTTTTAATATCTTTCTTCTTAATTGCCCTTATTTCTAGGCATTTCAATTTATGCTTTACTCTGGACATGATCATTTATGTGAAAAAAAATTACCTTGCACATAAAGGGCTCATTACTTAGCCCCCTGGACCTTCAATATTCTTAAAAGTCTTATTCGACTATATATTTCCTAGGCATGTCAGGTACACACCTTCTGAGGGATTCCCCTAACCATCAATGATTTAGCATTTTACATCTTTATTAGCCATGACTTTCCATCCTTCTATACTTTATTTCACAACTCTTAGTCATTTCATACATTTATATAAGTGTTTCATTTACCTTTGTGTCATTCTCTTTCTACCAATATCACCTTATATCCTCATAATATAATTTTTTTCAATGTCTAACTCCCTCATTGCCTCTACTTTTTAACAGGAGTCTCACCAAGGGAAATACTTGGCTAACAATTCTCAGGTACATCATGTATATGTTCCTAAAAGGGAGGTATCACTACCTAACCATACTATTCTTCGGTACCGTCCATGTTGAGGATCGTGCTAAATCCTTGATATATCCTGAGGTCTCACTTCCTTTGAGACTACGCCCATCGATATCAATAGACTATTAATAGAAATAGTTACTTCTTACTAGGATTCCATCAGAAGGTGGAACAACATTATCTTGTTCATTGTTATCTTGATTTGACCTCATTACGATTTTCTATACTTCAGACGTTGGGTACCTCCATCACCTTAATCCTCCTATATTTCTAAATTGATGTTTTATATTTCTGGTCTTACATCACTTAATTCATATATAAAGGGAAGGAAGTCGCTCATACTCTGAAATTTCAATATCATACTCGTATCTCTGGCGAATCAATAATCTGATCAGAATCTTTCGTTTGCTGGATTTGAATACGAATTACCTAAAGTCTATCTGGTTATTATCAGAACTGAAACTGGGTAAAGAACGAGTTAGACTAGAATTTTCATAACTCGACTCTATTACATGATCTACGAGATGAAAGAACATAAACTATCTCTAAATGTCGGACAACCTCTCATTTATAATTGTGGTGCACAATACACCCATAAACAAGACTCTGCTAGACACGACTCACAGACTCCATTAGACTGACCTGGTTTTGATACCAAATTTGTCACACTCCAAACTGGGCGGTGTAGCCGGCACCCGATGCCCTGCTGGCCCGAGTGTACCACTCTAATGACCAGTCTTTTATGTAAGCAAAACTTCCGACCGACAAGGTCGTACTGAGATATATCACAACAACAACTCTGGAAATGATGGATTGACCCAACACCTTTATACAATGGAACCTACAAGGTCACAACATGGATTAACAAAAGATAACTTAGCCGACAAGGCTATACACCTATACTATAAATAAATATGTGAGCCTCTATGAGTAATCCTTTCATTCACGACGCACTCGATCAAGCTTAGGATTTGTCAAGTGTCTATCCAAACGACTTGATCATTATATCTCACATATATTAGTTGACAATGAGACCATATCCTGGATATGTCAATTGCGTTGGCCAACGACTTAGTCAACCTAAAATCACTTAGAAACTTAGTGCTATCTCGAATATATATTCGAGGAATGAATCCTAATCTTTGCTCAACTACCATCTGTAATCTATATTGTAATGTACCCAATACACGCCGTATCTCCACCTATAAGGCATTTGAGCTTAGGATATGATCAAAGTATATTACTCTATAGACAAGATGCGTATCGACGTCAAGTCTAATGACTTATATCTCCCACACGCTGATCATACTATGTATAGAAAATAGTATATCAGCAGGGTATACCAATACTTCCAAAGTATTCATGTGTCCATCACGAGTATCTGTTACTCATAGTAGGTGATACATACTACATCCTCTAAAGATGTGATGCAGATCACATGTCGACTTATCACATATCATCGATATCCCATTCGCGATGATCATTAGTCGAGGCTATTTTAAGAGTTAAGTTATAATATTAATATTTCACACTATTAATAACAACGTAACCTCTAGGGATGCATACTATAGAATATCATAAACAACCAACTAATAATTCAATAATTGCAAATGCCAAAATATTCTCCGGCTCCTCATAAATGATGTTAGGATTGGCCGACCACCTTAGAATCAAGTAGTTCAGTTCGACTATTTCATTAATAATAATACGAATATGTATAAAGTACATTTTTCCTAATACAGATTGTTTCTAGGACATACATATAATTTCAAGGTCTGCATATATCCTACCCTCCCTAGACCCACTTGTGAGATTACACTGGGTATGTTGTTGTTGTTATTATCATTAGCTTACTTTTTTTATTTGTAAAAAATTATAGGACAAAGTAACGTCTAGAATACAATTAGAAGTTGTTTTCTCTAACTTCAATCAAGGTAACTTCTCACTTCACTCTTCTTACTCAATTACTTCATAGTAAACACTACTGTTGGGTCCCGCGGGTTATACTATGGATTAAATAAAATTAAATGACAAAGTAAAACTGAAACGTATGCAGAAACAGTGTCAAATGTCAGCTAAAATGTCGTCTGACATAAGTGACGACATTTTGGTAAAAACATTATTCAGTAAAAACATAATAAAATCTTTGAAGAGTAAAATGCAGCGAAAATAATAAAGAACACAAAGGTTTAATTTTCATAGGTTATATATTGATATAATCCATGATGGTCAATGACCAAAGGTATTGTATATATATATATATATATATATATATATACATATATATATATATACAATTGAATATATTCCTTCTTTTATAATATTACAAGATAATACAAAAGGAATAAAAAAGGTTAAGTCGCGGATGACTTATGCCTGAAAAATCTATCTAAATAAAAGTGAACAACATCTCATTACAATCGCTCCATATAAAGCTAATCTAGAATCTGAAACAACGACTGTAATGTCACACAGAATGTCGTCACAAACACAAGCAACATTTTGTGATCCATATTTCTGAGAAGAAATCCCGAGAGCTCACTTGGTATTTTTACATTTTGATTCTGGATATCGAATCCTTGAAGTGACCTCTCCATTTATAGTAGAGAGTTCCCTTGAAATACTCATCAATAAGTTGTGGCAGTTGAGCCAAATATGGAGCACGTAGGGCAGTAGCTTATGGCACAGAATTCTCTAACTGCGTGGACTGTTTCTTCCTCATATTACTCTTTAAATTATGCTCCACTTGGACTTGGACTTGGTCTTCATCGATCATAATCTGCTTTGAAGACTCCTTGCCAAGTCAATTGCCATGTGATAAAAATGTCACACTTTCCTGAAATCTGTCTGTGAAGATAGGCAAAATAGTTATCAGAATGTCGTCCCGAATGTCAATACATTTGGTCCAACATTTTTTGATTTTAACTTAGCTCTGAAAATGATATGTTAGGAAAAATGTCATGACACAAAACCTAACATTTTGATACTCTTTTTTTATGATATCTAATATCAGCGCAGAGAACAGTATCACATTAAAATCATGTTCTCATTTGGAAATCATACATGGTTGAACAAAAATTAGCCATTATAAGTACTGAAAATCAGATTCTGATAGGGTAAAATGTCACCCGAAATGTTAGTGTCATTCCAGCCGACATTCGTCCAACAGTGCATGTTTCAGAGATTACACAGACCAATAGATTTTTTCAAACTAGATAATCCCTCATGTCATGTCACACCCCGAACCCCGGGCCCGTGACTGGTGCCCTACCTGGGCACCCTTCTACCTAAATGACATAATTAAACCGCGGAACTAAACAACACCTCATCATTTTTTTTAACCAACGAACATGCAAGGACAAAGCCGACAAGGTTGCCATATAATATACATAATCAAAATGAACATTACTCTGTACACGAGTCCAATCCCACATATGAATACAGACCTCTAAGAGTTTTACTGAACTATGACGGGACAAGGCCCCGCCGTACCCATAATTGTACAAAAGCCTGTACTTAAGGATTTATACCAAAATGATAAGCTCCTGAACAAATGGAGCTATCCAAAACTCTGAGCAAGGGTCCTACACTTGCAGATCACCGAACTGTGTACCTAAACCTGCGGTATGAACGCAACCCCCCGGAGAAAGGGGGTCAGTACGAAGAATGTACCAAGTATATGAAGCGATGAAATCTGTAGCGAGATCACACAGTCCACATATAACAGGAAGCAAGTATGATAACTCAAAACAACAGCACACTGAACCTTGCAAACATGAGAGTAATGCAATCATTTTTACCTTTTAAGTTATGCTTTTAACAATGAGATTAATTGTTCCACTTTAAGTCATAAACACACTGCACCCTTTCATTAATGAAATCACTACCGTTTCAAAACATGAAGGTCGTGCCAGTGACAGGGTCAACCACCCTCTGTATTATAATGCAACCTATCATAGGACTATTTCACCCGCAAGGGACTATTTCACTCGCATAGGTCACGTGGACCCGCAATGAGTCATCGGTACACGATACTCGCATCACGGATAGCTAATCCATGGCTTATATCCCGGGAATTTAACCCGCCCGAGTCTATCCGACCCGCCGTGAGTGTGTACCACTCACACCATGGGGAGCTACTCTATGATATCTCTTGAACCAAGTTGTCGGCCCTTTATGGAGGGACGCGGAGATGTGGAAATACAACACTTGCACGAATGTCTATATGAGCAACCCATATGCAAGCAAACCATTCTTGACCTTTATTTATAAAATGAATAAACCATCATTTTAGCAAACCAAGACAATACAATGTCTTTCCTTTTTTACACAAACCAAGACAAACCATGTCTTTCCTTTTTACATAAACCAAGACAATTACCATGCCTTTCCTTTTTACACAAACCAATACAATTACCATGCCTTTCCTTTTTACACAAGCCAAGTCAATTACCATGTCTTTCCTTTTTTACACAAACCAAGATGATTACCATTTAAGCAAGCCAAAGTACTATCAAGGCACAAATAGAATAATTCTCATTTAAGCAAGCCAAAGTACTATCAAGGCACACATAGAATAATTCTCATTTAAACAAGCCAAAGTACTATCAAGGCACAAATAGAATAATTCTCATTTAAAACAAGCCAAAGTACTACGTACTTCCATTCTTTTCAAAAAACTCTTTTTTATATAAAACCCCAAGATACTAACACCCGTAGTATCAAGGCATGTCTATTTTTCAAATTAAGTTACTATACCTTTAGAAATTCATTTCAAGGCTTTGAAACCAAGTAACTTCTAATTTCACAACCTAGGCAACTCATGCCTATCAATCAAAATAGACCACTCTTTTAACCTTTCATAAAGCCGTTATAACTAACTTCCCATAAAGCCGTTATAATTCTTTATGTATTAGACAAATTCATTCTTTTTATAACCAAGAGACTTATACTTTTAAAATCAAGTATCATATACTTTCAAATCAAGTTTCTTAACTTTAGAAATCAAGTCTCTTAACTTTAGAAATCAAGTAGCTTATACTTTTAAATTCCAAGTAACTCACACCTTTAAAACAAGTTACTTCCCTTTAAATCATGTCATTTCTCCTCTTTTAAATCAACAAGTAAATCACTCATTTGACTCCCCTAAAGTCGTTATAACAAACTTTAGGTTTTTAGAACTAAGATACTATCTATGAGATTAGAAACCACTTCCTTTGTAAGACTCTAAGTACTTCAAGTAAAACATCTTTCACTTTTGAAAATCCAAATATTATCAAGGGAATGGATTATAACAACTTCTAATTTAAACATCCCAAGTACAATCAAGGAAGTATATAGAACAACTTCTATATTAGGCAATCCAAGTACGATCAAGGAGTAGATCATTTAAGGAGTAGGATTTACTTACTTTACCATAAGGAATCATGCTAGAAGAAGAGGAGATGGTTCACATACCTTTTCGGCTTAATCCACAAGCTAAGTCGAATACACCGCACGTAGAATTGTCAACCTTTAATGGCCACAACACGACTATCAACTTCTAGTTTCTAACGTAGAATGATACTAAGTATAAGGTCTCTTATTTTACGGAAAATTGGGCATCACTTCCTTTGTTTCTACGTACTTTTTCACCTTTTTCAAGGCCCGAAATCAATAACCAATATGCCACATTTAAGGCTCAACACATCAACCAATCAACCAATCAAAGGGGATTACACGCTTTATAATACGTGTAAAATTCTGCCCCACAATTAATACCAAGTAGTTCCATAGACAATGCCATTCTCGGCTAACAATGTACAACAACACAAAGTCTTTTCCAACTCTTTTCAATCCAAGTTGTTAAGTCTACCATGTTATATAGTCGTAAACAACTTTAACAACTACAATTCCATCTTTATATAACACGCGACGACTAAACTAATAACCAAATTGAATTTCAATCTCAAAGGCTAAACATGTTAGTTTCGGATTAGTTGTTCCAATATCCATAACACTTATCAATCTTCATTATATATATCTCATGCTTGCTAATATACATAACTACAACAATAAGTAATCTTCAATCATTAAAACGACAAGATTGTTACCTTGATAAGCCCTTATAAAATTCCAAGATTCAAAGTCGCTCCTTAGCAATCTTAGCTCCTATCATTTACGCTTCAATCCGCTATTTGAAGTCCTTAGAAGTTCACAAATAACTTCCCTTCCATTTCCAATCAAAACTTATGAAAACAACTTAGGTTTTCATCTTGCGACTAACGTGAAAATGTTGTTTTCCCGGGATCTTTCTATTGAGATGTCCTTATAATACCCCTAGGAACCTTGGGTTAAAGTTTCATGAATTATGAACCATAAACGAAAAAAATTTGTGTGGAGATGAAGCTAAACCCGAGAGCTCTCACAATGCAAGAACAACGTCTTGAAATTTTCTAAAGTGTTGAGATAAGTCTTGCTACTAGTGTAGTATATATAACACAATGGAGGGCCTAGATTAAAATATTTGTGTGGTTTGGATGAAGAAATCTAAATATCTAGTCAAGTGGGCAAGTTGACTTAGTCAATTATCTCAAGCTTGTCTTCAAGACTTGATCATCCACTTGACTACTAACCTTGGTCACTTGACCACTTAACCATGGTCCAATTTCGAGAAAGCCCATGTGGGGGTGACACGTGTCGCCCTCCCATTCATCCATAAAATTTCATTTTCCGAAATTTTCATAATTGGTCAAAATATCGGAAACCTTGTGGGCCCCACAAAACGTAAGATTTCTCGGGTGGGCCCTACGTGTCCAAATCCGAAAATAAAATTCCATAGTTCCGATAAATTCCAACATTCTCAAATAACAATTCTGAGAATCCAATTCTCATTAACGAACATTTTTCCTTCCCGAGGTTCGGAAGATTTTTCCTTTTGAAATAACGACTCTTTCCTTCGTTCAAATTTAGAGTCTTGATTCCTTACGTACATTATCTTAAACATGTCCTTGAATTACGGGGTGTAACAACTGTCTACCTCAATTAGACCTATAAGATCCATGTGCAATAATTAGAAAACAGGGAGACATACCTGAATGTTGTCGTCATTCTGGAAAACATTATGAGAAATATGGGTTTGCTTACCTTGGAGACAATCTGCACAGACTGTTTTACCTTTATGACTGAAGTTGTGTAAGTCTCTAACCGCTCCATATGAGACCAATTTTTCCAGATTGCGGTAGTTGACATGCCCAACTTTTGATGTCATAGTGTTGTGTCGTCGATCTTGACATTATTGCACGTTTCTTGTCTTGCAACAAGACAACAATTATCACATGTTCTAGTACTTGACATGACACATTCCTTAGCTTCATTCGTAACTTCACAAGCATTCTTATTAAATTTACCTCAAGATTATCATTACACAATTGACTAATACTCATCAAATTAGTCATTAAACATTCAACGTGTAAGACATTTCTTAAAATTGGACATCCAGGAACATCCAGGATTCCTTTTCCAATTCTTTTACTTCCACCTCCATAAGTTATGTTACCTCCATTTAATGACTCACAGTTCTTTAGAAAACTCCTTTGTACCTGTCATGTGACGAGAACATCTACTCTCAAAGCACCAAGAACTTGAAATATTAGTTCTTAAAGTAGTTATCGCACATTACACGGTACATCCATTTTGGGAATCCAAACTCTTTTAAAACATTTTTTTACCTTTCAGCTCAGAAATATTGTCAGAAATGTTGGACAACATTTTAGGCAGCATTTCGCTCACAGAATTCTGAAGTTTGAAAACAGTACGATTTTTTTTTTGAAAAAAAACCAAGGGAGTTACAATGACGGTACACAAATTTCATATCCTTTGACATATATGAGAACCTATTATATACTCCTTTTTCTTTTACAAAGCACATTTTTTTTATTTTTGTCAAACAAACTAGAGCATATTGTTTTAAGAGAGTTTTAGTACACAATACCTGCATGCAAAAGTTTACTAAAAATTGAGTATGTCATTCAATTTAGAAGTCCATGAGTAGAGCTTACGAAAGATTATTTTGGCTAAATCCAATTTTACACAAATCTTACCAAATTCAATATCATTTTTGGCAAGTGCAACCTCTAGTAGGGTTATTGTGCCTATTAGATCTACAATCTCACGAGTTAAAGATTTTACTTTTGTCTCAAGTTGCTTGGATTCTACGATTAAGGTTTTACAAATGTTTTGTAATTCATTAATCATGTCATCTTTGCATTAAACTTGATCCATACACTCAGCCTCACCACTAGAAATAAAATCACTAAAGTAGTTAACATCAGGATAGTTAAAGAATATGTACCTTTCAGATGTTGCTGCAGATACAGATGTTGCCTGAAATGTCGTGACATCTGAGGCAACATTACATATGAAATCTTCATTATCATACAGGGGTTGTTCGTAAACAGTGGCCAGTAGTGCCTGTGATTTGATTTCTTGATCTTCTTCCTCTTCTTAGTGGTCATCCTTTTTGAGCACTTGGTAGACTTTTGATTGAAGTCTTGGTTTTGATGCCTTTTAGATTTAGATTGATTTTTCTCATTGTTGAACTTCATCACCATCAAATTGTATTTTCGAGTGAGTAAGACAATATTAGCATCTTCACCAATTTCTTCAAGATTCTCATCCCCTCCATCGATATGATTCTCTGAGAATTGAACTTGAAGTGCCACATTCTTGCTCTAATATAGTTTTCTTTGATTCTTAATGTTCATCTCATAGGTTTTGAGAATGTTCATCAAGGTATGAAGGTTCATAGTAGCAAGATGTGAGCTTCTTTAATGACATAAATCTTTAAACTGAACTTTTCAGGAAGATAACAGAGAGCCTTTCAAAATAGGATTTAATATCATCTGCTTCTTCCATACTTAAAAATTCATATTTTCTCTTGAGCATGCATAGCTTAATTCGATGAACACTTGATCTACATTCACAATGAATTTGTAAAGTATCTCATGCATCCTTAGCCGTTGGGCAGTTTTGAATGAGTTTGAACATGTAAATATCAACTCATCCAAATATTGCATTTAAGGCTTTTTCGTTAAGTTAACATTATTGGTTTCTTCCGCCGTCCATTTGGATTCAGGTTTAACAAGAATGTCACATTTCTTATCCGGCGATAACATTTGAACAAACATACCCATTGGTTATAGATCTCCATGCCCTACCATCAATTGATTTGACGTGAGAACATAGGTGAATCCTCAATAGATACATTGTGTTCCATTTAAAATCAGAAGTCTACCAATACTTGGATTAGCCGGATCCATAGTTAAAGTAAAAAGACCTTAGCACTTATTATGTTAAGTGTCGGCTCTGATACCACTTGTTGGATCCCGTGGATTATACTATGGATTAAATAAAATCAAATGGCAAAGTAAAACTGAAACGTATGCAGAAACAGTGTCAAATGTCAGCTAAAATATCGTCTGACATAAGTGATGACATTTCGGTAAAAACAATATTCAGTAAAAACAGAATAAAACCTTTGAAGAGTAAAATGCAATGGAAATAATAAAGAATACAAATGTTTAATTTTCATAGGTTATATATTGATATAACTCATGATGGTCAATGACCAAAGGTATAGTATATATATATATATATATACAATTGAATATATTCCTTCTTTTACAATATTACAAGATAATACAAAAGGAATAAAAAAAGTTAAGTCGCAGATGACTTATGCCTGAAAAATCTATCTAAATAGAAGTGAACAACATCTCATTACAATCGCTCCATACAAAGCTAATCTAGAATGCAAACAATGATCGTAATGTCACACAGAATGTCGTCACAAACACAGACAATATTTTGTGATCCAGATTTCTGAGAAGAAATCCCGAGAGCTCTCTTGGTATTTTTACATTTTGATTCTGGATATCGAATCCTTGAAGTGACCTCTTTATTTATAGTAGAGAGTTCCCTTGAAAGACTGCTCAATAAGTTGTGGAAGTTGAGCCAAATATGGAGCCCGTGGGGCAGTAGCTTAAGGCACATAATTCTCTAACTGCGTGGACTGTTTCTTCCTCATCTTGCTCCTTAAGTTATGCTCCACTTGGACTTGGTCTTCATCGATCATAATCTGCTTTGAAGACTTCTTGACAAGTCAATTGTCATGTGATAAAAAGGTCACACTTTCCTGAAATCTGTCCGTGAAGATAGGCAAAATAGTTACCAGAATGTCGTCCCGAATGTCAAGACATTTGGTCCAACATTTTTTATTTTAACTTAGCTCTGAAAATGATATGTTAGGAAAAATGTCATGACACAAAACCTAACATTAACAACTACCATTGTTCAGATAGAGAAAGCATTTCTTTAAGTTGGTTCGTTTAGAAAGTTCAAACATTGCTCCAGGAAACTGCTCAATTCTTGTGTGTATAAGCAAATGAAAATTATATGTCATGGTTAAAAATCTATGATTTGATTAGTTCCTGTAACTTTCCTCTCTGGTATCCATGTCATAAATTCAGTATTACTTGGAATGTAATAAATTAGTTTGAAAAATGTCCTCACTTCAAAAAATGAGCAAATACTTTATGGTAATGATGCTTGCTTGTTACACCATTGAGCATTTGTGTCTCTATATTATGGTAAAGAGGATGTTGTTTGGATTATACATGTACTGAACCTCTGTTTGTGTTTTTTCAAGTATATGCACTTGTGAATTTTTTCGGCATATTTCAATTTTTACTAAATGGAGTTTCTTTTATGTAAGAGATCTCTATCTCTATTTTCAAATAATTGGATGTTCTTGTGGTCAGTATGCTTAGAATTGATAGTACAATATTTTAGCGTTGAGTAAACTAAGTCTTGAGCTCTGTCTTGAGCCTCGGAAACAACCGTTCTACCAAGGAAGAGATAAGGTTTGCGTACACTCTACCCTCTCTAGACCTCACGTTGTGGGATTTCACTGGGTATGTTAGTTGTTGAGTAAACTATCTAAGTCGCCTTTTTAGCAGTGCCTTCGACCAATTCTAATCCTTGATGTTTACTGGAACATCTATGTTATTAAAGTCTCAAGGCCTTATTGAAATTCTTATCATCATCTGATTTACATTTTACACATTGCCTTTTCCTCCGAATTTGATGTTTTTGAGAAGTTCTAATTGGTTTACTATCTATATTTCCTAATTTCCTTCTATCTGTGGGTCCTTTGTTATTTGCGGATAGTATCAACAAGAACCGAAGTCGGTCACAACTAGGAGTATTAACGTTGTATTTTATGACAATTGAAATTGTAATTAATTATGACAACTTGTAATGACGATTTTATTTTGTCAGTAAAAGTATATTTCTAGTGACGACATGATTGTTTTACCTATAAAATCGTAAACCTTTTGAACAAAAGCAAAGTCGTCACTAATTTATATATTTAGGGATGAATTATTTTTGTGTATAAAAAGCAACCTTTAGTGACGAAATTATGTTTGTTTGACTACGAAATACATATAACTTTGGAAAAAATTGATATCGTCACTAATTAAACTAAATAGTTAGTGATGAAATATATTCGTCGCCATGAGTAAATATTTTAGTGATGAAATACATTATCAACTACAATTTTGTTATACTTTTTCAGACAAACAAGTTCATTATATATGTTGGTATAATAATCTGTACTTGGCTAAATAATGATTCAAAACAATATGTTAATCACTTAGTGAAACATATAACATTAATGAAACAATAAACGAAAATGCAACTGTTTTGGAAAAATAATTTCGAATGTAATCGAGCCCACTTAGTTCAAAGTGTGTCCTTAAGGAAATTATTCCTCACAAGACTCGAGGTTAATCTAATATCGCCTCCCGTGATAGAACGATTATCTTACCGAATAGTAGTACTCCAAATTCCGTAGAATGAACCACCAACTACAAAGATATCACACAGAATGAAATTTTCGAGTTGAAGAGCAACTTCAGAATTTCAGAATTGATTAGAATATGAATTAGTGAATAAATTCTTGAAATAATCAAGAATTTATAGGGTTAGAGGTACTGATTCTGAATGGTTGCAACCATTCAGAATAGTCACCTAATTTTGGAGGGAAATTCGAAAAAGAGAGGGAGAGCCGGACGGGTCGGGTCGCAGGTTCGATCCGTTTGGATTTGTTTTTAATTAAATAATTAATTAATTAATTTAATTAAAGAAACGTTTGTCCAAAAAGATTATCAATCAATCGTTTGACAAATCCAAATCCAAATCCAAAGCTGAAGCCGAGCCGAGCGAACGACGACGACGGCGCGAGGGGTCCTTGCCCTCTCAACCCTTTTAGCAGCTCGAGAAGGTGTAATGTAATATATACACCTCTCTTTCCTTCTCTTTTTTCGATGTGGGACAAAAGAGCCTTTTACCCTCTTTAATTTTCATCCCATCCTTTCCCATTCACCAATATCAAAACCCAACAATATATACTATGCATTTGGGGACGAAAACAAATATCGTAGTTAATATAATTTTATTTAGCGACAAAACACTAAATCGTCTTTATATACTTCTAGCGACCCTCATTTAGGGATGAATGGTTGACCAAATGTTTTTCGTCAACAAAGGTTTTCTGTGACGAAAAATGACTGTTAGGTGACGAAATAAATCATCATTTGTTAATCAAATTTGTTGTAGTGAATCTTTTCTTTATATTTCTCCATATAACACATTAGTGTTCCCTACCCATACGACCAGTAAAGTTTTTTCTGTTCACTTAAGGCCTCATAATGCATATTTGAATAATTAATAAGTTGTCTCTAGATCTGAATATTGAATGATTAAGATTGTTCATTTGTGAACTGAATATTGAATGATTAAGATTGTTTATTTATGAACTGAATATTGAATGATTAAGATTGTTTATTTGTGAACATCTGAATATGCATAATGAATTTATTTAAATATATAATTCAAATAAAAAAGTAACTAAATATTAAAAATAAATCTAATAAAATAAAATAAATATTTATAAAAAAAGAAATATTTATGTTCTTTAGTGATGGTGGAGATGCTTTGTAGAGGTGGGGTGAAGAGTGGTCGGGTCGGGTCGCAGGTTCGATTGTTATCAATCAATCGATCTTTTGACAAATCAAAATCCAAATCCAAATCCAAATCCAAAGCCAAAGCCAAAGCGGCGGCGGCGAAGCGGCGGCGACGCGCGAGTCCTTGCCCTCTCAACCCTTTTAGCAGCTCGAGAAGGAGTAATGTAATATATACACCTCTCTTTCCTTCTCTTTTTTCGATGTGGGACAAAAGAGCCTTTTACCCTCTTTAATTTTCATCCCATCATTTCCCATTCACCAATATCAAAACCCAACAATCCCCCACATGAATGGAGAATGGTTATAAGATAGAAGGATGCACGGACGAGTGTGATATACAAGCGAGAATTGACTGCATCTGGATAAGTAGGTTTCCCTTTGAACTTTCCGTAGTGAACTTATATCGGATATACTCGATCAATCGGTAAATTTGATATCTTTGAACCGTCGAACTTTGTTGTATACCTAGACAACATAAGACACACAATCAACCCTCAACCGTTTATGGTTCTCACGGTTGTGTTCGTTTCAGCCATGAACACCGCCTGGTCTCATGAGTGCATAGAGAATGGGCCTTTACTGTCATTCCCCTTTAAAGCGGCTTACACTTAACACTCACATAGGTGATTTCTAAACATGTGGTCCTATAGCCACATTATCTGGTCATACATCGCCAGATTTAGATAACCATTAAAAAACCTTAATGCTTAATTAACTCATTAACAAGCCATAAAGTCTTATCCTTATTTCTGAACATTGTCTTCATCCGAGAATGGGTTGAGTTATTTGACAATGTTGAACCGTCAGTCACAACTTTGTTTGATCTCCTTGAACCTAGCTCTTGGGATCTTCAGTCTGCTAGGTAGAGTTACCGCCATGATGACTTGTCCTTGGCCTTAACCTCATTCCCATTGATGATCTACCAACTCCCTCTCTAGATAAGACTTTTGTAAGCGGATCCGCCACGTTATCTCTTGACTTTACATAATCAATTGTGATAACGCCACTAGAGAGGAGTTGTCTAACGGTATTGTGTCTCCGTCGTATGTGACGAGATTTTCCGTTATACATTACGCTCTCTGCCCTACCTATTGCTGCTTGACTGTCACAGTGTATACATATAGGAGCCAAAGGTTTGGGCCAGAATGGAATATCTTCTAAAAAATTCCGGAGCAATTCAGCTTCTTCAACGGCCTTGTCTAAAGCTATAAATTCTGATTCCATTGTAGAGCGGGCGATGCATGTCTGTTTTGATGATTTCCAAGACACTGCTCCTCCGCCAACAGTGAAAACATATCCACTCGTGGATTTAACTTCAAACGATCCGGTGATCCAATTTGCATCACTATATCCCTCAAGTACTGCGGGATATTTATTATAATGCAAAGCATAGTTTTGGGTGTGTTGTAAATATCTCAAGACTCGTTTCATTGCCATCCAATGAGTTTTATTGGGATTACTCGTGAATCGACTCAGCTTGCTTATAGCACATGCTATATCTGGTCGTGTACAATTCATAATGTACATCAGACTTCCCAAAACTCGTGCAAAGTCCAATTGTGAGTCACTTTCACCTTCATTCTTTTGAAGTGCAAAACTTACATCAATTGGAGTCTTTGCAACATTGAAATTTAAATACTTGAACTTGTCAAGTACTTTTTCAATATAATGTGACTGTGATAATGCTAGACCTTGTGGAGTTTTAGGGATCCTAATTCCTAAGATCAAATCAGCAACCCCTAAGTCTTTCATGTCAAATTTGCTAGCGAGCATACGCTTCGTAGCATTTACATCGACAATATCTTTACTCATTATCAATATGTCATCAACATACAAACAAACAATGACTTCATGATTTGGAGTATTTTTAATGTAAACACATTTGTCACACTCATTAATCTTAAATCCATTTGCCAACATTATTTGGTAAAATTTTGCATGTCATTGTTTGGGTGCTTGTTTAAGTCCATAAAGTGACTTAACAAGTCTGCACACTTTCCTTTCTTTACCAGGAACCACAAAACCCTCAGGTTGTTCCATGTAAATTTCTTCCTCCAATTCTCCATTTAAGAAAGCTGTTTTGACATCCATTTGATGGATTTCAAGACCATATATACGCCGCTGCCACTAACACCCGAATAGATGTTATTCTTGTTAATGCGAGTATGTGTCAAAGTAATCAAGACCTTCTTTTTGTCTATAACCTTTGACCACAAGTCTTGCCTTATATTTGTCAATAGTACCATCAGCTTTCATTTTCCTTTTAAAGATCAATTTTGATCCTAAAGGTTTATTTCCAGGAGGAAGATCAACTAACTCCCATGTATGGTTGTTTAAAATTGATTCAATCTCACTATTATCGCTTGTTTCCAAAATGTTGAATCGAAGATGACATTCCGCTTTAAATGTTTGAGGCTCATTTTCAAGCAAGAATGTTACAAAGTCCAGTCCAAAGGAAGTAGATGTCTTTTGGCGTTGCTACGCCTTAGATCCTCTTTGCTTGGTATGCTTTCCTTTGGTTCTTCCCGATCGTTTAGATCTTTCACTTGACGACTCACATTCGTTTTATACGGATAGATGTTTTCAAAGAATTCAGCATTATCCGATTCAATTACCGTATTAACATGAATTTCGGATTGTCCGATTTGTGAACCAAAACCGACAAGCTTTGTTGTTTGTAGCATAGCCAATAAAAACACAATCCACGCTTTGGTCCGATTTTTACTTTTGGGCAAAGGAACTTGGACCTTTGCTAAACACCCACACACTTTGAAATATTTCAAGTTGGGTTTTCTTCCTTTCCATAGATCATATGGAATAGATTGTGTTTTCTTTGTAGGTACTCTGTTGAGTATTCGATTAGGCTAGAGATAGCTTCCCACAAGCTCTGCAGAACCTAACTAATTAGTAAGGCATTCATCATTTCCTTTAATGTTCGGTTTTTCCTTTCCGCAATTCCATTTGATTGTGGTGTGTAAGGGGCAGTAGTTTGATGAATAATTCCATATTCCAAACATGTCTCTGCAAAAGGAGATTCGTACTCTCCACCCCTATCACTTCTAATCATTTTGATCTTTTTATTCAATTGATTTTCCACTTCGTTCTTGTATTGCTTAAATGCATTAATTGCTTCATCCTTACTATTAAGCAAATACACATAACAGTATCGAGTGCAATCGTCAATGAAAGTTATAAAATACTTTTTCCCACCACGAGATGGTATTGACTTCATATCACATATATCTGTGTGAATTAAGTCTAAAGGATTTGAATTCCTATTAATAGACTTATATGGATGTTTAACAAACTTAGATTCAACAAAAAAATCACATTTTGATTTGTTACACTCGAATTTAGGCAATACTTCTAAATTGATCAATTTTCGCAAGGTTTTGTAATTGACATGTCCTAAACGAACATGCCATAAATCATTTGACTCCAATAAGTAAGACGAAGCTGAATTTTTATTAATACTGTCAACAACCATTACATTGAGTTTGAAAAGGCCCTCGGTGAGGTAGCCCTTTCTTATGAAAATATCATTCTTACTTATTACAATTTTCTCACTAACCAACACACACTTAAACCCGTTTTTGACGAGTAATCCGGCTGAAACTAAATTCTTCCGAATTGTTGGACGCGTAACATTGTTGAGAGTCGACCTTGCCGTAAGTCATCTTGAGTATCTTCCCATATCCTTCAACCTTGGTCATTGCGATTTCCCATAAACAAGACCTCTTGGGTCCAAATGAGCATAGGTTGCAAATGCTTCTTTTGCAACAAGAAACATGTCGAGTGGCACCAGAATCCAGCCACCACTCCTTTGGGTTTCCAACCAAATTGCACTCTGACAGCATTGCACACAGATCATTTAGATCATCATTCATTTCCACCATATTGGCTTGTCTTTTTCCCTTGTCTTTTTTCGGGAGACGACAATCTGGGCTTTTATGGCCAGCTTTCCCACAATTAAAGCAGTTTCCATTGAACTTTTTCTTGTTAGAAACCTTCTCTTTTCCAGAAGGTCTCTTTCTTTTCTTGTTCATTTTCGGAGCAGCATCTTCAATGATGTTGGCCCCTTCAATTGGTGAACTCTTACGATACCTCTTTTCAACGGTTTTGTTATCTTCCTCGATCTTGAGACGAATCACAAGATCCTCCAACTTCATTTCTTTCTTCTGTGCTTAAGATAATTCTTGAAATCTTTCCACGAAGACGGCAATTTCTCAATCATTGCAGCCACTTGGAATGCTTCATTCACTACCATACCTTCAGCAATAAGGTCATGGAAGATAAGTTGAAGCTCTTGAACTTGGGTTCCAACAGTTTTCACATCAACCATTTTATAGTCTAGGAATTTGGCAACCACAAACTTCTTCAAGCAAGCATCTTATGTCTTGTACTTCTTTTCAAGTGCACTCCATAGTTCTTTGGAAGTTTCTACTGCACTGTAGACATTGTACAAGTCATCTTCTAAGGCACTTAAAATGTAGCCTTTGCAAAAAAAATCAGCCTGTTTCCAAGCCTCAGTAACCATGAACTGCTGGTTGTCAGGCATATCGGCGGCAGGCACGGGAGGGTCCTCACTGGTGAACTTTTGCAAACCAAGGGTGGTAAGACAAAAGAACATTCTTTGCTGTCATCCTTTAAAGTTGGCACCGGTGAACTTCGCAGGTTTCTCAGCCGGTGGTACTGCAGTACGGGATGTAGTAGTAACCGCTGGTGCAGTATTTGCAGAGGTAGTTCCAATTTCAATTGACATTGTTTGTCACTGTCAAATAGATAAACTGTTTTAATTAATAAAACCAAAATAGCAATTAATTCACAGACTTCAACGATGAAGATTTTATTTCTTCAAATCGCAGTCGAATTATAAACTTAAACGATGAAGATTTTATTTCTTCAAATCGTAGTATAATTATGAAACTTTAGTATTCCAACGAAGTTTTTATATCTTCGAGTCAGAATGCTAATATTCATATGGAGTAGAAAACTACACAAGTTTTAATCTCCTTAAACAGAACAATGAAGTTTTTATGTTCTTCAAATCGTTGCAACAAACATCATACACAACGGTGAAGATTTTATTTCTTCAAACCGAATCAATTTTGATAACAACAAATATAATACACAACGGTGAAGATTTTATTTCTTCAAACCAAATCAAAATTGAGAGAAACGAAGTGCACTAGATTGTATGTTGTATACTTGATGAAGTTTTTATATCTTCAAATCAAGTATCCAAATGAGTAGAAAGTTATGAAAACTTTAATCTCAACCGGAGTAGAAAATCCGAAGATTTTAGTCTCCATACAAGAAAAACACTTTTTTTTTTCCTTTTTGGAAAACACTTTTTCCTGGATTTTAATATTCCAGCGAAGTTTTTATATCTTCAAGTTAGAATATGAAATTTCATACGGAGTAGAAAACCACACAGGTTTTAATCTCCAAACCAGGATACATATTAAAATACAATAAATATAATTTCCTTAAGATTGTTGGTATAATAATCTGTACTTGGCTAAATAATGATTCAAAACAATATGTTAATCACTTAGTGAAACATATAACATTAATGAAACAATAAACGAAAACAGAATCTGTTTTGGAAAAATAATTTCAGAATGTAATCGAGCCCACTTAGTTCAAAGTGTGTCCTTAAGGAAATTATTCCCCTCACAGTACTCGAGGTTAACGGAATATCGCCTCCCAGGATAGAACGATTATCTTACCAGAATAGTAGTACTCCAAATTCCGGTAGCAGCGAACCACTCAACGGCAGTATATCACACAGAATGAAATTTTCGAGTTGAAGAGCAACTTCAGAATTTCAGAATTGATTAGAATATGAATTAGTGAATAAATTCTTGAAATAATCAAGAATTTATAGGGAGAGCCGGACGGGTCGGGTCGCAGGTTCGATCCATTTGGATTTGTTTTTAATTAAATAATTAATTAATTAATTTAATTAAAGAAATGTTTGTCCAAAAAGATTATCAATCAATCGTTTGACAAATCCAAATCCAAATCCAAATCCAAAGCCAAAGCCGAGCCGAGCGAGCGACGACGACGGCGCGAGGGGTCCTTGCCCTCTCAACCCTTTTAGCAGCTCGAGAAGGTGTAATGTAATATATACACCTCTCTTTCCTTCTCTTTTTTCGATGTGGGACAAAAGAGCCTTTTACCCTCTTTAATTTTCATCCCATCATTTCCCATTCACCAATATCAAAACCCAACAATATATACTATGCATTTGGGGACGAAAACAAATATCGTAGTTAATATAATTTTATTTAGCGACAAAACACTAAATCGTCTTTATATACTTCTAGCGACCATCATTTAGGGATGAATGGTTGACCAAATGTTTTTCGTCAACAAAGGTTTTCTGTGACGAAAAATGACTGTTAGGTGACGAAATAAATCATCATTTGTTAATCAAATTTGTTGTAGTGAATCTTTTCTTTATATTTCTCCATATAACACATTAGTGTTCCCTACCCATAAGACCAGTAAAGTTTATTCTGTTCACTTAAGGCCTCATAATGCATATTTGAATAATTAATAAGTTGTCTCTAGATCTGAATATTGAATGATTAAGATTGTTCATTTGTGAACTGAATATTGAATGATTAAGATTGTTTATTTATGAACTGAATATTGAATGATTAAGATTGTTTATTTGTGAACATCTGAATATGCATAATGAATTTATTTAAATATATAATTCAAATAAAAAAGTAACTAAATATTAAAAATAAATCTAATAAAATAAAATAAATATTTATAAAAAAAGAAATATTTATGTTCTTTAGTGATGGTGGAGATGCTTTGTAGAGGTGGTGGTGAAAGTTATGATGGTAAATGTGGTTAGTGGTGGTAGAATAGAGGTGGATGGGGGTAGTGAGGTGGGGTGAAGAGTGGGTGGGTGGGTGGAGTGATGCACTTTTTATACACACGCTAAACGCAAGTGCACGTATCGTTACAAGTAATATAGTCTGGGTAAGACCGAATATCGTCCTCAGGGACTGGTTTTCAAGTACCGATTATCTATGCCTTAGTTTCTATTTGGTTAACGTTAATTGAGTTGGAATTCTAAACTAATAATGCAGGAAATAAACTAATTATGAAAATACTTTGATTTAAATCAGTTATGATGGAGAATTAGGGCTTCCAAGATCATCAACTATTCACTCTATTCAATCCTTAATACAATTAGACTAACTTCTTCTTCTACATTAAGATAGCAGGTTAACTAGACCGTTTTATACTCCTGTTAAGATAATATAAACACTCAACCCCAATGGAGAACCCTTCTATCTTTCGATGACAAGATTGACTACAAAGGAGGATTAAGAGCAATAACCTATTAAGCTACACAAGTATCGGGGTACTTTCGTCCACGATTTAAATCTATGTGCTGCATTGAAGGTGGTATATAATACAATATTTCAAAAGGTGACTTCCCCTTCAGTACTGATAAAGGCAATATCTATTTATGATGTATACTGCATTGTGTACACATTCAGACCAAAATTTAAGAGGCAAATGAGCTTGTAGTCTAAGAGCTCTAGATATCTCCAAGATGTGCCTGTATTTTCTTTCTACCACCCCATTTTGTTGTGGTGTGTGGACACATGAGCTTTGGTGCAAAATACCATTGGTACTGAATAAATCATTACAGAAAGAATTAAAAAATTCAGTCCCATTGTCACTTCTAAAAAATTTAACCATATAGCTGCAAACTGTGTTTTTATTAAGGCTAGAAATTATCTCAACACCACAATTATATCATTCTTCAATTTGAGCATATACACCCAAGTAGATCTACTGTAGTCATCCACCAAAGTAAGAAAAAATCTACAACCATCATTACTTTGTATCCTATATGATCCCCATACATCAGCATGTATCATTTCAAAAAGTTTATCTCTTCTAGATGTGCTAACAGAGAATGGAGATCTATTATGTCTAGATAAGGCACATATGGTGAAGTTATGAAACTCATTGTTCCACTTCTGAACTTCATGGTAGAGATTTACTTCAGGACTTTATTAAGAGCATGACCAAGTCTCCTATGCCACACTTCTAAGTCTTTCAAATGATCACCCAAAAGTACTGATGTTGCAGCCATAGCTTTATTATCCTTGATGGTATTTATAGGCAACTGAATATGATATAAATCTTGAGCAAGTTTACCAATCCCCTTCACCATCCTATTGTGAAGGTCCTGCAGTACACACAGATCATGAAAGAAAGTGACAACACACTTTAAATTCCTGGTTAATTTTGAAACAGATAACAAGTTGTGTTTGAATCTTGGGACACAAAGTACATTACTAATTGTATCACTATTTTTTAACTGGCACTTTCCAACACAAGCAATTTCTAAAGCATGTCCATTAAGTAAATACTCTTCTGATACTATCCTTACTGAGCTGCTTAATACCATCAAGTAATTCTTCACTACAAATCATACGATTTGTTGCACCAGAATCTATTATCCATTGTCTAAATTCTTCACTCTTAGTAGCTACGAAAATTTGTGCCATACTTGTTCCACCCTTATCATAGTCTTGTGGAATTTCTTTGTATATCATCTGATCATACTGCTCTGGAGTAAACATCATTCCTCTTTTTGCATTGAGCCATGACTTGGCTGTGTGTCTGTCTTGTCCACCTGTTTATATGCTAAGTTACTCTCCACTTGCTTCTGTTTGAGTTCTTCTTGAGCCATGTTAGCACCTGCATAATGGTTATACACTGGTTCCTTCTTTTTGTACCTGTTGTCTACTTGATTTTTGTTATTATCTGAGTAGTTCCCTTGTTGAATTGCCAATAGCCTTCTACAAGTCTCTCTAGCGTGTCCCCTCCAATTACATAAATCACAATACAAATGACTGTTTTTCCCTTTGTAGTTGTTTCTCTCAGAGTTGAAGTTACTCCTAACATTTTGTCCTCCTCTATTACTGTATAAGACCATTTCATCCACAATTTTTTTAGAACCACTTGACTAGCCATTTTTATTCAAGAGTCTTTGGCTTTCTTCTGAAATTATCATTGCATATGTCTTGTTCAAATTTGGAACTGGAACCATTAGCATAATTTGACTCCTCTTGTTTGAGTATGTCTCATTCAAACTAGTGAGAAACTGAAACAATCTTTGTTTCTCGAAATGTTCTTCATAACTTCTAGATTCAGGACAAGCACAATTTGTACATGGCATGAGTGAGTCAAATTCAACCCACATTTCCTTCAATTTAGTGAAATAGCTAGACACTGAACTTGTACCTTGTGTCAAAGCTGCCATTTCTCAGGGTAAATGAAACACTCTGGAACAATTTTCCTTATCAAATCTTTCCTTTAGGTCTGACCACACCTTACATGCATCTGATGCATATGCAATACAACTAATTAGATCTTTTATGACTGCACTCATGATCCACGAAAGCACTATTGCATTAACATTTTCCCACAAATCATGTAATGACGGATCAAACTTATCCTTAGTATGTCTTCCATCAACAAATCTCATTTTAATCTTTCCTATTAATGCAATTCTCATTGACCTACTCCAAAAGGTGTAATTCTCTATTCCAGTTAATTGAAATAAGATCAAAGAACTACATGGTGTGTCGCATGACTGTAAATATAAATGGTGATGTTGATAGATAGTTGCATGCACATTTGTTCCAATCACAGCTCGAGTAACATTTTCATATTCTCCAATCTACATTGATGCAGTGTTGAAGAAATGATGAAATTGAAACCCTAAAAACTCGTACAACTTTGAATCAATCAATTCACAAAGTCGGCGAACGACAATCGGTCGATTAATGTGAATCAGTACCTCACGTTCTCTCCCACTCTGATACCATAATAAAATTGCTATGATTAATCAAGTTTAATGGTGACAAATCATAAAGAAAGCAAGAACAGTTGACATAGAGAGTTTGGGAATTTTTGAACTTCAATTATGAAATCATGAGTATAAAATGAAGGTGTACAATGCTTATATATGAAATGATTAGCTAGGATAAATATCTACTAACTCCTCTAACAAACTCCTAACCGACTAACTAACCTTGACTATGTGTTTACAACAATTCCACTAAAAACTAATTAATCTTCTACTAATTGCACACTTAGTAGTCTAACTCTCAACATGATTAATACTTGTGAATTTGTTTCCACTTCGATGAGAAACAAATTTTTGGTGAAGGCCAGCTTGAGTCCCTTGCGAAGGGCTATGATTTCAGCATGTAATGGTGAATGAAA
Organism: Przewalskia tangutica; assembly: GCA_029844215.1. Lineage (NCBI taxonomy): Eukaryota > Viridiplantae > Streptophyta > Magnoliopsida > Solanales > Solanaceae > Przewalskia > Przewalskia tangutica. The sequence goes on from CM056718.1 coordinate 20,551,028, forward strand.
GATCATACAACTTGCAAATCCTTCTATCCAGTGTCCATTTGAGTCGCGTATGACTCCACCAACACCTCCAAGAGGGCTAGTTTTCGTGTAAGCTTCATCCATATTAAATTTGAATGAGTGGTTGTCTGGTGGATTCCATTTAAAAAAAATTGAGATCAGAAACTAAAGTTTTAAATGTTCAGATTCTGATTATGAAGTTTTCAAAAGTCAGAATCTGAAAATATAAGTTTTTTTATTGGACAGATTTGGTCCTTTCAAACAAATCTGTAATTAAATAAAGTTTCTGAAAATTACATTTTGAGTTCTGGAAATTGCAAACAGTTCCCTGAAATCTGAAAATATTTTTTGAGAATTAAAATTGTATTTTTTGAATTTAATGGGGTTCAAATTAAACTTTTAAATTCTTGAGGAACTAAACTGTAAATTTTAAAAGTTTGCAAAATTCCTGAAAATCAAAATTTTAAAATCAAAAAATATTTAGGGACTGTTTGACATTGACATAGATTATAGAGTTTAAATAAATAGACCCATGATTATCATTAATAGTATATTATTGTATAATATATAAATATGCTAAGTGTTTGAATGTGATGCATTTAAATTATTAGCATAGCGTCCGTAATTATTGTCTGGGTAGGCGGCGCCCAGTAATTGTTTACTTTGAATGACCGCAATAACTGTCTGGGTAGGCGGCACCCAGTATTTGATTAAAACCATCTTTTATCATGTCTAATGGGTTGATGGTTTTCCATCTAAATATATTTAGAAATTGCATGATAGGATGTCATATGATGTATGGCATGTTTGTTGATCTTGAATGAAATCCCCGAAAACTGAAAATGTTCCCCAAACATTAAATACAAGTGTTTGTTAGGGTACAAAATCCTTTTCGGCGATATGAGTATTTATGCCAAAGCATTTGCTCTAAGCCTACGAGGACTCAGACTCTTTCATAGATGTGTTAAAGTAAAAGTAGAGATGATAAACTTTTGTGGGTATTTACACCAAAGTGTTTGTTTGCAAAGGCCAAATTTACTTAGGTGCTAAAACGCAGTCGCGTAATGGGGTTGACTTGTTTAGATGAATCTTGGCGTCAAAGTGTCGGACTAATCTAAAGACGCAAGATTAAAACAAAAAATGTTTAATCAAACCAATAGTTGAAAATAAGCTTTGTAATTGGTTGAGGACCTACCGAAATGTTCTATTAAAGTTATCAGCCAAAGCAAACGCGGATATAACATATGTTTGGATCTTGACCCATTATGACCTTAAAATGTTTTAGGTCGGTATTCTACCTTGGAGTCGTAGAAGTATGCAAAATAGTAGGAGTTAATTAAACAAAAGGCCATGTTAAATTAGCATATAATGAATGTGTATAATTAGGAGAATAAATTTTGATTGCATTTTCCTGTCTATCTATATCTTCAGATCTTCAGAATGTTGAACTTCTCGTTGAAAATGCTAATGGAATCAAACAGATTGATTGGTCCCAATTTTATCGACTGGCTCAAGAATGTTAGGATCGTCATGACACAAGATAAAATTGAGTATGTATTGGATAAAGTATTCCCTATCATGTTGGTGAAAACTCTGTCGAGTATGCCACCTTTGATAAAGTTGCTTATCAGAAGCACTATGATGACGCCACTTCGGCACAGTGTTTGATGTTGTCTTCTATGTCTCCTGGATTACAAAGACAACATGAGAACATGTGGCCCAATGAAATGTTAGAACATTTGAAGAGTCTCTATGACTCTCAGTGTCAGACCATGTAGTATGAGCTGCTCATAAAACTCTTTAAATGTAGACTCAATAAAGGGGGTCAGGTGTCTCCACATGTGCTGAAAATGATTGGGTTGATCGAAAGGTTGGCCTCCATTTAAATAAATTTTCATGACAGAGTTGCCTTCACCCTTATCCTGCATTCACCTCCACGTTCGTTCGAGAGTTTCATCATAAACTCTAATATGAATGGAACTAAGGCGAAGTTGCCGGAGTTGCACAATATGTTGAAAACCTTCGAATCTTCGATCTCCAAGAGCAAACCTGTACTCATGGTTGGCTCCTCTAGTCATCCCAAACCGAAAGGTAAGGGACCACAGAAGAGGAATGGCAAAGTTATTGCTCCTCCAGCAGCAATGAAGCCTAAAAGAGGGGCGAAGAAGAAGAAACTCCCGGCAACGGATGTGTGCATGAACTGCAACAGGAAGGGCATTGGAAGAAGGACTGTACTGCTCCAGGAGGAGGACGGAGCACGTGTTGATACTGAGCGCGTGGGAAATTTTAGACTAGATTTACCTTCCGGAAAAGTTTTAATGTTAAACAATTGTTTTTATATTCTCTCATTGACGAGGAACATTATTTCCATTCCTGTTTTAGACACTGAGGGCTTTTCTTCAAGCATTTCTAATAGAAATATGATTTTGACTTATGATGATGTTGTGTATGGATGCGCCTCTTGTGAATGGATTGTATACATTAAACTGCCGCAGGGAAATTTTCAATGTACAAAACAAAAGAGCTAAGATAAGTGAAAGAAATTCTACCTACCTGTGGCATTGTAGACTTGGCCATATCAATCAAACGATGATAGAACGGTTGAGGAAATTAAATTACCTTGAACCATTTGACTTACAATCTTATGGTAACTGTGAATCTTGTTTGAAAGGTAAGATGACCATTAAACCTCTTTCTGGAAAGGGGATCCGTGCAAAGGAGGTTCTTGAGTTGGTACATACTGATGTATGTGGACCTTTTTCGACTCAAGCTAGAGAAGGTTTCTCTTACTTCATTACTTTTAAAGATGACTTGACAAGGTATGGATATGTGTATCTTATGAGACACAAATCTGAGGCCTTCGAAAAGTTTAAGGAGTTTAAGTGTGAAGTTGAGAAACAACTTTCAAATAATATCAAGACTCTTCGATCTGATCGAGGAGGTGAATACTTAAGTAAAAAATTTCTAGATTAATTAAAGCTACATGGAGTTCATTCAGAATGGACACCTCCTGAAACACCTCAGATGAATGGTGTTGCCGAGAGGAGAAACCGAACCTTGCTTGACATGGTTCGATCCATGATGAGCTTTTCAGCTCTTCCTATATAAATTTGGGGATACGCTATACTAACCTCGATATATGTTCTGAACAGAGTTCCTTCTAAATCAGTTGAAAAGACGACATATGAGGTATGGTGTGACAAGAAGCCATCACTTAGACACATAAGGCCCTAGGGTGTCCTGCATATGTCAAGAAGTTGATCACTGATAAGTTGGAGTCAAAGAGTGAGAAATGTTACTTCGTTGGGTAGCCAAAGGAAATGAAGGGATGTTATTTCTATCTTCCTAGCGAACATAAGATCTTTGTTTCTAGGAACACAACTTTTCTTGAAGATGAATGTCTACAAGGAAGAGAATTGCACAGAGATAGAACTTGAAGAAATTCAAGAACAAAGTAACATAGAGGTAGAATCCTTGCCAGATGATAAATACAAGAATTCAGCGGGAGCTTTTGGCAAAGATTGGGTACTCAGGGTACGCCCTTCGGCCAGTGGGAGTGCTACGAGGAATGGTGCAGAAATGCATGATCATCCTGCACAGACCTCGGGAGCAAGTGCATTAGTTGCACCTTCTCCCATTCAGGAAATACATGAAAATGATATTCCTGAAAGCTCTAATATTGGTGGATAAACCAACGCACAAGAACCTTCTCACAATCAGAACATACTTGAAACTGAACTGCAAGATACTCAACTCCGTAGGTCTACTAGAACTCATCGTCCTCCGGAAAGACTAAATCTACTTGTGGAAACACATAATGAGTTAGATATTCCCTATGATGATGAGCCTACAACCTACATCAAAGCAATGCTAGACATTGATTCAAAGAGATGGCAAGAAGCCATGAAATCCGAGATGAAATCTATGTATATCAATCAAGTGTGTAACTTGGTTGATTTGCCAAATGGGGTTAAACCCATAGGATGCAAATGGGTCTTCAAGAAGAAGATTGGTGCATTTGGCATGATTCAGACTTATAAAGCTAGACTAGTGGCTAAAGGTTTTAATCAGCGTCCTGGTGTGGATTATGATGAAACCTTTTCACCTCTTGCTAAGATTAAGTTTATTCGGATTTTGCTTGCAATAACTGCATATTATGATTATGACATTTGGCAGATGAACGTCAAAACTGCATTCCTCAATGGTAATCTAATTGAGGAAGTGTATATGAAACAACCCGAGGGTTTTTTATCTGAGTCCAGACCAAAAATTGTGTGCAGGCTACAGAAGTCCATTTATGGACTTAAGCAAGCCTCTAGGAGTTGGAATATTTGTTTTGACAAGGCTATCAAATCTCTTGATTTTGTCAGAAGCAAAGAGGATCCTTGTGTTTATATCAAACTCAAGGATGAGGGTATTTCCTTCATTATTATATATGTTGATGACATATTGATAATGAGAGACAATAAGACTCTCATGCAGTCAGTTAAGAAATGGTTGTCCAAAACCTTCACGATGAAGGATTTAGGTGAAGTCTGCAACATTCTGGGAATTAAGATCTATAGAGATAGACCTAATAGATTGTTGGGTCTATCACAGTCAATCTAATAGACAAAGTGCTTAGACGCTTTTCAATAGAGAATTCCAAGAAAGGCGGTCTTCCAATGGGTCAAGACATCAAGTTATCTAAGAAGGGTTGCCCTTCTAGTGCTGTAGAACTTGAGCGCATGAAGAGGACCCCATATGTTTCGGTTATAGGATCGATCATGTATGCCATGACTTGTACTAGGTCATATGTGGCCTTTGCACTTAGTATGACTTGCAAGTTTCAGCAGAATCCTGGTGAGGAACACTGGAAGGCAGTCAAGAGTATTCTTAAGTATCTCAGACGTACTAAATATTACTTCTTAGTCTATGGAGGAGGAGATAAGCTAGTTTCCACTGGGTATACTGATGCTAATTTCCAGACAGATGTTGATGATTTCAAATCTCAATCTGGTTACACGTTCATTTTCAATAGAAGAGCAGTGAGCTGGAAGAGTTCCAAACAAGCTACTACTGTTGATTCGACTACTAAAGCGGAATATATTGCTGGATCGGAAGCTGCTAAAGAAGCTGTCGCGATTTCTGAGTTCCTGAAGGAGCTAGGGGTTGTTCCGAGTGCTAGTTGTCCAATAACCATTTATTGTACAACACTGGTGAAATTGCACAGGCAAAGGAATAAAATATCAACAACAAAAATAGTAGAATACAACAAAAACTGAGGAAGTACCACATTCTCAGAGAGATGGTAGAAGCTGAAGATATTAGAATAGATTATGTTCCCACAGACAATAATCTAGCAGACCCATTTACTAAACCATTAGCTTGGTAAAGCATAATGGTCACTTTGAGAACATGAGTATTAGATATGTTGGTGATTGACTCTAGGCCAAGTGGGAGATTGAATGTATATATATGTCCTAGAGACAATCTGTATTAGGACAAATGTACTTTATAAACATTCATATTTATATTAATGATGATTAATATTATGGCATTTGCATTTGTTGAATTATTAGTTGATTGTTTATAATATTCTATAAATGCATCCCTGGAGTTTACGTGGTTATTAATGGTGTGAGAATTAATATTATAATGTAACTCTTAAATAACCTCGACTAATGATCATGGAGATTGAGATATCGATGATATGCGATACGTCGATATGTGTTATGCATCATATCCTTAGGGGATGTAGTATGTCTCACTTGCTACGAGTTATGGCAACTCGTGATGGACGCATGTATACTTGTTGAAGTATTGGTATACCCTGCTGATGCACTATTTTGTTATATGTCTATAATGTCATCGGCATGTGGGAGATAAAAGTCCTTAGATTGAGGTCGATACCACCTTATTTATGGAGTAATGTATTTTGATCCTGTCCTAAGCTCAAATGCCTTATAGGTTGAGATACAGCTTGTTTTGGGTACATTAAGAAGTGGATTAAAGGTGGTAGTTGAGCCAAGATTAGGATTCATTCCTCGAATGTATATTTGAGAGAACACTCAGATTCTCATATGGTATTAGGTTGACTAAGTCGTTGGCCAACGCAATGGACATGTCTTTGATATGGTCCTGTTGTCAACTAATATAGATGAGGTATAATAATCAAGCCATTTGGATAGACACTTGACAAATCCTAATCTTGATTGAGTGTGTCGTGAATGAAAGGATTTTATCTTCCCACATAGAGGTTCAGTTCACATGTTTCGTGTAGCTAAACTTTACATATTGAGTTCGTCTTCCGGTGCAGTCTAGGAGTTCCGTGAAGACCCTAATGTTATTAGTGTCGATATGTAAAGGCCTGAAGGGTAACACTAAGTCAAATGTTCTGCCGATTCAAGGATGTAATTAGAGAATATATATATGTTCGGTTGATGATCGAGACATTAGAAAGAAATGGAAAACAAGGCAGAAAATGGGACAGGGCCGCGGAACCATTGACTCAGGGCCGCAGCGCCAAACACGCGTCAAGCGCCGCGATGCCACTTATGCAGCACCGCGGCGCTGAGGCGCGTCCAGTGAGTCTGATTGCTGGCCCAGTCTGCTGAGGTTTTAATGGGCTGACCCATTTGGGGAACCCTAGTGTTACACCCCGTAGTTCCATGACATGTGTTTAAGAGAATGTACGTGAGAAGATACGACCTTAAGATTTTAAAACGAAAGAAGGATTTGCTTTTTCCTACTGAAAATTATTTCGAGTCTCGGGAAGGAAAATTGTTCGTTTATGAGAATTGAGTTCCCAAATTTGATATTTAAGACTTATAGAATTTATCGAAATTTCGGGAGATGAAATATTTTAGACCAACCGGAGGGCGACACGTGTCACCCTTCATGGGCCCACATGGGGCGGAAATTGGACACTTAAAGAAAGCCACTTGGCTTGACATTGTTGACCACATCTTCTCCACACAAATGTTTTAATCTAGGCCCTTGGTTGTTGTATATATCCTATACTAGTGCAAGACATTCTACACTTAGAGAAAATATTTCAAGAACTTGTGTGTTCCTTGTGTAGCTCTCGGCTAACCCCTCTAGAGGAAGAAAAATATTTTCGTTTGTGGTTCATTAGTCACAAGACTTTAACCCAAGGTCCCTAGGGGTATTGTAAGGATATCTCAATAGAAAGATCTCGGGAAAACGACGTTTTTACGTTAGTCGCAAGGCGAAACACTAAGGTGTTCTTCAACTTTGAAGATGGAACTTGAAGAGGAGTTCTTCATGAGCTTCTAAGGAGTTCTTGGAGCGGATTGGAACACAAGAAGAGGAGCTACAAGTTGCTAAGGATCAACTTTTACGCTTGGACATTATTAGGGCTTATTGAGGTAAAATCTTCATCTTCTTAATGTAATTGAAGATTAAATGTTATAATAGTTAAGAAATGAGCATGTGGTATATAGAATGAAGTTTGGAAAGATTTGGATCATGTCGACATGTTAAAATCCGAAAATGGACAAGTTAGCCATTAATGTTGTAATTAATTTGGACGGTAGTTATAATCATCGCAGGTTAAGGAAGAAAGGATTTATAGTTGATGTAATTGTTATTATGTATATAACATGTTGGAATAGCAACTTGGATTGAATAAGGAATTGAAAGGAAATTGATAATTGTTGTGACATTGTGGCCGAATATGGCTTGGAATTATTGGACAGTTTTATATTGATTGTGGGGCAGAATTTTACACGTCCTATTAGGCGTGTAATCCCCTTTGTATTTGCTGAATTGTTGGGCCTTAAATGTGGCGTTTGGTTATTGATTTTCGGGCCTTGAAAAAGGTGGAAAAGTACGTAGAAACAAAGGAAGTGCTGTCCGATTTTCCGTAGAATTTGGTAACTTTACACTTAGAATATTCTACGTTTGAAGCTAGAGGTTAATGGACATATTATGGCCATTATAGGTTGAAGTACTACGTATAGCGTATTCTACAAAAAGGATGGAATAACTATCAAGGTTAGAGTACTTTGGAGCATTTTGCTACTTGTCGATAACCGTCGCGAGGTATGTGAACCTCTTCCTTATTTTGACATGATTCTATGTATGGAATATACATGTGGTGCTATTCATGATTCCTTCTACTCTTAGAAGTTAAGAGGTATGTATGTTGATTTACTCTATGTAAAGGTTACGTCTAAATTATCCTAAGTTCTTACCAAGTCTTATGGGGGATGTTGGTAAGAGTCGTTAGGAAGTATTTGGAGTCAAGTTGACTTTGCTAAGTTACTGCACGAATGAGAATAAGTATCGAACAAGCCATTGCAGCGTTAATAAAAGAAAATGTATCGGCAATCAATTAAATTAAAATGAGTAGAATTCTCCATCTGCATAGAAGCTAAGATAAGACAAAATTGTATTACATTTTCTAGATCATGGCTGCTTGAATAAGATCGTTATAAACAAGTATAACTTATTCACAACGCACAAAAGTATATGTTAATTTAAAAGAGTTTACGCTATGAAGTTTTAAGACTAGGAACCTTGAATTCTTAAAAGGTTAAGAGACTTTATTTTTCAAGTTATGAGACTTGATTCTTAAAGGAAGGAATGACTTGATTTAAAAGTATAGAGTACTTGATTTGGAAAGTATTGATTTCTTGATATTCTAAGGTTAAGAAACTTGATTTCTAAAGTTAAGAAACTTGATTTCTAAAGATAAGAGACTTGAAGTATTTTGAAAGCTTTGTAACTTGATTTGAAAGTATAAGTCTCTTGGTTATAAAAGAAATGAATTTGTCTAAGACATAAAGAGTTATAACGGCTTTATGGGAAGTTGGTTATAACAACTTTATGGAAGGTTAAAAGAATGGTTTTCTCTAGTAATGTAAACCAAGAAATAACTTGAAATAAAGAAGGGCAATTTGATTTAAAGTACCAATTGCTTAAAGTTTTAAAGAAAGGGTCACTTGATTTAGAAGCCTAGAAATGTATTTCTAAAAATGTAGTGACTTTGTTTTGAAGTGTAGACAAGCCTTGATACTACGAGTGTTAGTATCTTGGGGGGTTATACGAGAAAGAGTCATCTTTGAAAGGATAAAGGTACGTAGTACTTTGGGTTAAATTCCCGGATTCTATAATGACATGTTAGTGCCTTAAGTAAACTAAAATGAGAGTGTATGTAAATAAGGTTAATAAGAAGTTAGGGGATTTCTTAACTTGCTTATGTTATGTATGATAAGCCGGTAGTGCTTATGTTAAGTATGATAAGACGGTAGTGCTTATGTTATGTGTGATAAGCCGGTAGTGCTTATGTTATATATGATAGCCGGTTGAGCTAGGTTATGTAATTCTTATGGGGTAAACCCCCGGGCTACTACTTATTCCAAGGATTTGCTACCCATGATGCGAGTGCAGCGTTTGTACTCATTGCGGGGCCACCGGGCCCATGCGGGTGAAATAGTCCTATGCGGGTGAAATAGTCTCATGCGAGGCGGATGACCTCATTGCGGGTCCACATGACCTATGCGGGTGAAATAGTCCCAGGAGTAGGATTGTCAAATGATACTATGGGCAGGTGGCCCGAAGTTGATCATAAGCTTCCTATTTTTATGCAGTATACCTTTATGGGCAGACTTATGTGACTTTATCGCGTCCCAGATGGGCCGGGCAGTATACCTTTATGGGCAGACTTATGTGACTTTATCGCGTCCCAGATTGGGCCGGGCAGTATACCTTTATGGGCAGACTTATGTGACTTTATCGTGTCCCGTGAATGGGTCAGCGATATAGGCGTCCCTCCATAAAGGGCCGGATTATGTTATGCAAGATAAGTAAGTTATATGGTTATGAACTTGATGATTTTCCTAAGTATGTACGTAAGAATTTGACTATAACTCTTATTGAAAAATGGGAAAAGATAATGATGTACGATTAAGTTCATGAGTTGTAATGGCATGGTAGGATCTGGTATTTACTTTTTATACTTCCCCCTGTCATTCTTTTGTACAGTTATGATCTGCTTTCAGACCTTATTTCCGTTCCATATTCTGCACTGTGTCGACCCTTCCGAGGCCGCGTTCATATCCGCAGGTTTAGGTACACAGTTGTGGATCCGCGAGTTTAGGATCCCGGTTCAGCATTTGAGATGACTCCAATGTTCCGGAGCTTGTCATTATGGCTAGGTATATTCAGGGGTACGGCGGGGCCTTGTCCCGTCATAGTATTTGTCCAAAATCTTAGAGGTCTGTAGTCATCTTGTGGATTGGGTTGTGTAAAGAAAAAAGAAAAAGGATGTAACTGCTTTTGGCTATATATGTGTATATATGTCCAGGTAGGGCACCAGTCGCGGCCCGGGGTCGGGTCGTGACAAAAGTGGTATCAGAGCAGTTAGTCCTCGGAAAGTGTCTACAGACCGTGTCTAGTAGAGTCTTGATTATCGGTGTGTTGTGCACCACATCTATAATCGAGGATCTTGCGGCAGACATTTAGGATTGGTTTCCCTTCTTCTCACTCTGAGATCGTGCGATAGAGCTGTGTTGTTAAGGTCGTCTCTCCCTAACGAGTTATGTTGGTTGCAGCTATGAGAAAGGCAGCAGTGACCCAGGAAGGACTATGTGGATTGCGTATGCAGGTTGGTAATGATTGTTGTATAGTTGGTATAATGACGTACAGCTATACGGATTTATGTATGAGGGTCATTTATGGGTTTCCTGGAATGATTTTAGATTACCAAGAGTTGGTAAGGACTAAATAGATACCGGGAAGGTAGGAAACAATTAAAGAATTCTCATCGAGGTTTTACGTATTTTTTTGAGGTATTTGGAAAATGATGAGCTGTCTGATAGGGTAGTGAACCCTTAAGAAGTCATGTTAAGGAACTTAATGGAATGCCATGTTACTAGATTAAGCTACGTGGTAGGCTTAAGAGAATTGTACGGATGAGATCCGTATGGAGTAAGAAATGGTTGTGGTGATCAAGACAACATAGTTATGGGATTATGAGAAGTTATTGTACCCGTTTACGGGGGGACTGATAAGGTAGGCTGGGAGCATGGGAATTGCGAGCCTAAAGATATTTTGTGAAAGGCCTATGGGAGGGTGACAAGTGTCCTTCCCATCTTTTTGACCAAGAGAAGACCTTATATTATGACCAAGTCTTGAAGACTTGGTCATTTTGCAAAGGTTCTTCCTAAAGAAAATCCTCTTCTCTTCTCTCTAAAAAGTGATAAACCCTAGGTGTGATGAGATTTTTGGAAAGACAACAAGAAGGAATTATGTTGGCAAACTTGTAGAGGGTTCGTGCAGGTGATTTTAACGTGAAGAAGAATTTCGGAAAGAGGGCTTATTAAGGTAAAATCTTCACATTCTTAATGATTGAAGATTTCGTGTTATAGTAATTACGAAATGGGCATGTTAGTCCCTAATGTTGTAATCAATTCAGTTGTTAGCTAAAATCGTTACATGTTATATATAGAAGGGTATATCGTTGTTATAATTGGTTATGACTTATATAACATGTTGAAATAACGAGTTGAATTGAAAGGATTTGAAAAGTTGATATGTGAGCATGTTGTAGCCAAGGAGTTGCCTTAAACTAATTGGATTGTTTAATATGAATTGTGGGGCAGAATTTTACACGTCCAAGTTAGGTGTGTACTCCCTTTTGTATTGCTGAATTGTTGGGCCTTAAATGTGGCGTTTGGTTATTGAATTCGGGCCTTGAAAAAGGTGGAAAAGTACATAGAAACAAAGGAAGTGCTGTCCAATTTTCTGTGGAATAAGGGACTTTACAATTAGAATATTCTACGTTGAAGCTAGAAGCTAATAGACGTATTATGGTCATTATAGGTTGACATACTACGGACGACATATTGGACTTGGCAAGTGGATTAAGCCGGAGAGGTATGTGGAAACTTTCTTATCTCTTGAGCATGAGTAGTTATAACAGTATAGTACGGTAGACGTACGTGTTTTAAATGAAGTCAGTTCATTTGATATACTTGACTTGTTTTAAGAATGTCTAAGTTGGTCGAGTTAGAGAATTAACTCACTTGTTCTTAAGGAATGGTAAAAAGAATGGTTTATCCTAATAAGGTAGACAATGATTCTTTTGACATGAAAAAGTATAGAATACTTGACTTGGAAAGTATAACGCTCTTGGTCATAAGGAGAACAAAGTTTTCTAAGACATAAAGAGTTATAACGGCTTTATGGGAAGTTAGTTATGACGGCTTTATGAAAGGATAATAATGTCTTAGTTTCTAAAGCCTAAAGTTAGTATAACGGCTTTATGGGAAGTTGGTTATAATAACTTTATGGAAGGTTAAAGGAATGGTTTTTCTCGAATAAGGTAAACAAAGATGAAAGAATTGAAATTAAGAAGGACAATTTGATTTAAAGGCATCAATTGCTTAGAGCTTAAAGTAATGGTCACTTTATTTAGAAGCCAAAAATATATTTCTAAAAGTGTAGTGACTTGTTTGAAATATAGATAAGCCTTGATACTACGGGTATTAGTATCTTGGGGTTTTATGTGAAAAAGGATCTTTTGAAAGAATAGAAGTACATAGTACTTTGGGTTAAATTCCCGGACTTGTTATGTGATATGAAGGTGCCTTAAGGTTATAAAATGAGATCCATTTTGTATGTTAATGAAAGTCTAAAGAATTTATGAACTTCCCTATACTCGCTTGTGATAGCCTTGGAGTGCAAGTATTATGTTGTTACGTTGCCGTGACTCTCAGTTGGAGGGTCGACTGTCTTATTGTGCGTTTACTTGGACGTACCGACATTGATGAAGGATTCCACGGGTATGCTTCCATTGTCTTATTATGAACTTACTTGGACGTACCGACAGTGATGTAGGATTCCACGGGTATGCTTCCATTGTCTTATTATGAACTTACCTGGACGTACCGACAGTGATGGAGGATTCCACGGGTATGCTTCCATTGTCTTATTTTGAGTTTACCTGGACGTACCGACAGTGATGGAGGATTCCACGGGTATGTTTCCATTGTGATTGATCCTTGGACATGCTTATACGATGAGGGATTCCGGGGCATGCGACCAGGATCCGGGTTAAATTCCCGGATGCTATTATTACTCCATGGATTAGCTCTCCATGAAGACATGTACCCGAGATGAGGGATTCCACGGGCATGTTATATATGATTATTACTCCATGGATTAGCTCTCCATGAAGACATGTACCCGAGATGAGGGATTCCACGGGCATGTTATATACGATTATTACTCCATGGATTAGCTCTCCATGAAGATATGTACCCGAGATGAGGGATTCCACGGGCATGTTATATACGATTATTACTCCATGTATTAGCTTTCCATGAAGATATGTACCTGAGATGAGGGATTCCACGGGCATGTTATATACGATTATTACTTCATGGATTAGCTCTCCATGAAGACATGTACCCGAGATGAGGGATTCCACGGGCATGTTACATACGATTATTACTACATGGATTAGCTCTCCATGAAGACATGTACCCGAGATGAGGGATCGCACGGGCATGTTATATACGATTATTACTCCATGGATTATCTCCCCATGAAGTCATGTACCCGAGATGAGGGATTGCACGGGCATGACATATATATACATATATATGTGTTGTATGTGTGTACGCCGACAATAAGGTAGGATGCCACGGGCGCATCACATGGTTATATTTTACACTTATAGCGGTCGGCAGTGACGGGAGATTCCACGGGCAGATGATATATATATATATATATATGTTGTATGTGTGTACGCCGACAGTGAGGTAGGATGCCACGGGCGCGTCACATGGTTATATTTTACACCTATAGCGTTCGGCAGTGATGAGGGATTCCACAGGCACGCTTTGATATTTGAGGGCTGGTGTTCATAGCCCTGGTGTGACTATTGTTCATGTGTTGAAATAATATGTACAAGGTAAAACTGACTTTCATTACTTTCACTTCGGTAAGGCACAATGTACTGTTAATTTGGTTATCATACATGTCTTCAGCTTTATTTTAGACTATTATGATTTAAATTACAGTACTTTCAGTTTTACATACTTGGTACATATTTGTACTGACCTCCTTCGGGGGGCTGCGTTCATGCCGCAGGTTGAGGTACATAGCTTGCTGATCCGCACTCTTTGGATCACTGTTCAGTTCTTGGAAAGCTCCATTTCTCCGGAGGCTTTGTCTTTTGGTGCGGTTCCCTGAGGTTGTAGATTTATGTACATTCAGGGGTATGGCGGGATCCTGTCCCATCACAGTTGTTATGTCAAAACTCTTAGAGGTCTGTAGTCATATCTTGTGGGTCACTTTTAAAAAAAAGTGAGGTAACTGCTTTTGGATTTGTATATATCCAGGAGGTAGCCTTATCGGCTAACCTATTATTTATTTCTTGACTAAGTTTATGTATGTTCCGCTGATTATCTCTGATGTATACCTGTAAGGGTGCCCAGGTAGGGCACCAGTCGCGGGCCCGGGGTTGGGTCGTGACAAAAGTGGTATCAGAGCAGTTATTCCTCGGAAAGTGTCTAAAGGCCGTGTCTAGTAGAGTCTTGATTATCAGTGTGTTGTGTACCACATCTATAATCAGGATGTTGCAGGGCATTTAGGATTGGTTTCCATTCTTCTCTCTCAGAGATCGTGTAGTAGAGCTGTCCCACTAGGTTGAATTCTCTCTGACCTATTCTTATGTATCAGTTATGCCTTCACGGAAGGCGACCATGGCCCAGAAGGGCAAGGCGGCAGCAGGAGCTGCTAGTGGTACACAGAGGGTTACTGGGACTCAGGCCCAAACTATGCCTGAGGTTATGGGCGGGTCGGCGAGTTCAGCCACGCCGGTAGTATTAGAGGAGCCCAGAGCGACCGTAGCCCCAGAAATTCCGATACCTGAGCCTCCAGTTCCGCAGCCAGGGGCAGAGTATAGGGATTATGGAGAGCAGATCATGTTATTGACTAGCATTGTGGCAGGGCAGCGCCGACAGGAGAAGGTAGCTAAACCTAGAGCCGACAGTTTGAGGATTCGGGACTTTCTGAGTTGTAATTCACCCGAGTTCTATGGTTCGAGGTCTGAGGAGGATCCTCAGGAGTTCATTCGGTAGGTACAGCGGACTATGCAAGTTCTTAGGGCCTCGGAGACGGAGTCCGTTGTGTTAGTTTCTTACCGGTTACGCGATATTACGTTGAACTGGTTTGAGTCGTGGGAGCTGTCTAGAGGTGTGGGTGCTCCTCCAGCCATTTGGGATGAGTTCACGGAAGCCTTCCTCGATCACTTTTTGCCTCCTGAGACGAGGAGAGCCCGCCTGGATAGGTTCTTGGCATTGAGACAGAATGAGAGGACCATCAGAGAGTACAACCTGGAGTTTGACTCATTGGCCAGGTATGCGCCCACTATTGTGGTGGACATGGCGGACATAGTTCACCGCTATGTGATGGGGCTAGACCGTTATATGGTTACTGCATGTCTGGGAGTGGCCCTTCAGCCAGGTATGGATATTTCCGAGATGCGAGCTTATGCGAGGATTGGCGACAGAGAGAGAGAGGGCGGCCAGCCCATCCAGCCAAGAGGCGGGGCGGTAGGGCCTCAGGATAGCTTTCGAGGCGCTCAGCCTCAGCAGCAGGTTAGGTCTACATTTCAGCCGACGCAGAGTGCTCCTTCCCGGTGTTCTGGCAGGTGGTTTGGCCGCCGGGGATATTCGGGAGCAGGTCAGGGCTCCAGGGCTGCAAGTTCACAGGTGTCTGAGGATAGTAGCCAGGGGAGGCCACCTTTGCCTCGGTGTGGTCACTGTGGTAGATCTCATTTCGGGTAGTGTCATACTACGTCGACAACTTGTTATGCTTGGAGCCAGCAAGGCCATTTGGCGAAAGACTGTCCGACCAGAGGTGGCACTGGTGGGATAGCACAGCCTACTGGATCAGTTGCGGGTTCTTCGACTTCAATAGCTAGGCAGGATGTTCATGCATCGGCAGGCCGCGACAGAGGTCGTGGCAGAAGTTCCCAGTTTTAGCGGTCCTTTGACCCACCTATGTTATTTCAGGTATATCTTTGACCGTTTAAATACTTGTATGCATGATAAGGTGGTTGTATGATTGAGTGTCATGAACGGATAATATTGAGACTATATACATATGCTAGAATGAGTTGGAGGTACGAAAAGACAATCTTTTTAGGCCTTGAATGGGAGTAAATAGCGTTGGTGCACCCTTAGGATATGTTTTCTCGTTTGACAGTGATGGATGGATATGCGTGTGCGATATCTTAGGACCATATGTGGCATAATTAGGTTCCATTAAGTGTAGTTTGATGAGACTATACCGGGAAATATTAGATTGACTCCAAAAGAACATTCGAGGACGAATGTTTCTAAGGGGGGAAGAATGTTACACCCCGTAAATTCAAGAGAATAAGATAAGAACGTACGAATGGAGATAAGGTTTGAACTTGGAAAGATAAGTTGGCAAAATGTTGTAGGCAGGTTTTCAGTCAACTTTGGAGCGGTATATCTCCTAGTTCATTGGGAGTTTTTAGGTGTTTTAAAAGCCTAGTATGAAGTTCGTTGAGTCTATTTTCCAACGCAACAAACCGCTCGTCGATAGGACATCGGAGTAGAAAGTTATGGACGTTAGAAGTTCTGTCGACGGAGGAGAAAAGTATTCCAAAGGCCAGCGTCACGCAAGCAGTCGCAGGTCGCGGCGCCGTAAGACCTGAACCTCTCTGAAGTTGCAGCGCCGTGGCGCCGGCTGCAGGGCCGCGACGGGATTTTTTAGCGAAAATTGGGGGAAAATCAGAAGATATCTTGTGAAAGTCCTATGGGAGGGTGACAAGTGTCCCTCCCATCTTTTTGACCAAGAGAAGACCTTATATTATGACCAAGTCTTGAAGACTTGGTCATTTTGCAAAGGTTCTTCCTAAAGAAAATCCGTTTCTCTTCTCTCTAAAAAGTGATAAACCCTAGGTGTGATGAGATATTTGGAAAGACAACAAGAAGGAATTATGTTGGCAAATTTGTAGAGGGTTCGTGCGGGTGATTTTAACGTGAAGAAGAATTTCGTAAAGAGGGCTTATTAAGGTAAAATCTTCACCTTCTTAATGATTGAAGATTTCGTGTTATAGTAATTAAGAAATGGGCATGTTAGTCCCTAATATTGTAATCAATTCGGTTGTTAGCTAAAATCATTACATGTTATATATAGAAGGGTATATCGTTGTTATAATTGGTTATGACTTATATAACATGTTGAAATAACGAGTTGAATTGAAAGGATTTGAAAAGTTGATATGTGAGCATGTTGTAGCCAAGGAGTTGCCTTAAACTAATTGGATTGTTTAATATGAATTGTGGGGAAGAATTTTACACGTCCAAGTTAGGAGTGTAATCCCCTTTGTATTGCTGAATTGTTGGGCCTTAAATGTGGCGTTTGGTTATTGAATTCGGGCCTTGAAAAAGGTGGAAAAGTACGTAGAAACAAAGGAAGTGCTGTCCAATTTTCTGTAGAATAAGGGACTTTACAATTAGAATATTCTACGTTGAAGCTAGAAGCTAAGAGACGTATTATGGTCATTATAGGTTGACATACTACGGAAGACATATTGGACTTGGCAAGTGGATTAAGCCGGAGAGGTATGTGGAAACTTTCTTATCTCTTGAGCATGAGTAGATGTAACGGTATAGTACGGTAGACATACGTGTTTTAAATGAAGTCAGTTCATTTGATATACTTGATTTGTTTTAAGAATGTCTAAGTTGGTCGAGTTAGAGAATTAACTCACTTGTTCTTAAGGAAGGGTTAAAAGAATTGTTTATCCTAATAAGGTAGACAAGGATTTTTTTGACATGAAAAAGTATAGAATACTTGACTTGGAAAGTATAACGCTCTTGGTCATAAGGAGAACGAAGTTGTCTAAGACATAAAGAGTTATAACGGCTTTATGAGAAGTTAGTTATGACGACTTTATGAAAGGATAAGGAGGTCTTAGTTTCTAAAGCCTAAAGTTAGTATAACGGCTTTATGGAAAGTTGGTTATAATAACTTTATGGAAGGTTAAAGGAATGGTTTTTCTCGAATAAGGTAAACAAAGATGAAAGAATTGAAATTAAGAAGGGCAATTTGATTTAAAGGCATCAATTGCTTAAAGCTTAAAGTAAGGGTCACTTGATTTAGAAGCCAAAAATATATTTCTAAAAGTGTAGTGACTTGTTTGAAATATAGATAAGCCTTGATACTACGGGTATTAGTATCTTGGGGTTTTATGTGAAAAGGGATCTTTTGAAAGAATAGAAGTACATAGTACTTTGGGTTAAATTCCCGGACTTGTTATGTGATATGAAGGTACCTTAAGGTTATAAAATGAGATCCATTTTGTATGTTAATGAAAGTCTAAAGAATTTATGAACTTGCCTATACTCGCTTGTGATAGCCTTGGAGTGCAAGTATTATGTTGTTACGTTGTCGTGACTCTCAGTTGGAGGGTCGGCTGTCTTATTGTGAGTTTACTTGGACGTACCGACAGTGATGGAAGATTCCACGGGTATGCTTCCATTGTCTTATTATGAAGTTACTTGGATGTACCGACAGTAATGGAGGATTCCACGGGTATGCTTCCATTGTCTTATTATGAACTTACCTGGACGTACCGACAGTGATGGAGGATTCCACGGGTATGCTTCCATTGTCTTATTTTGAGTTTACCTGGACGTACCGACAGTGATGGAGGATTCCACGGGTGTTCATAGCCCTGGTGTGACTATTGTTCATGTGTTGAAATAGTCTATACAAGGTAAAACTGACTTTCATTACTTTCACTTCGGTAAGGCACAGTGTACTGTTAATTTGGTTATCATACATGTCTTCAGCTTTATTTTAGACTATTATGATTTAAATTACAGTACTTTCAGTTATACATACTTGATACATATTTTGTACTGACCTCCTTCGGGGGGCTGCGTACATGCCGCAGGTTGAGGTACATAGCTTGCTGATCCGCACTCTTTGGATCACTGTTCAGTTCTTGGAAAGCTCCATTTCTCCGGAGGCTTTGTCTTTAGGTACGGTTCCCTGAGGTTGTAGATTTATGTACATTCATTATGTATGATAAGTCGGTAGTGCTTATGTTATGTATGATAAGCCGATAGTGCTTATGTTATGTGTGATAAGCCGGTAGTGTTTATGTTATGTATGATAAGCCGGTAGTTCTTATGTTATGTATGATAGCCGGTTGAGCTACGTTATGTAATTCTTACGGGGTAAACCCCCGGGCAACTACTTATTCCATGGATTTGCTACCCATGATGCGAGTGCGGCGTTTGTACTCATTGCGGGCCCATGTGGGTGAAATAGTCCTATGCGGGTGAAATAGTCTCATGCGAGGCGGATGACCTCATTGCGGGTCCACAGGACCTATCCGGGTGAAATAGTCCCAGGAGTAGGATTGCCAAATGATACTATGGGCAGGTGGCCCGAAGTTGATCATAAACTTCCTATTTTTATGCAGTATACCTTTATGGGCAGACTTATGTGACTTTATCGCGTCCCAGATTGGGCCGGGCAGTATACCTTTATGGGCAGACTTATGTGACTTTATCGCGTCCCAGATTGGGCCGGACAGTATACCTTTATGGGCAGACTTATGTGACTTTATCGCGTCCCAGAATGGGCCGGGCAGTATAGGCGTCCCTCCATAAAGGGCAGGATTATGTTATGCAAAATAAGTAAGTTATATGGTTATGAACTTGATGATTTTCCTAAGTATGTACGTTAGAATTTGACTATAATTCTTATTGAAAAATGGGAAAAGATAATGATGTACGATTAAGTTTGTTAAACCCCGTATTTCCAGAGTATGTATGTGAGGACGTACGTACATTTGTACAAACCCTAATTAGGTTAAGGATGGAATTGTGAACTTTCAACGGAAAAGATTCTGAACCTTGTGAAGGAAATTCTACGTTTTTAATATTTTAACCGATTACGGATTTTTCCGAGAGACGAAATATTTTTGGACCAATAGGAGGGCGACATGTGTCACCCTTAGTTGGCATGGGTTGGACGAAATGTTGGCCAAGTGGACATGGTCAAATGGTCAAAGTCTTGGAAGATATTTTCTTTTGGTGAGTGGGAGTAGGTATGTTGGACGTTTTTTGTGCCTAGTGGAAGGCCACATGGCTCTTTGTTGTGGGGGACATATGTCCCAATGTTGTGGTGGACATATGTCCCAAGGTTATGGTGGACGCTTGGTTGGAAGACCTCATTCTTCACATGGATCCAAATCTTCACCCTCCATTTGTTTTAATCTAGACCATTGGTGGTTCTATAAATACCCCCTCAGGCAAGACTTCCTCATCACTTGAACAATTTCCAAGTCTCAAAATCCTCTCCCCTTGAGAAGATCTCGCCCAAACACCCCCTTCCTAGTAGCTCTCACAAACCCCTCTTGTTAGTTTTCGCCCAACACCCCTCTCCCTTAACAAAACTTTGTCCAAAAATTCCTAAACTCTTAAGTGTTCTTCCTTAGTGTATTAGGAAGATTGTTAACCAAAAGTTAGAAAAGATTTCACACCCTAGCCCCTAAATCCTCACCTTGGCCGAGAGTTGTGAGGACAAGAACCTTAGTGTTCTTCACTTGTTTAGGTTGGTTCTTAAAGAGGAGTTGGTTAGGAGTGTATAAGGGTTGCTTGGAGCGGGTTGGAGCGCACGGAGTAGGAGCTAAACGTTGCTCAGGATCGACATTAAAACTTGGATAATTTTGGGCTTATCGAGGTAATTAATCCTGTCCTTCTATTGTAATTGGAGGTTACATACTATAGTAGTTTAGAATTGAGTATAAGATATAGAAGGATGGTATATACGAAGAGAATTGAACTGTACTTACATTGGGCTGTATTTACAGTAGACTTGTGTAGCTTTGCGGGTAGGGAAGTGCTGTCCAAATTTCCGTAGAAATAAGAACCTTCTGCTTAGAATATTCTACAGAGTAGTCTAGATGTTGATAGACGTATTTGACTATTATAGGTTGATACTCTGCGCGCGACATATTCGACTTGACAGGTGGATTTCGCCGAGGAGGTATGTGATTCTTCCTATCCTCTTGAGCATGATATTTTAAAAGAATATATATAGTACGGTAGACGTACGTGTGTTAACTGAATGTGGTTTTACTTCGATGTCTTTTGACTTGAGTTTTAAATAATAAGAATCTTGAAGTATTTCAAAAGAATTAAGAATCGTTTTTGAAAGAAGAGTAATACTTGATTTTAAAAGCTTAAGAGTTATACTAGCTTATGGGGAAGTTAGGTATAACGACTTAAGAGAAATAAAAGGAACGGTTTACTTAATTGTTTATGAAAGCCTTGTATTGATTTCGGAAATGAGAATAAGTATCGAACAAACCACTGCAGCGCTAATAAAGGAAAATGTATTGACTAATTAAGTATTATTAAACCAGAGAAACCTCCATCCGCATGTAAGCTAAGATAAGACAAAATTGTATTACATTTCCTAGATCATGGCTGCTTTAATAAGATCATTAATAAACAAGTTTTGATTTTCTTAAAATTTCAAAGTAAGGACTTGATTTATAAAAGACAAAGACTTGAAAATTTGAAGTGTTTTCGTTTAAAAAGGAAGGCATGTTTTTGTCTTAAGTTGGTTCAAAAAGAAGGTAGGGAAATTGTTTTGGTTTACTTAAAAAGATAGTCACTCTATTTTGATACTACGGGTATCGTGTGCCTTTTGTGAAAGAAACGGATCTTTTTAAAGAGTTAATGTATGAAGTACTTTGGGGATAAAAACCCGAACTTGTTGGCATAAACTAGAAAGTACCTTGTGTGAATAACTTGACTATGTTGGTTGTGATAGCCTTGTAATACTTTCTTGTTGGTTTGATAAGTAAACATGTTAGACGCTACGCTGTTAGTGTCTTGTGATGTTTGTGTAAAGGGTTTCTGATTGTGCTTATGTTGTTTAATGATAAGCCGTTATGCTAGTATTGTACCACTCACCTCGACATATTATACCAGGGTTGTCGCCCCGACGCGGAGGATGCCTCACGCGGGTCCAGGGGACCTATGCGAGCTACGAGAGTTCCGTGTTAGTGCGGGAATACCTCACGCGTCTATGTGGTCACGCGACTACGAGAGTCCGGGGCGATGCCGAGGAGTAGCTACCTCGATGCGGGAAAACCTCACGCGCCTGCGTGGCCTATCGCGAGTCGCGCGAAGTTCAGATTTGACGCGCATTGATAATGAGGCGAGTGGCCGCCTTCGATCATGTGGCGCGGTCAGAAAGACCTCGTGATACGCTTTATAGCATTGTTGGTACCGTGGGTTTTAGTAGTCGGCTATGCCTTCGCATTTACCCCGCATGCTTTATTATGACACAGGTGGGACCTGGTGTTCATATGTATTCCTTGGTGCTTTTATATCATGGACTGCCGGCAGTGAGGACGGAATTCCACGGGCATGATTGATATTGTGGGCATGAGACCCATGGTTATATTTGAGTGATGACTTTAAGGGCGTGAGTCCCTGACTTGACATGATCGCATATCATGTATCGTAAATTGGTTATCATATATGTCTTCGCTTTATATAGACTATTATGATTTCATTTACGATTTTCGGGCCACATACTTGGTACTGTTATCGACCTCTTCGGGCCGCGTTCATGCCGCAGCAGGTAGGTACACCGATTGTTGATCCTCGCTCATAGTCACGGTCAGCGTTTTGGGAAGCTCCGTGTCTCCTAAGCTTATCTTTCGTATAGTCCTGTCGTTGTAGGTGCTTACATTCGTGGTATGGCGGGCCCCGTCCCGCCATTGTTGTTATAACATTCTTAGAGGTCCGTAGTAATCGCTGTGGCGTGGTTTGTAAAAGCGGTTAGAATCGCTCAAACTTTTATATATATATATGCCGAAAGGCAACTTTTCTCGATAAACTGCTTTCACTTCATATTGTTTCATGTCTTGTTTTATATTCCACCGTTACTCGATGTATGTCTACTGGGTGCGGGTAAGGCACGACCACGCCCGGTTCGGTCGTGACAAAAGTGGTATCAGAGCGATTAATCCTCGGAAAGTGTCTAGCACCGTATCTAGTAGAAGTCTTGATTATCGGTGTGTGCACCACACCAATAATCGTGAGGCTATAGGATATTTAGGATTGGTTTCCATTCTTCTCACTCTGCGATCGTGCCTTAGAGTTGTGTTATAAGTTGGACCCCTCTAACGTATTTCTTTCCCTTACCAGTTATGCCTCCACGCAAGGCAACCCGGGCCCAGAAGGGCAAGGCAGCCGAGGGAGCTGCGAGTAGAGTACAGGGGGTTACGAGGCACAGCCCAACCATCACCCGAGTGGTGCTTCATTCGGGAGTTCGCGACGCCGCCATTTCAAAGCAGAGTCTAGCACAACGGCGGCGCTCATCGCGCCATGATATTTGAACCTTCGCCCACGACCAAGAGCGTAAAGTATGGATTGCAAAGAGACGACCACATTAGCTAGGATTTAGCAACCAGAGTATATTATGTACCGATTTATCACGGGTCTTGATGATTATCTAAGAGAGGTTGTGCAAGAGTAGCTCTTGATCGAGCATGAGCATGGCACGTGTATGCGGGCTTATGCGCAGCAGTCGAGAAACGTAGGATCGACGGGTTAACCAAGATCGCGAGAAGAGGCCGTAATGCAGCAGGTCCTTTGGTAACTTTCGAGGCGGACCTTCTCAAGCAGTTATGCGCCTCCGCCAAGATGAGTGGTCCTCCGCGCACTTCGTGACGATCGGGTATCGCAGGAGTTTGTCGAGCTCCGTGGCTTCGGATCACGCCTACACGTAGGTTCCACCACCGGATTCGCTTTTCTCGGTGTTCATGCAGGCAGCGCCATCCCGGAATGTCGTCTTTTTGTTGGTACTTGTTTTACCCGGCGTGGCAGGCCATGTAACGAAGAATGTTCAAGTAGGAGGATGCAGCGGGAGGACTCACCTACCGCATCGATTGTGGATTCAGTGGTTCGGAGAGGAAGGGTGTTAGCTGCAGTGAGGCCACCCCCACCTCGGTGTGGCCGTTGTGGTAGGTGTCATTGTGGGGAGTGTCGTACTTCTTCGACAGCTTGTTATGCTTGCGGCCATCAGGGCCATTTTGTGAGAAATTGTCCGACCAGAGGTGGTGCGGATGTAGAGACTCAGCCTTCAGGATCAGTGGCTAGTTCATCACCTTCCCTAGCTATGCGCCCAACAGTAAGGTGATTGATTAGAACGACAAAGGGGAGTGAAGCAGTAGATACAGGTATATCCTTAACCCTCTAGAGATTAGTATGTGTGATAAGATGAGTATATTTTAAGTGTTATGTTCAGATAACATTGTGTTAATTGTGATTAGAAATCATGGTTAGGTAAAAGGATAAGATTGGGGATAGGGAAAGTGTGAGCCTTAGAGTTTTATACGTGGAGACCTTAGAGGCAAGGCCATCTTGAGTAAAAGATTTATTTTTATGTTTGACCCTTATCGGAGTGCATAGTATACGTGAGATATGTTTGTGTGATAAGTCCCTGAGTAGTGTGAAATGAAAGAGGGTAGTTGAGCTAAGAAGACCACTAGGTTTTCGTGACTCGATGGTGAGATTGTTCCGGATAGGGAAACAAGATCTTGACGCGATAAATGGGTCGGGTTGAGGCCAGATTGCGGGTCAACCCGCAGCCCGGTTTGAAGTAAGGAGAAATTGTGGTGGTCCCGCTTTGTGATAGGGTCACGAGGGTGTTAGGCTCAAGTTTAGTTAACCATCGTACGAGTTCGTGGATGCGTTCGACCGATGCTCGCCGATGAGGTCAGCCCATCTTGTCTTTCACTAATCGCTTACTCGGCAGAGGGTTATGCGAGATGTTATATATCAGGAAGGTTGTAATACTGCACGGGGTTCCTACTTTTACTTTATGACAGGCAGTGGAGCCCAGTTTACGGCTATTTCTTTTTATGGAGGTTTTACCAGGCAAGGTTAGGAACTCAGGTGAGTCTCAGTATTGCATTCACCCTCGGGCCGGTGTTTTTGATGTTTCAGAGGTAGCTGTAAGGATTATTCGCCTCTTGTTGAGTAAGTATTATAATAGCTACCATTTCAGTATTCGGATGTCACCTTATGAAGCCTTGTATGGGCGGTAGTGTAGGTTGCCGGTCGATTGGTTCGATGTTGGCAAGGTTCAGATTGTTGGCTCATACTTGATTCAGCAGGATGTGGATAGGGTAAAGCTTATCCAGGAGAGGTTATTGACAGCTCAGAGTTAACAGAAGTCGTGCGGATAATCGGCGTCAACATTTGGAGAATAGGCCAGGTTACCTATAAGTTAGCTTTGTCGTCCGACGTAGGAGGCAGTACGTCCGGTCTTTCATGTTGCTATGTTCGGAAAAGTATCGGAGATCCATCCAGAGGGTTCCCAGTTAATGATGACCAAGTTGGAAATAGTAACCCCGAGATTTTGGAAACTGAAGCAATAACAGGAAGGTGGTAAATTTATTTAGGAAGTGTTCGAGTGTACGAGGAGGGTACGACGAGTAAGAGAATAGAAGTGATCATTACTTTTGTGAAGTAAAGGTGCGAATGGAATATCTTTTAGACCTTAGGTGGGAGCTTTTGTGATGCTAGAGGTGATTCCTTGTGAACTTGGATTTAAGTATTTGCGCGTGTTATATTATGGCCATGTGTGGCATTTGCAAACTGTTTAAGTTATGAGGAACTTTATCGTTATCTGTCTTGAGAAGGAACATTCGGGACGAATGTTTCTAAGGAGGGGAGAATGTTATACCCCGTATTTCCATAGTATGTATGTGAGGACGTACGTACATTTGTACAAACCCTAATTAGGTTAAGGATGTAATTGTGAACTTTCAACGGAAAAGATTCCGAACCTCGTGAAGGAAATTCTACGTTTTTAATATTTTAACCGATTACGGATTTTTCCGAGAGACGAAATATTTTTGGACCAATAGGAGGGCGACATGTGTCACCCTTAGTTGGCATGGGTTGGACGAAATGTTGGCCAAGTGGACATGGTCAAATGGTCAAAGTCTTGGAAGATATTTTCTTTTGGTGAGTGGGAGTAGGTATGTTGGACGTTTTTTGTGCCTAGTGGAAGGCCACATGGCTCTTTGTTGTGGGGGACATATGTCCCAATGTTGTGGTGGACATATGTCCCAAGGTTATGGTGGACGCTTGGTTGGAAGACCTCATTCTTCACATAGATCCAAATCTTCACCCTCCATTTGTTTTAATCTAGACCATTGGTGGTTCTATAAATACCCCCCCTCTTGTGCAAGACTTCCTCATCACTTGAACAATTTCCAAGTCTCAAAATCCCTCTCCCCCTTTGAGACGATCTCGTCCAAACACCCCCTTCCTAGTAGATCTCGCTGAAACCCCCCCTCTTGATAGTTTTCGCCCAACACCCCTCTCCCTTAACCAAACTTTGTCCAAAAATTCCTAAACTCTTAAGTGTTCTTCCTTAGTGTATTAGGAAGATTGTTAACCAAAAGTTAGAAAAGATTTCACACCCTAGCCCCTAAAGCCTCACCTTGGCCGAGAGTTGTGAGGACAAGAACCTTAGTGTTCTTCACTTGTTTAGGTTGGTTCTTAA
Source organism: Przewalskia tangutica (assembly GCA_029844215.1). Classification (NCBI taxonomy): domain Eukaryota; kingdom Viridiplantae; phylum Streptophyta; class Magnoliopsida; order Solanales; family Solanaceae; genus Przewalskia; species Przewalskia tangutica. Next base: position 20,577,635 of record CM056718.1, read on the forward strand.
AGAGGAGTTGGTTAGGAGCGTATAAGGGTTGCTTGGAGCGGGTTGGAGCGCACGGAGTAGGAGCTAAACGTTGCTCAGGATCGACATTAAAACTTGGATAATTTTGGGCTTATCGAGGTAATTAATCCTGTCCTTCTATTGTAATTGGAGGTTACATACTATAGTAGTTTAGAATTGAGTATAAGATATAGAAGGATGGTATATAAGAAGAGAATTGAACTGTACTTACATTGGGCTGTATTTACAGTAGACTTGTGTAGCTTTACGGGTAGGGAAGTCTTTGTCAAATTTCCGTAGAAATAAGAACCTTCTGCTTAGAATATTCTACAGAGTAGTCTAGATGTTGATAGACGTATTTGACTATTATAGGTTGATACTCTGCGCGCGACATATTCGACTTGACAGGTGGATTTCGCCGAGGAGGTATGTGATTCTTCCTATCCTCTTGAGCATGATATTTTAAAAGAATATATATAGTATTTGTCCAAAATCTTAGAGGTCTTTAGTCATATCTTGTGGATTGGGTTGTGTAAAAAAGAAAGAAAAAGGATGTAACTGCTTTTGGCTATATATGTGTATATATGTCCAGGGAGGTAGCCTTATCGGCTAACCTGTTGTTTATGTCTTGTTGAATTAATTTATAAGTCTGATGTATGTTCCGCTGATTATATCTAATGTATACCTGTAAGGGTGCCCAGGTAGGGCACCAGTCGCGGCCCGGGGTCGGGTCGTGACATAAGTGGTATCAGAGCAGTTAGTCCTCGGAAAGTGTCTACAGATCGTGTCTAGTAGAGTATTGATTATCGGTGTGTTGTGCACCACATCTATAATCAGGAGGCTGCAGGACATTTAGGATTGGTTTCCCTTCTTCTCACTCTGAGATCGTGCGATAGAGCTGTGTTGTTAAGGTCGTCTTTCCCTAACGAGTTATGTTGGTTGCAACTATGAGAAATGCAGCAGTGACCCAGGAAGGACTATGTGGATTGAGTATCCAGGTTAGTAATGATTGTTGTATAGTTGGTATAATGATGTACAACTATACGGATTTATGTATGAGGGCCATTTATGGGTTTCCTGGAATGATTTTAGATTACCAAGAGTTGGTAAGGACTAAATAGATACCGGGAAGGTAGGAAACAATTAAAGAATTCTCATCGAGGTTTTACGTATTTTTTTGAGATATTTGGAAAATGATTAGCTGTCTGATAGGGTAGTGAACCCTTAAGAAGTCATGTTAAGGAACTTAATGGAATGTCATGTTACTAGATTAAGCTACGTGGTAGGCTTAAGAGAATTGTACGGATGAGATCCGTGTGGAGTAAGAAATGGTTGTTGTGATCAAGACAACATAGTTATGGGATTATGAGAAGTTATTGTACCCGTTTACGGGGGTACTGATAAGGTAGGTTGGGAGCATGGGAATTACGAGCCTAAAGAATATTGATAACCGCCGAGACCTTAGGTATATAAGGCCTTCTCGGGTAATAATATTTTATTCAGACTAAGGGTAAGAGTTAAGTGCGACGGTGGGTCGGGTTAAGGACCTATTACGGGTCGCCCCATGGCCTGAAATGGGGTGGGATCAGTTGGTAGTAGTCCGGCTACGTGACAGGGTCACGAGGGTGCAAGGCCCAAGTCTAGTTAATTGTTTTACTGGTTCGTGGACGCGTTCCACCGGAACCAGGTCGTGAGAGCCGGAAATGGCCTTATATTGTTCGATTTAGTAAACTCCAAAGATTGGAGGCCAAAAATCGGTATGGGAGTTATGTATGTATGCTAGTATGAGTTGGAAGTACGGAAAGAGTACGATCAGTAAGAAAGATAGCAACCAAGTGTAAAGGAATAGTGTCTAAATCCATAAGAACCTTTCAAGGTAACTACACCCGTGAGTGTTTGGGGTGGTAGCTGAGCGGGTATATGAGAATTGCCGGTGATGATACAGTTGTCAGACCCTAGCAGACCTGGTAGAGCTAAATATGACAGACTCTGAGGTCATTATGAGTATGGACTAGCTGGCTTCGTAGGTGCCAAGGTTGACTGTAGAGAGAGGTTGGTTCGATTCCAGTATCCCGGAGAGCCGGTTATTGATAGGGAAGGAAAAGAAGTGTTAGTAATATGTAAGTTATTCCTTCATTCTTTGACATGAAATTGTGGAGTCTATGTGACCTATTTTATTGAAATGATTGATTTGAATTTGAACGTTAAGAGACGGAGATAATAACGTACGATTATTGAAGGATTTTATGTTAAGTGCCTTGGAGGTACTTGAAGTTCATGTTGACGTTTTAGTATAAGTATTGTTATATGGTCAAGGGTGGCATATCCTGTATGAAGGGTGTAGTAAAAGGAGACTATGTCGCTATCTAACTAGATTGGACTCCGAAAGAACATTCGGGGACTAATGATTCTAAGGGGGGAAGAATGTTACACCTCGTAGTTCCAGGACATGTGTTTAAGAGAATGTACGTGAGAAGATACGACCTTAAGATTTTAAAACAAAAGAAGGATTTGCTTTTTCCTACGGAAAATTATTTCGAGCCTCGGGAAGAAAAATTGTTCGTTTATGAGAATTGAGTTCCCGAATTTGATATTTGAGACTTGTAGAATTTATCGGAATTTCGGGAGATGAAATATTTTAGACCAACCGGAGGGCGACACGTGTCACCCTCCATGAGCCCACATGGGGCGGAAATTGGACACTTAAAGAGAGCCAATTGGCTTGACATTGTTGACCACATCTCCTCCATATAAGTGTTTTAATCTAGACCCTTGGTTGTTGTATATATCCTATACTAGTGCAAGACATTCTACACTTAGAAAAAATATTTCAAGAACTTGTGTGTTCCTTGTGTAGCTCTCGGCTAAGCCCTCTAAAGGAAGAAAAATATTTTCGTTTGTGGTTCATTAGTCACAAGACTTTAACCCAAGGTCCATAGGGGTATTGTAAGGATATCTCAATAGAAAGATCTCGGAAAAACGACGTTTTTACGTTAGTCGCAAGGCGAAACCCTAAGGTTTTCTTCAACTTTGAAGATGGAACTTGAAGAGGAGTTCTTCATGAGCTTCTTAGGAGTGCTTGGAGCGGATTGAAACACAATAAGATGAGCTAAAAGTTGCTAAGGATCGACTTTTACGCTTGGACATTATTAGGGCTTATTGAGGTAAAATCTTCTTCTTCTTCTTAATGTAATTGAAGATTACATGTTATAATAGTTAAGAAATCAGCATGTGGTATATAGAATGAAGTTTGGAAAGATTTGGATCATGTCGACATGTTAAAATCCAAAAATGGACAAGTTAGCCATTAATGTTGTAATTAATTTGGACGGTAGTTATAATCGTCGCATGTTAAGTGTTACACCCCGAAATTCCAGGACATGTTTATAAGAATGTACGTAAGAACTCAAAAGTGTTAAGATTTGAGACTAGTAAACATTTATCGGAATTATGAAAATGTCGGAAAATGAAATATTGCGACGAACGGGAGGGCGACACGTGTCACCCCCTTAGTTGGTTGGACGAAATAGACCATGGGTGTTATGGTCATTTGACCCAAGTAAAGATGACCAAGTCTTGCTAAAGTTAAGAGCTTGATATTGTTGACTTACTCAAGAGCCACTTGGCTTGATCCTTGTGAAATTCATCCAAGCCACCCATTTGTTCTAATCTTGACCCTCCATATGTTTATATAAGCTCACTAGTAGCAAGACAAGGCTTCTATACTTAGAAAATTTTCAAGAAAACTTTGAACACTTCTATGAAGCTCTCGGGTTTGGGTCTTTTCTCAAGACAATTTTTTTCAATTTTTGTCCAATAATCCCCATACTTTACACCAAGGTTTCTAAGGGTATTTTAAGGGTATCTCAATAGAAATATCCCGGAAAAGTGGTGTTTTCGTATTAGTGGCAAGGTGAAAACCTAGTCACTTTCCTAGGTTTGGATTTGAAGTTGAAGGAAAGTTGTTTGTAATCTTCTAAGGGCTTCAAGTGGCGGATTGGAGTGTCAAAGAAAGGCTCTAAGTTGCTAGGGAGCGACTCTGGATCTTGAAGTGGATTAAGGCTCATTAAGGTAACAATCTTGTTCTCTTAAGTGTATAATATTACATATTGTTGTAGCCTTACATTTTAACTAGAATGAAGTATATGTATATAAGATTGATAAGTGTTATGGATATTGGAAGCCTAAAATCCGAAATGACATTGATTAGTCATTTGAAATTGAAATACAATTTTGGTCGATAATTAGAATCGTCGCATGTTACCTACTTGAAGATTGTAGTAGTTATAATCGATTTCGGCTTGATAACATGTTATACTAAACAACTTGAATGGAAAAGGAATTGGAAAGGTTGATATGTTGTTACACCTTTGGCCAAGAATGACTTTGTATGTTGGACTAGTTTGATATTAATTTGTGGGGAGGAATTTTACACGTCTTGTAGGCATGTAATCCCCTATTGATAACTACATTGTTGAGCCTTAAATGTGGCGTATTTGGTTATTGAATTCGGGCCTTGAAAAAGGTGGAAAAGTATGTAAAAACAAAGGAAGTGTTGTCCGATTTTCCGTAGAATTTAGTGACTTTGCACTTGGAATATTCTACGTTTGAAGTTAGAAGTTAATAGACGTATTATGATCATTATAGGTTGACATACTACGTACGGCATATTGGATTTGGCAGGTGGATTGAACCGAAGAGGTGTGTGGAACTTTCTTATCTCTTGAGCATGAATAGTTGTAAATATATAGTACGGAAGACGTACGAGATTTTTGACAATCTAATCCATTTGATATCCTTGGCTTATTTTAAGAATGTCCAAGTTGGTTGAGTTAGGGACTTAACTCACTTGTTTAAGAATATTAAGGATATCATAGTTTCTAAAAGTTAAGAGACTTAAAGTATTTTAAAAGTATATGATACTTGGTTTTGAAAGTATAAGTCTCTTGGATATAAATAAGAATGTATTTGTCTAAAGTATAAAGCTAGTATAACGGCTTTATGGGAAGTTGGTTATAATAGCTTTATGGAAAGTTAAAAAGAGTGGTTTACTCTAAGTAATGTAAGTATGATAAATGACTTGAAATAATGAAAGGCAAATTGATTTTGAGGCATCAATTGCTTAAGGTTTTAAAAGAAAGAAGTCACTTGATTTAGAAGCCTATAAATGTATTTCTAAAAGGTATTGTGACTTGTCTTGAAAAGTAGATATGACTTGATACTACGGTTATTAGTATCTTGGAAGTTTTATATGATAAAGAGTCATTTTAAAAGAATAGAAGTACGTAGTACTTTGGGTTAAATTCCCGGATTTTATAATGACATGTTAGTGCCTTGAGTAAACAAATGAGAGTGTATATGAATAAGGCTAATAAGAAGTTAGGGGGATTTCTTAACTTGCTTATGTTATGTATGATAAGCCGGTAGTGCTTATGTTATGTATGATAAACTGGTAGTGCTTATGTTATGTATGATAAGTCGGTAGTGCTTATGTTATGTATGATAGTCAGTTGTGCTAGTTTATGTTATTCTTACGGGGTAAAGCCCCGGGTTACTACTAATTCCATGGATTTGCTACCCATGATGCGAGTGTGGCGTTTGTACTCATTGCGGGCCCATCGGGCCTACGCGGGTGAAATAGACTTGCGCGGGTGAAATAGTCCTATGCGAGGAATACCTCATGCGGGTCCATACGACCTATGCAGGCGGATACAGCCTATGCAAGGAAGTTACCTCATTGCGGGTCCACAGGACCTATGCGGGTGAAATAGTCCCATGAGTAGGATTTTTTAATGATACCATGGGCGGGTGGCCCTACTTGATCATGAGCCTCCTATTTTTATGCAGTAAAGTATACTCTTATTTACTCTCATTGTTAGTAAGGCACAGTGTACTGTTATTTGAGTTATCATACATGTCTCCAGCTTTATTTTAGACTTATGATTTCATTACAGTACTTTCATTTTCACATATTTGGTACATGTTGTACTGACCTCCTTCGGGGGGCTGCGTTCATGCCGCATGTAGAGTATACAGGTTACTGATCCTCACTCTTAGGATCACTGTTCAGCTGTTGAGAAGCTCCATTACTCCGGAGGCTTATCCTTAGTACATATCCCTGGTATTGTCGGTTGTTGTACATTCAGGGGTATGGCGGGGCCCTGTCCCACCACAGTTGTTATTCTTAGAGGTCTGTAGTCATATCTTGTGGATTGGGTTGTAAAGAAAAAAAAAAGATGTACTGTTCTGTTTTTGAATTATGTAAATTGTACGAAAGGTGGCCTCGTCGGCTAGCCTGTTGTTGTTTATTGTCTAAGTGTTTATTTGTGTTGTGTATGTTCCGCTTCTATTCTCTGATGTATACCTGAAGGGGTGCCCAGGTAGGGCACCAGTCGCGGGCCCGGGGTCGGGTCGTGACAAAACTGGTATCAGAGCAGTTAGTCCTCGGAAAGTGTCTACAGATCGTGTCTAGTAGAGTCTTGGTTATCGGTGTGTTGTGCACCACATCTATAACTAGGAGGCTGCAGGACATTTAGGATTGGTTTCCATTCTTCTCACTCTGAGATCGTGCGATAGAGCTGTGTGGTTAGGGTCGTCTCTCCCTAACAAGTTATGTTGATTGCATTCTGAAAAGCGTGATGACCCAGGAAAGATTATGTGGATTGCGTATCCAGGTTGGTAATATTTGTTGTATAGTTGGTATTATGACATACAACTATACGAATTTATGTATGAGGGTCACATATGTTTTGCCTAGAATGATTATAGATTACCAGGAATTGGTAAGGACTAAATAAATACCGGGAAGGTATGAAACAATTTAATGAACTCTCCTCAAGGTTTTAGTACTAATTTGAGATAATTAGGAGATGATGAGCTGTCTGAGAAGGAAATGGACCCTTAAGAAGTTTAATTAAGGGACTTAATGGAAGTTATGTACGTATGTTAGTATAAGTTTGGGCGTACGGAAAGCGTACGACCAGTGAAAAAGAGAGCAACCAAGTGTAAAGAAATAGAGCCTGAATCCATGAGAACCTTTCGAGGTGACTACACCCGTGAGTGTTGGGTGGTAGCTGAGCGGGTAGATAATAATTGCCGGTAACGATACAGTCGTTGGACCCTAGCAGACCTAGCAGAGCTGTTATGACAGACGTTGAGGTCATTATGAGTACGGGCTAGTTGGCCTCTTGTTATGCCAACGTTGACTGCAGAGAGAGGTTGGCTCGATTCCGGTTTCCCGGTAAGCCGGTTATCGAGTGGAAAGGAAGAGAAGTGGTGGTAACCAGTGAATTATCCTTCCTTCTTTGACATCATTGTTTTTAATAAGTCTGTGTGACTTGTTCATTTGAGGTGAATTGAGGCAGAAGGTAAGAAGTACTTGAATTTGAAGGAGTTTATTTTAAGTGCCCTTGGGGGTACTTGGAGTTGGTTTGGTGTGGCGGTCAGGGCCACGACCTTCCGGATAAGTTCAGGATAGCGCGCAAGCAAGAATAAGATAAGTACGAGTGCTGCCTACGGAAAACAAAAGACATCGTTGGTAGGTTTTGAAAATCTATACGACTGTAAGGTGGCGCTTGATGATTAAGCTTTTGTAAGGGAGATAAGTTCTCTCCCCCACGTAAAGGATAGTTTTACGTATTATGGGGTTACGTGTACCCATGTTGTTAGATGAAGGATAGGAGACGGGTAAGGTCTTCAGTATCGTCATACCATAGGTTACAGTTTTAGATAACCGTGGAAAAAGTTTTGTGTTGGGGTAATTGTGAACGACGTTACGAAATGGTCGAGGAAGTGTCGTAAGGATATAAATGCAGGTAGTACGCATGTATGAAACTGTACGATTATGAATCAAGATAGAAATACTTTTGCTAATAATAAGCATAAGGAAGGGTTATGACCAGAATGATAAAAGAGAATACAACTATGTTTATGTAAGTTGCACGAGATATGATTACCCCAGACTAGTGTAAAGACCATTAGTAAATAATGGGAAGTAAGAACACCTCGAGGGAATGTGGTAACATCTGTACTGACGAGAAAGATAGTAAGGAAATACGGAGGGGTAAGGGACCCCAGGACAATTTGAAATAACTTATAAAGGAAAGACGAGTAGACACTAGAACGATAAGAAATCTTGACAAGTCATTGGATTATGTAATACCGTGAATTGAGGTTGAACACCTGGCTATAAGCTCTACGAGCTGGGAGAGAATAATCGGGTTACTACTTGACGAGATCAATGAAATCTCCCCCCCTAAATTGTGATTGACAGTAAGTCTTAGCCATGAGTCAAGCAAAGGAATCAAACTAAGTTGGTGACCAAGTTTGGTTGCGACAGAGAAAGGGAAACATGAACCATAATTGAGATTAAGGATACCCGAATATTTCGCAGGTATGAGAAAGGCTTCCAGTTATTGGAAGATAAGTTGACCACGACTACAGTTCTAACCCCTCATGATAGACTAGAGGGTTAGGTTATTATTGTAACACGTTGGGTATTGGGCTAGGTTGTATGCTGACGCAACACGAGAAGGTTAGAGCCTATGTTTCCCGGCAGTTAGGGAAGCATGAGGGGAAATTACGCCACTCACGATTTAGAGTTGGCGGCAGTTAATCATGCCTTGAAGATTTGGAGGCATGACGTATATATAGACTTCATGTGGATATTTTTGCAGACCACAAGAGCCTCCGGTATATCTTCAGACAGAGGCGGTTGAATTTGCGACAGAGACGGTGGTTAGAGTTACTCAAGGATTGTGATATTGATATCCTATATCATCCGGGAAAAGCCAAGACACTTACAGATGCTCTTAGTCGTAGATCTATGGGTAGTCTGTCAGATGGGCAGCCAAATAGACAGGACGTGGTCTGTGAGATTCATCAGCTACCGAGCCGAGGGGTTCGATTATTTATTTCCAAGGTTAATGAAGTTTAGATCCGAGAGGTTGCCGAGTCTTCCGTCATTGAGGAGGTAAAGAGGCGACAGTATGAGCATCCAGTTATGATACTGATATCGAATCGGCTCTCAGAAGAGAAGAGCTCTGTTTGAGTAGCACCGGATGAGGTCTTTGTGATATGAGGATAGATTGTGTACCGGTCTTTGCAGGACTTGTCAACGTGTTTTAGGGAGGCACGCGATGCTGTGCTCTAATTGTTCGGGGTCGACTAAGTTGTGTCGTGACCTCAAATGTATGTATTGGTAAGATGGCCTGAAGAGGGACGTAGCAGAGTTGTTGCTTAATGTCCGAATTAGTAGCAGGTCAAGGTTGAACACCAGATTCCCAGTGGGCTATTACATGCGATTGAAATCCCAACTTAGATATGGGAGGTAATTAATATGGATCTTGTTACAGGGTGGCATCGTACTCAGGGGAAGTGCGACTCCCTGGGGGTCATGGTAAATAGGCTGGCGAAACCAGTCGTGTTCTTCCGGTTAGGACCGCTTACTCGGCTGAGGATTATGCTAGCTTATATAGCAGGGAGATTATGAGACTGCACGGGGTTCCTACGTTTATAATGTCAGACATATGAGCTCGGTTACGGATAACTTCTGGAGATTTTTCAGAAGGGGTTAGGGACACAGGTGAGTCTCAGTGTTGCATTACACCCTCAGACCGACGGACAGGCAGAGCGTACTATCCAGGCACTTGAGGATAGGTGGCGGAGTGCATGTTCTTGATTTCGAGAGATGTTCGGAGGTTATTTGCCTCTTGTTGAGTTACGTATGATATGAATACCCTTCCAGATTTAGATGGCCCCTGTATGAGGCCTTGTATGTAGAAAGTGTAGATCGCCGGTTGGTTGGTTCGACGTGGCGAGTTCGATTATTTGGTCCGGACTTGATTCAATGGCCGTGGATAAGGCGAAGCTTATCCAAGAAAGATTATTAGTAAGCTCAGAGTCAGCAGAAGCTTTATGCAGATAACCGACGTTGACACATGAGGTTCAGCTTGACATTTTAGTATGAGTATTTTTATGTGGCCACGTGTGGCATTATTGGTATGTAGGGGTTGTAAGGAGACTATGTCGCTATCTTTAAGTTTGACTCCCAAAAGAACATTCGGGGACGAATGTTTCTAAGGGGAGAAGAATGTTACACCTCGGAATTCCAGGACATGTTTATAAGAACGTACGTAAGAACTCAAAAGTGTTAAGATTTGAGACTACTAAAAATTTATCGGAATTATGGAAATGTCGAAAAACTAAATATTGCGACGAACGGGAAGGCGACACGTGTCACCCCCTCTTAGTTGGTTGGACGAAATAGACCATGGGTGTTATGGTCATTTGACCCATGTAAAGATGACCAAGTCTTGCTAAAGTTAAGAGCTTGATATTGTTGACTTAGTCAAGAGCCACTTGGCTCGATCCTTGTGAAATTCATCCAAGCCACCCATTTGTTCTAATCTTAACCCTCCATATGTTTATATAAGCTCACTAGTAGCAAGACAAGGCTTCTATACTTAGAAAATTTTCAAGAAAACTTTGAACACTTCTATGAAGCTCTCGGGTTTGGGTCTTTTCTCAAGACAAAAAATTTCAATTTTTGTCCAATAATCCCCATACTTTACACCAAGGTTTATAAGGGTATTGTAAGGGTATCTCAATAGAAAGATCCCGGAAAAGTGGTGTTTTCGTATTAGTCGCAAGGTGAAAACCTAGTCACTTTCCAAGGTTTGGATTGGAAGTTGAAGGAAAGTTGTTTGTAATCTTCTAAGGGCTTCAAGTGGCGGATTGGAGTGTCAAAGAAAGGCTCTAAGTTGCTAGGGAGCGACTCTGGATCTTGAAGTGGATTAAGGCTCATTAAGGTAACAATCTTGTTCTCTTAAGTGTATAAGATTACATATTGTTGTAGCCTTACATTTTAACTAGCATGAAGTATATGTATATAAGATTGATAAGTGTTATGGATATTGGAAGCCTAAAATCCGAAATGACATTGATTAGTCATTTGAAATTGAAATACAATTTTGGTCGATAATTAGAATCGTCGCATGTTACCTACTTGAAGATTGTAGTAGTTATAATCGATTTCGGCTTCATAACATGTTATACTAAACAACTTGAATGGAAAAGGAATTGGAAAGGTTGATATGTTGTTACACCTTTGGCCGAGAATGACTTTGTATGTTGGATTAGTTTGATAAAAATTGTGGGGCGGAATTTTACACGTCTTGTAGGCGTGTAATCCCCTATTGTTAACTACATTGTTGAGCCTTAAATGTGGCGTGTTTGGTTATTGAATTCGGGCCTTGAAAAAGGTGGAAAAGTATGTAGAAATAAAGGAAGTGTTGTCCGATTTTCCATAGAATTTAGTGACTTTGCACTTGGAATATTCTACGTTTGAAACTAGAAGTTAATAGACGTATTATGGTCATTATAGGTTGACATACTACGTACGGCGTATTGGACTTAGCAAGTGGATTGAACCGAAGAGCTATGTGGAACTTTCTTATCTCTTGAGCATGAGTAGTTGTAAATATATAGTACGGTAGACGTACGAGATTTTGACAATCTAGTCCATTTGATATCCTTGGCTTATTTTAAGAATGTCCAAGTTGGTTGAGTTAGGGACTTAACTCACTTGTTTAAGAATATTAAGGATATCATGGTTTCTAAAAGTTAAGAGACTTAAAGTATTTTAAAAAGTATATGATACTTGGTTTGAAAGTATAAGTCTCTTGGATATAAAGAAAAATGTATTTGTCTAAAGTATAAAGCTAGTATAACGGCTTTATGGGAAGTTGGTTATAATAGCTTTATGGAAAGTTAAAAGAGTGGATTACTCTAAGTAATGTAAGTACGATAAATGACATGAAATAAGGAAATGCAATTTGATTTTAAGGCATCAATTGCTTAAGATTTTAAAAGAAAGAGGTCACTTGATTTAGAAGCCTAAATGTATTTCTAAAAAGTATTGTGACTTGTCTTGAAAAGTAGATTTGACTTGATACTACAGTTATTAGTATCTTGGAAGTTTATATGAATTAGAGTAATTTTAAAAGAGTAGAAGTACGTAGTACTTTGGGTTAAATTCCCGGATTTTATAATGACATGTTAGTGTCTTAAGTAAACTAAAATGAGAGTGTATATGAATAAGACTAATAAGAAGTTAGGGGGATTCCTTAACTTTCTTATGTTATGTTATGATAAGCCGGTAACGCTTATGTTATGTATGATAAGCCGGTAGCGCTTATGTTATGTTAGGATAAGCCGGTAGCGCTTATGTTATGTATGATAGCCGGTTGTGCTAGTTTATGTTATTCTTACGGGGTAAAGCCCCGGGTTACTATTAATTCATTAGATTTGCTACCCATGATGCGAGTGTGGCGTTTGTACTCATTGCGGGCCCATCGGGCCTAAGCGGGTGAAATAGTCCTGTGCGGGTGAAATAGTCCTATGCGAGGAATACCTCATGCGGGTCCACATGACCTATGCGGGCGGATACAGCCTATGCGAGGAAGTTACCTCATTGCGGGTCCACAGGACCTATGTGGGTGAAATAGTCCCAGGAGTAGGATTGCTTAATGACCTACGGGCGGGTGGCCCTACTTTGATCATGAGCCTCCTATTTTTATGTAGTAAAGTATACTCTTGTTTACTCTCATTGTTAGTAAGGCACATTGTACTGTTATTTGAGTTATCATACATGTCTCTAGCTTTATTTTAGATTTATGATTTCATTACAGTACTTTCAGTTTCACATATTTGGTACATGTTGTACTGACCTCCTTCGGGGGGCTGCGTTTGTCGCACCCATTTTCGACCGCGGCATTTTTTAAAACTCCTGCTTAGAAGATGTTAGAAAATAAATAAAATTAATGCTAAATAATGTTAAAATGTTAAATGTTTAAAAAGGGTGCTAAAAGGTGCTTAAAAGGTGCTAGCAATGCTAAAAGGGTTCGCGGAGTCGCCACCTAATTAATTGGGTGAATTAGGACACCTAAGTGTTAACTAGTTTAAAGTAAACATTAACTCCATTTTAATGGTCTGCTAAACTTAATGAGATTCTGGGCAAGGGTTCTTTATTAATCTAGAGGGAAGGGGTTAGGCACCCTCTAAGATCCGCTAACTTGCGGTTATCCTGCCAAACCTAGGGTAATTATTATGTTAAAAAAATGCATGTTTTGAAAATATAAAAGATGCTTCAAAATATTTTTATAAAGGAGGCATGTTGAATAAATTTTGTAAGACTAATGCTATATAAAGTTTTAAAGTGTGCGTTTATATTGTTTATGGTGTGAAGTCAATTTATGGACTATAGATATGCATTTATCTGCGAAATCAAAGAAGTGGTGCGTTAGTTTTAGATATGCAATTTTAATGATTAGGCAAAAGATTATGTATGAAATGACAAGCCTAAGATAAATAATTAAAAGTGCATTTAATTCTAAATCCCCTTTTATGTTCAAAGACTAATTGGACTAGCTCTCATATTAATTACAAAGCTTAAATAATAAAATTGCAATAAACAAATAAAGGCATAAAATGAGGCAATTAGATTTAAAGAGTAAGAGGAGTTGAGACGACACTGAGCTACCATGGTCAAACACCAAGGCGGGCTAATGCGGACTCAAAATTTGTCTCAGTGTCAAGTTATGACGACACTGGACTACCATGGTCAAAACACCAAGGCGGGCTAATGCGGACTCAAAATTTGTCTCAGTGTCAAGTTATGACGACACTGGGCTACCATGGTCAAAACACCAAGGCGGGCTAACGCGGACTCAAAATTTGTCCCAGTGTCGAGTTATGACGACACTGGGCTACCATGGTCAAAACACCAAGGCGGGCTAACGCGGACTCAAAATTTGTCTCAGTGTCGAGTTATGACGACACTGAGCTGTGGTGCTAAAATAAAGAATAAAGTAACTGGCTTGAACCTGGGGTGTACCGCTATCGACTTATGATGTTGGGTTTTATGGTGATGTGGAACGAGTGGACCGACGCTTGAGGCCGCTTCTGTCATTCATTGGGAAGGTTAGCCCCCCAACAAATTGCCCCGGTTCGCTGTAAGAGAAAATCCACATTGTGCTCCTGCTCCTGCATGCTAAGACTTAAACAAACGGTTAGTGCATAACTGTTACGGCAAAATGATGATGCGTAATTTTAAAAGCAATGTAACTGTGAGTAGAAAATGTTATCCTGCAAAAATGTGATGCCTGCTGCAAATGCTGTGATTTCGCCCTTGCACAGACGTGTTGCGATTGTGAATGCGGATATGTTGTCCTTGCTGCAAATTCCCCTGTAGACTAAAGCTCAAGGAAGAGTTAGTGCATAACTGCTAAGACAGAATAAAGCATGAATAAGAAATATAATTTTGAGAGTATAAAAATCGTCCTTGCGTAGATGTGATATGCTGATGATAGCGTCGTTTTCGGACTTGCGTCATGGCGTTGTTTTCGGACTTGTTGTGCTGATAACGTCGTTGTCTGGACGTGTTGCTGCTGGCGTCGTTGCGTAGACATAATGCTGATCACGTCGTTGTCTGGACGTGTTGCTGATGACGTCATTTTCGGACTTGTTGTGCTGATAACGTCGTTGCCTGGACGTGTTGCTGCTGGCGTCGTTGCGTAGACATAATGCTGATCACGTCGTTGTCTGGACGTGTTGCTGATGACGTCGTTTTCGGACTTGTTGTGCTGATAACGTCGTTGCCTGGACGTATTGTTGCTGGCGTCGTTTTCGGACTTGTTGTGCTGATAACGTCGTTGCCTGGACGTGTTGCTGCTGGCGTCGTTTTCGGACTTGTTGTGCTGATAACGTCGTTGCCTGGACGTGTTGCTGCTGGCGTCATTTTCGGACTTGTTTTGATGATGACGTCGTTGCCTTGACGTGTTGCTGCTGGCGTCGTTGCGTAGATATAATCGCGATCACGCCGTTATGCGGGCGTGTTCTTTCGGGCGTCGTTCGGACTTCTTTGTCGATAACGCCGTTGCTGGACGTGTTCGATGCTCGCAGAGAATAAATGCTCCTGCAAGGTAAGTTTGAGAAAAATTAGTGTATACCTGTTTAAATGAAATGATAAATACATATGAGACATGCAATTCTATGGGTAGAGATGTCATCCCTGATACGCCTGATGAATACTGAGATGTTGTCCTTGTACGGACATGCTAAACGCTGCAACTGACGAATTGTCATGATGCCTTTGTTGTGTGCGATGCGTGGGTTGCAAATTTAACTTTATGCCCGAGTTGATGCGCTAGCCTTTGTTGCGATTCGCACTCGACCGCTGATTGTTGATGCCGCACTTTCGCCTGCTTCGATCACGGACTTTGAATTTTGGATTGTTGTCATATCCTCTGCCTCTGCTGCTTCTTTCTGCTTCTGCGAAGAAACTTTTTACCGTATTTTCTGCTTCGGCTGTTGCACTTTCTGCTTCTGTTGATATGAAAAACCTGCGCTCAAAGAAAATTTGTGAGTTTTGGGGGGGGGTCGATTTGTATTTGACTTCGCCGCCTTGTTCCTTGACATCTGCGTGCCTGGCCTGTTTGGACTTGCAACCTCTGTCTCGTTTCCTACCTCGTCCCAGTTTTGAATATGCAAAGAGCGCTTGGCCTAAAGTGGGTCTCCATGGGGTTGCTTGTATATTATGTGTGTTTTCGTTATTTTCAAAAATAAGGGAAGGTTTCCTAATGGTGTGACCGAAGCCGATTTAGGCCGCCTACGTATCCCCATGAGGGAATCAGGTCATGACGTAGTTCATTACATGAAAACTCAAGCAAAACATTATGAAAACTTAGATATGAGTCTTAAATTATTCTGCTAAACTAAATTACTCTTTCTTATCTGGGCTCTAGGCGGACCAGAACAAGGGTGCGAATCCAACCAATATGTCACACCCCGAACCTCAGGCCCGTGACTGGTGCCCTACCTGGGCACCCTGCTACCTTAACAACTAAGTATATTGCGGAAATTAATAACAGCTCATATTTTTTTTTCTTTTAAAACCAACGTACGTACAAGGCAAAGCCGACTAGGCTGCCATATCATATACATAAACAAAAGACACTACACTGTACACGAGTCCAATCCCACATATGAATACGGACTTGCAGGAGTTAAATCAAATATGACGGACAAGGCCCCGCCGCACCCAAAAGCATACAAAGCACATCAAGGATATATACCAAAAGATAAACTCTCGACAGAGGAGCTATCCAAAACCACGCAGGATCCTACACACTGCCGATCACCAAACAACAGACCTAAACTGCGGCATGAACGCAGCCCGGCGAGGTCGATGCGAAGAATGTACCAAGTATGTGAACAATGAAATGCGTAATAAAATCATAACATCTAAACAAAACAGAGACATGTATGATAGCCAACCTACGATACACAATACATAAGCAATCATATCAAGTCGTGACGCAGCCCTCAAAGTCACTACTCAAATATAACTATGGGTCTCACGCCCATAATATCAATCATGCGTGGAATCCTTCCTCACCGGCATCCATGATATAACATAGCACCAATAGGCATACATGAACACCAAGTCCCACGTGTTCTAAAATCAGACGGGCAGTAGGCACACGAACAGGTGGTATCACGTCTTGGGGTTTACCCCTCATTTATACTCGACCACGAAGGAGGTGGTAAGCGGGGTATAACGTCTGGGCTTGCCTCATTTATACTCTTACCTCGAGAAGGTGGTATAACGTCTTGGGGCTTGCCCTCATTTATACTCTTACCCTATCTCAACCGTCCACAAACAACACATAAAGCGGGTGGTGCAGTGTCTTGGGGTTTACCCTCACTTATACTCTTACCTCGAGAAGGTGGTACAGCGTCTTGGGGTTTACCCTCACTTATACTCTTACCCTATCTCGACCGACCATCAAACAAGACATAAGCCCTACCATGTCTTCTATAAACATTCGGGAATTTAACCCAAGTACTACACGTAACGGAAGCATACCCGTGGAATCCCACATCACCGCAGTGCGTCAAGAACTTACAACAAGACATGACCTTCAACCGAGAGTCGCGGCAACTTAATAAAACATAATACTTGCACTCAAAGGCTATTACCAGACATATAGGCAAGTTCTCAATTAACCAAGCCAAAGTACTTATCAAGGCACACATAGGATAAATTCTCATTTAACAAGCCAAAGTACTTATCGGGCACAATTAGAATAAATTCTCATTTAACAAGCCAAAGTACTTATCAGGCACAAATAGAATAAATTCTCATTTAACAAGCCAAAGTACTTATCAGGCACAATTAGAATAAATTCTCATTTAACAAGCCAAAGTACTTATCGTGGCACAAATAGAATAAATTCTCATTTAACTAGCCAAAGTACTTATCCGCACAAATAGAAAAATTCTCAATTTATCAAGCCAAAGTACTAATCAAGGCATACATAGAATAATTCTCTTTTAACAAGTCAAAGTACTTATCAAGGCACACTTAGACAAATTCTCAATTTATCAAGCCAAAGTACTACGTGACATTCTTTTATAAAAGACTCCTTTCTATGTAAAGCCCCAAGATACTAACACCGTAGTATCAAGGCGTGTCTATTTTTCAAAGTAAGTTACTACACTTTTAGAAAACTCATTTCAAGTCTTGAAATCAAGTAACTCCAAATTTTCACAATCTTGGCAACTTATGCCCTTTTATCAAAATAGACAACTTTCTAAATCTTTCATAAAGCCGTTATAACCAACTTCCCATAAAGCCGTTATAACCCTTTATGATTTTAGACATATCCATTCCTTCAATGACCAAGAGACTTATACTATTAAAACCAAGTATCACATACTTACAAATCAAGTTCTTAACTTTCAAAAATACTCCAAGTCTCTTAATAGTTAGAAAACAAGTTTTCTTCTACTTTTAAACCTCAAGTAACTTCACCCTTAACACAAGTTACTTCTCTTAAATCATGTCATTTCTCCTCTTTAAATCAAATAAGTAAATCACTCATTTGACTTCTAAAGTCACTATAATGACCTTTAGGTTTTAGAACTAAGGCACTAGCCAAAAGATTTGGAAACCACTTCTTTTAAGACTAAATGTACTTTAAGTAAAAATACCTTCACTTTTAAGAATCCAAACTTCATCAAGAAAATGGATTCTACAACTTACAATCCAAACATCAAAGTACACTCAGGAAATACATAGAACAAATTCTATTTTAGGCAATCCAAATACAACCAAGGAATGGATCATTTTAGGAGTAGAACCTACTTTCTTTATCTTACTAATCATGCTAGAAGAGGAGATAGTTCACATACCTTTTCGGCTAAAATCCACAAGCTAAGCCGAATACGCCGTACGTAGAAGTGTCAACCTATAATGGTCACAACAAGACTATCAACTTCTAGTCTCAACGTAGAATAATACTAAGTGTTTGGTCTCTAATTCTACGGAAAATCGGGCAGCACTTCCTTTGTTTCTACTCACTTTGCCACCTTTTTCAAGGCCGAATACAATAACCAACAAGCCACTTTTAAGGCTCCAAACAACAACCAAACAAAGGGGATTACACGCCTTACAATACGTGTAAAATTCCGCCCACAATTCATACGAAGTAGTCTAACGACACTAGCCAATTCTCGGCCAACTTACATAGCAACACTAAGTCTTTTCCAACCCTTTTCAAATTCCAAGTTCCAAGGTCTAACATGTTATATAGTTATAAGCTACTTCACAACTACAATTTCCTTCTTTATACAACATGCGACGCTTAGACCAAAAGTCGACTTGAATTGAAATCTTAAGGCTAAACATGCTAGTTTTCGAATTAGGGTTCCAATTGCCAATAAACATATCAAACTTCATACTATATAACACATGCTTGCTAAAATTCATAGCTACAACAATAAGTAAGTCTTAACTACTAAAACGACAAAATTTATACCTTTATAAGCCCTTAAAATTTCCAAGATTCCAAAGTCGCGCCTTAGCAATTCTTAGCTCCTTTCCTTAGGTTCCAATCCGCTCCAAGCACTCCTTAGAGGCCTATGAAGAACCCATCTTCAAGTTCCATCTTCAAAGTTGAAGAACTCACTTAGTTTCCGCCTTGCGACTAACGTAAAAATGCGTTTTTTCCGAAATCTTTCTATTGAGATAACCTTACAATACCCTTGGGGACATTGGGTTAAAGTCTTGTGGCTAATGGATCAAAACTACAAAATTTTGTGTGGGAAAGTTGGACAAAGCCGAGAGCTTCTTAAGGCTAAGCTCAAGTTCTCTAAATTCTCTAAGTGTAAAAAGAGCTTGTCTTGCACTAACTTAGTATATAACACATATTGGAGGGCTTAGACTTAAACAAATGGGTGGCTAAGATGAATTTCACTTGGATTAAGCCTATGTGGACAAGTTGACAAGTCAACAATGTCATGCTAGCAAGACTAATCTTCCAAGGTGGTCAATGACCATTTTTCCCCTTACCAATTTCGTCCAAGACCACTTGTGGGGGTTCCACGTGTCGCCCTCTCATTCGTCCATAAAATTCCGTAACCCTCGTGGGTCCCACAAAAATGTAAAATTCCTCGGGTGGGCCCCACGTGACCAAATCCGTAATAAATAAATTTCCATAATGCCAATAGGTTTCATACTCTTCAAATAATACATTTTGAGAATCCAATTCTCAACAACGAACATTTTTCCTTTCCGATGTCCGGAAGATTTTCCGTCGGAAAAACAATTCTTCCTTTCGTACTAATTTCCCAGTCTTGTTTCCTTTCGTACATTCTCTTTTACATGTCCTGGACTTACGGGGTGTAACATTCTTCCCCCCTTAGAAACATTCGTCCCCGAATGTTCTTAGTCGGTTGTCACGCTATACAAACTCCGGCATAAACTCTATACTATGCCTAACAGTCAATACATGCACAAGACCAACGATGTCACACATGGCCACCACATAACATACGTAAACATAATAATGGACCTTCCGTCCGTGGTCCCTTCTCACAAAACTCGAAGGTTACAGTCTTCCCAAACACGGGATCCTTAGAGGTTCCTTTCTTTCCTTACTTGTCATACTTTCTCGTACTTTCAAACTCATCTAGTACACGTACAAAATCTCAAATTCTGTTTCTGTTCGCCAATCCTTAGAGTTACTAACCAAACTTGGCCATATTGTTACTTACATTCCCGTTAAGGCTTTTCTGGTCCTTACGACCTAGTTCTGGGAACGTGGCCCACAAACTCGTACAACGATTTACTAAACTTGGGCCTGGCATCCTCGGGACCCTACCACATAAACGGACCATTTCTAACTGACATCACCCGATTCCATACAATCGGTTGACCCGGAATGAGTCTACAACCCGACTCATCGTCACACTTAACTTCTTGTTCCTAGTCTGAAATAAATCTCTCTCTTATCTCAAGGTACTTCTTACCCTATCCCCCTATTCACTAAAGGTTCGTCACATAAGTCAAAGTATTTCTACTGTACATCCTTCCCTATCGGTCTTACACTGTTACGGGGTAAATACAACTTGTGAACTCTACACAACTATAGTCTCAGTTCACTTATCATTCTTGTCAATATTCTTAACTTTTTCACTTTACTAATCAAGGTATCCCTACCTCTGGGTACTATCACTTTACAACTCCAGCAATAAAGGGAAAACATATATGCTAGGGTAAAATCTGAATCTATCAACGCACGTATGATTCAAAAGAATCGAATATACCTGTAACCCCGTGCGATGTCGCCTCCTGATCCTGCCCAGTAGTCACGTCATCTATGCGGTTCGAAGGACCGCCAGAACTATAAACTCCACCCTGACCTCTACCACGACCGGCTGACATCTGAACACCCTTGCAGGGGACGACAAACGTGGAGGAAATGGAACCAACCATCGGCCTCATAGGCTGAGCCACCTCACCGGTGCCTCTTCTAAAAGGACATACCCTCAGTATATGGCCCGGACGGCCACAATAATAACAAACACCTGTGCCAAGACGGCATTTCCCCAAATGACGCTTACTGATGGAAACACCGAGGAATAAGTGGCCTCGATCGAGAAAATCCTCTGCTCTCGAGAACCTCGACCTCTGGAGCTTGGACCGGCTCTAAATACCTTGTGAGATCAAATCTCCCACCTGTGAGCTGCGGGGGTATGTACTGGGTAGGCTGGGACGAATATATCACTTGCTGCTGAGGCAGCTCGTCCAAAAACTCACCGGGATAACCAACCGGTCTAGCCCTCTTACGCAGATCTCCGCCGGCCTCTACCCTCTGTACACACCTGCATCGGCGAATAACCTCTCGCCGAGAAGCTGCAGCATTGCTATCTTGGTCAATAACATAATGGCTTCCTTCATGACCCTAAAGTCTGCCCCTTACTGAGAAACTGTAGGCTCTGGTGATGTGTTCTCAAAACCTGGCGAAGAAGAACTTCGCATCGCGAACAACATCCGGTATACCCTGGGCATAATCCCTATCAACTCTCTGAGTCTGACTAGTAGCTCCTGCTACTCCTTTGCCCTTGTGGGCGGCTGTTGCCCTCCTTGGAGGCATAATCAGAACACAACAATACGTCGAGAGGAATTATCTTACTAATACGACTCTATGGCACGATCTTAGAGTGAGAAGAATAGAAACCAACTCCTAAATGTCCTGTAGCCTCCTGTTTATGGGTGTGGCGCGCAACACACCGATAATCAAGACTCTACTAGACACGGTCTGCAAACATTCCGAGGACTGACTGCTCTGATACCACTCTGTCACACCCCGAACCGGGCAGTGGTCGTGCCCTACAGGCACCTGCTACCTTAACAACTAAGTATATTGCGGAAATTAATAACACCATATTTTTTCTTTTAAAACCAACGTCGTACAAGGCAAAGCCGACTAGTCGCCATATCATATACATAAACAAAAGACACTACACTGCATACACGAGTCCAATCCCACATATGAATACGCACTCTAGAGTTAAATCAAATATGACGGACAAGGCCCCGCTGCACCCAAACTGCATAAAGCTCATCAAGGATATATACCAAAAGATAAACTCCTCGGACAGAGGAGCTATCCAAAACCCCGAGCAGATCCTACACTGCCGATCACCAAACAACAGACCTAAACTCGGCAGATGAACGCACTTCGGGCGAGGTCGATTTAAGAATGTACCAAGTATGTGAACGATGAAGTATCGTAATAAAATCATAACGACTAAACAAAACAGAGACATGTATGATAGCCAACCTACAAGATACAATACATAAGCAGCCATATCAAGTCGTGACGCGCCTCAAAGTCACTACTCAAATATAACTATGGGTCTCACGCCCATAATATCAATCATGCCCGTGGAATCCTTCCTCACCGCCGCCCATGATATAACATAGCACCAATAGGCATACATGAACACCAAGTCCCACTGTGTTCTAAAAGCAGACGCGCCAAGTAGGCAAACGAACAGTGGTATAACGCCTCGGGTTTACCTCATTTATACTCGACCGGGCGAGGTGGTAAAGCGGGGTATAACGCCTTGGGGCTTGCCTCATTTATACTCTTACCACGGAGAAGGTGGTATAACGCCTTGGGCTTGCCTCATTTATACTCTTACCCTATCTCAACCGTGACAAACAACACATAAAGGTGTGGTACAAATGCCTGGGGTTTACCCTCACTTATATTCTTACCCCGAGTATGGTACATGGCCTGGGGTTTACCCTCACTTATACTCTTACCCTATCTCGACCGACCATCAAACAAGACATAAGCACTACCATGTCTTCTATAAAAATCCGAATTTAACCCAAGTACTACAAGTAACGGAAGCATACCCGTGGAATCCCACATCACCGCTTGACGTCCCAAAGAACTTACAACAAGACAAACCAATTCTTCAACCGAGAGTCGCGGCAACTTAATAAAACATAATACTTGCACTCAAAGGCTATTACCAGCACATATAGGCAAGTTCTCAATTAACCAAGCCAAAGTACTTATCAAGGCACACATAGGATAAATTCTCATTTAACAAGCCAAAGTACTTATCAGGGCACAATTAGAATAAATTCTCATTTAACAAGCCAAAGTACTTATCAGGGCACACATAGAATAAATTCTCATTTAACAAGCCAAAGTACTTATCAGGGCACAATTAGAATAAATTCTCATTTAACAAGCCAAAGTACTTATCAGGGCACAAATAGAATAAATTTTCATTTAACTAGTCAAAGTACTTATCCGGGCACAAATAGAAAAATTCTCAATTTATCAAGCCAAAGTACTAATCAAGGCATACATAGAATAATTCTCTTTTAACAAGTCAAAGTACTTATCAAGGCACACTTAGACAAATTCTCAATTTATCAAGCCAAAGTACTACGTGACGCATATCTCTTTTATAAAAGACTCCTTTCTATGTAAAGCCCCAAGATACTAACACCCGTAGTATCAAGGCGTGTCTATTTTTCAAAGTAAGTTACTACACTTTTAGAAAACTCATTTCAAGTCTTGAAATCAAGTAACTCCAAATTTTCACAATCTTGGCAACTTATGCCCTTTTATCAAAATAGACAACTTTCTAAATCTTTCATAAAGCCGTTATAACCAACTTCCCATAAAGCCGTTATAACCCTTTATGATTTTAGACATATCCATTCCTTCAATGACCAAGAGACTTATACTATTAAAACCAAGTATCACATACTTACAAATCAAGTTCTTAACTTTCAAAATACTCCAAGTCTCTTAATAGTTAGAAAACAAGTTTTCTACTTTTTAAACCTCAAGTAACTTCACCCTTAACACAAGTTACTTCTCTTAAATCATGTCATTTCTCCTCTTTAAATCAAATAAGTAAATCACCTTTGACTTCTAAAGTCACTATAATGACCTTTAGGTTTTAGAACTAAGGCACTAGCCAAAAGATTTGGAAACCACTTCCTTTTAAGACTAAATGTACTTTAAGTAAAAATACCTTCACTTTTAAGAATCCAAACTTCATCAAGAAAATGGATTCTACAACTTACAATCCAAACATCAAAGTACACTCAAGGAAATACATAGAACAAATTCTATTTTAGGCAATCCAAATACAACCAAGGAATGGATCATTTTGTGAGTAGAACCTACTTTCTTTATCTTACTAATCATGCTAGAAGAGAGATAGTTCACATACCTTTCGCTAAAATCCACAAGCTAAGCCGAATACGCCGCACGTAGAAGTGTCAACCTATAATGGTCACAACAAGACTATCAACTTCTAGTCTCAACGTAGAATAATACTAAGTGTTTGGTCTCTAATTCTACGGAAAATCGCAAAGACTTCCTTTGTTTCTACTCACTTTGCCACCTTTTCAAGGCCGAATACAATAACCAACAAGCCACTTTAAGGCTCCAAACAACAACCAAACAAAGGGGATTACACGCCTTACAATACGTGTAAAATTCCGCCCCACAATTCATAATGTAAGAGCCTAACGACACTAGCCAATTCTCTACCAACTTACATAGCAACACTAAGTCTTTTCCAACCCTTTTCAAATTCCAAGTTCCAAGGTCTAACATGTTATATAGTTATAAGCTACTTCACAACTACAATTTCCTTCTTTATACAACATGCGACGCTTAGACCAAAAGTCGACTTGAATTGAAATCTTAAGGCTAAACATGCTAGTTTTCGGATTAGGGTTCCAATTGTCAATAAACATATCAAACTTCATACTATATAACACATGCTTGCTAAAATCCATAGCTACAACAATAAGTAAGTCTTAACTACTAAAACGACAAAATTTATACCTTTATAAGCCCTTAAAATTTCCAAGATTCCAAAGTCGCGCCTTAGCAATTCTTAGCTCCTTTCCTTAGGTTCCAATCCGCTCCAAGAACTCCTTAGAGGCCTATGAAGAACCCATCTTCAAGTTCCATCTTCAAAGTCAAGAACTCACTTAGTTTCCGCTTGCGACTAACGTAAAAATGCGTTTTTTCCGAAATCTTTCTATTGAGATAACCTTAGAATACCCTTGGGGACATTGGGTTAAAGTCTTGTGGCTAATGGATCAAAACTACAAAATTTTGTGTGGGAAAGTTGGACAAAGTCGAGAGCTTCTTAAGGCTAAGCTCAAGTTCTCTAAATTTTCTAAGTGTAAAAAGAGCTTGTCTTGCACTAACTTAGTATATAACACATATTGGAGGGCTTAGACTTAAACAAATGGGTGGCTAAGATGAATTTCACTTGGATTAAGCCTATGTGGACAAGTTGACAAGTCAACAATGTCATGCTAGCAAGACTAATCTTCCAAGGTGGTCAATGACCATTTTGCCCCTTACCAATTTCGTCCAAGACCACTTGTGGGGTTCCACGTGTCGCCTCTCATTCGCCCATAAAATTCAGAACCTCATGGGTCCCACAAAAATGTAAAATTTCTCAAAGGGCCCCACGTGACCAAATCTGTAATAAATAAATTTCCATAATGCCAATAGGTTTCATACTCTTCAAATAATACATTTTGAGAATCCAATTCTCAACAACGAACATTTTTCCTTTCCGATGTCCGGAAGATTTTCCGTCGGAAAAACAATTCTTCATTTCGTACTAATTTCCCAGTCTTGTTTCCTTTCGTACATTCTCTTTTACATGTCCTGGACTTACGGGGTGTAACACAATACACCTTCTTGCTCTGCATCGTGGTTGGCTGGGTCTTCATGCTCTGCTATCAATACCTCCTTCTTGCACGGTGCATGCTTGGATAAATGACTGATTCAGGCGGAACGGGTTCTGGCCAGGGAACACCTCTCTTCCTTTGGGGTTCGTTGTACTCATTGGGGGAGGCCTCCTCCACCTGAATGACTCCCTCTTTGATTAACTCCTCTATTTTGTCCTTGAGTGTATAACAATTTTCGATGTCGTGCCCCTCGACACCGGAGTGGTATGCGCAATGTTTGGTTTTATCATGCCCTCGGGAAGTAGGCCTGGGGGTATTTCTGGGAATTGGCTGGAGTATTCCTGCGGCTTTCAGCTCCTCATACACTTGGGTTATGGGTTTGGCTAAAGGTGTATAGGTTCTGGTTGGCTTTCTCTCCGCATCTATGCGGGGTTTGAAGATGTTTAGTGGACGGGCCTTTGGTTGTGGCGTATACACGGGTGGGTATCGCGAGGGGTTGTCGTATGCATTGCGAAAGTAGGTTTGTGGTGGCCTTTGGTTTGTGTTTAGCTGGAGTATATTAGGCATTTGGTTTTGTGTGGGATATATGGGTGCATTGTATATTGGCTTAATGGGATATGTAGTAAGCGGGTACTGGTAATAATTTGGAGGGTTTTGATTGTTTTGTTTTTTTGCAGTGACGAGTGCTCTGGTGAGGTTTCGGAGCCTTTTAATTTCAGTCTGCAGGGTTGCCATTTGATGTGGTAACTGAGCGAGGTGCTCGATCGGATCTATGCTGCTTTTCTCTTCTGAGACCCCTGCTTTGTCTATAGGAACCAAGACAGGTTCCGACTCGTTCTGCTCAAATGTCATTGAATCAGTCATGTCGCTGGACCGTGCCTTTGATCTTATGAGATATCGATGCTCTGTCATTGCTTAGTCAAATACAAATCGACATTTTGGGGAAGATGATAAACCCTTTTAGACAAAATGCAGTAAAGCACGTGATTTTGCAGAAGTGTAAAAACATTTAGCAAGTACATGTTGCACGTAAATTGTCACATTGCAAGCGAGTCCTAACATGCATGGGGACCCCTTTATGCCAGAGGTAGGCCTAAATGTCACATATGCGAGGTTATGATGGATTTGTCCAAGTCGTCCAACTGTAATGCTTTTGTTGGAAATGACGACCAAATGACGGTGCACTTTTTCCAATTTCAGCATGTCATGATTAGGCTTTGGATTTGTCTATCATTGTCACGCTACACATAATATGCTGGTTGGCCGTTGGGTTGAGAAACCCGTCGACAAGTTTGGTGTCTTCCTAATTGTGGTGTCGATGCCAAGGACCGACCCACCTAAGGTAAATGCATGCATGCCCTAAAATAAAGGGTGGTATAGCTCTATCTTAAGTTTCTAAGATTTGGCTTTTCTGGACGCAAGGTTCCCGAGCGGACAACTCGAGTGAGAAGGCTACGCCGCCACCGTTAGACCGGACACTCCACGTATGTTACCAACTCTCCTAAATTTGGGTTTTGAAGAAAGAATTTTGCTGATGCACCAAGCGCACCTCGCATGTAGTGTGTGATTGTGTGAATTTTCCAGAGTGGAAGAAATATGAGCGGAATGCCAGTTTAAGGAAAGCAGTAAAGCAGGTAGCAATTAAAATAAATAAAACAAAATACAGCACCCAAAATTTAAATGCAAAAAATAATGCCAAATAATAACCCTAGGTCTGTTGTGGTTAAGAACCTTAAATCCCCAGCAGAGTCGCCATTCTGTCGCACCCATTTTCGACCGCGACATTTTTTAAAACTCCTGCTTAGAAGATGTTAGAAAATAAATAAAAGTAATGCTAAATAATGCTAAAATGTTAAATGTTTAAAAGGGGTGCTAAAAGGTGCTTAAAAGGTGCTAGCAATGCTAAAAGGGTTCGCGGAGTCGCCACCTAATTAATTGGGTGAATTAGGACACCTAAGTGTTAACTAGTTTAAAGTAAACATTAACTCCATTTTAATGGTCTGCTAAACTTAATGAGATTCCGGGCAAGGGTTCTTTATTAATCTAGAGGGAAGGGGTTAGGCACCCTCTAAGATCCGCTAACTTGCGGTTATCCTACCAAACCTAGGGTAATTATTATGTTAAAAAAATGCATGTTTTGAAAATATAAAAGATGCTTCAAAATATTTTTATAAAGGAGGCATGTTGAATAAATTTTGTAAGACTAATTCTATATAAAGTTTTAAAGTGTGCGTTTATATTGTTTATGGTGCGAAGTCAATTTATGGACTATAGATATGCATTTATCTGCGAAATCAAAGAAGTGGTGTGTTAGTTTTAGATATGCAATTTTAATGATTAGGCAAAAGATTAGGTATGAAATGACAAGCCTAAGATAAATAATTAAAAGTGCATTTAATTCTAAATCCCCTTTTATGTTCAAAGACTAATTGGACTAGCTCTCTTATTAATTACAAAGTTTAAATAATAAAATTGCAATAAAAAAATAAAGGCATAAAATGAGGCAATTAGATTTAAAGAGTAAGAGGAGTTGAGACGGATGACAACGTCATCTTGTCCTATTTTTGCTTAGGAATTTCTGAAGCGGGAATGCGAATGCGGATGTACATAGATGCGGGTTGCCATTTGAAGTAGCTCGTGATGAGTCTCTCCATGAGACTCTTCATTTTGCCCCGGTGCATTTCATGTAACAAGAAAGGAAAGATAAGGATTAGTATACACCCAAATTATATTAGTAATGCAAATAAATGTTCATGCGACTTTAAGCACATATGGAATTTGATTATAACAATCCAGGATAAGTGGCAGACAAGCAAAGGGCATCTCAAAATGGTTCAATTAGGGATTAGGCTTCAAGTGCAGCCAACAAGCAGAATGTATAACGCAGACCCGAAACGTAAAATCTCCATACTTCTCGTTATAAACATGGGACAAGGAGAACATGCCCATGCTACACTATTTTTAGGTCTCCCGTTATAAATAAAAAAAAACAGCAGGCCCCCTTAAGCACGTAATTTCAACGAGACAGAACAGGTCAAGCCACTAAATGATGGGAGAAGGTAGAAAACCAGTTATAATTTCATATCAGGTCGTATGCTTCAGGACATCCAAGTATCATATTTAAATAAAAAAATCATGTTTCAGATTTCATGCTAGCAATCTTATTCACTCCAAACAGAAGTCACATGCTCTCAATCAAAGATAACAAAGGGGAAGTCTCAAGACTTTGCCCAGATTTTGCACAAAACAAGTTGCAAGGGAGTAGGGAGATTGGTCCAGAACCTATAACACTTGGAGCATTTATCATGGGGACTGGACAGCAGGGACTCGAATCAAAACTATCTCTGATATAATATGTATTTAACCACTAAAATCAGACATGCTAAAATAAACGTGCTTTCGTACACAGATTCGGCGACTTCACTGGGAATTTAAGCCATTTTGCAGGACGAACCAAATTACATGAAATAGTTTGAAAGCTGGGAACAGACAACAATATATGCCTTAATAGATAGTGTTCGCACATCATTTCACCTAAAATGCTAAGAACTCTTTATCCCTAATGATGTCTGCCCAAACCATGTCATAAAGGAACAGACTGCCCCTATATTATACTTTATACTTGTTATCTATGCAATCATGATTTATTCCATCAATATGCAAACATGTAACAGTTCCTAGCCTACTGGATTCGACTTCATTTTATTAATGCAACTGAGTTAACACAGAAAATTGAGTTTCCCTTACATTTTCCTAATCATGTATCAGTATTGAATGAGTAAGTTCAATAGATGGACAATAATAATGAAACACGATAGGAGATGCACCATATTGACTTCTAAGCATTCATGATACTAGCTTGAAACAGTCAGGAAATACCATTCCAGATAATTCAGCAAAAACAGGAGCATATGATGACTCAGGAAAACTTTTATGTCAATATGGAGGCATTTTGCACTTAGACAAGCAAGGGTAATTATTTAGTTAGTTCAGCAGGTAGCATTAACACACAGGACTAGTTAGACGAACATGCTGAACATAGAGATGACAAGAATCAAACAGTAATGGCCCTTCATATATGCAGAATGTAAATTGGGCATGTAATCATATTCGAACTATATATTAAACATGATAACACTCCAAACAAGTTCAACACAATCGAGACAATTTCCAATAAATCCAAAATCAGACCCCCGTCGCGCCACAACTAACAGACATCCCAGGCTACAACTAAAGGCAAAGTCGTTAAATATTACCCATTTAACTGGAAAAACTAAATATGCTTGAACCATTCTTGACAAATCAAACACACTCAGATTCACGAAATGCAAGGGAAAAATGAGAGAAAATGGGTTTACCTTCTCCGCAAATAACCGAGGCAACAGATCAAGTCGCTTCTGCTCACTCGACGGGTTATTGTGATGCGATTGAAAAGGGCAGAGCTGGTGCTTGGAAAATAATTGCTGGTTTCTTAATGTGAGAGTCGATTAACTGGTTCAGGGTAGGTTTTTTTCGGATTTCCTACTCTCATGATGCTAATTTTCTGGATGCTGAGTCCCTAACTCCCCATAAAATTTGATTATTGCTATTGGACTGCTCTCCCAACTGAGCTCTCCCCCACTGAGCTCTGTTCGTCTCTCGTTCTGCCTTTGTATGTGCTTTATATGGCCATGGTTTGGGTTCTAATGTTGGTAAGCATTTAAGGCTGAGATTTTTGTGCTTATTCTTACTGATTTAGTACTGATTTCGTGCGATTCGACGAGATTTGGGTAGATTTTTGTGAAGATTCTCGGTAAGACCATGGTATGGACTACCAGATCTTCAGGCGTGAATCGCGGGGTTGTCGGCGATGGGCTTAGGGTGTGGGTGGAGATTTTAGGGCTCTTAGGTTTAGTGTATATGTTTGTGTTTTAGGGTTGTTAGGGATGAAGATAAGTGAGGGTATGGTCTTGTGGGTTGCTGGTGATAAGGGGGGAAATAAGGGGTGTTGGGCCTGCGGGTCGCGTGGGTAATTGGGCTGGGTAGTGGGCTAGGCGGGTTCATTTAGGTAGGGAATGGGCTGGGCGAAAATGGTGGGTAGTTAGTTTTAATTAGGTATTTAATTTGGGTAGTGTATTATTAATTAATTAGTGATAAATTAAATTAACAAATGTGATTAAATTATTTAGGTGCTTTATTAGTCTAAGTTTGAGTTTAAGAATAAAAATGGACGTGTTATTTAATTAGTGCTTAATTTTTATAATGCGGCGCTGTTATTAACTTATTTATTATGCATATTTTATTATTATTTAAGCTAAGATCTTAATATGACTTTAGGAGCTACAATAATTGCTTTGTGTATTAATAAATGCGACTATTCTATTTAACACGACGTCATTGTCAAATTATTTATTTTATGTATTTATTTATTTTATTATCATTTAGGAACTATGACAGGGCTTAAAATTAATAAATGCGGGCGCGAGACTCTAAGTGCTTAATACTCTACGTAAAATGCGGTGTTTATTATTAAATTGCTTATTTATGCCTGTATTAATGTTTTATCGCTGCATTTTTTATTATTTAAAATTATTTGAAAATTGGTGTAATTTCATAGTTAATGATCAAGTGAGGGTCAAAATGGGTGTCAACGGCTCATGCCGCAGTAGAGTATACAGTTGTTGATCCTCACTCTAGGATCACTGCTCACCGTTGGGAAACCGCATTGCTCGAGGCTTATCCTCGTTCCGATCCTCGGTATGGTCTTGTTGTATATTCGTGGTACGGCGGCCCTATCCCGTCACAGTTGTTATTCTTAGAGGTCTGTAGTCACATTTGTGGTTTGGGTTGTAAGAACAGAGATGTAACTGATGTTTCTTTGGTTATGTATATTTTGAGGAAGGTGACCTTATCAGCTAGCTTGTTGTTATTTTATATTTAAGCATTTTATAAGTTGTGTATGTTCCGCTGCTATTCTCTGATGTATACGTGAAAGGGGTGCCCAGGTAGGGCACCAGTCGCGGGCTCGGGGTCGGATCGTAATAGGGTTACTACTAATTCCATGGATTTGCTACCCATGATGTGAGTGCGGCGTTTGTACTCATTGCGGGCCCATCGGGCCTAAGCGGGTGAAATAGTCCTATGCGGGTGAAATAGTCCTATGCGAGGAATACCTCATGCGGGTCCACACGACCTATGCGGGCGGATACAACCTATGCGAGGAAGTTACCTCATTGCGGGTCAACAGGACCTATGCGGGTGAAATAGTCTCAGGAGTAGGATTGCTTAATGATACCACGGGCGGGTGGCCCTACTTGATCATGAGCCTCCTATTTTTATGCAGTAAAGTATACTCTTATTTACTCTCATTGTTAGTAAGGCACGGTAATCGTTATTTGAGTTATCATACATGTCTCCACTTTATTTTAGACTTATGATTTCATTACGATTTCTCTGGGCCACATATTTGGTACATGTTGTCTCGACTCCTTCTGGCCGCGTTCATGCCGCAGGTAGAGTATACAGGTTGCCGATCCTCACTCTTAGGATCATTGTTCAGCTGTTGAGAAACTCCATTACTTCGGAGGCTTATCCTTAGTACAGATCCCTGGTATTGTCGGTTGTTGTACATTCAGGGGTATGACGGGGCCGTGTCCCGCCACAGTTGTTATTCTTATATGTCTGTAGTCATATCTTGTGGATTGGGTTGTAATGAAAAAAAAAGATGTACTGTTCTGTTTTTGGATTATGTAAATTGTACGAAAGGTGGCCTCGTCGGCTAGCCTGTTGTTGTTTATTGTCTAAGTGTTTATTTGTGTTGTGTATGTTCCGATGCTATTCTCTGACGTATACCTGAAAGGGTTGCCCAGGTAGGGCACCAGTCGCGGGCCCGGAGTCGGGTCGTGACATTAAGGAAGAAAGGATTTATAGTTGATGTAATTGTTATTATGTATATAACATGTTGGAATAACAACTTGGATTGAAAAAGGAATTGAAAGGAAATTGATAATTATTGTGACATTGTGGCCGAATATGGCTTGAAATTATTGGACAATTTTATATTGATTGTGGGGCAGAATTTTACACGTCCTATTAGGCGTGTAATCCTCTTTGTATTTGCTGAATTGTTGGGCCTTAAATGTGGCGTTTGGTTATTGATTTTCGGGCCTTGAAAAAGGTGGAAAAGTACGTAGAAACAAAGGAAGTGATGTCCGATTTTCCGTAGAATTTGGTAACTTTACACTTAGAATATTCTACGTTTGAAGCTAGAGGTTAATGGACGTATTATGGCCATTATAGGTTGAAGTACTACATATAGCGTATTCTACAAAAAGGATGGAATAGCTATCAAGGTTAGAGTACTTTGGAACATTTTGCTACTTGTCGATAAACGTCGCGAGGTATGTGAACCTCTTCCTTCTTTTGACATGATTCTATGTATGGAATATACATGTGGTTCTATTCATGATTCCTTCTACTCTTAGAAGTTAAGAGGTATGTATGTTGATTTACTCTATGTAAAGGTTACGTCTAAATTATCCTAAGTTCTTACCAAGTCTTATGGGGGATGTTGGTAAGAGTCGTTAGGAAGTATTTGGAGTCAAGTTGACTTTGCTAAGTTACTGCACGAATGAGAATAAATATCGAACAAGCCATTGCAGCATTAATAAAAGAAAATGTATCGGCAATCAATTAAATTAAAATGAGTAGAATTCTCCATCTGCATAGAAGCTAAGATAAGACAAAATTGTATTACATTTTCTAGATCATGGCTGCTTGAATAAGATCGTTATAAACAAGTATAACTTATTCACAACGCACAAAAGTATATGTTACTTAATTTAAAAGAGTTTACGTTATGAAGTTTTAAGACTAAGAACCTAGAATTCTTAAAAGGTTAACAGACTTTATTTTTCAAGTTATGAGACTTGATTCTTAAAGGAAGGAATGACTTGATTTAAAAGTATAGAGTACTTGATTTGGAAAGTATTGATTTCTTGATATTCTAAGGTTAAGAAAGTTGATTTCTAAAGTTAAGAAACTTGATTTCTAAAGATAAGAGACTTGAAGTATTTTGAAAGCTTTGTAACTTGATTTGAAAGTATAAGTCTCTTGGTTATAAAAGAAATGAATTTGTCTAAGACATAAAGAGTTATAACGGCTTTATGGGAAGTTGGTTATAACAACTTTATGGAAGGTTAAAAGAATGGTTTTCTCTAGTAATGTAAACCAAGAAATAACTTGAAATAAAGAAGGGCAATTTGATTTAAAGGTACCAATTGCTTAAAGTTTTAAAGAAAGGGTCACTTGATTTAGAAGCCTAGAAATGTATTTCTAAAAATGTAGTGACTTGTTTTGAAGTGTAGACAAGTCTTGATACTACGGGTGTTAGTATTTTGGGGGGGTTATACGAGAAATAGTCATCTTTGAAAGGATAAAGGTACGTAGTACTTTGGGTTAAATTCCCGGATTCTATAATGACATGTTAGTGCCTTAAGTAAACTAAAATGAGAGTGTATGTAAATAAGGTTAATAAGAAGTTAGGGGATTTCTTAACTTGCTTATGTTATGTATGATAAGTCGGTAGTGCTTATGTTATGTATGATAAGTAGTCAAAGGTTATGCATGCGGTGATGTCAGAAGGTGCTTATGTGTGATAAGCCGGTAGTGCTTATGTTATGTATGATAAGCCGGTAGTGCTTATGTTATATATGATAGCCGGTTGAGCTAGGTTATGTAATTCTTACGGGGTAAACCCCCGGGCTACTACTTATTCCATGGATTTGCTACCCATGATGCGAGTGCGGCGTTTGTACTCATTGCGGGCCCACCGGGCCCATGCGGGTGAAATAGTCCTATGCGGGTGAAATAGTCTCATGCGAGGCGGATGACCTCATTGCGGGTCCACAGGACCTATGCGGGTGAAATAGGCTCAGGAGTAGGATTGCCAAATGATACTATGGGCAGGTGGCCCGAAGTTGATCATAAGCTTCCTATTTTTATGCAGTATACCTTTATGGGCAGACTTATGTGACTTTATCGCGTCCCAGATTGGGTCGGGCAGTATACCTTTATGGGCAGACTTATGTGACTTTATCGCGTTCCAGATTGGGTCGGGCAGTATACCTTTATGGAAAGACTTATGTGACTTTATCGCGTCCCAGAATGGGCCAGGAAGTATAGGCGTCCCTCCATAAAGGGTCGGATTATGTTATGCAAGATAAGTAAGTTATATGGTTATAAACTTGATGATTTTCCTAAGTATGTACGTAAGAATTTGACTATAACTCTTATTGAAAAATGGGAAAAGATAATGATGTACGATTAAGTTTATGAGTTGTAATGGCATGGTAGGATCTGTTATTTACTTTTTATACTTGCCTCTGTCATTCTTTTGTACAGTTATGATCTGTTTATTGTACCTTATTTTCGTTCCATATTCGCACTGTAATCGACTTCTTCGGGGCTGCGTTTATGTCCGCAGGTTTAGGTACACAGTTGTGGATCCGCGAGTTTAGGATCCTGGTTCAGCATTTGAGATGGCTCCAATGTTCCGGAGCTTGTCATTATGGCTAGGTATATTCAGGGGTACGGCAGGGCCTTTTCCCGTCATAGTATTTGTTCAAAATCTTAGAGGTCTGTAGTCATATTGTCACGACCCGTTCCAGGGCCCGTGACTGGTGCCTTACCGGGGCACCCAAGTAGTCATACATCAGAGTAATCAGCGGAAATATAAAGCAAGACATGAAACAGTTTATAAAATAAGACACAGTTTATGCGAGAAAACATCGCCTTTCGGCATATATATATAAACATGGTTTAGCAGTTACATCCGACATCGCATAACCCGACATGCACTCTAAGGAAATATACAACTATGGCGACAGGGCCCGCCATACCCCGATCATACAAAACTATCTACAACAGGAGATCATACCCAAAAGTAGAGCCTCGGAAAGGATGGAGCTCGACACCAACGTAGAGATCCTAGGAATGTGGATCTAGCACTGCTGCCCTTACCGCAGATGAACGCACTTCAAGGAGGTCGCATAACAGTACTAAGTATATGAAATCAGAAATACTTAAATGAAAACATATCATTTTAAAATCAGTTTTGCAAGTATGTATGAAACAACCAAGGGGACCGCACATAGTGTCACATCATAAACAAGAGCAACAATAGGTAAACTGTAACAGGTCTTTTCTTAGGCTGCAAATGATCGAAGCAGGGCCAATTGCCCGTAGTATCACCACGCAAGCCTAATCCTGGACTCTCGTAGTCCGCATAGGCCACTCACATAGGCCCGCATAGGTACATAACCCCGCATCGAGGTAGCTACTCCTCGGCATCGCCCCGACTCGTAGTCCGCATGGCCACATAATCGCATGAGGTATAACCCCGCACACTAACTCGAACTCGTAGTTCGCATAGGTCCCTTGGACCCGCATGAGGTATTCTCGAATCACGGTCCTGCATCACCGAGTCTACCCCGCGTCGGAGGGCGCTTAACCCCTAATATGTCAAGAGCGAGTGATGTTACACTAACCTAACAAATTATCGTTAAACAACATAAGCACAACAAGAATACTCTTTTCACAAACGTTACAAGACACTAACACACATAGCATCATATCATGTCTACTTATCAAACCATCTTATTATTCTTTTCACAATTCAATATAAGTCCGTTATAAACACATAGGCAAATCGTTTCTTTTATCAATCTTAAGTGGTTATACTTAACTTCCCATAAGGCTAGTATAACTCTTAAGCTTCGCTTAAAAACCAATTAGTTCTCTTCATAAAAATGATTCAAGATTCTTTGAAATGCTTTCGGATCTTTATTATTCAAAGCTTGAGGCATTGCAGTAAGTGTTATTCAAAGCTTAAGCCGTGAGGCATTGCCGTAAGTATTATTCAGCTTAAGTCAAAGACATTGCCGTAGTTATATTTTAGTTAACACGTATACGCTTACCGTACTATATATATTGTAAAATATCATGCTTTAGGAAGAATCACATACCTTCTCAAAAAACCACCGCCAAGTCAATATGTCGCGCAGAGAGTCACCTATAATAGTCACAGACATCTATCAAAGACCACTCAAGGTCATTCTAAACAGAGGGTTCACAATTCTATGGAAAGTCAAGACTTCCCTACCCATGAGCTATATAAGTTCATCGTGAAAACAAATCATGTAAGTACAGCTTGATTATTCTTCTTTAAACCCTTCTACTGTGGTAACAGTTCAATTCTATTCTGTGATAATCTTCTAAGTATTTAATACTTAATCTAATACTACTACAGTAAGTATTCTCTAATTCAAAAGAGGGTTAGGATTAGTTACCTCGGTAAGCCCAATAATATCCTAGAAAAGTCGCTACCGAGCAAGGTTTTGCTCCTAAGTTGTATGCTCCAAGGAAACCTTGTAGTTCTTCACAACTTCTACTAAGTACTAAGGTATTTGGGCTAGGTATTTTGGGCATTATAACAATACAAGGCAACTTTTCTACCAAGGGAGGGGGTAGGTTTTGGCTAGGCTAGGGGCCTCGGCCAAACTTCTTAGGCTAGAGGGGTATTCGGCCAAGGGCCTTCACGAGGGAGGAGGTGTTGGACGAAAAGGCTACAAAGGGAGAGGAGAGGATTTTTCAAGACTTGGAAAGATTTGTGGATGAAGAACTCTTCATCTCTGGGGGGTATTTATAGGTCAAGTGGCCAACCAATGGCCAAGATTAAGACAAGTGCAAGGCAAGTGTAGGGTGAGGATTAACTATACACAAATATCCTACCAACTCCTTGACTTGTGCACAAGGCACAAAAACGTGCCATTGTTAGCCAATTCGTCCAAATGGACGATTTGAAGTCCACCAATTGGAGGTGCAGTGTCGCCCTCCGCTGGTCCAAAATGTTTCGCCTCTAAAAATCCGCAAAAATTAGAAATGGCATAGCGTAATTTACCCTACGAAAGTCGTGGAAACGCTTTCGCCTGAAAACTATTCGCTTTGTGAGTTGTGCCCAAAAATCGCCCAAGCCTAAACTTTAAGGCTAAACTTTTTGACGTATTCCCCACGCATACTGGAAATACGGGGTATAACATTCTCCCCTCCTTAGAAACATTCGTCCCGAATGTTCCTTCCCAAGACAGTTAACGATAAGATTCTTCATAACTTAAACAGTTGTAAATGCCACACACGGCCACAGAGCAACACTTAGGCAGAAACGATAACGAAAATTTACAAGTAGGAAAGTGAATTTACCTGGAGGTGTGGGGAATAGGTGAGGATACTTCCGCCTCATGTCCTCCTCGGCTTCCCACGCCAACTCCTCCCGAGCTCGTTCCGCCACAAGACTTTGACGGAAGCCACGCCCCGTCCGCAGACGCCTAACTCCGACGATCGACTATCGCTATGGAATCTCTCATACGATAACCCCTGGCCACCGACATCGCCAATCGGGTGTACCAGATGGATCCCCGATACATCTCTCAAAGATAGATACGTGAAAATCGGATGCACCGCCTCCGACGGACGGCAGATTCAACTCGTAGTAACCTTGCCTACCTCGCGACAATCAAACGCCCAACGTACACTGGGCCGAGTTTCCTTCTTC
This sequence comes from Przewalskia tangutica, assembly GCA_029844215.1. Lineage (NCBI taxonomy): Eukaryota > Viridiplantae > Streptophyta > Magnoliopsida > Solanales > Solanaceae > Przewalskia > Przewalskia tangutica. Next base: position 20,615,827 of record CM056718.1, read on the forward strand.
CCGAATCTCATCACACCTTCATGGGTGACACCTTTAGAAAACCCAATCATGCACTCGAACTCAAGATGCCGACGACGATGATCTGATACGACTTCGCCGACTCGAGTCATTAATAGCCGCCTCGGATAAGCTTCACCTTATCCATCGCCTCATTTCAACCGTCCCACTAGCCGCACTCGCCCACATCGAACCAACCTATAGGCGACCGCACTTCCTCTCATACAAGGCCTCATAAGGCGCCATCCGAATCTTTGAGTGGTAGGTATTATTATACGCGAACTCAACTAGAGGCAAATGATCCTCCCAACTACCATCGGTCAATAACACAGCTCGCAGATATCCTCAAGAGTCCGGATAGTGCGCTCCGCTCGTCCGCCTGCTCGTGGACGTGGATGAAATGCAGACTGTGCTCACTGCGTCCCTAAACCCTCTGGAAGGACCTCCGAAGTTAGCCGTAACCGGGCTCCATGCGATATGATCGAGTAGGGACTCCATGCACCGACGATCTCTGATGTAAAGTCCGCATAATCCTCGGTGCGTCGCCCCGACGGAAGAAAGTGGGCTGATTTCGCCACTGCCGACGATAACCCATATAGAATCATGTCTCCTCCGAGTGCGAGGTAATCCCGTGATGAAGTCCATGTTGATTACCTCCCACTTCCGTGTCGGGATCTCAATCGTTCAGAATAAAACCACCGTGCCTCGTGCTCTACCTTCACCACGACAACACGCACCGAGCTACGAACTCGCAACGCCCCTCTTCAAGCCATCCCACCAATACACGATCTAAGCGTCGTGGTACATCTTGGTCGAATTTTGATGGATAGAGTAACGCTACCGCCGTGCTTCCTCAAGAACTCGCCAAGTCTCAAACATCCGAACACATACCGCCAAACCTTAGCACCCCATCGTGCTACCTCAAAAGGACCCTTGCCTCACGTAAGAGTCAGATCACGATATCGAATCAAAGCCGATCCTCAAATCGTGCCTCTTCACCTCGACGACGATGGAAGACTCGGCAACCTCACGAACTCTAACCCCATCGCTATCGTAATCAATCAAACGGACACCGGCTCGCTAATCGATGCAAATCACGAACCATGTCCCTCCTCTCTAGCCGCACATCCGATAGGCTCCCATCGACTCACGACTAAGAGCATCCGCCACAACATCGCCTTCCCGTGGTACAGATATCAACATCGTAATCCTTAAGCAACTCTAACCGCTCTCGCTGTAAGTTCACTCCTCCGGTCAAGATATACCTGAGGCTCTTGTGGTCGTATAAATATCCACGTGAACCCCATACAAATAGTGCCTCCAGATCTTCAAAGCGTGAATCACTACCGCTAACTCCAAATCATGCGGGTAGTTCCTCGTGTTTCTTCACCGCCGACGATATGCTATAACCCCATGCCGCATCAACACACATCCCAACCCGATGCTCGACGATCACAATACACGACATAACCATCCGACCTCCGGAAGAGTAAGAACGGCGCTGCCGCCTCTTCTTCAAAGAATCGAAACCCCGCCACAAGCATCACCATCAAACTTGGCCGCTCGAGTCACCTAGTCAATGCGCAGAGATAAGCAAACTTCTCCACGAACCGATAATATCTCGCAAGGCCCGTAAAATCGCGAACCTCTGCCGAGTAAGAGTTCAGGCCAAGTCCTCGATCGCCGATTCGCCAGATCCACTAATGCCATCACCCGACAATATGCCCAAGAAACGCCATCAAGTCAACCAAAACTCACATTTGGAAAACTTGGCGCATAATCGCTGTCTCGAGAATCACAAGACAGCTTCTCAAATGCCCGCATGCTCCCGCTCGAGCGAATAAACCAAGATATCATCAATGAACACTATCACAAACGCTGCCCAAAAATGGTTTGAACACTCGGTTCATCAAATCCATGAATACCACGAGCATCGTCAACCCAAAAGACATGACTCAACTCATAATGCCCGCACGGGTCCCGAATGCAAATCTAGGGACATCCACCTCTCTCGACTGCACTGATGATAGCCCGATCGCAGATCAATCTTGAGAAACATCTCGCACTCGCAATCGGTCGAACAAATCATCAATCCCGGAAGGGTATTCGTTCTTAATGGTCACCTTGTTCACCGCTCAGAATCAACACATGCGCAGCCGCCCCGCCCTTCTTCTTTACGAACAATACCGCGCTCCTGCGAGAAACACTAGGCCCGATGAAGCCCTTCTCCAAAGAAATCCTCACCGTCCTTCAACTCTCTCAACTCGGCAGCCATTCGTATGGCGGAATGGAAATAGGCCGAGTATCCGCAACACATCTATACAAAACTCGATCTCTCTCTCGTGAGAGGATACCCGAGGTCATCCGAAACACGCCCGGGAACTCACCGACTCATCGAATCGATCAAAATCTGCACCGCAACTTCAAAGATCAAACACCCGAACGAGATGGTAGATATACCCTTCGCACCATCTTCCTAGCCTCGAGGTAGGAAATAAACCTACCCTCTACGATACCGTGCTCTCCCACTCAACAACCGCTCCTCCGAAACTGGAACCGCATTTACTCTCTCATAGCTTACATTGGCGAAAGAAGCTAGCCAATCCATCCCCATAATCACGCCGGTCAATCATCTCCAACTCTATCAAGTCGCCAGTGGTCCGACGATCAGAATGGTCACAGACAAGCTCTATATACCCGCCGAGCTACCACCGAATCACCATCGCGTAGCTACCTCGAAAGCGGTCTATGGATTCGTGCTCTATCCCTATCCTACTAGCAACAAGTGAGATATATAGACAAGAGTAACCCGGATCTATCAAAGCATACACATCAAACCTGAACCGATAAAGTACCCGACGATTTACATCAGCGAGGCCTCCGATCCGCTGGCCGACAAAGCATAAACGCGGTTCTCGAGGACCGCTAGAATCGACCCGAGCCACGACCGCCACACTGGCCGACCCACGAGTACCCGCCCGGCGAGTAATCGTAGGAGATGAAGACCGTGAAAGAACTCAGAAGCCGACTTACCATCAAGATCGCTCGGTCTGACAAGCCGTGATAGTGACCTCGCCGCCACAATCAAACAAACTCCCGCATCACAACTCCCGGCGGATCTACCGACGCCACACCGGCGGGTGGTCCGACGGCCGCACTCTCGCCGCTCGACGTCAAGTCCTCGGGGCCCGGTTCGCCGAATATCTCGGGCCGAGGACGGTGCAGAGTGCTCGGGCCGGCAGGTGCAAATCTAGATCGCCGAGGTCGCCACCACGATAGCCACCAAACGACCGCCGCCCCGTCTTCTTCGCCGCCGTCACAACCCGGCGATCTCTACGCCTCACATCCAAGAGCACGAGCTCGCACGCGGTAATGCCCATACCCTACCGAGAGAAACACCCGCATACGACTTCGGCCATATAGTCGCTTCAGCCCGCGACATAGCGGTGCACCTATCCTCCATATCGCACTAACGCCGGGACATATCGAGCCAATGAATCAAACTCGACATTGTACTCGACGGCAAGGCCCTCTCCGCTTTAGCAAGAAAAATCTATCACCCCGCGCCTTCTCATCCGCGAGGCGAAGTGAGCGAGGAAAGCCTCTCGAGAACTCATCCTGCGAGGGACGCGTGCTCTCCGATAACTCCCATAAATCAAACCAATCGATCGCGGATCACGCACCGACGCGAACCAAAGCGTCACAGACTGCCTCCGAGGCCTCGATCACCCTACGATTCTTCAGAATGACGGATGAACTCGCGGATCATCCTCCGCCACCAGAAACTCGCGGGCTACAACTCAAGAAATCTCGTAGTCTCAAACTATCTCGCCTCGGGTGTACCACGGGCGCGATCGAGCCGAGCCGAATCGAACCGCCAGATCCACCTCTCTCGGGCCACAACTTTAGCCAATAGCCGGGTTATCTCTCAGAGCCTAACTCTCCGCCCCAGCCGTGGGATGCGAGGTGTCGTACTGTGGTCTTTGCTGGCCGGGCGGCGCCATAGAACTCGCCGCTGCCTCGTATAGACTGGCTCGAGCCCTCGTGACTCTGGGTGTCTCGCTAGCGCCTCACGCTTTGCTCTTCGGGCCCGGTTGCCTTACGCGAGGCATAATCACAGAAAGGAATACGTTAGAGGTCCAACCTATAACACAAATTCTAAAGCACGATCTCGTAATGAGAAGAATGGAAACCAATCCTAAATATCCTATAGCCTCCCGATTATTGGTGTATGCACAACACACCGATAATCAAGACTTACTAGATACGGTCAGACACTTTCCGAGGATTAATCGCTTCGATACCACTTTTGTCACGCATTGCCTGTGGCCGTGGATCGCGCTCACGGGCACCCAAGTAGTCATACATCGAGTAATCACGGAAATATAAAGCAAGACATGAAACAGCTTTATAAAATAAGACACGCTTTATGCGAAAACACGCTTTCTAAGATATATATATAAACATGGTTTAGCGCTACATCCGACACTGCATAACCCGACTCATGCACTTCTAAGGAAATATACAACTATGGCGGACAGGCCCCGCCATACCGATCAGATAAAACTATCTACATAGGAGATCATACCTAAAAGTAGAGCCTCCGAAAGGATGAGCTCTGACACCAACGTAGAGATCCTAGGAATGTGGATCTAGACTGCCGCTCTTACCATGCAGATGAACGCAGCCCCGGCGAGGTCGACAACAGTACTAAGTATATGAAATCAGAAATACTTAAATGAAAACATATCATTTTAAAATCGGTTTTGCAAGATGTATGAAACAACCAAGGGGACCGCATATAAGTCACATCATAAACAAGAGCAACAATAGGTAAATCAGAATGTGTCTTTTCTTAGGCCGCAATGATCGAAGCAGGCCACCGCTGCGTAGATCACCACGCAAGCCTAATCTCGACTCGTGAGTCCGCATAGGCCACTCACATAGGCCCGCATGTGGTACATAACCCCGCATCGAGGGTAGCTACTCGGCATCGCCCCGACTCGTAGTCCGCACGCCACATGCATCGCACGAGGTATAACCCCGCACACTAACCCGAACTCTCGTAGCCCGCATAGGTCCTCGACCCGCATGAGGTATTCTCGAATCACGGTCCTGCATCACCGAGTCTACCCCGCATCGGAGGCAGCTTAACCCCAGAATATGTCAAGAGGCGAGTGATGTTACACTAACCTAACCTTATCGTTAAACAACATAAGCACAACAAGAATACTCTTTTCACAAACGCTATAAAGACACTAACACACATAGCATCATATCATGTCTACTTATCAAACCATCTTATTATTCTTTTCACAATTCAATATAAGTCCGTTATAAACACATAGGCAAACTGCTTTCTTTTATCAATCTTAAGTGGTTATACTTAACTTCCCATAAGGCTAGTATAACTCTTAAGCTTCGCTTAAAACCAATTAGTTCTCTTCTGCTAAAAATGATTCAAGATTCTTTGAAATGCTTTATCTTTATTATTCGTGCTTAGTATGAGGCATCATTGTAAGTGTTATTCGTGCTTAAGCTTCAGGCATCAGCGTAAGTATTATTCAGCTTAAGTCAAAGACATTGCCGTAGTTATATTTTAGTTAACACGTACGCCTACCGCACTATATATATTGTAAAATATCATGCTTTAGGAAGAATCACATACCTTCTCAAATAAAACCACCGCTAAGTCAATATGTCGCGCAGAGAGTCACCTATAATAGTCACAGACATCTATCAAAGACCACTCAAGGTCATTCTAAACAGAGGGTTCACAATTACATGGAAAGTTGGGTAGCACTTCCTACCCACGAGCTATATAAGTTCATCGTGAAAACAAATTCTATGTAAGTACAGTTTGATTATTCTTCTTTAAACCCTTCTACTGTGGTAACAGCCAATTCTATTCTCGTGATAATCTTCTAAGTATTTAATACTTAATCTAATACTACTACAAAGAAGTATTCTCTAATTCAAAAGAGGTTAGGATTAGTTACCCTGTAAGCCCAATAATATCCTAGAAAAGTCGCTGAGCAAGGTTTTGCTCCTAAGTTGTATGCTCCATGAAACCTTAGAAGTTCTTCACAACTTCTACTAAGTACTAAGGTATTTGGGCTGGTATTTTGGGCATTATAACAATACAAGGCAACTTTTCTACCATGAGGGGGTAGGTTTTGGCTAGGCTAGGGGCCTCGCCAAACTTCTAGGCTAGAGGGGTATTCGCCAAGGCCTTCATGCGGAGGAGGTGTTGACGAAAAGGCTACAGGGAGAGGAGGATTTTTCAAGACTTGGAAAGATTTGTGGACGAAGAACTCTTCATCTCTGGGGTATTTATAGGTCAAGTGGCCAACCAATGGCCAAGATTAAGACAAGTGCAAGGCAAGTGTAGGGTGAGGATTAACTATACACAAATATCCTACCAACTCCTCGACTTTGTACAAGGCACAAAAACGTGCTATCATAGCCAATTCGCCCAAATGGACGATTTGAAGTCCACCAATCGGAGGTGCCAAGCGCCTCCCGCTGGTCCAAAATGTTTCGCCTCTAAAAATCCGCAAAATTAGAAATGGCATAGCGGAATTTACCCTACGAAAGTGTGGAAACGTTTGCCTAAAACTATTCGCTTTGTGAGTCAGGCCCAAAAATCGCCCAAGCCTAAACTTTAAGGCTAACTTTTCAGACGTATTCTCACGCATACTCTGAAATACGGTATAACACATATCTTGTGGATCGGGTTGTGTAAAGAAAAAGAAAAAGGATGTAATCGCTTGGCTATATACGCGTATATATGTCCACTACAGCATTTCTTATCGACTAACCCGCTGCTTATGTCTTGTTGAATTAATTTATAAGTCCGATGTATGTTCGCTGATTATCTCACGATGTATTCGTAAGTGCGCCTGTGTAGGCACCGCGCGCCGGGTCGGTCGTGACAAAAGTGGTATCGAGCGCTTAGTCCTCTGAAAAGTGTCTGCACTGCAGTTCAGAGTCTTGATTATCGGTGTGTTGTGCGCACCACATCTATAATCGTGAGGCCGAGGACATTTAGGATTGGTTTCCTTCTTCTCACTCGAGATCGTGCGATGAAATGTTGTTAAGGTCGCCTCTCCTAACGAGTTATGCTGGTTGCCATGAGAAAGCGTGATGACCATGGCGACTATGTGGATTGTGTATCCAGGTTAGTAATGATTGTTGTATAGTTGGTATAATGACGTACAACTATACGGATTTATGTATGAGGGTCATTTATGGATTTCCCGGAATGATTTTAGAATATTCGTCAACTATACTGAAATAAATCACGACCAGACTGGTTGAGCCAATTTCTGTGGAGCTCATTCTCTCTGATTTGAGAAAACCGAAGAAGAAAATTTAGAATTAGTGTTCACACAGAAAGAAGAGAAGTTTTATATTCTTAAACAATATGTTGCATAGCATATTTTGATACAATTTATTATTAAAATAATTTAAGATATGAAAAGAGTAATTTACTCAAATTATATGTTTTCTTATATTTAAAATAAACAGGCTAAAAATATTATAGGAAATTAAAATACAACAACAACAACAATATACCATATGTAATTCCACAATATGATCTAAAAATAATAAAATGTACGCAGATCTTACTCCTAAAATGTGATATTTATCACCTAGAGGAAATTATATCTTTGGAACAACATACTTCCTAAGGCAGACACCCTGTTCAAAATCTTTCTTCCAGCACTGACAAGATTAGCTACTGCAAAAAGATGTTTTTCCTATCAACTATCAAGAATTTATGTTATAGAATATAACTTTTTCATCTCATTTCTATCGAATTCGCTCATTAAGAAAATGCATGATTGGAAATAGGCTTTTGTTGGACACAATGGAAATTTTATAATTTTGTCGTGTGAAAACAATATTATTTTTTCCTCTCAATGATTTAATCAAAATAATTGTTGGAATAACAACTAAACATTTAATTTCAGTGGAAAGTAGTGATTTTTTAGTACTTTCTCTTCCTCGTTCTAATTTATGTAATATAATTTGACTAAAAAGAAAGAAAGATTTAGACTGAGTAATAATTTTGGTGATCCTTCCGTTTCCTTTTTCTTCCTCTCTATCTTAGAATATAGTTGTGTAATTAATAAACCTGGAGACTATATATTTATTGAACCCACAAAAGCAGTTGGGTATACGTCTTTTTCATGACATCACATCTCTGATATTTCGACACCTGTAAAGCAGGCACCATTAAATGACCAACCAAATTGAAATGGACCCAATTCCAACACTAAATGCTAATTTTGATCAATCAAAATTATACATGTAGCTTTCCATTTTATGAGTGGTCTTGAATTATTTTGTACTCCTGTAAAGGAAAACATTATTACCCTAAATATCACCTTCCTGTACGTTGATAATGTATATGTGTTATAACCCTTACCTAATTATTGATTGCCAAACACCAACTCATTGGTTAGGTTAGGTGTTGTCCTGCCTACCACTTGTCCCACGGTCCCTTCCACGGACACTAAGGTAGTCCTAAATCTACTTAGCTGTTAGCTTTTAGTTTGCTACTTAGGGTCTGTTTGGTCAAGCTTCTGAAAATGTATTTATATTTTTTAGAAATAGTTTTGCAAAAATTATTTCTGGAGAATCAGTTAGGATGTTTGACCTATAATTATAGAAGTGCTTCTGAGACATAGAAACAGTTTTCTGTTTGGCCAACATTTATGCAAATTTACTAGAATATTTTTTTTAGTAGATTTAAAACTATTTAAAATATTTTTTTCTATCATATGTTTCTAAAAATTAGTATATCTTTACAATTTAATAAAAAAAAATTAAAATTATTTAATTGCATCATTTAATCAAAAAATAATATTATATTGTACATAAGAAATGTAACGATAATATGATAGTCAATGACTCAAATATGTCCAAACCTACCCCCCGCCCTACCCACACCTACTCCATCCTCAAATTTCTATTTTTGTTACTTTTATAAAAAATAATTGAAAATATGAATTTTTTCTTATCCCCCGCCCTACCCCTACCCTCACCCCTCCCCTACCCCTTCCTCATATTTTTATTTCATATTTTTTGTTACTTTTATAAAAAAAATATTAAAAAATATAAATTTTTTTCTTACCCCCTAAACCCCACCCCACCTCATTGCCCTACCCATCATCAATTTCTATTTCATATTTTTTGTTACTTTTATAAAAAAATTAAAAAAATCTTACCCCCGCCCTACCCCTACCCCCCACCCCACCCCCACCCCATTGGCCTAGCCATCCTCAAATTTCTATTTCATATTTTTTGTTACTTTTATAAAAACCCCGCCCTACCCCTACCCCCAACCCACCCCATCCCATTGCCTTACCCATCCTCAAATTTTTATTTCATATTTTTTGTTACTTTAATTTAAAAAATGATTTTTTTCTTACCCCCACCCTATCCCTACCCCATCCTACCTCTATTATCAAATTTCTATTTTATATGGAGATATTATATGAGATTAAAATGAATTTTGTGAAAAGAAAATGGTAAATGAGTCCAAAAAAAATGCAATGAATGAGCAAAAAGGGTTTCTCCAGAAACACTTCTCCAGAAGCATCAAATTGGTGTTTCTGCTTCTCTTCTCATCTAAAAACACTTTTTAGCTTCTGAAAAAAATATTTCTATTTCTGAAAAAGTGATATTTAGCCAAAGAAATCCACAAGTTTGATCAAACACCACCTTAAACCAATAAATTTGTCAATAAAGGTTCACATGGAGGAGTTCAGAAAATCTCCAACCCACAGTTAGTTGGCAGTTGTGGCCATTATCCTCCTGTAATTAGTTTAGGATTTAATTTATATATACTACTAATTCAGTGAGACTTTTATTATATTTTTCAGCTTATTATTTCATGCTTGTTATGTATTGTAATGACCCGTTCGATTGTTTTGAGTATTAGGATTCATTTTCCCTAAATGACTCTTCCACTAGCTTTAAAATGACGTTTGTGACTTTCAGAAATGAGCAGGCAATCGGGTGATTATCGGAGAAAAAAATAAAATTTAAAATTCTTATGTTAAATAAATAGGTAATTAATTTTTTTTAAAATATTTTATTCTAATCAATTTATAACATAAAGTAAGCTAAGATAGCTTAATTCGTTTGAATTATTTAAAATTTAAATGCTATAAAAATAAGTTTTTTTTTAACAACTTTAAGGACGGTTAAGTTATTTTAATAAAAAATCAACTGATAAGTACCTTTTCACCAAACATATTAACGGTTTATTTTCAGTTTCCAACACTTTTAACCAAATTATTTATTTTTAATTTCAGCTCCATCACTTCAAAGTGCTTTTAAACTCAAGTGCTTATAAGCTACTTTTATTCAGCTAATTCATTCGGTAGGGGTAGAATAGGCCCTATGGTCGATCGAAGGTGTTGTGCCACTTAAACTCAAATCTATCTGACTTTGAATCCATCTTTGTCGGCCCTAAGTCATAAATTACATTCCGGACCCAACAGAACTTTCAAAAGACGAATCCGAGTCCGTTAAACTCAGATGTTGACTTTGATCAAACTTCTTCGTTATTTCAACTTTACTCCATCTGTTTCAATTTATGTGAATCTTTTCGGAGTCCAAATGTCAAACTTTATAACTTTGATCTTAAATTTTTACATAGATTTTTCAAGTTTGTAAAAATTGCCTTGATCCACTTGGCTACATCCGCCCCAAAATTTATATATTTAGAAACTACAATAAAAGTACTATAAGTCATGATAATTTATAATTCAAATAATTTAAAAAAAATATAAGGAAAATGTGATCAAAGAACCAACTCGTAGACTCTCCAAATAGTAAAGAGTTTACCTAAATTGAAACAGATGGAGTATAAGATTCCATAAGTTATGTAAAATGCACCACCCAAACATATTAATTGTGGTAGCAGAAATTTCCCTTTTCCAAGCATGAGTTTCAGCCAAAGTGGGAAGATTCTATTATACCAACACTACAAGAAAAATGATCTACGGTGACAGTCAGAGTGTGACGGTTTTTACAACTGTCACATAGTGTGACAAGTTTTCCGTTGACTTCTCAGTCAACAGACACTTATGACATAAGTGTGACAATTATATAAACTGTCATAAATTTATGACAGACATGTGATAGTTATTTGGACCGTCACACGCTGTGTGACGGTTTTTTGGTGTTGGCCCATTTTATTTGGAGTCGACCCGACCCAGCCCTTAAAAATCAGCCCATCTAAATATACCATTAGGTCGACTTCCATACCAAAGAAACCAGCTCTGCCTCTTTCTTTCAAACCAAAATATGAGTCCTAAACTTCCATACACATTGCACTAAACTTCCATACACATTTCAAATCGAAATCTGAGTTTCATCTTTCGTTCTTAGCCCTAAATATTACTTTCTTCCTTGGTTCTTTTGTTCTTAGCCTTAAATCTGAGCCCTAAATTCTCACTGTGTGCAAACCGAAATCTGAGCACATCCAAACCGAAATCTGAGCCCTAAAATCGTTCTAAGCTAAGAAAAATCATTGTGTGCCCTAAAATTGCTGGTTTCGTTGCTGAGTTACGGGTAAAAAAATCTGCATTAGTATAGTAAGGCAGGGCTTTACTTTGCTACTTGTAGATCCTCAAAACACCCTCATCGATATTGATACCCAGTTAGGTCTGTATTATTTTTTGAAATTTGATGTTTGATTATTTTATTGTAAATTTGAGTTGTTTTGTTATTTACAGATGTTTTTGATTGGGCCTAATTTCAAAGGTGAGAAGATGATTCCTGTTGTATTTTATTTCTAATTGTTACAGATTTTATGAAACCTAGGCACGATCAATATGTTCATCAGCATGCCAATGGGTAACGAATCTTAGTTTTTAGCTATTTTTATTGTGATTTGTGTGCTGCTTTGAGTTTTTAAATGTGAGTTTACTGATTTTGAAATTGGGTTACATTGAAAGGTTGTGCATAATTGGGTTGGCTTCGACTCACACTGCGTTTAGGATGAAGGAGGAGTTACTTTGGTTGATTTCAATTTGGGAAATCTGACCGGAGTGGACACAAGGTAACTGGAAAGCATATTTGTGAACTTGACTCACACTATCAAAGTTATGGAGCCATTATTCTCTGTTGTCCTATCTGCTATGTTCTTAGGCGAGGTGTGCTTTAGAGTTTAGATAAATATCCTTTACATTTCTATATCAAGATCTTGCATTCATTTGTGACAGCAAGGCGAAGAAACTATTTTTCAGCCTTTTTCCCCTATATTTTCATCTTAATTCAGATTATATTTATGCTTTCAGTACTTTAAAAAGAAAAGATATTTTAGTTGTTTGTCTATTATCTTATTATAGTTAATGACATTGGATTTGTCTTGTGTATGCAGTTCCCTACCATATGGGTTTTGTCTTCTCTTGTACCAATTGTTAGGCAATTATTGTGATTTGCTCCAAATACTCTCATGTGTTTCCTGCCTTGTTACTATTTGTTGTGGCTGCCTCTTATGGTTGCTTGTTGCTGCAATAAATGACGGAAAATATTGGGTCACTGTTTTGAGCAATTGTTACATCTTGATGCTAAAAACATTAGCATATTCTACTGCCACACTTTGAGAGTTGCTACTACGTTGACTTATGCTACTGCTTTCAATATGGTTGACTGCTATGGTTTGACACCTCATTTTATGAGCGAACGGTTGTCGTACTTGATACCTAAGTGCAACTTTTCACAACAGATCACTGCTGAACTTTGGATGTCCGTTTAAGATACCACATATTGAGTAAATTTGCTACTGCATTTTTTGTCGTTTTGCTGTTGTGTTTTCGCCTGTTCTGCTATTGTATTTTCACATGTTAGATGCTGAATTATTGACGATTTTGCTGCCATGTTTTGGCCCGTGAGCTGCTGCATTTTTGGTCGTTTACTGCTGCATTTTAGGCAGATTTAAGGCCAAATTGCTGCTGTGTTTTCTTGGACAAATTTGAACAAGTCACTGCAACGTTTTGAGTTACACCACTGCTGCATTTTGAACATATCGATTCTTGCTTTCGCCATATTTTAACCGCCATCGTCGGATTTTCAAAGCCGCTACTGCTGCATTTTCTAAGGCAAAACGGATCGCTACACTTGATAAAAAATCCTACTGATTTGAACACGATACTATGCTTTGACCGATTAAGGATTTATCCGTCGATTTGGAGGCCTCCATGGTAAGTAAGACGGAATATTTGGGCAAGGATGAAAGTGAAAAGAACAATATAAAGACGAGAATGCATAGTGTCGTTCACCGACGAGGCGAGTCGACCGCAGCCGAGGCGATATTGGCTTCTCATGTCTTAATACCCATGGCATAACACTAGCTGAGCCCACACTATATAATAATAAAATATATATATATATATATATATATATATATATATATATATATATATATATATATATACATGTGTGTGTGTGTGTATATATATATATATATACACATACATACATTGTGTTTATTTGATAATTTATTTATTATTTACTAACTCTTTTACTAAGTTTTTTTTCAGGTACCCGGAGACGCATCCCAAAGTTAAAGTCTGCGCAGAAAAGGAAAATAAAAGCGAAATACCGCTAAGTTCTCTTCACTCCCTCTTTATATGATTTTTGCTTTCGTTACAATCTTGTTAAATATATATTCTTTAAATATATGTGTGTCTAGTTTAAAGTAACCAACTTGTTTACAGATTAACCTTATTGCATTTAAAAGACAAAACGAAAGTTATGTTTCTTGCTTCGTTTTGGTTGGTTTCTAAAATGCTAAAAGTTAAAGTTTTAATTTATTTTACACGAATCATTGGATAATATTACTCTCTTTTCAATAATCACGATCATGTCCTTTTTCTTGCTGGCCCCATACGCTTTTTTCATGGAAGGTGTCAAGTTCACTTCTACATACCTGGAAGCTACAGTAAGTGATATATTAAGTGGAAATTTATACTGCTTCTACCTCTTTGCTTACTCTGAGTCTTTTTTCATTGTTCCATTGTACATAAATTGAAATAACTAGTTTGAAAAACTTTTGTTATTTTCCTTTGGTGTTAGGAAATCAATGTCAACCATCTTTACACAAGGTCTTTTATTGGTTATGCAAGTTATTCCTAATATGGTATTGCCCTGTCAGCTCGTAAATTTATATGTGAATAATGACACATTAGTTCTGTACCCTTCACCTTCAGCACCATAAATGATATGAAAATTATGAAATATGACCACATGTACATAATTCAGTCATTTGTAACAACATATTACGTGAGCTAAATATAGAACACAAGTCATCATCTGTCACATGTACACAAAATATGAAGTGTGTAATTAAAACTGATCTTTCATCGCTTTTGTTCTTTATACATCGAGTAATGAACTGAGGGTGCCACATTGTTCTTATGCAGAACGCCCAACATTTTGAGTCTAACACAACATTATGTAAAGCCTGCACAAATGACACTTCTTATATAGTGAGGTATGTGTTTATCTTCTTGCTCCTTTCATTGCCAGATGTTCTCTTAAAATCATTAAAAAAATGGTTGACTAATGTTTTGCAGGTGTTGTGTGAAAGGCTCTCTATTAGAAGTCAATGATAGGTTGATTAAGCAACCATAATTGTTGAACTCATCGGTAGGAGTCCTTACCTTGAGGGCATCCCGTCTTCATTTTTGCTTTTAATTTGTGGTAACTGATGAGAACTTCATTGCAATTAGCATCTTTTGTATTTGGAGTTGTAATATAAATATTTTCAGCAATGTTTTATATTCTTGATTATAAAGATCTTGGAACCATCACTTTAACTGAATTAAACCAAAAGAAATAGTTAAATCTTAGGCTGATTTTTCAGAATACAACTAATGTTATGACACAACTTGAAGGGTGAGGGAATGTGTGGTTTGCATGATATATTTTGGATTCCTCAGGCAGTTGCATGCTTGTATTTCTTTAATCTCCTTGAAATGTATGATGGTGAATCCACACCTTGTTTTGGTTGATGTGATAAAAGGAATTGGAAATAGGACATGATGGACCTTGACCTCCATCATAAACGTCTTTTTTTGTCTTTTCCTTTTAATACTTAAAGAGCTTTCTCAGAGACATGTTCCAAGTGACAGTAAGTTATGTGTCTTTTGATTGTGCAAATGGTCTTGCTTTGCATTTATGAGATATTATTTCATTTGACATCTTCCTCCTCATATTATAAGTACACTTCTGGTTAAATATGCATTCCTCTTTTTTGTTTTCTATTACAGGCAGACAGGGAATGATACATTGCAATTATAATGCCAAAGCCCGCAGATTGGGCCAAGGCCAAGGCCACTTTGCTGGGCATTGAAGAGTATAGAGAGTTGAGAAAGGATATGTTGCGATTATAAACGACCATGATGGAAGATCAGCTCAGGAACAAAGAGTTATTACGTGAAGGTTCAAGAAGACATTGTATTTTCGGCCTTCTTGTTGGTCTTGGCCGAGACCATGCATTTCTTTTGTTTTGGGACATTTTGTTCTGTAAAACAATTCATAAATATTTCAATATTGTATATTAAACTGATTTGATTAATTAGTTACATTTTAGTTACAATATGCTATTTTCTCTCCAATTTAACTAATATTGAAAAAATAAAAAATTAATTAAATTAAATTAATTTAAATTTAAATTTAATTTAAAAATTCCAACAATATTATTAAATTAATAAAATTTAAAAATTTACCGCCAATTTTTTTAAATTCCCGAGAAATAATAAAAACAAACGTGAAATGTGTGACGGTTTATGCCCGTCACACTATGTGACAATTATTTAAACTGTCACCGTAGGGAAGACCTACGGTGACACCGGCTACAATGACTCTTAGAATAACTGTCATGTACCCCCTACGGTGACAGTTTTGGACCGTCACCGTAGGTCATTTTTCTTGTAGTGCAATGAAATCAACGGATAATAAGCTTTACTCAAAAAATCCTGATACCAATTAGCTAAATATAATGCTGGTAATGATTGGAGATGAATTTTCTTATGAAAATATATAATTATTTATAGAGCATAGGAGCAGACGACAGTCTCTGAAATTGAAAACAACAAAATTCATAGAAGGCAACGACAACAACAATAGAGGAACGATAGAAAAGAATATGAAAAGAAGAAAATGACGGAGGCAAAGATGGAAGATGAAAAGGGATACTGAAGTTTGAGCTTTTGTTGTAGTGGAGGGTATTTTTGGGTTTATAAAAAAATATAAGGATAAGAATGAACAATCATTGGTTTGACCAAAAGTGTTTTTAATCGAAAAAACTAGTTTATTGCTTTTGACTTATTTTAAACATTTTTTTATTTTGTCAAATAAGAAAAAAAGAGCTTAAAAGCTATTTTGATCAACTTTTAAGCCAATTCAAACACTCTCTTAGCTGGATAGTATGGACGAATCTCGAGGGGCTCGGGAGTGATTCTGATGCTTGAGTTGCATTCTAGTGTAATAAATGTTAAGAGTTGACGACAGTCAAATAATGAACTTAACGAGCTCAGATTCATGATTTGAAAGTTCAAGCAGGTTCGTATGATGAATTTAAACTTCTCTGCAAATTTTGATTTAATTCCAATGAGTTTCGGACAGGTTTTGAACGTGTTGGGTGTTTTGGCATTATTTTAAGCATAAACGTATAACGACCCAAAGGTCCATTTTTAGTTCTAGAGATCGGAATTGTATTCCGAGACTTCTGAAAGTTTAAGAATAATTTATAGGACTGATCTGGAATGTTTTGTCTAATTCTAATAAGTCGCGCTTGAATTTTATCGCGAACATGAAATAAAATTTTAACGAGCAAATTATATGTGATTGAGAAAACGAGCTCAAAATTGATTCTCGATTGAACGACTAGGTCGGTATCATTATTTCAGACTCATAGGAACAAATATCGGTGAATTCTAAGATCGTATGAGAGAGCTAGCGTCATTTTAGTAAAAACAATTATTGCTGGTGCAAAAAAAAGTTGATGGTGCGAACTTTTAGTGACGAGAATTGACCTTTAGTGACCAGATTCGTATTTTGTACTGGGCAATATTTTCTCATAAGTTCATTTCACCATTTTTGGAGTTATAGACCTCGATTTGAGCAATTTTTCAGGCAAGCAACTCGCTTTTGCTCGGGGAGTAAGTTTTAACCTTGATTTTCGTATTTCCCTATGATTGGATCATCTTATTTAGCACTATAATCCATGATTTAGTTGTACAAATTGAGTTCCCCCCTAGAATTTAGAATTTGAGTAAATCATTGATTTTGGTATTGATTTGTGAATGGACTTTGATAATATTTTAGATTCATGATCCATAATCTATGGGTAAGCTGTTTTTATGATTAAATTAAGTTTTGACTCTCAGGACAGGGGGATTGTATTTTGTGTGGACTTTTTGAGTTTGGAATATTAGTATAAAAATATGGGTGTCTACAGACTTGTATGCTTACATAGATTATGTATTTGACATATTGGGATCGTTCGAAATCCTTTGAGGAAAGACAAGGCTGTTTTGTGATCGTTTGGGCTTCATATCTAAGGCAAGTTGAGACTTTCTAAACTCTTCTTGAAGTGTTTGTGATGGTATTAGTTAATTAAGAGGTGTAATAGATAATATGGATCCCGTACTTGTGAGGTGACGAGCACTTGTACGTGTATTGGTGTCATGTTATGGGTAATTAAAGAAATACACGATTGATAGTTGAAATTCAAGAATGCCAAAACATGTGGGAATTAGCTGCTAGATAATTTCCTTTGATTGACAATATCGGTTATATTTGAGCATGTTGTAGTTGAATTTGATGGGTTTTCCCCTGATGTTGATTATTTATGCATACATCACTCCAATCCTCGTTATTGATGAAAATGAGCTACTTAGAGCATTTCTTTTATACTGTGTATGTGCCCCGTGTGTGCAATCGACTTTAATGCTTTCACATGATTATAGCCCATTGTGGTCCCATTGGACCTTGTTCGAGTGGAGTGATGATATTGCATCCTTGAGTGGTTGGTTTCCCGTTATGATCTAGATGGATCTGGTTCTGAGTAGAGTGATGATATTTTAGCCTTGAGTGGTTGGTTGTCCATTGTGACTAGATAGATCTGGTTCCGAGTGGTTATATGGACCTTATGAGTGCCCTATAAGTCACGTTTACCTAGCAAAAAGAACGTGTATACACCTGTTGCATTTTGGTCATTGCATTACATCATATATCATTTAATATCATCTTTATATGACTTCGTCGATGTGATTTAAACTTGTACTTGGATTGTTAAGACAGATCGGGCCCACCTGATTGACTCTTGTTGAGATAGTTGAACTTATTACTGGATACTTGGGAAGATCGTGCTGAACTACTCTATGAGTTGATATGTTGGATTCTTGGGAAAAATCATGCCTATTTGCCTTACTTGGTTGAAAATGAGAGGTTATCTGATAAGTAGGGTTATTTTCCATTGTATATGTTAATATTATTCTCCTACTCTAAATTGATCTGTAATTACCAATGTAGTTGTTTTTTATAATTAGTTGAATTATGAATTTATTCCATCATTTAGTTGTTCGAGTTTATGTTCTGAATCTGGTTGAGCTGGATACTTATAAAGTGCGGAGGTAAGCATTTCAAGACTGACCCTCAACACTGCATCAGGATAAGGTCAGACGATGATGTTGTCGAGTACACGTGTTTATCATGCTCAATGTAATTGATTCAGGTATTAGTGGAGCTTGTGGAGTCATTTGATCGTGGAGGTTGTTAGTTGGAGCTCCCGGGGTGAGCTGATTGGCTGATCCTCATCACCGAACTCTACTCTTTATTTATTATTTTATTATTTTCATTTAGAGACGGTTGTACCACGACTCTTTCAGTTTGTATACGTATTAGTTGTTTTTTTACTTATGATACCAGGTCTTTGGAGGTGTACCGTTTATTTCTGTATACTATTGGTTATGAAACACTGTTAATGTATATTATGTTTCTCTTTATTTCTGTGCAATTACTAATTTATTTGGCCTTAAAGATCCTTTTGGTTCATCTACGAGGTTAAGGTAGGTGTCATCATATCTATTTAGATTTTTGGGTCATGACATCCCATGGGGACATTAGGCAATTCTGTCCACCTTATTCCTAAAATATATTTATATAGTGCTACTCTGAGCATATATTCGAGCATCTAATTGCATTCTAGGCTCAGCGATTCATCTGAGCTGGAAATACTTATATTGGAATTAGTATGTTTCTTACTTCTTTTCTGAGATACTTTTTGAGAGATGTGGACTATGCACTTGAAAAATTGAAGTCTCATGTACTAGAGTCATATCTGCAATACACACTTGCAGTAATATAGTGAATTATCCGGGGGTCTGTTAACTGGCCATAACTAGGTTTGACACAAGTTGGTCAATGACTGCTTCGGTCAATCCGTGTTTCATACACATGCGAGGTAAATTCCTTGTGGAGATTATAATAATATTCTGCTCCCATCTTAGAGCTTGGGTCTTTATATCTCATACTAACTTTTTAGGTTTTAAATGTCCAACAGGACATTCTATCGACTGACACCTCTAGCCAAAAAGGTTGCTACATTCTTCTTCCTACCGGTGCACTTACATACTCTTCTAGATCCACGACACACCCGTAGAGTCTGAATGGATGTCACATCATTTATTCTGAACCTTCTGCTGCAATTTTCATTACAACTTATCAATTGATGAGATACATTGTTGGCATTAGTAGGAATAACTAATAATGTTTACTTTGATGATTGACAAAGATATTGCACAAAGTGAATGAATCAGGTCCATGGGAATGTTCCATTATAGAAACAGATGTAGACGAAACAAAAGGAGAGATGGCGCATCTGAGAGTGTAGAACAAAATAAGTATGCAAACTTGTTCTACCTCAAAGGGTCATCATGTGTATTGGTTGAATTAATCAAATATGTGGAATTGATCTATCAAGGACAAATACAGTACAAAGCTGAGTGAATCGAGCTCAGAAATCAGGTGAGAAAAAATAGACATAGAGCTATACATGATGAATTAAATAGGTTTGTCAACATGTTCCGTTCAATATCTCAAGGGCAGGTCAAATCTAGTTGCAACATGTTTAAGAGGAGATTGATGGAACAAGTATTTGAACATGTTCAAGCACAAAACCATCAAAAGATTCAGAGGCTGGAGTACCAGGTAGTTGAACTAGGTCCAACAACATGTTCCAAAAGAATCCTACAACGACTAGGATTTGTGCTCGTTATGAAAAGACTTGGACTTCAAGGCGACAAGATTTTATGTGATACTTATCAGGATTTACACCATACTTATTAAGATATTTCAGAGTCCTACAAGAAAACTAAATATACGAGAAGATGTAAGAATCCCAATCAACCCCAATTAACCTCAAACCATATTCTACCTTGATAGGCCGTATCAAACAGGGTTTAGGTCAACCGCTATTTATGAAGACAACTGCTAAACATACCAAGTCTTACCATGAAGAACATCACACACTCACATAGAGAGAATACAAAATATTGAGCGATAAGCGATATCATTGAGAGTTCTGAATCCAAAGTTGTGACCTTGATACAACGAAGAATATTGAATGAACAGTTCTACTGAATAATATTTTTCAGTTCTTAAGTCTAGAATCTTGTATTAGGTTGTTTATCGAGTTGTACCTTATTCCCTTTCATAGAATCAATTATAATATGTATAAAATGGTGTAAATTCAACTTCAAGTTAGAGTTTAACTTGAAGGATGCTTGATAGTCTAAGTAGATTAGTGAGATAGGAATTAGAGTGTAGTTCCTAGGTTACAGAGTTTGTAACTTGAATTTACAGAGGCTCACCGTTGTAGTGGAGTTGAGGATAAATCCTACAGAGGTGTAGATCGTGATTTTTACTGCCATTGTGAGTCGGGTGGTTTTCACATAAAATTGCTTTGTCTTTTACTTTACTGTTCTTTATTATTCTGCATACATTACGCATAGAACATGTAGATTGACATGTTTCATCCTATAGGAAAATATTAGATGTTTGATAGGATATAAGTCTACATGTGTAGGATTATCAATTGGTATCAGAGCCGGTTCTCATTAAAAGGTTATCATCTAAAGAGAAGATCACGATGGACCCTACACATAGAAGTGGACACAGTATAGGAACGTTCGTCTGCAGGCTACCATTGTTCAATAGTAAGTTCTATACCATGTGGAAAAAAATGCATGGAAGTCTATCTCAAAGAATTGGACTTTGAACTCTGGGTGATCACAACAGAAGGACTATTAATTTCCACAAAAATTAGACATGATGGTACAAGAGGTCCAAAAACCAATGGGGAATTTGTTGTTGAATATTTTAGAATGATGTAACAAAACTCTGCAGCGATAAATATTCTATGTTGTAGTCTTGGAAGAAAGGAGTGCAATAGAGTCTCAGGATGCTCCAGAGCCAAAGAGATTTGGGAATTCCTAAAACTGGCACATGAAGGAATGACTCATGAAAATTTGCTTAACAACAGAGAACTCATGAACAAATATGATTTCTTTGTAATGCACAAAAATGAACTAGTGAGAGACATGTTTACTAGATTCTCCAAGATCATTTGCTGACTAAAGAATCTTGGAAAGGAGATCTCCATCGAAGATCTTGTTTGGAAAATCCTAAGAACCTCTCACACGAGTGGAGGCCAAAGGTGATAGCCATTCAAGAAGCATGTGAGTTAAGCACAATGCGAATGAAAGAACACTTTATAACATTGAGTTCGTACGAACTAAAGGAAGCAGGATGGAAATAGGCAATGATAGTTGTATACAAGTCTCAGAGGATGAATAAGAGAAAGTTGTTGGTATTGCTATTAAAGCCTCAATCTTTGGCTTATGATATGATAAGGTAAGAGCCAGATCTAAACGAGGTTGATTATTTCTCTAAGTCAGGGGTGATGACCTCAATAGTCTCGTTAATCGATGAATATCGAGATCTAAATTTAGAGAGAGGAGAACTGCTCCAAAAGAGGTGAAATGTCCTCTTTCAAAGAATAGGTAGGACAACTTGATTCAACTATCCTAACTCACGAACACCTAGAAGTAACATCTGGGAATATATATGACAAAACCAAATAGCACAACGCCAGGCGTCCAACCAACAAGGGATTTAGAGTAAGAAAGCTTAAAGTTGTATACAGATATATCAAAGTCTTACTTAATGGGATCATGAAAGATCTAGGACAAACCGATGACAAGGTGAAGAGATCCAAGTTGAGTCGGGTTCCAGTTACTGACCTTCTGACTAACTTGTAGGAGAAAGTGACAGGAAGAAAGCAAAAAATGACATATGAACAATACTTGCTCAAGTCCTACAAAAAGAAAAAATCAACGATTCTGGTCTCTCTAAAAAATTGAAAAGGAAGAAAATGCATATTGATAGGGGGAACTTGAATTGAAACCCCTGACAAGGAACCGATTCATTAGTCTAAACCCTTTAGCATTGTCGTATAAATTAATAAGAGTAAATACTGGATACAAATGAAATTACATTAGTATTCCCTATTATTGGCTAGAATATGATTATATGAATGAGACAATTAAATAATTCCCCACTCAGCCCTATACATTATGCAGTATATCATATATTATTGTAGAACTTTGTTACATATGATATCTAACGAATATTGTGATTTACAGAAATTGGCCAGGATGATGAGGTTGGTGATGAATCGATCAAAATAATATGGTATGTACATCATATTTGTATTGTGAACAAATATACATGCCATGAAATTGAGTTTTTAATAAACAATGTGAGTAACCGTCATCATCCCAAAAGGAACTCTTTATCATAATGATCAACTCTGGAGAGGAGGAAATCGTCAGGTCAATCACCACCTAAGACTTGCTCTCAGATCAATGCCTAAAGAAAGCAAGTAATCCCTCAACTTCCAAACATATTCTATTCCTGCCAAAATTCTAATCTTGCAAATTACTCTTCTCTCCGTCATCCATTTCCAAAAATCCCCAATCTCTTCTATATCCTTGAGAGCTCTACTTACCCATCCTTCACCAAAAATGAAATGCTCAATACCGAACCCCACTACCTCACAAGAATTCCAAATTGCGTCTTCAGCTTCTCTCAATCCAAACCCTACCGATATCAATCCATTTCCATCAGCCAAACCCAATCAATGTCATAATCTCCTGGAAATCCAAGAAACTTCTGATCACCAAAATGATCCCAAAAGCCTTGATGACTCCGAAATTGAACCATCATTGGTAGAATCTTCAGACTACTCTGTTGTTTCTGATAACTCGAGTGATCTCTTGGATGTAAAGGATAAAATCATCAAAACTTTAGTGTGCTGCAAACCAAAAACACAAGAAACTTTCCATATATGACCATCTCAATTGGTAACACCAACCATTGTTCCTATAATTGTGATTACTGAAGAAAGAGGAATAGCCCATGTGGTATCTACCATCGAAGAGTTAATGGTTGAGACGAGAAAAAATGAAGATAAGGGTGAATTACACAGTGAGGGGAAAGTTCTTAGAGACACCACAACTGAGTTACTTTCATTAGAATGAGAAATTTAGATTATTGATAGGAAAACTGAGTCGGAAGTGGTGTTAGAATCGTGTCTGTAAATGAAGAATGAGATATGAACAATTCCTAGAAATAGAAAAGGTAGATGGGTTAAATTATGCTGGTACACAAGAGGAATCTCCATTGATCAATGTTCATGTAATCATGAAGCGAGAGGAAAGACATGGTCTAACAACAGAAGTATATAATTCCCTTGAACAATCCTCTCATCTTGACTCTAACACGAATGAGGTTGACAAAGCCAACTATGAAGATGATGGTGTGCTCATTGTTGAGCTCACAAATAGAAGGGTCAGTTATAGGCTTAGAAAAGAATCAGAAGAACCTAACACAATGCCAAAACATTAGAGAAAAGAGAACCCTCAATATTGAAGAGAACTCCTCACACAAGAGGATATAAGTGAAAGGCCGAGGAAGAGTTGCAAAATGCAATGCTAGCTGTAAAAATGAGTAGGGAACCCAGAGAAAAGATCACCAAATCACCTTCTGCGATAGAACCCACATAAGAGACAATTGAGAAAGAGAGAAGAACAAAGGGAAAAGTTGATGTCAATCCAACATAAAGATCAAATATTGTGAAGAAACATGTCCACAAACCTGTTTCAACTAAGCTAAGGTCATTGTCAATGTTGGCGGATGAGAAAATTGAAAGTGATAAGGATGTGTCCATTGAAGACTCAGACTTCAAAGAAATTGATGAGTACATTGAGTAAGAAGATGTACAAGATCCTACTCAACAAAGAAAAATAATTACTACAAGGAAGACTGTGCTTATAGGAAGATTGGTCACTAGGAATGGAACTCCTAAGATGGATACACTGCTGCGGAAACTTGAGTATCAAGTACGGGGTAGTTTGTTCCTTCTTAGAGGAGATAAGAGGAAGATTTGTAAATAATAGGTTACTAAATTTTAGGTCAATGCTACCTTTGATGGAGAACAACTTATCAACACTATGCTGGGAGTGGAGATTGTTTTGACTCCTCGAACCTTGGGAGAAATTCTAAGGAACTATCAATAGGATGGGAAAAGTATATAAAGAATGACTGGCCATCATTTGAAAGAATGGTATCTGCACTAGAAATCACAAGAGAGTTATGTGGAAATCAAAAAATTATGAAGCATAGGAGGGTGCAGATGAGAGAGATGTGCAAGCTGTATAAGTTGTATTTTAAGGTGGTGCATCACATGATTGTTCCTCGAAAGGAAGAAAAAAACCATGCAGGATTTCTGGACTTAATATTAATGGAACTTCATGATACCAAAGTGCCAATAAATCTACATAGTTACATGATTCAACACATTCATAAGATCACTCTTTAAGAGCATAAAAATCATGGGTTGTCATTTGGGTTATGGATGGCAGACATATTTGAACACTTCAAGATACCAGTTATAGTCTAGAAATATCAAACTACAAAAAATGTCATTGGTGTGTAGAATCAGGATATACAATCAGCTCTCAATGTAGAAGCTGAAATACAACCCTTAAGGGATCTGCTTGCTGCTAAGGAAGTTGAGAATTCGGAATTGAAAGAAAAATATGAGATCAACATATACTCTATGCGTGTGAAGTATGGATGTGAGGAGGTAGCTCTTAATGAGCAAGTTGAGAGCATGCAAGCATCCCTGGAGAAAGAAAGAGATGAAAACAATAAAGCTATTCAGAACCTGATATCTGTAGTATCCACAGATCATGCCTCAACCCTTAAACCCAATTCTTAGCTATCATTAGTTTGATATGCTTAGTGTATGCCCTTTTATTTTTATCCTAACTACTTTTGTGGCTCTGGTTTGTGTATTTTGTTTGTTACTCAATTGTGATGCTAATGGAACTTGATCACTTTATCTAAATGCTAATTTCCGTACCTGTATATATTCTAGTAGATGTAATATGAGTTAACCGTGCTATTAAATATATACAAATATTTATGTGTGTGTTTGTGTGTTTGAGAGAGAGATAGCCCCTGCGGATATGAGCCTAATATTGCACATGATATAACTATTTAATAATGCCAAAAGGGGAAGATAATATATAATTATAAGTGTAATGTAAGGTAATCCTATGTAATTTTAAGTTTAATGTAATGTAATCCTGGTTCATGCTAACTTGGTTCATGACTGTTGAAATATTTAGAACAAGGTTATATAGAATTGCACAGTGGCAAAATAAAAATGTATTTATCATCATCAAAAAGGCAGAATTTGTTGGCATCAGTAGGAATGACTACCAGTGTTGATTTTGACGATTGACAAAGGGATTACACAAAGTGAATGAACATGTCCGTGGAAGTGTTCCATTACCGACCTAGATGTAGACTAAAAATAAAGAAAGAAAGATGGCTCAGCTGAGAGTGTAGAATAAATAAGTACGCAAACTTGTTCTACCTAAAAGGGTCAAAAGGTGTATTAGTTGAATGAACCAAATTTGTAGAGTTGATTTATCAAAGGACATATGCAGTACAGAGCCGAGTGAATCAAGCTCAGAAATCAGGTTAGGAAAAATAGACAGAGTTATACATGATAAATGGAATAGGTATGTCAACATGGTCCATCCAACATCTCAGAAGCAGGTTAGAGTTAGATGTTGTGTGTACGAGAGAAGATCTATGACATAAGTATTTGAACATGTTCCAGCTCAGAACAGTCAAAAGATTTAGAAGTTGGAGTACCACATTATTGAACCAGATCCAACAATATGTTCCAAACAAATCACGCAACAACGAGGATTTGTGCTCTTTATGGAAAAAGACTTGACGTGCAAGATGGTAGGATTCTATGCTATACTTATTAGGATTCCACACTATACTTATCAGGATATTTAAGAGTCCTATAAGAAAATTAAATATACGAGAAGGTGTAAGAATTTCAATCAATCTCAAAGACTATTCTACCTTAATGAGTCGTATCAAGTAGAGTTTAGGTCAACCTCTATTGATGATGAGAATTGTTATACATACCAAGTATTACTACGAAGAACATCACACACTCACATAGAGAGAATACAAAATATTGAGCGATAAGTGATATCATTGAGAGTTCTTATTCCAGAGTGACGACCCTGATACAACAAAGAAGATTGAAGGAGTTGTTCTACTAAATAATGATTCCAATTCTTAAGTATAGAATCTTGTATTAGGTTATTTATCGAGTTGTACCTCATTCACTTTCATAGAAGTAATTGTAATAGGTATAAAACATTGTAAATTCAACTTCAAGTTAGAGTTTAACTTGAAGGTTGCCTGTTAGTCTGGGTAGATTAGTAGGATAGGAATTATAGTGTAGTTCCTAGGTTACAGAGTTTGTATCTTGAATTTGAATATTCTCACTATTGTAGTGGAGTTGGAGATAAATCCTACAGAGATATAGGTCATGATTTTTACTGCTCTTGTGGGGTGGGTGGTTTCCACGTAAATGTGTTTTGTCTTTTACTTTACTTTTTTTTTATTATTTCGCATACGCTACACATAGAATAAGTAGAGTGACGTGTTTCATCCTATAAAAAATTATGTATCCCATAGGATATAAGTCTATAGGTGCAGGATTAGCATACATGATTCCTCCTCGGTACTTAATCGTACCATCTACCCCTTAGGTCAAGAGCTAAGATCTTATGCTTAGACACTCATTTCTTTTTATTGATATCAAAATGCATTCTCTTAATCTTCTGCAACTTTTCGTGATGAATTTGTTGGCATTAGTAGGAATGAAGTGTTGATTTTGATGATTGACAAAGAGATTGCACAAAATGAATGAACCAGGTCCATAAGAGTGTTCCATCACAGAAATATATGTAGACAAAACAAAGGAATGAGAGATAGCTCAACTGAGAGTGTAGAACAAAATAAATATGTAAACTTGTTCTACCGCAAAAGGTCAGTAGGTGTATTGGCTGAATAAACCAAGTCTATGGAGTTTATCTATCAAAGGACAGATGCAATACAAAAGCCTAGTGAATCGAGCATAGAAATCAGGTGAGTAAAAACATACATAGAGCTATTCTTGATGAATGAAACAGGTTTGTCAACATGTTCTATCCAATATCTTAGAAGCAAGTCAAAGCTAGCTGAAGCATGTACGAGAGTAGATTGATGGAACAAGTATTTGAATATTTTCCAACTTAGAAGCATTTGAAGATTCAGAGGCTGGAGTACCAGGTGGTTGAGCCAAGTCCAACAACATGTTCCAAACATATTCAGCAGCGACTAGGATTTGTGCTCTTTATGAAAAAGTCTTGGCGTGCAAGGTGGTAGGATTCTATGAGATACGTATCAGGATTTTGCACCATACATACCAAGATATTTCAGAGTCATACAAAGAAACTAAAATATAGGAGAAGGTGTAAGAATCTAATTCAACCTCAAACCCCATTCTACCTAGATGGGCCATATCAAGCAAGGTTTAGGTCAACATCTATTGATGAAGACAATTGCTATATATATCAAGTATTACCATGAAAAACATCATGCACTCAAATAGAGAGAATAATGAATGTTGAGCGATAAGTGATATCATTGAGAGCTCTGATTCTGGATTTGCGATCCTGATACAACGAAGAAGATTGAAGGAGTCGTTCCACTGAAAAATGTTTTCCAGTTCTTAAGTGTAGAATCTTGTATTAGGTTTTGTTTATCGAGTTGTATCATTATTCGCTTTTCATAAAAGCAAATAGTATAGGCATAAAACATTATCGAATTCAACTTTCATTTAGTGTTTATCTTGAAGGTTGATTGGTAGTCATAGGTTGATAAGTAAGATAGGAATTAGAGTTTATAGTTTCTAGGTTACAGTGTATGTAACTTGAATTTGCAGAGGCTTGCTGTTATAGTGGAGTTGGGGATAGGTGTAGGTCATGGTTTTTACTTCCTTTATGAGCCGGGTGATTTTCACGTAAAAGTGTCGTATCTTTTACCTTACCGTTCTTCACTATTCCGCATATGCTAAACATAGAACACGTAGAGTGATGTGGTTTATCCTATAAGTGAGTTAGGTATGCATATGTTAGAAGTTTACGTATGCAAGAATATCAATTGGTATCAGAGTGGACTCTCTTTAAAAGGTTAACACCTAAAGAGAAGATCATGAAGAATTTTAAACAAAGAAGTGAACACGGTAGAGGACCATTCATTTGCGGACCACTATTTATCATTGTCAAGTTATATAACATGTGGAAAGAACACATGAAATCTACTAAAGGATTTAGACTATGACCACTGGGTGATCACAACAGAAGGACCACTAATCCCCATAAAAATCAGACATGCTTGTATAAAAGTTCTAAAAATCAATGAGGAATTTGTTGCTAAAGATTTCGAAATGTTAGAACAAAACTCTACAACAATAAGTCAGTTACTGTGGTCTTTGAAGCAATGAATACAACAGAGTCGCTGGATGTTCCATCGCCAAAGAGATTTAGGAATGCCTAAAATAGGCTCATGATGGAACATCTCAAGAAAGATGACTGAAACACAACGAACTCATGAACAAATATGATTTCTTTGCAATGTGAAGGAACGAATCAGTCAGGGATATGTTTATCAGACTTTCCAAAATCCTCTGTGAACTCAAAAGTCTAGGAAAAGAGTTTTCCATGGAAGATCTAGTCTAGAAAGTCTTAAGAAGCATATCACATGAGTGGAAGTTAAAAGTGATAAGCATTCAAGAATAATGTGAGTTAATCACAATGCGAATGAAGGACCTCTTCATAATCCTGATTTCTTACGAACTCAATGTAGCAGATCAAGTCAATAAGGCACCTACAGGTTTAACAACTGCAACAAATGAGTTAGACTTGAATGTAGGGAAATGATACTAATGCTAATAGGAAAAAGATCAAAATGAAAGTATACGCTGAAGAAAGGAGAATAGATGTCAAAGACAAGTGTGAAAGCTTCTTCACGAATGGAGGATCTGACCACATGACAGAAAAACACATACCATAAGGAGCAGGATAGAAAAAAACTATGATAGTTGCGTGGAACTCAGAAAACAAAGACTTCTTAGGATAAATGGGAGAAGACGGAAGGTATTCCTATTAAAGTCTCAGGCTCATGATCAGAAAATGATGAGATAAGAACTCAAGATCTAAACAAGGTTAATCATCTCACTAAGGCAAGGTTGATGACCTAAATAGTCCCACTAATTGATGAGTATCTAGATTTAAAGTCATAAATTAGTGAGTTTCTCAACATATTGGCCAAGTTAAGACGCATGTCAGTATATGGCAAGCCTAGTAGCCACTCAGAAAATTAGATAACATCCTCTTCCAATGAACATGTAGATCAACTTGATTCACCTGTCTAGACTCACAAACTCTCAAAAGAGGTATTTGGGAATCTATCTGACTAAACCAATTAACACAACATCAGGCGTTCAATCAACAAAATACTAGTAAAAAAGTTCAAGGTTGCACATAGATATCTCAAGGCTTCGCGTGTAAGGATCATGAAGAATCATTGTCATTACATCATGTGTCCCACTAGACTTGGGATTTTCGTAAGGTCATTGGGGTTACATAATATCATAAATTCAGGATTCACATAGCATCATCATTGATGATAAAAAGGGAACCAAGTCAAGCTAAGCTTTTGTAACTAGCTATTTATTGTCTTAGAGGAGAAGAGTGACAAGAAGCAAGTTAAAGTTAATTCCTGAACAATTCATACTCAAGTATTACAATAAGAAGTATTCAATAGTCTGGTCACTCTCACAAGTTGAAAAGGAAGAAAGTGCATATCAATAGGGGGGAACATAGATTGAGATCCCTTGAGTGTGTAGATTGGTTGCATGAACTAAAAAGGTTGTTTATTGGTAATATCTAAAATTACATTAGTACTTCCTTTAATTTGGATAGATGGTTATGTCATGATAATGATGAATAAATTTAACAACCTACTGCTTAGTTTATATATTAGGATTGTATGTCATATATCATTATAGAGCTTTACCTCAAGCAAAATCCAATGCATGTCATGAGTTATAGTAATTGGCGTGGATGTTGAGATTGCTAACAAATTGATCAAAATAATAAGGTATGTATATCATCTGTGTGTCGTAAAAAAATATACAGTCCATGAAATTTATTTTAACTAAACATTATGTGCAACCATCATTATCCAAAAAAGAGCCCTTCATCATAATGACTAGCTCTAGAAAGGAGGAAAATGTTAGATCAATCACTTCCTAAGACTTGCTTCCAGATCAATGCCTAAAGAAAAAAGGTAACCCCTCCACAAGTCTAATCTTGCACATTACTCTTCTCCCATCATTCTTCTCTGAAAACCCTATCTCTCTTCTAAACTTTTGAGAGTTCTACTCACCCTTATGACATTGAAAATGGAATGATCAACACCAAACCCCACTACCATGAAAGAATCCTAATTGTGTTTCAACATCTTTCAATCGAAACCCTACCAATATCAATTCCTATATATCCGGCCAATCCAATAGATGTCTTAATCCATATGAAATTCAAGAAATAATCGATCACCACAATATTCCCAAAAGCCTCGATGACTCTGAAATTGACCCACTCTTAGAAGCACCTTTAGACCACGCTGATGTCTTGGATAACCTAGGTGATCTCATGTTAGTAAAGGAAATAATCATCAAAACCTTAGTATGTTGGAAACCAGAAGCACACAAAACTTGCAATATAGGACAATCTAAATAGGTAACCCCAACATTTGATCCTAAAATTGTGATTATGGAAGAAATGGGAGTGGCCCATGTGGTATCTACTATCGATGAATTAGGAGTGGAGATGAGAAATATGAGGGAAGAAAAGGGTGAATCATACAGTGAGGGGGAAGTTATGAGAAATTCCATAGGTGAAGTAGTTCTAGTGGAAGAAGAATTTGAGATAGAAGATAAAACTAAGTTGAGAATGGTGATAGAATCGAGTCAGGGGAGGAACAAATGGGAAATGAACAATGCCTAGAAAAGAAAGAGGCAAATGAGTTGAAGTATACTAGTACATAGGAGGATCCTCCATTGATCAATGTTCATGAAATTATGGAGTGGGAGGAAAGACATATTCTAATAACATAATCAGGTGACTATCTAAAACAACCCTCTCATCTTGACTCCAGCATGAATGAAGTTGAAAATCTATCTAATTAGAAGGATCATACATTGGATTAGAAATGCATCATGAGAATTCATCCCAATGCCAGACGATGAAAAAAAAGAGAAGGAATGACCCTTAATATTAATGAGAACTCCTCACATAAGGGGACAAAAGAAGAAGGCTGAGGAAGAATTACAAAAACCTATGCTAGCTATAAAAAAGGTTAAGACATGCATGACAAAGGCCACCAAATCACATTCTGCATCAATGATGGAACCTACATATGAAATAATTGAGAAATATAGCAGGAGGAAGAGAATATCTACTGTCACTCCAAAATCAAGATCAGTTACTGTAAAGAAACATGTCCACAAAATTGGTTCGAACTAAGGAAAAATCAATGTCAAAGTTGGTGGATAAGAAAATTGAAAGTGAGAAGGATGAGTCCACTAAAGACTTTGACTTCAAGGAAATTAATGGTTATAGTGAATCAAAAGATGTGCAAGATCCCACTCGACAAATGAAAATGATGATTACAAGACAGACTGTGCTTAGGGGAAGAGTATTCACTAGATATGGAGGACCTGAGATGTATACACTGCAGTGAAAACTTGAGCATCAAGGATGGAGAAATATGTTCCTTCATAGAGAAGGAAAAAGAAAGATGTGTAAGGAACATGTTACTGAATTATGTGTCAATGCTACCTTTAATGGAGAACAACTTGTCAGCACTGTGTTGGGAGTGAAGATTGTTTTGACTCCTCGTAGTTTCAGAGAGATTTTGCAAGTACCTTAAAAAAGATGGGCCAAGTATATAAAGAATTACTAGCCATATCTTGAAGGAATGGAATTTGTACTAGAACAAGGAAACTGTGTAGAAATAAAAAAATTAAAGAGCATAGCAGAGTGTAGATGCGAGAGATGCCCGAGCTGTATAAGTTGTACTTTAAGTAGGTGTATCGTATGATTAAAAGAGACAATGTAGGATTTTTGGACATGGCATTAATAGACCTTGTTGATAGTGAAGTGCTAATAAATCTACCTAATCTCATGATTCAGCACATTCATAAGATCACTTTTCAGGAGCATAAAAATCATGGGTTGGCGTTTGGGTTCTGGCTGTGAGACATCTTTGAACACTTCAAGGTACTAGTTAAAGTTTGGCAATATCAAATTACAAAGGATGTCATTGGTATACAAAATCATGATATTCAATCAGTTCTCAATGCAGAAGCTGAGATACAATCCTTGAGGGAACTTCTTGTTTCCAAGGAGGCTGAGACTATAGAGTTGAAAGAAAAACATGAGACCATCATATATAATGTACATGTGAAATATGGATGCGAGGAAGTAGGTCTTAAGGAGCAAGTTGAGAGTCTGTAGGAAGCCTTTGAGAAAGAGAGGGAAGAAAACACCAAAGCTATTCCGCACTTGGTGTCTGCAATATCTAAAGATCTTGCCTCAACCTCTAAATCCACTTCTTAACTATCATTAGTTCGATCTGACTAATATATGCCCTTTTATTTTTGTCCTAACCTTGTGGCTCTGGTCTGTGTATTTTGTTTGTTACTCAGTTGTGATGATATGTCTCTGATGTAATGGAATTTGATCAGTTTTATCTTAATGTTAATTTATGTGTTTGCATATATTCTAGTGGATATAATCCGAGCTAATTGTTCTATTATGTATATATGATAGCCCCTATGAACTTAATATTACACATGATATAACCTTTTAATGATGCCAAAAAGGGAAAGATTGTGTAATGTAATGAAATACCATGCATGTTGACCTGGTTCATCCTAGTGGAATTTTGTTTCATTTGGTTGTTTGAAATATTTTGAACAAGGTTATACAACATCACCGTGGCAAACATGAATGGGATTGTCATCATCAAAAAGGGGAAATTTGTTGAATTTGTTGGTATTAGTAGGAATGAAGTGTTGGTTTTTATGATTGACAAAGAGATTGCACAAAGTGTATGAACCAAGTATATTAATGTATTCCATCACACAAATAGACGTAGACGAAACAAATGAAGAAGAGGATGGCTCAGTTGAGAATATAGAACAGAATAAGCATGCAAACTTGTTCTACGTGTTCTATCTCAAAGGGTATACATGTGTATTGGTTGAATGAACCAGCTCTATGGAGTTGATCTATCAAAGGACAAATGCAGCACATAACTTAGTGAATCAAGCTCTGAAATAAGGTAAAGAAAGATAGACACAGAGACATATGATGAATGAAACAAGTTTGTCAACATGTTCCATCCAATATGTCAGAAACAGGTCAACGCTAGATGCAACATGTATGTGAGGAGATTGATAGAACAAGTATTTGAACATCTTCCAGCTCAGAACCATAAGAAGGTTCAGAGGCTAGAGTACCAGGTGGTTGAACTAGGCCCAACAACATATTTCAAATAAATCCTACAACGACTAGGATTTGTACTCTTTATGGAAAAGACTTGGCGTGTACGGTGGTAGGATTCTATGCGATACTTATCAGGATTTTACACCGCAATTATCAAGATATTTTAGAGTCTTACAAAGAAACTAAGTAGACGAGAATGTGTAAGAATCTCAATCAACATCAAACTCTATTCTACCTTGATGTGATATATCAAATAGGGTTTAGGTTAGCCTCTATTAATGAAGACACTATATATACCAAGTCTTACCATGAAGAACATCACACACTCATATACAGAGAATACACAATCTTGAGCGATAAGTGATATCATTGAGAGTTCTGAATCCAGAGTTGCCACCCTTCTACAACGAATAAGATTGAAGGAGTTGTTCTACTGAGTATTGTTTTCCAGTTCTTAAGTCTAGACTTGTTTTAGGTTTTGATTATTGAATTATACTTTAATTCGCTATTCATAGAAGTAAATAGTATAGTTATAAAATGTTGTCGAATTCAAATTCAAGTTAGAGTATAACTTGAAGGTTTCTTTCTAGTCAGAGGTTGATTATTAAGATAGGATTTAGAGTTTATAGTTCCTAGGTTACATAGTTTGTTACTTGAATTTCAGAGGCTCACCGTTGTAGTTGAGTTGGGATAAATACTACAGAGGTGTAGGTCGTGGTTTTTACTGCATTTGTGATGCAGGACATTTCCATGTAAAAGTGTTGTGTCTTTTACTTTACTGTTCTTTACTATTCTGCATTATAGAACATGTTGAGTGATGTGGTTCATCCTATAGGCGAAAATTTGGTACGCATAAGATAGAAGTTTATGTGTGCTGGAATATCACTTTGTACTTCAAACACCTTACGACTTGTCTTTCAAATTTCATTATTGTAATCATTCCTTTCCAAGGATAACTGAATTACTTACGCGCACGGGGTTCCATTATATTCATAACTGGTATACTCAATGTTAATAAATTTATCTTTACTCATGATGATGTCTCATGAAAACCTCTTTCTTGATGACTTTTAAAGGCTATTCTTCCATAATTTATTCTCTTACTGCTTAGTCACTCACTTTTCCATTATCGTTATACTCAAATATTACTGAAATCTTTCGGGTCTCTAACTCACATTCGGGTTAATTCTGTTTACTACCCACTACTGGTATTTTCCTAGCTAAGGTGCTATATCGACATTCTTATAACCTTAGTAATTTATTTTATTTTTGCTTCTTGCTGAATAGGAACCTTGTCGCACCACCATACATAGGTTACTACCCTTAATCATTGCTTATATCTACTCAGAACTTATCAATTATTCCTTAACTAACAACCTGCTAGCATCATACTCTCTAATTTTACTCTGATAAATTAAGTGGTGCATATTCTCATTTCTAATTGCCCCTCATCCTCCGACCCTTTTTCACTTTCTCTAGTCGCTTATTATCCCCTATTAGCTATAGACATGAGTCACTCTCAGGGTAATGACATATTAGTCCCCACTTGGGTGTATTGCTAGTACAACTTTACATTTTCCTTTTCTTAGGTAACTTGTACCTCATTTTAGTCCCATTTTTTACTTTTGTGTCCCGTACTTTTTGTCTGACCCTTTTCAGGAATCGTGGTGACACCTACATAATCCAATAACGTAGGCGAATCACTCCTAAATCATTGAACATGATAAGATTTAAGTAAAAGCGAAAGAAACATATTACTACAAAAATTGTCTGATAATATAATGCGGAAGAAAATGACAAGTCTGATACATCCAAAATAACCTCAAGTGATCTAGTATGTGAGTACAAGAGCTTTAATACAATAATATAAGTCTGAAAATCAATGGCATCAAGTGCCAACCTGAATAGTGTTGAAGTCTGAAGACGTGTCTCTAGGTCAAAATATAAAGACATTAAAGGATATGAGAGATCCAGGGCATGTTGGAGGAGGCATCCTCACCCTGATAGTTGGGGATCAACTGCTCGAACTCAGCCACGAGATCTCGAGCTAGTCATCAGGTCTCTATATGCACAAGGAAAGATACAGTAAGTGTAGCATGAGTACACAACGTACCTTCGTAGATATCATAGACCGATAATGACAGAAGTACATAATCAGATATAAATACCAAGTTGACACCAAATAATCCTATTCTACACAGTCCAATAATTCAAGTAACATCACATAATCCACATATTAATTCACAAAGTTCACATGCTTCCTTATTTCAATAAGATACCATACATACCATGTTATTCGATTTCCAGGAATTCTACAATAACTCAAGTATCACAGAGCACATATAATCCTTTCATATACAGAACTTAGTCAAGTAACCAATAATCACTTCAAATACAAGTCCATTCACAAGTAACCAATGATATGACATATATATGTATGGAATGAATACAATGCATATGTCAGGTACCTTTCCATCAACCGATATACACACTCTACAGGGTTTACCGTATAAAAGTGACCCATAGAGGACCCGCGAAGTACATATACCCCTCCGCTATGGAATAACTCATCAATTCACGGAGTCTAACTCTTGGCTATAATAATATCATGTTATAGACATGCAACTCCGATTTCCGCGTATCAATATCATCTCAATGTTTCCATAATATCCATAGTGTTCTTACTTTTCTCGGTCTCTTGGACCCATAACATAATCATATCACTCCAATATCAAGATCATCAAAACCATGAGTGTATGAATGAAACCGATATATATAAGGCAAGAATCATGATATAATGAGATGCAACAAGTATAGAGATGATATATCACATGCCTTCAGGAATTCAATACACATATACAATCCAAGTACAATATCAGGATATCATATTGTAACATGTGTGATGAGTAAATATATCAATCAATAATGGTGACAAGCCTAAATAATCAGCAGTCGAAATCAGCTTAAGGCTGATTCCCACAATCACTCATCATCACAGTTCAACACCAGTACCCACTCAAACGTACATCACAACCGTTTGAGGGAGACCCACAAACACGCCTAATACCCCTCAATAGTTATAACTAATTACACACTTCTATCAAAGTCTCGACAAATTAAATCGTAGCCTATCTCAAAGCCGAGAAGGGGTGCTACATGATCAAGCCTCAGTGACAACCTTTCCATTCCTATGCGCCTCGTGACAGTCGAAGTCTATTCACACATATATTATTCATTAATATAAAGCTTTCATGATATACAAGGATATAAAACTTACAAACAAGACTTAAAATACCAACCAGGGCCCACACTATCAAGACTCTTACTTTAATACCCGAAATCCATTATTACGTACTAGGTAGTCATATCCCTAAGTTAATTGGAAATCTATACACATTTGAAACTTCAATTTGAACAATAATCAAAAGCCCCAATTTGTAACCCTAGAAATTCCCCCACTTGAAAATAGGTTTCTACAACCAAATTAAGACTTATAACATGATAATATAACATAATTCAATTCTAATTCATGATATTAACCCAATTTGATCCATAAACCGCCATTAAGATCAATAGCCTAACTCTATTATTCTCATAAAAATTTGAAATCATTTTCCCCCAACTTTATACCACACCACATCACCATTAATGAACATAGAATCATAAACTTAAGCCAATAAATGAAAGAAACACTTACCCAAAGGTTGGAATTGCTCATAGGGTTCTGAAAATACTCCAAGGCAGTGTTGATTTCCAGTTTTTCTATTTGAGAAAATATAATTCTGACCTAAAGAATATATAGGACACCTGAATAGTGCTTCCGCCCCAACGAAATCGACTCTGCTGGAGTGGACTCACTACGGCGGATAAAACCTCCGCTGAGGCAGTGTCACTTGACACCTCGCCTCAGCACCACGGTGAGCTTGACTCACCTTTGCGGACAGACCTTCCACCAAGGCGAAAATCCACAATTCCCAAGCCCTCTCTTTGACAAGCCAACCTCTCGCTGAGGCATACATGCCGAAGTGGTTAGGTTCCACCAGAGCGGACACCAGACACCAGAAAAGGAAAAATATTTCAAACTTCCATAAAATCCCCAAAATACTCTCGAGACCCACTGGACACAAACAAAATATGCTCGTCTTTGGTAAACAGCGCTACAAACTCACTCGTACCCTTGAATTTCAAAAATAATCGAGGTAATACATACTTTTCTAAAGAATCATCCAGAAAAATAAAATATCCAAATTTCACAAATAAAACCACATAACACATCCGATTGCCTAGGAAAGCATACCAATGACTCGACTATGTCATAAATGACCCTCTTGAACTATTGGAAGTGATGAAACCCGGAAACAAACTCATCTAGCCAAAAGTCAACTTTGAGTCAAAGTAACTAACTCTAAGTTTCTAAACTTTGGGTTTTTCATCTGAAACTCATATAAATTGACCTCGGAATCCATGTACCCATCAATACACATCACAAACCCCATACAGAGACCACATGAAGGGTAAAATAGACAAATAAAGATCCTTAGCTAAAAATGATCGGACAGGTCGTTACACTTTGCCATATGATACTTTTATAATCTTCTTCCCACATAGAAAAGATCAACACCAAAACTTTAGAGTTCTAGCACATTACTTGCACATCTAGGGCGTACCTGATCTGATAAGGACTTCACATTTACTTACCTCTCAAGGTGCAATTGCATGAAGTAGAACGATTCCTGAAGGCACAACTCTATTACATGATATAGAGTATGAAAGAAGAGTAATATTTTAAATTCCTATGTAGCTTCCCTTTTATAGATGTGGTCGACAATACATTGATAAAAAAGATTCTACTAGACACAGTTTCATAGACTCTCTAGGAAATAGACCTGCCCCGATACCAAGTTTGTCATGATCCAAACTTTAGTGAAGTGGACCTACAGTTGGTGCCTCAACCTAATTGAGGGAAAGACATGAATCATATAAAATAACATAGGCCTAGAACATATATAATTGTAGAATAAAAAACATGCTCCCATAAGAAAATTGGCTAAACATAAAGGAAGTATATGGTCCTAAACAAAATATTAACATAAAACTCAACTGAACATGAGTTATAACATTTGTACATCACGAGAATATCAATGCAAGTATATGATACATCTATGATAGTCTATGAACTGTAGAATTGTCAGTACATGCCCCTGCCTACCCAACCATCTATATGCATCATAGGAATGCTAGAATCCACTCAGATCTAGATAGAAATAGAGCTCACCGCTCAATATCTGAACACCCACAAATGCCTAGTGAAGAGGTCTACCAACTTGTGCATCTGAACATGTAATATGAATATAGCACCCCGGATAAAATATGCGAGTATAGGAAGAATTGTACTCATATGTAAAATGTTGAAGCTCATATAAGAGAAAAAATAAATATAATCAAATGAGCACATCAGGAGGCTGGGAAACAACCTATAGAATCATATGTCAAGTCTTACTATACTAAAGTTATTCTAAACTTCGTTTTTATTATTCTGGGTATATCTTTGGATTGTTATTTATAGCAATGTTTTGAGATCGTTCATATATTTAGAACTTTGTACATTATGTATAATCTTATGTCTTTGGGAGCAATATCATACATAAGCATATAAGCCTCGAGGACTATACTAATTGAGCATATCATAGCCCCTAATCGCCTCATGCTATGCCCGACAATGAAGTAAGCCTTGTGCCTTGTGTACATGGTAACATGGTAGCCCCTTGGGGCCTCTTATATATGGTAAGTAATACATGTGATGTGCCATAAGGGCATGTAATATATAAATTGCCATTGCATTATTAAGATGCTTACATTAGACTTTGGAACACATTACTCATGATTAAATATGATACACGTATTTGGACAATTTATTCACTTAACTCATGTGACATGTACATCTCAATTGAAAGACTATGGATGCTATATGATTACAGAATAAAGGCTCCACACAATGGGAGCATAATAACATATAAAGGCTCAACATAAAAGAAGCATAACATCTATACCAAGACAACAACGAGGGAGGAATTTATTAAATAATACAACCCAAGCGCTGCGGCCCAGCCCAGTCAGTGTCGCGACCCTCATCCGGATTTTGTACATATATTTATGGTAGTTTTATGTATTAGTCTTGTATCTTAATTAGTAGTGTACTATTACCATAATTGTAGAGAATAGGGTTTTAGATGTAAAATAGGAATATGATTCTCCTATTGTAACTTGTATATATATGTCTTTCATTAATAAGAATAATTAAGGGATTAATTCTTTCATGGTATCAAGAGTCTAGGTTCTCTTTACCTTGCTTCCGCTCCTCAAATTATCTCTTTCCCTCTCGGATTTTTACCCCAGAGTCGCGGCCCTCTCCCTCTCGGTTTTTTCCCAGAGCCGTGACCCTTCTTCTCCAAAAATCCTCTCTCACAAATTCCCTTATCTGAATATTCGTGTTTTATTCACCATGACTGATAAAAAAAAACACGTTTCATCCTGCCCTCACAGTTTCAAACATCAAGAGTGTTCTTCCTATTGTTCTTGATCTAGAAAACGTCCAATAAGGGATGTGGGCGGAATTGTTTAAGATTCATGCCATGACACATCAAGTTCTTCACCACATCATCCATCCAACTTCTTCAAACGGGGGTGATACGGCAGTGTCTACGTCTACAACGGTTTTGCCCACCAAAGAAGCAGATCCAAACTTATGGGTCATGCTTGATGCAAATGTTCTCTAGTGGATTTATGCCACTATATCCTTGAACCTTTTATAGACTATTATGGAACCCAACTCCACAGCTATAGCGGTGTGGGATCGATTGTGTGATATATTTCAAGATAACAGTCAGTCTCGAATTGTTATCCTTGAGCAGGAATTTTTCCAAGTTGCTATGGAAAATTTTCCTAACGTTTCTTCTTATTATAAACGCCTCAAAGACATGGCAGATCAGCTTCGCAATGTGGGTGCTCCTATTACTAATAGTCATCTCGTCCTTCAGATGGTTTCCGGTCTGTCCGAAGCCTATACCGGGGTTGCTTCGGTTATTCGTCAAAGTAACCCCCTGCCGGAGTTCTATCAAGCCCGCTCTATGCTCACTTTGGAAGAAGTAGGTTTGGCTAAAAAAGTTTCTATCGGGGCGAGCCCAGTCATCATGATGAATGCTTCAAATTTTCCCCTTCCAATTGTAACACCTCAAAATTCCGGGTAATGGTTTGAACCCATAAACGTCGACAAGTAGACCCGGGAACCCGAAAAGTTTATGTTATACCGGTATATACTAATAAGGGAATTAATATATAGGAGAATGTGATCCCGAAATAATTTTGGGATTAATCAGTGTGACGACATGAATTGTAATATAATTTTATATCCCCAAAGAATTACGGACTAGTGTCATATTATGAGAATTATGACATTAGGTACACGAAGGTTTTATAAGTCGTCGGGATTTAAGTGAATTGAGATCGAGAATTATTTGTGTGTATAATTGATTAATTATGTGATTAATTAATTATAAGTGGGGGACTTTAAGTGGGATATTACGTATTATCCGATAATAAATGCGGTGCAGTGACTCAACGTTAAATGATCGCTGACAACATTCTAAGTTTTCAGACCTTTGCTTCTTCTCCATTTTTTAAGCTCTCATCTTTACCAAAAGCCTCTTCAGATACTTGTTCTTGAAATACAACCGATACACACCATCAGGAAAAGGGTAAGGTTCCATTAAAGAAATTCTCTGCAACTCTCGACCAATTGAGGGATTATCCGCGAGCTTTCACTCTACCAAGAAGGGAGAAATTCAGACCATTTCAAACCCAAATTCCAGCAGAATTAAGTTCTTGGACAAACCTAGAAACTCAGAAACCAGTTAGAAACATTGACTCTGAAAAGTTACAACTTAAATCGAATGTGGGTCTTGGTTTTGATTTGCCGGAAACTGATGTTGGGGGAAAGGTTTTTCGACGACACTCGTTGATGCTTCTAACTAAGGTAATCCTTCTTATCCTTTGATTTACATGAATTTAAGAACATGATTCTTACTAATTTTTAGACGATTATCGAAATAGCGAGTTAATTAAGTATCGTGGGGTTGTTGGTGCAAGATTGGGAGACTACATGTATAATTTATGGGTTGTTCTTGAACATTGTAGCAGTAAAATGAGGGATTAATAATGGTTGGGTGTTCGCTGGATGGTCTTAACGAAATCTGTTTCAATATATTAATTTATGTGTGATTTTAATCATTCATAGGCTATGGAAAACCATTCGTAGAGTTTACAAGGAATTGTGGGAACTTAGAATACTCTCGACAACAAGGTATGTGAAGGCAACTCATTCCTTTCTTTTGGCATAATTCTATGAAAAAACGTAATCGTCATGTTACTCCATAACTTACTCTACTCTTAGTAGTTAAGGATATTCGTATTCTTGAAATCTATGCTAAAAGTATGTCTAACTGGTTTCTAAGTCCTTAATAAGGCATATGGAATTAAGTGTTGAGACTGATTTAATAAATAAGTGAGTATGTTTTAGTAGACATGTTGAAATAAGCCATTGCAACGTTAAGTGAAAAAGGTATCGACAAATAATTATATTAAAATGATTTTAGAATGTCATCTGCATAGAAACTAAGATATAATCAATTTGTTTTATATTTTCTTGTTCACAGTTGATTAGATAAGATCTTCATAAAAAGAAAAATTATTCACAGCCCATATAAATGTTAATTAGGCAATTCAGATATGTTATTACCAATCAGATGGTTTCATAAATGTTAGCCAAATGAGCAAGAATATTATTGTCGTCCAGTAAATTCAGAGAATATTGTCATTCATGCACATTCATTTGCATTGCATTAATATAATACTCTGGACCTCAAAGAAGCTATATGTTCTACTATATATATGGGAAATGGGAAATGGGAAAAAGTCAAAGGCGTTATATACTCACACCACCTGCAGCTGGTACATATTATCACAAAAGAGCCTTAAGAGGCCAAAATGATGTGACGTGATGTGATATGATATGATGTGATGCCCACAGAGGCGATGTGATGTGATGTCATGGGACGGGTTTCACGATCCGCAACACTAACATGATGTGATGTGACGGGTTGCACGATCCGCAACACTAACATATATATATATAGACCGCATTTGCATCATGCATGCATTAACCAACATACGCGCGACTTCCCAAAGGCTATTATGGTAAGAAAGATCGCATTATGGTAAGAAAGATCGCCCGATGAGGCTGAGGTATGTGCATACTGCATTGTGCATACCATTTAGACATATTCATTAGGGCCCTTAGAGGCAATTAATGTTGGTCAGTTATTTCTGTTTCAGATTATAATACATCTCTGTTATGTTGTTTCTTATGCCTAACATACTCAGTACATTAGTCGTACAGACGTTTCCTTTTGCCGAGGGGACGCTGCGTTTTATGTCTGCATGTTCATACTAGTAAGGTGACAAATTTTACTAAGAGATTGCTGATTCAGCACTCTACTTATTCTAGAGTTGCAGTCTAATTATGGTACGTTATACTCTTAGAGGCTTGTAGATAAGTGTCATGTGGTTAGTTGTCATATATGGCCTTATCGCCCTTGATGTATATAAATATATGGTTAATTTTGGGTTGTATAGTCAGGGGTGCCTAGTGGGTTGGATTCGGGAGCCCGTCGCGGCCCTCCGATTTGGGTCGTGACACCAATCCAGCCAACGTGACCCAAAATCACCACAACGGGGGTGGTAAGAAGGGCCAAAATTGGAAGAATAATGGCAAGAATTACAGCGA
Organism: Przewalskia tangutica; assembly: GCA_029844215.1. Taxonomy (NCBI): domain Eukaryota; kingdom Viridiplantae; phylum Streptophyta; class Magnoliopsida; order Solanales; family Solanaceae; genus Przewalskia; species Przewalskia tangutica. Next base: position 20,659,759 of record CM056718.1, read on the forward strand.
CAACAATGGGGGCAATCGTCAGCAGCAACAACGGTTATGGGGCCCACAGTGGGCCCCTGGATAGTGGAAGTGGGTCCTAGCACCGCGACCCAGCATTACAGCTCCATGGTGCCGCAGCCTCAATTTCATGCAAGTCGCGATCAGCCTTCTTCCTGTGTCAAACCTGTGGTTCGCATCACATGGGCGCCCAAAGAATCCAGATACTTAGACCTCGCCTCGGGCCCCACCACGCAATGGACCCCACTCATACCGACATTGAAGTAGCGATGCACACGCTTGACTTGACTCAACCGGACCCTAATTGCTACATGGACACATGTGCCACTACCCACATGACATCCGACCAAGATACTCTCTCCTCTTATTCCAATTTGAGCAGTAATCATGGTATAATGGCTGGTTATGTCAATTCTATTCCAATTAAGAGTTATGGTAATAAAACTTTGTCCCCTCCCCATCCACCACTTGTCCTGAAAAATACCATTCATACCCCAAAATTGATTAAAAATTTGGTGTTTGTCCGTAAATTCACCACTGATAATTGAGTTTATTGATTTTGATCCGTTTGGGTTTTCTGTGAAGTATTTCAAGATTGGGAGTCCTCTCATGAGGTGTGACAGTAGGGGAGATATTTATCCAATCACACCAAGTCTCAACATCTCGCGTCAAGCCATGCCTTCCACTTTTGCAGCTCTTGCTCCTTCCTTGAGGCATGCTCGTCTAGGTCATGCGGGGTCGTATATTTTATCTTCTTTATATAGACAAACGTTTATTTTATGTAAGGGTACGCGTAGTACTCCACTTTGTCAATCTTGTGCTTTAGGAAAAAATATTAAGTTACCATTTGTAGCTTCGAATTCTAATACTTCAATGTCATTTAACATTATTCATAGCGATTTATGGACATTTCTAATTGCGAAAAAATCACAAGTTTTTTCCATCTTCGTAAAATTTAGAGCTTTCACAAGAACCCAGTTCGAACGGGAAATAAAGAACATCCAATGTGATAATGGTAAAGAGTATGACGATGGGGAGTTTAGAGAGTTTTGTACTCAAAATGAGATAAATTTTCATTTTTCTTGTCCTCATACGTCTTCACAAAATGGGAAAGATAAACGAAAAATTTGTATCATTAATAACTTTATCCGCACTTTATTGATTCATTCTTCTGTCCCTCCATTGTTTTGGCATCATGCGCTACAAATGGCTACCGATCTACTTAATATTCTTCCCTCTAAAGGTTTGACATATTCCTCCACTCTTCAAGTTTTATACAATAAGACTCCTTCATATTCTCATCTTAGGGTCTTTGGATGCTTATGTTATCCACTATTTCATCCACCACAATCAACAAACTTCAGGCACGTTCTACCCCTTGTGTGTTTTTGGGTTATCCGTCAAATCACCGTAGTTATAAATGCTTCGATTTTTCCTCTAAATGAATCATCATCAGTCGTCATATTATCTTTGATGAGTCCCAATTTCCCTTTTCTAAAGTAGAACAACTCATGCCTAGTTCGTATGATTTTTTGGATGATGATATCTCCCCTATATTTTCCATCATTTTTCAGAGTTGCCACAAAATACGTCGACAGCGCCGCGACCCTTAGGGGAGGCATCGCGGTGTCAGTCGTCCAGTAACCAGGGTGATTTAATCCCATCATCAGCGCCGCGACCCTTAGAGGTTGCGCCGTGACGCCAAGATTCCATAGAGCATTGTTCATCAGGCGTCGCGGCCCTAGACCGCGGAGCCGCGACGCAATTCAACGGTAATTTCCGAAATTCAGCCAGCAGGCCCACTGCCTGCTGGCCAGTCTGTCCCATCTCCCAAAAATTCAAGAAATTCACACCATCCAGCCCGAAGTCATGGTCCAATCACTCGCAGTCAACGGGGTATTGTTAAACCAAAAATACATTTTAATTTAAATTATAATGTTCTTAACTCTCCCTTACCCCGTAATCCTGTATCTGCCCTAAATGACCCTAATTGTAAAATTGTCATGACCGATGAATATAATGCTCTTATTGATAATAAGACGTGGGAGTTGGTGCCCCGTCCATCTGGTGTTAATATTATTCGGCCTATGTGGATTTTTGCTCATAAAGAGAATTTTGATGGTTCGTTTGCAAGACATAAGACTCGTCTTGTAGGTGATGATAAGACTCAGAAGGTTGGTGTGGACTGTGGTGAGACATTTAGCCCGGTGGTCAAGCCGGCTACCATTCGTACTGTGCTCAGCTTGGCTCTTTCGAAATCATGGCCTATTCATCAGCTAGACGTGAATAATGCTTTCATACATGGTGATCTCAAGGAGACAATATATATGCGTCAACCCTTGGGGTTTAGGGATACTAGATATCCTAATCATGTCTGTCTATTGAAGAAGTCCTTGTATGGGCTTAAGAAATCTCCACGGGCTTGATATAAAAGGTTTGTTGACTATGTTTCGACTATGAGTTTTTCTCACAGCAGATTTGATAATTTATTATTCATATATCGTCGGGGTTCTTCCATGGCTTATTGTTACACCCCGTAATTACAGGACATGTTTTAAGAACGTACGAAAGAACTCACGAGTGTTAAGATTTGAGACTTGTAAAAAGTTATCGGAAATATTGGAATTTGTCGGAAAACGTATTATTGTGATTTAATGGGGACGACACGTGTCACCCCCCTTATAGATGCCTTGGACGAAATTGGCATGGCCAATATGGTCATTGACCATAGTCTTAAGATGACAAAGTCTTCCAATTAATGAGCTTGAGTTTCTTGACCAAAGTCAAAGGTCCCACTAGTCTTGATATTTTATAAGAGACCATCCAAACCCCCCAATTGTTTGCATCTTGACCCTACATTACACTATATAATACTACTAGTAGTGAGACTAGTTCCATACTTAGCCAAATTTACACAAAAATTGAAGAACATAGAGCAAGAGCTCTCGGGTTTGGGTCCAACAAGAAGGAAAAAAATTTGTTTGTTATCCAATAATCTTCCCACTTTAAACCAAGGTTCCTATGTGTATTGTAAGCATATCTCAATAGAAAAATCCCGGAAAAAGAGAGTTTTCGTATTAGTCGCAAAGTGAAAACCTAGTGGCTTTCTAGGTTTTGGATTGGAAGTTTGAAGGGAAGTTGTTGGTATGGTTCTAAGGGTCTCAAGTAGCGGATTGAAGTGTCTTGAAGAGGCTCTAAGTTACTAAGGAGCGACTTCGGATTTGAAGATTTGATTAAGATTAGTTGAGGTATAATCTTGTTCTTTGAAAGTGTTACAAGATTATTTATATTGTTGTTAGATTTACTTGTTGCTAGTATGAAGTATATGTGTTGAAGTTTATAAGGATTATGGATTGATTGTAGCCATGAAAATCCGAAATGTAATGTAAGTCATGTTAAATTGGATTACTAATTGGTCGTTTATTAGAAATCGTCGCATGTTACCTACTTAGAGATTATGGATTGTTATAATCAAATGCGACTTGATATCATGTTATGCTACCAATTTGGATTGAAATGGAAATTTGATAAGAATTGGTATGGTTGAACTCAAGGTGGCCGAATTTGGACTTTTAGTTTGTTATTCATTTGTATTGAACTACTTTCTAAATTGTGAGCCAATTGGGGCTGTTTAGTTATTCATTTGCATTGGAATACCTTCTTTATTGTTGTGAGCCAATTGAGGCTGTTTGGTTATTGTATTCGCCTTGAAAAAGGTGGCAAAGTTAGTAAAAACAAAGGAGGTCTTTGTCCGATTTTCCGTAGAATTTAGCGACTTAGCACCTAGAATATTCTACGATGAAGTAAGAGGTTAATGGACGATGGTGACCATTATAGGTTGATGTACTAAGTATAGCGTATCCTACTTGAAGAATGGAATAGCTCGGTGGAAGTACTTTGGAGCTTTTGCTACTTGTCGATAATCGTCGCGAGGTATGTGAACCTCTTCCTTCTTTGACATGATTCTATGTATGGAATATACATGTAGTACTATTTCATGATTCCTTCTACTCTTAGAAGTTAAGAGGTATGTATGTCGATTTACTCTACGTAAAGGTTATGTATAAGTTATCCTAAGTTCTTACCAAGTCTTATGGGGGATGTTGGTAAGAGTCGTTAGAGGTATTTTGGAGCCAAGTTGACTTGGCTAATTTACACAAATAAGAATAAGTATCGAACAAGCCATTGCAGCGTTAATAAAGGAAAATGTAATGACAATTAATTGTGTTAAAACAAGTAGAATTCTCCATCCGCATGAAGCTAAGATAAGACAAAATTGTATTACATTTTCTAGATCATGGCTACTTGATTAAGATAGTTATAAATAAGTATAACCTATTCACAACGCACCAAGTATATGTTACTTAATTTATAAGAATTTACGTATGAAGTTTTAGGACTATGGACCTCAAATTGTTAAAAGGTTAAGGGACTTTATTTTTCAAGTTATGAGACTTGATTCTTAAAGGAGAAATGAATTGATTTAAAAGTATAGAATACTTGATTTGGAAAGTATTGATTTCTTTCCATTCTAAGTTAAGAACCGGTTTTCCTAAAAGTTAAGAGACTTGAAGTATTTTGAAAGCTATGTGATTTGAATTGAAGTATAAGTTTCTTGGTTATCAAATGAATGAATTCCTAAGAAATAAAGAGTTATAACGGCTTTATGGGAAGTTGGTTATAACAACTTTATGGAAGATTTAAAAGAATGGTTTTCTTCAGTATTGTAAGCAAAGTAATGATTTGAAATAAAGAAGGGCAAAATTGTTTTAAAGGTACCAATTGCTTAAGGTTTTAAAGAAAGAAGTCACTTGATTTAGAAGCCTATAATTGTATTTCTAAAAAGCATTGTGACTTGTCGTGAAAAGTAGATATGACTTGATACTACGGTTATTAGTATCTTGGAAGTTATTTGAAAGAGAATCATTTTAAAGGAGTAGAGGCACGTAGTACGTCAAGTTAAATTCTGATTTTATAATGACATGTTAGTGCCTTATGTAAACAAAATGAGAGTGTATATGAACAAGCTAATAAGAAGTTGGGATTTCTTAACTTGCTTATATTATGTATGATAAGTTAAGTAGTGCTTATGTTATGTATGATAAGCCAGAAGTGCTTATGTTATGTATGATGTTCTGTAGTGCTTATGTTATGTATGATAAGCCGGTAGTGCTTATGTTATGTATGATGGCGGTTGAGTTAGGTAAGAGTATAAATGAGGCAAGCCCCAAGACGTTATACCACCTTCTCCAGTAAGAGTATAAGTGAGGGTAAATCCCAAGACGCTGCACCACCCGCTTTATGTGTTATTTGACGACCCCGAGATAGGGTAAGAGTATAAACGGCGGCAAGCCCCAAGACGTTATACCACCTTCTCCGTGGTAAGAGATAAATGGCGGCAAGCCCCGCACGTTATACCACCTGTTTTGATTGATTTTACGGGCGTGAGACCCACGGTTATGTTTTACACTTTTAGTCGCCGATGATGGGGATTCCACGCATGCTTTGATATCGCGTGATCGATCGCGTCCCAGTTTGGGCCGGGTAGTATATGTGTCCCTCCGTAGTGGGCCTGACTATGTTATGAAAGATAAGTAAGTTAGATAGAAATGAACTTAATGACTTCTCCTAAGTAAGTACGTAAGATATGGCTATAACTCTTAATGGAATGGAAAAAGATATTGATGTGAAATTAAGTTCATAAGTGGTAATGACACGGCAGATCCGTATGTATTTTTATACTTGTCCTTGTCATTCTTTTGTACGCTTATGATCTTATCAGACGTTATTTCTGCTCCATATTCGCACTGTTGTGATCGAATTTCTTCGTGGCCGCGTTAAATGTCCGCAGTTTAGGTATCGCAGCTATGGATCCGCGAGCTTAGGATCCTGGTTCAGATTTTGAGATGGCTCCAATGTTCCGAGTTGTCATGGCTATGTATATTCAGTGCACGGCGGGGCCTTGTCCCGCCACGCGGTTATGTTAACACTCTTGAGGTCCGTAGTCACATATTGTGGTCGGTTTGTAAAAGAAAGCGAGGCAATCGCCGGTTGTTTTTATATATGTATCGAAGGTAGCATCGGCTAACTTTGTCAGACATTCCGATGTTTTATTTATAAGTTTCATGTATGTTCCGCTGATTTTCTCGATGTTTACTCGTAAGGGTGCCTGTGTAGGCAGGGCACCGCATTCCCGGTCGGGTCGTGACAAAAGTGGTATCGAGCGCTTAGTCCTCGGAAAGTGTCTACGCATCGTGTCTAGTAAGTCTTGATTATCGTGTGTTGTGCACCACATCTATAATCGTGAGGTCGCAGGACATTTAGGATTGGTTTTCATTCTTCTCACCGAGATCGTGCCATAGTAGCCGTGTTGTTAGTGGTCGCTCTCCCTAACGAAGTTATGTTGATTGCAGCCACGAGAAGCGCAAAGATGACCGGAAGGACTATGTGGATTGCGTATCCAGTTGGTAATGATTATAGTATAGTTGGTATTGTGACATACATCTATACGGAGTTATGTATGAGGTCGACGCGTGTTGCCTAGATCGATTTTAGATTACCAAGAGTTGGTAAAGACTAACTAGATACCGGAAGGTATGAAATAGTTAATGAATTTTCGCCAAGGTCTTCTGCAGAAAGAGTTATTATAGACCAAGAATAAGAGTTAAGCGACGGCGGGTCGGGGTGAGGACCTGTTACGGGTCTCCCCATATCCTGGAATGGAGTGGGATCAGTTGGTAGTAGTTCCGCTACGTGACGGGGTCACGAGAGCGCAAGGCCCAAGTCTAGTTAATTGTTTTACGGGTTCGTGGACGCGTTCCACCGGAACCAGGTAGTGAAAGCCGAAAATGGTCGTATATTGTCTTATAGAGTGACTCCAAAGATTAGAGGCCAGAATTGGTATGGAAGTTATGTATGTATGCTAGTATGAGTTAGAAGTACGAAAAGGTAACCTCGTTTGGGCTTATGATGGATGATACGCGATATGCGCGAGGTATTAGGCCATGTGTGGCATTGTTGGTATGTCGGGGTTGTGAAAGGAACTATGTCGCTAATTATAAGTTTGACTCGAAAGAACATTCGAGGACGAATGTTTCTAAGGGGAAGAATGTTACACCCGTAATTACGGGACATGTTTTAAGAACGCATTGAAAGAACTCACGAGTGTTAAGATTTGAGACTTGTAAAAGTTATCTAAATATTGGAATTTGTCGGAAACGTATTAGGATTTAATGGGGACGACACGTGTCACCCCCCCCCCCCTTATAGATGCCTTGGACGAAATTGGCATGGCCAATATGGTCATTGACCATAGTCTTAAGATGACAAAGTCTTCCAATTAATGATCTTGAGTTTCTTGACCAAAGTCAAAGGTCCCACTAGTCTTGATATTTTATAAGAGACCATCCAAACCCCAATTGTTTGCATCTGAATTCTACATTACACTATATAATACTACTAGTAGTGAGACTAGTTCCATACTTAGCCAAATTTACACAAAAATTGAAGAACATGCAAGAGCTCCTGCCTGGGTCCAACAATAAGGAAAAAAATTTTTTTGTTATCAAATAATCTTCCCACTTTAAACCAAGTTTCCTATTTGAATTGTAATCATATATCAATAGAAAAATCCCGGAAAAATAGAGTTTTCGTATTAGTCGCAAAGTGAAAACCTAGTGGCTTTCTAGGTTTTGGATTGGAAGTTTGAAAGGAAGTTGTTGGTATGGTTCTAAGGGTCTCAGTAGCGGATTGAAGTGTCTCAAGAGGCTCTAAGTTACTAAGGAGCGACTTGGATTTGAAGATTTGATTAAGATTATTTGAGGTATACTCTTGTTCTTTGAAAGTATTTCAAGATTATTTATATTTTTTTTAGATTTACTTGTTGCTAGTATGAAGTATATGTGTTGAAGTTTATAAGGATTATGGATTGATTCAGAGCCATGAAAATCCGAAATGTAATGTAAGTCATGTTAAATCGATTACTAATTGGTCGCTTATTAGAAATCGTCGATGTTACCTACTTAGAGATTATGGATTGTTATAATCAAATGCGACTTGATATCATGTTATGCTACCAATTTGGATTGAAATGGAAATTTGATAAGAATTGGTATGGTTGAACTCAAGGTGGCCGAATTTGGACTTTTAGTTTGTTATTCATTTGTATTGAACTACTTTCTAAATTGTGAGCCAATCGGGCTGTTTAGTTATTCATTTGCATTGGAATACCTTCTTTATTGTTGTGAGCCAATCGAGGCTGTTTGGTTATTGTATTCGCCTTGAAAAAGGTGGCAAAGTTAGTAAAAACAAAGGAGGTCTTTGTCAGATTTTCCGTAGAATTTAGCGACTTAGCACCTAGAATATTCTACGATGAAGTAAGAGGTTAATGGACGATGGTGACCATTATAGGTTGATGTACTAAGTATAGCGTATCCTACTTGAAGAATGGAATAGCTCAGGTGGAAGTACTTTGGAGCTTTTGCTACTTGTCGATAATCGTCGCGAGGTATGTGAACCTCTTCCTTCTTTTGACATGATTCTATGTATGGAATATACATGTAGTACTATTTCATGATTCCTTCTACTCTTAGAAGTTAAGAGGTATGTATGTCGATTTACTCTACGTAAAGGTTATGTATAAGTTATCCTAAGTTCTACCAAGTCTTATGGGGATGTTGGTAAAGAGTCGTTAGAGGTATTTTGGAGCCAAGTTGACTTGGCTAATTTACTGCACGAATAAGAATAAGTATCGAACAAGCCATTGCGGCGTTAATAAAGGAAAATGTAATGACAATTAATTGTGTTAAAACAAGTAGAATTCTCCATCCGCATAGAAGCTAAGATAAGACAAAATTGTATTACATTTTCTAGATCATGGCTACTTGATTAAGATAGTTATAAATAAGTATAACCTATTCACAACGCACCAAGTATATGTTACTTAATTTATAAGAATTTACGTATGAAGTTTTAGGACTATGGACCTCAAATTGTTAAAAGGTTAAGGGACTTTATTTTTCAAGTTATGAGACTTGATTCTTAAAGGGAGAAATGAATTGATTTAAAAGTATAGAATACTTGATTTGGAAAGTATTGATTTCTTTCCATTCTAAGTTAAGAAACTGGTTTTCCTAAAAGTTAAGAGACTTGAAGTATTTTGAAAGCTATGTGATTTGAATTGAAGTATAAGTTTCTTGGTTATCAAATGAATGAATTCGTCTAAGAAATAAAGAGTTATAACGGCTTTATGGGAAGTTGGTTATAACAACTTTATGGAAGATTTAAAAGAATGGTTTTCTTGATTGTAAGCAAAGTAATGATTTGAAATAAAGAGGCAAAATTGTTTTACATGAACCAATTGCTTAAGGTTTTAAAGAAAGAAGTCACTTGATTTAGAAGCCTATAATTGTATTTCTAAAAAGCATTGTGAATTGTCGTGAAAAGTAGATATGACTTGATACTACGGTTATTAGTATCTTGGAAGTTATTTGAAAGAGAATCATTTTAAAGGAGTAGAGGCACGTAGTACGTTGGGTTAAATTCCCGGATTTTATAATGACATGTTAGTGCCTTATGTAAACAAAAATGAGAGTGTATATGAACAAGCTAATAAGAAGTTAGGGGATTTCTTAACTTGCTTATATTATGTATGATAAGCCGGTAGTGCTTATGTTATGTATGATAAGCCGGTAGTGCTTATGTTATGTATGATAAGCCGGTAGTGCTTATGTTATGTATGATAAGCTCAGAGTGCTTATGTTATGTATGATGGCCATTGAGTTAGGGTAAGAGTATAAATGAGGCAAGCCCCAAGACGTTATACCACCTTCTCCGCAGTAAGAGTATAAGTGAGGGTAAATCCCAAGACGCTGCACCACCGCTTTATGTGTTATTTGACGACCTCGAGATAGGGTAAGAGTATAAATGGCGGCAAGCCCCAAGACGTTATACCATCTTCTCCGGGGTAAGAGTATAAATGAGGCAAGCCCCGCACGTTATACCACCTGTTTTGATTGATTTTACGGGCGTGAGACCCGTGGTTATGTTTTACACTTTTAGTCCGCCGATGATGGGGATTCCACGCATGCTTTGATATCGCGTGATCGCGTCCCATTTGGCCGGGTAGTATATGTGTCCCTCCGTAGTGGGCTGACTATGTTATGAAAGATAAGTAAGTTAGATAGAAATGAACTTAATGACTTCTCCTAAGTAAGTACGTAAGATATGGCTATAACTCTTAATGGAATGGAAAAGATATTGATGTGAAATTAAGTTCATGTGGTAATGACACGGCAGATCCGTATGTATTTTTATACTTGTCCTTGTCATTCTTTTGTACGCTTATGATCCGCATTTCAGACGTTATTTCGCTCCATATTCGCACTGTTGATCGACTTCTTCGTGGCCGCGTCATGTCCGCAGGTTTAGGGACGCAGTTATGGATCCGCGAGCTTAGGATCCTGGTTCAGCATTTTGAGATGGCTCCACTGTTCCGGAGTTGTCATGGCTATGTATCTTCAGGGGTACGGCGGGGCCTTGTCCCGCCACGATGGTTATGTTAACACTCTTAGAGGTCCGTAGTCACATATCGTGGGTCGCTTTGTAAAAGAAAGCGAGGCAATCGCTTGGTTGTTTTTATATATGATCGAAGGTAGCCCTATCGGCTAACTTTGTCAGACATTCGATGTTTTATTTATAAGTTTCATGTTCCGCTGATTTTCTCTCGATGTTTACAGTAAGGTGCCTGTGTAGGCACCGCGTCCCGGTCGGTCGTGACACTTATATACTGTTATATCTAGATGATATTATCTTGACTGTCTCTTCTGATACTTTGCGAAAGTCTATTATAACAATGCTTAGTTCTGACAGCAGATTTGCGAAAGTTTTTCTCACAGCAGATTTGATAATTTATTATTTTGGGGATTGCTGTCACTCGTCATGCAGGTGGATTGTTCTTATCGCAGAGGAAGTATGCAACAGAGATCCTTGAGAGGGCTGAGATGTCATCATGTAAGTCCACTTCTACTCTAGTTGATACTAAACCCAAGTCAGCGCCGCGGTAGCTCTCCCATGAGGATCCGACCCGCTATCGTAGTCTTGCAGGCGCCCTTCAGTATCTTACGTTCACGCGACCAGACATTACATATGTCATCCAGCAGGTGTGTTTGTTTATGCATGATCCTAGAGTTGAACATATGAATGCACTCAAACGCATCCTTAGGTACATTCAGGGAACACTTGAGTATGCCTTGCATTTGTATCCTTCATCGACGTCAACACTAGTCTCATATACATATGCTGATTGGGGTGGGTGTCCTAACACCAGACGGTCTACGTCTGGCTATTGCATGTTTTTAGGTAATAACTTGGTCTTATGGTCTACCAAGCGTCAATCTACGCTTTCACGTTCAAGTGCAGATGTCGAATATCGAGGAGTAGCCAATGTGGTTTATGAGTCATGTTGGTTACAAAATATACTTTTAGAGCTTCATTGTCCTATTGAGAAGGCTACCTTGGTATATTGTGATGATATAAGTGTCATCTACCTTTCTGGTAATCCAGTTCAGCACCAGGGTACTAAACACATAGAGATGGATATTCACTTTGTTCGAGATAAGGTATCTAAATGACAAGTATGCGTCTGTCATGTCCCTTCCAGATATCAAATTGCAGACAATCTCAGCGTACGAAGACGGCCACTATGATCATCAAGTGTGTTAAATAATCAGCCTAAGCGCCATGCCCATGGGCCACGCGCCCTCATCCGGATTCTGTACATTAATTTATGGTAGTTTTATGTATTAGTCTTGTATTAGTCTTGTATCTTAATTAGTAGTGTATTATTACCATAATTGTATAGAATAGAGTTTTAGATGTAAAGTAGGAATAAAATTCTCCTATTGCAACTTGTATATATATGTCTTTCATTAATAAGAATAATAAAGCGATTCAGAATTAATCTCTATAAGGTTCGATTCACTAGGAACATATAGGTCTATGAAAGACTCAACATCTCATGCTTACTACACATGATTCTTAACCTCAAGACTTTCAGAATCTATGCACTACTCCTCTTCTTAAGCTCTGGGGACTATCTTATGTAATCGGCTACACGTAGCATATCTAAATAGACCAAGAGGTCTAAACTGTAAGATCTCAAAGCTGGGAGAACACATTCTTCACATAAAGCTCGTTAGGAGCGTAAAACTTTTGGAATGATGTTTGAATTATATAAGCATAATGATGGACATCTCGAAGGAGGTACTACTATCAATATGAGGGATCTAGAAAGATTAATGACATATGAGGAAACAGTATATATGGAAGGCTTAATAATAGTAAGAGCCTAATAGACTTCTCAAAGAGATACTCGATCTTGAGGGATTCAGGAAACTCATCTATAATCGGGAGCACAGTAAGATCCTACGAAAGCTCAACAATAAAAACTAGAGGAGCATACTTTTTATTGAAAGCTCAACCATACATGAGAACACAATACCTGGGAAGACTCGACAACAATGAGAGTATGATATCGTATGGAAGCTCTATATAACATGATCATAATCTTTATAAAGGCTCGAAATCATATGAACATACTAAACTATACGAGGTTCAACACTTAGAAATATAACACATGAATCATCTTAATCTCATGAAAAAATTAGAATGGATATATCGATATGACATCATCTTAAGTAAGAACTATAACCTAATAATCATACTTTGAAAGCTCGACCTTAAGAGTAGGTACAACTAGATAAGGTAAAGACTCATAGGCGTATGACGTATATTTTCATTGACTCATTAAACCATTAACACAGAGTTGAAATTCTTTCGTAATTCTTAGACCTCATCCTCCTACAAGAACTTAAAACCGGAGGTCGTGCCAAAATGGCGAAGAAAGGATTTAGCCTTACATACACGGGTTTCAATCTTTCAAATTACTACGACGAGTCAAATCTTTCTATTAAAAACTTAACCTGATAAACACAAGATCTATATCAACATAACAACATCCCAACAATGCGCCAACTATACTAACAATGTCGTAAATCAATCAAAGAGCGATGAGCTCTCGAGACTATAATTCGATGGTGTACTCCATACCCATCCTTCTCCTACCAACAACAGAGCTCCACACTAGCTAGATTATCCTTCATGTACTCTACAGCATAGAAATAACCTCTTAATTTTTTTTACATAACTACTATAACTGGAAATCACATCTTTCGATCATCATCGCATAAGTTTCTATTGAAAACATACCTTAAATGTTTCTATGAGCTCATATATGAAAAACCGTACATTGGTTGCCCTCTTTCGAACCTACCATCACTTCAATTCACTGTGAATTAACCTTCAATTTGCTATAAGCTGGCCGGAATTAGCATTAGAATTGTGAAATCGAAGGAGGAATAATGGTGTTTGATTCTTGAATTAACATACCTTGAGATCTTTGATGTTGGACATGAAAATATTGAGAGAATTTAAAGAGGGAAGTTATTCCAATTCATTTAAGAGGGAAAATGAAATGAATCCCCCAGCCAACCTTTAACTTATAAAGCCACACAACCGCATCCAAAATGCAGTGAGATAGGGTGACCATCACACTAAATTTTGGTGCTTTGGCCATCATGTTGCGCTGACTGTTATATGCCATAATAGTACATCGTAAAATGTGCATAACATTTTAGTCCAAATCTGCATTGACGAATTGTTTGACGCATTGTAATATAGACTCTAAGACCTTTATTTTTATTGGTAAATCACCCCTAAATTTCACATACACCGGTAAATGCACTCACTTGAAGTTGGACCTTGTACAAATCTATTTTGAAAACTTAACCTGCGAGAATCTATCACTTCGGCTACGACGTCGAACTCTTCTTCTACTAAAATGCTTATGAATAAATTTAAGTACATGCCAAATTTCTAGACTCGGGTCTAATAACATTCGTTGAGTGGTTTAATTCTTAATCTGAAATTACGGGGCATTACATTATTTGTCCTATAGTTGTTCGAGTTCAAGTTGTATAATATGCACTACTACACAGAATTGCGCTTGCATAGCGCTTTTTTTAAGGCTTGCATAACGCTTAAAAAAGCGCTATGCAAGCAGGTTACTATCATAGGGCTTTTCTTAGATAGCGCTTAAAAAAGCGCTATGCAAGTTATACTTCTATTTTGAAGATACTAGCTTGCATAGCGCTTAAAAAAGCGCTATCCAAGTGTTTTTATCTGTTTTTTTTACTTTTTATTTATTGTTTTGGTACCTACTCCCCCCCCCCCCCCTTGTTTTTTCACCTGATAAATAAAATATCAAAAAAAATAACAAAAAGAATACCCATTCAAAAAATAATATAATATAATCATTCACATAAAACATAATAATATACTTAAAATAGTATCTCAATCATTACTAGCTTACAATCATTAACTAATAACAATACGACATAGTCAACAATTACATCAAAATACTAACTAATAGCTTTACCCTTCCATTTTTTCTTTGAGGAATCGATTGTACAAGTAGCCTGCCCAATTAATTCGAAAATTCTTCATTTTGCTTGTAGGATAAACTTTTAGTGGTGAACTATGAACAAACTGCAAAACATAGATGTTACAAAAACACAGTTAGAATAGAAACGTCCAACAAATAAACATAGTTACACAAATAACCTCATACAAATATGGTTGGGTATGAACAATGACCCAGATTATTTACTTTTTAACAAGAAAACAAAAATCATATAAAGAGGGAGTGAAGAGAACTTAGCGGTATTTCGCTTTTATTTTCCTTTTCTGCGCGGGTTTTAACTTTAGGATGCGCCTCCGGATACCTGCAAAATACACTTAGTAAAAGAGTTAGTAAAATGAATAAATACGAGTAAAACCTTCGGATCCGTAATAAAACAATAGGAGTTTTAATTACGGAAGGCTCAGATCTATATTTTGTAAAGGGACATCTCAAACAAGTCATGGGTGTGTCCTAGTGACTTGTCAGTCAATCTAGTCTCCCCCCAAACATGTTGGTATCCAATATATATGTGAAAAATCCATAAGTGTCATCATTGCCTTTTTCCGAAGGAAAGCAAACCGAGGGACAACCTTTCCGGAAGGGTCATGTAGTATCATATTAAAATCAGTATTATACCGAAACCAAAGGGACGCGGCCTCAATTTCAATTTTTTGGCCTAAGTGTAGTATTTATGTTCAAATCAGTAAATAACCAAAAAAAAACCGAAGGGACGCGGACTCAATTTCAATTTCATTGGCCTAAGTGTAGTATTCGTTCAAATCAGTAAATACCAGAAGTAATAGACTCCGTATGGAACAACTTCAAGACAACAATATGTTAGCCAAATCATAGCAATAGTAGGCTGAAATACTCAGCGGAAATGACCTCAAAACTATAGTAATAAGAGGCAGCAGTAATCTGCTATGAAGAGCAGCTGTTGGACATTAAAGGTAGCAGTTGTTCTGCCCAAAGGAACATCTCAAGTGTAGTATTGTTTTCATCCTCAACGTAATTAACTCACAAAAGTACAACAGCAAAGGGTATCAACAGAACAACCAGTAATTTGACTCAAAACTGTCTCAAAATGCAGAAAGTTCCTAAAAAAAATAGACAACCGCTGTTTGGCCTTAAATCTGGACCAAATGCATAGTGAAAATGTGACTTAAGCTTGTCCAAAGTGCAGAAAGTTCTCAACCAATGTGGTATCTTGATACACCCCGTAGTTCCTAGGTATGTATGTGAGGACGTACGTACGAGAATACGACATCAATATTGGAAAGGAAGGAAGATGTGATTTTTCGACGGAAAAGTTTCCGGATTTTGTGAAGGAAAAAGGTTCGTTAATGGGAATTGGATTCCCAGATTTGGTATTTGGACTTCCTGGATTATATTAGAATTATGGAATTTTATTTCCGGAATTGGTCACGTGGGGCCCACGGGAGAAATTTACGGTTTTGTGGGGCCCACTTTGTTTTAGAGATTTTTGGCATTACGGATATTTTCGGAAGATGAAATATTTTGGACTAGTAGGGGGCGACACGTGTCACCCCCTTAGGTGGCCATGTGGGCCGAAATGGGTGGGACAAGTGGCTAGCCATCATCCATGCAGTCGAATAGCCTTGCTACTTGTCTCTTGATTTTGTTGGCCATGTGGTGGGTGGGACCCACACACACATGTCCCAATCTAAGCCACACACTTGCTCACATCCTAGCCCTCCACATGTCCCAATCTAGACCACACACTTGCTCACACCCTAGCCCTTGTTTTCCCTATAAATACCCCACCCCCCCCCTTTGTAGTGACGACTTCATCCACACTTAGTTATTTTCCAAAGCTTGAAAAATTACTCCCTCCCTTCTAGGTGCTCTCGGCCTTGGGCTGCTTTGTGGAGCTAAAGTTGTCCAAAAATTCTTAAACTTTTAAGTGTTTTTCCTTAGGGTGTTAGGAAGATTGTGTACCAATAGTTGGAAAAGATTTCACACCCCTAGCCTTAGATATACCCCTTGGCCGAAACATTGCCAAATTGTAGCCTAAGTGTTCTTCACTTTTTGGAGTTGGATCTTGAAGAGGAGTTGGTTAGGAACATCTAAGGGTCGCTTGTAGCGGATTGGAACGTAAGGAATTGGAGCTAAACGTTGCTCAGGATCGACTTATTAATCTTGGATAATTTTGGGCTTATCGAGGTAATGATCTTAGTCCCCCTATTGTAATTGGAGATTACATGTTGTAGTAATGTATAGTCGCATACTATATTATAGAATGAATATTGATAAGAATTGAATCAGATTTACATTGACCGTAATTACTGAGAGACTTGTAGTATTATTGTGGCGCGTTGTGCACACATCCTGTTAGACGTGTAACCCCCTCGAGTTGTTGGCTGGTAGCGTGTCTTGTTAGAGGAGGATATATATATGTGGTTCGGGAGGTGCTGCCCAATTTTTCCATGTAATAAGGAACCTTGTACTTAGAATTGTTCTACGAAGAGATCTAGAGGTTGATAGGCGCTTTGTGGCCTTTATAGGTTGAAGTACTACGAGTAGCGTATTCTACTTGAAGGGTGGAAAAGGCTAAAGGTGGTTACGATTTTGGAGCTTTTTGATTTTTGTCGATAATCGCCGCGAGGTATGTGAACCTCTTCCTATCTTTTCTAGCATGATTGTTGTGAACTATGTAAGTACGCAGAGACGTCGTGTGCTAAACGAATTTGGTTGGTTTAAAACATAAAGTGTTATAACGCTTTATGGGAAGTTTGTTATAACAACTTTATGTAGGTAAAGAAATAGTTTGTGGTTTTTAAAAGATAAGAGACTTGACTTATAAATGACTTGATGTGAAATATTAAGGACTTGGTTTGTGTTAAAAAGTTGTGAAACCGCATTTATGAGAAATGGGTAATTGGGGTTTAAAAGGAATAAGTTATATTGATTTCAGAAATGGGAATAAGTATCGAACAAGCCATTGCAGCGTTAATAAAGGAAAATGTAATGACAATTAATAATATTAAAACCAGTAGAAACCTCCATCTGCATAGAAGCTAAGATAAGACAAAATTGTATTACATTTCCTAGATCATGGTTGCTTTAATAAAGATCATTAATAACAAGTATTGATTTTTTTTTCTTAAATTCCAAAGTAAGGAACTTGTTTTCTAAAAGAAAAGAGACTTGAGGAATTTGAAGTGTTTTGGTTTAAAAGAAAGGCATGGTTTTGTCTTAAGATGGTTTAAAAAGAAGGTATGGAAATTGTTTTGGTTTACTTAAAAAGATAGTTACTCTATTTTTGATACTACGGGTATCGTGTGACTTTTTGTGAAAGAAATGGACCTTTTAAAGAGTTAAAGTACGTAGTACCTTGGGGTTAAAAATCCGGATTTGTTGTAATAAAATGAAAGTCTATGAGTACGTTGAACTTGCCTATGCTTGTTGTGATAGCCTTTGTTGTGCAAGTGTTTTGATTCTGTGCTACCGAGTCTCTCGATGGAGGACCGGCTATCTGGTTGATTGGACATACTGACACGTTGGGTGGCCCACGAGTATGCTTCCACTATGAGTGCTATATTGTTATTTCCTTTGGACATACTGACACGATGGGTGGCCCACGGGTATGCTTCCACTAAGAGTGTTATCTTGTTATATCCTCGACCCATCGACACGCCGGGTGCCCTACGGGTATGGTTCCATTAGGATTGTTGTTCCATGGACTAGCTCTCCACGAGGTTTACCGATTCGGCCGTATTCGTAGCTAGCCCCGTGATCGCCCCGGCCGTTGCCGACGCAGTTGGTTCTCGTAGTTGGCTTTCGTGACTTGCCGCTCAGTTTGTGGCGAAGTCTCGTGACTTACGGTTGTGATCGGTGGTTAGCTCGTTACTTGCCCCGCCGCCTACGTGGCGCAGGAGGATCCGTAGAGGTTATCGCACTAGCCACGTGTCAGCTTCGCGAGACAGTGTTTGGACGAAGTCTCGTGACTACGGCCAGTGATCCGTGGTTAGCTCGTTACTTGCCCCGCCGCCACGTGGCGCAGGGAGGATCTGGTAGAGGCTATCACACTTGCCACGTGTCAGCTTCGTGAGTCAGTGTTTGGATGAAGTTTCGTGACTACAGTTGTGATCTGGTGGTTAGCCTGGTTACTTGCCCCCGTCAGCTACGTGGCGCAGGGAGGATCTGGTAGAGGCTATCACACTTGCCACGTGTCAGCTTCGTGATATAGTTTTTGTATTGTTGGTACGGTAGGTTCTGGTAGCTGGCTTTCGTACTTACCCCGGTCAGTCGATGATGCAGGTTGGATCTGGTAGCTATGCCTTCGTACTTGCCCCGTACGATTTTATGACACAGGTGGGACCTGGTGTTCACATGTACTCTTTGGTGTTATTATATTATAGAATGCCGGCAGTGAGGAAGGTATTCCACGGGCATGATTGATGTTGTGGGCGTGAGACCCATAGTTATATTTGAGTGATGACTTTGAGGGCGTGAGTCTCTGACTTGACATACGATCGCTTATATATTGTGATCGTAGTTTGGTTATCATATATGTCTCTGCTTTATATAGATCGTTATGATTTCGCCATGATTTTTCAGTTTCACATACTTGGTACCTGTTGTACTGACCTCCTTCGGGGGGCTGCGTTCATGCCGCAGATAGAGGTACACCAGTTGTTGATCCTCGCTTTTAGGATCACAGTTCAGCGTCTGGGAAGCTCCGTTTCTCCAGAGGCTTATCTTTTGGTATGATTCCCCGAGATTGTAGGTTCTTGTACATTCAGGGGTATGGCGGGGCCCTGTCCCGTCATTGTTGTTATAAAGTTCTTAGAGGTCTGTAGTACTGTTGTGGGCCGGGTTTGTAAAAGGATATAACTGTTCGGGTTTTATGTATATATGCAGAAAGGTGACCATTTTGGTTAGCCTGTTTCTTATTGTATATCTTGTTTCATGTTTAAGTTTTTATTTCCGCTGATTTTTCTCTGATGTTGTATCACTAGGGTGCCCGGGGTAAGGCACCAGTCGCGGGCCCGAGGTCGGGTCGTGACAAAAGTGGTATCAGAGCAGTTAATCCTCAGAAAGTGTCTACAGACCGTATCTAGTAGAGTCTTGATTATCGGCGTGTTGTGCACCACATTTATAATCAGGAGGCTGCAGGATATTTAGGATTGGTTTCCATTCTTCTCACTCTGAGATCGTGCCTTAGAGCTGTGTTATAAGTTGGACTCCCTCTGGCGTATTCTTATGTACCCGTTATGCCTCTACGCAAGGCAACCAGGGCCCAGATGGGCAAGGCGAGAGGAGCTACGAGTAGAACACAGAGGTTACGAGGCACAGTCGGCCATTACCTGAGATAGTACTTCAGACGATGAGTTTTATGACGCCTCTAGCCCCAACAGAGTTTAGAGCGACAGCAGTTTCTACTGAGGCCACGATACCTGAGCCTCCAGTGCCACGACCAGGAGCCGAGGATATGAGTTCAAGGAGATGGCCCAGTTACTAGCTAGGCTGGTGGCTGGGAATGAGGACGGACGGGAGCCGGTGGTTCCGGCAGTACCAGTGATTCACCCTAGATCCGATAGTCTGAGACTTCGGGATTTCATGAGTTGCAGTCCGCCAGAGTTCTATGGATAGAGAGCTGAGGATGGTCCTCAGGGTGTCATGCTAGTTTGGGAGATTGTTATGCTTGCGGCCAGCAGGGCCATTTGGTGAGAGTTTGTCCAACCAGAGGTAGCACGGATGTTGAGACTCAGCATTCGGGATCGGTGGCTGGTCCATCGCCTTCTATAGCTAGGCGCCCTGCAGGGCAGGATTATGATTAGAGCGACAAAGAGGAAGTAAGGCAGTAGTTACAGAGATATCTTCAGCCCTTAAGAGACTTGTTTATGTTGTTATGGTGGATACATGTTGAGTGCTATGTACGGATAGAATTATGTTAAGTGTGAATTAGAAAACATGGGTAGTTAAAAAGGGTAAGTCTGGGGACGAGACAATTGTGAGCCTTAGAATTTATAACAGTTAGGACCTTGGATGCAAGGCCGTCTTAAGTGGATGATTTTACGGTTGGTCTTTGTCGAAGTACTTGGTATGCGTGAAATATATTGTGGGATAATTCCATGGGTAGTGTGCGATGGAAGTGGTAGCTTTCATGACGTGAATTAGTAAGATTGTTCCGGATCGGGGAACGAGAGAGTTTGGCGTGATAACGGGTTGGGTTGAGGCCAGATTGCGGGTCAACCCGCAGCCCGGAATGAGGTGGGGTCAGTTTGAGGTGGTTTCGCCAGGTGGTAGGGTCACGAGGGTGCTAGGCCCACGTTTAGGTAACCATCGGACTAGTTCGCGGATGTGTTCGACTAGAATAGGATCGTGAAGGCCGGGAATGGCCTTAAAGGAATTTGAGGCTAGTAAGATGACCAAGTTTGGAGGTAGTGACTCCAAAGGTTTTGGAAACTGAAGCGATGAATGGAGTATGGTACGTGTACTAGAAAGAGTTCGGGTGTACGAGAAGGGTACGACGAGTAAGGAAAGAAGTGAACATGTGTTAAGAGATCGGAAGTAACCATTTCTTTTGTGAAGTGAAGATGTGAAGGGAGTATCCTTTAGACCTTGGGTGGGAGCTTTTTGTGATGTTAGAGGTGATTCCTCGTTGGCTTGGATTTGAGTTTTGCGGGTATGTTATACTATGGTCATTGATGGCATGATTGGTTTCGTAAGTATAGTAGTGAAACTATACCGGCGCATGTGTGTTTGGAGACTTAGAGGGAACATTCGGGACGAATGTTTCTAAGGGGGGAAGAATGTTACACCCCATAGTTCCTAGGTATGTATGTGAG
Organism: Przewalskia tangutica; assembly: GCA_029844215.1. NCBI lineage: Eukaryota > Viridiplantae > Streptophyta > Magnoliopsida > Solanales > Solanaceae > Przewalskia > Przewalskia tangutica. The sequence continues at coordinate 20,681,089 of CM056718.1, forward strand.
GACGTACGTACGAGAATACGACAGCAGTATTGGAAAGGAAGGAAGATGTGATTTTTCGACGGAAAAGTTTCCGGATTTTGTGAAGGAAAAAGGTTCGTTAATGGGAATTGGATTCCCAGATTTGGTATTTGGACTTCCTGGATTATATTAGAATTATGGAATTTTATTTCCGGAATTAGTCACGTGGGGCCCACGGGAGAAATTTGCGGTTTTGTGGGGCCCACTTTGTTTTAGAGATTTTTGGCATTACGGATATTTTCGGAAGATGAAATATTTTGGACGAGTAGGGGGCAACACGTGTCACCCACTTAGGTGGCCATGTGGGCCGAAATGGGTGGGACAAGTGGCTAGCCACTTGTCCATGCTAGGCCGAATAGCCTTGCTACTTGTCACTTGATTTTGTTGGCCATGTGGTGGGTGGGACCCACACACACATGTCCCAATCTAGACCACACACTTGCTCACATCCTAGCCCTTGTTTTCCCTATAAATACCCCCCCCCCCCCTTTGTAGTGAAGACTTCATCCACACTTAGTTATTTTCCAAAGCTTGAAAAATTACTCCCTCCCTTCTAGGTGCTCTCGGCCTTGGGCTGATTTGTGGAGCTAAAGTTGTCCAAAAATTCTTAAACTTTTAAGTGTTCTTCCTTAGGGTGTTAGGAAGATTGTGTACCAATAGTTGGAAAAGATTTCACACATCCTAGCCTTAGATATACCCCTTGGCCGAAACATTGCCAAATTGTAGCCCAAGTGTTCTTCACTTTTTGGAGTTGGATCTTGAAGATGAGTTGGTTAGGATCATCTAAGGGTCTCTTGTAGCGGATTGGAACGTAAGGAATTGGAGCTAAACGTTGCTCAGAATCGACTTATTAATCTTGGATAATTTTGGGCTTATCGAGGTAATGATCTCAGTCCCCCTATTGTAATTGGAGATTACATGTTGTAGTAATGTATAGTCGGGTATACTATATTATAGAATGAATATTGATAAGAATTGAATCAGATTTACATTGACCGTAATTACAAAGAGACTTGTAGTTTTATTGTGGGGCAGTGTTGTACACGTCCGGTTAGACGTGTAACCCCCCCCCCCCCCCTTGGAGTTGTTGGCTTGGTAGCAGGTCTTGTTAGAGGAGGATATATATATGTGGTTCAGGGGGAGGTGCTGCCCAATTTTTCCATAGAATAAGGAAACCTTGTACTTAGAATTGTTCTACGAAGAGATCTAGAGGTTGATAGACGTTTTGTGGCCTTTATAGGTTGAAGTACTACGAGTAGCGTATTCTACTTGAAGGGTGGAAAAGGCTAGCAGGGTTACAGTACTTTGGAGCTTTTTGATTTTTGTCGATAATCGTCGCGAGGTATGTGAACCTCTTCCTATCTTTTCTAGCATGATTGTTGTGAACTATGTAGTACGGTAGACGTACGTGTGCTAAACGAATTTGGTTGGTTTAAAACATAAAGTGTTATAACGGCTTTATGGGAAGTTTGTTATAACAACTTTATGTAGGTAAAGAAATAGTTTGTGGTTTTTAAAAGATAAGAGACTTGACTTATAAATGACTTGATGTGAAATATTAAGGACTTGGTTTGTGTTAAAAAGTTGTGAAACCGCATTTATGAGAAATGGGTAATTGGGTTTTAAAAGGAATAAGTTATATTGATTTCAGAAATGGGAATAAGTATCGAACAAGCCATTGCAGCGTTAATAAAGGAAAATGTAATGACAATTAATAATATTAAAACCAGTAGAAACCTCCATCTGCATAGAAGCTAAGATAAGACAAAATTGTATTACATTTCCTAGATCATGGTTGCTTTAATAAAGATCATTAATAACAAGTATTGATTTTTTTTTCTTAAATTCCAAAGTAAGGAACTTGTTTTCTAAAAGAAAAGAGACTTGAGGAATTTGAAGTGTTTTGGTTTAAAAGAAAGACATGGTTTTGTCTTAAGATGGTTTAAAAAGAAGGTATGGAAATTGTTTTGGTTTACTTAAAAAGATAGTTACTCTATTTTTGATACTACGGGTATCGTGTGACTTTTTGTGAAAGAAATGGACCTTTTAAAGAGTTAAAGTACGTAGTACCTTGGGGTTAAAAATCCGGATTTGTTGTAATAAAATGAAAGTCTATGAGTACGTTGAACTTGCCTATGCTTGTTGTGATAGCCTTTGTTGTGCAAGTGTTTTGATTCTGTGCTACCGAGTCTCTCGACGGAGGACCGGCTATCTGGTTGATTGGACATACTGACACGTTGGGTGGCCCACGAGTATGCTTCCACTATGAGTGCTATATTGTTATTTCCTTTGGACATACTGACACGATGGGTGGCCCACGGGTATGCTTCCACTAGGAGTGTTATCTTGTTATATCCTTGGACCTACTGACACGTTGGGTGCCCCACGGGTATGGTTCCATTAGGATTGTTGTTCCATGGACTAGCTCTCCATGAGGTTTACTGATTCACCGTATCCGTAGCTAGCCCCGCATTTTCCCCGCTGCCGATGCAGTTGGTTCTCGTAGTTGGCTTTCGTGATTACCCGCTCGATTTGCCAGGAGAAGTCTCGTGACTTACGTTGTGATCCGTGGTTAGCTGGTTACTTGCCCCGCCACGCGGGCGCAGAGGATCTGGCAGGTTATCGCACTTGCTACGTGTCGCCTTCGCGAGTCGTTTGGACGGTCTCGTGACTACGGTTTTGATCCGTGGTTAGCTCGTTACTTGCCCCGTCGCCTACGTGAGCGGGGAGGATCCGTAGAGGCTATCGACTTGCCACGTGTCGCCTTCGCGAGTCGGTGTTTGGATGAAGTCTCGTGACTACGGCCTGATCCGTGGTTAGCTCGTTACTTGCCCCCGCCGCCACGTGGCGCGCAGGAGGATCTGGTAGAGGCTATCGCACTTGCCATGTGTCAGCTTCGTGATATAGTTTTAGTATTATTGGTACGATAGGTTCTGGTAGCTGGCTTTCGTACTTACCCCGGTCAGTCGATGATGCAGGTTGGATCTGGTAGCTATGCCTTCGTACTTGCCCCGCAGACAGCTTTATGACACAGTGGACCAGTGTTCACATGTACTCTCGTGTTATTATATCATACACCGCCAGTGCGAAGGTATTCCACGCATGATTGATGTTGTGGGCGAGACCCATAGTTATATTTGAGTGATGACTTTGAGGCGTGAGTCCCCGACTTGACATGATCGCTTATATATTGTGGATCGTAGTTTGGTTATCATACATGTCTCCCGCTTTATATAGATCGTTATGATTTCGATTCTGATATTTTTCGGTTTCACATACTGCACTGGTCTCGACCTCTTCGGCCGCTCATGCCGCATGAGGTACACCGATTGTTGATCCTCGCCAGGATCACAACGCTTCGTTTGGAAGCTCCGCTTCTCGAGGCTTATCTTTGTATGATTCCCGAGATTGTAGGTTCTGTACATCTGTGGTATGGCGGGCCCCGTCCCGTCATTGTTGTTATAAAATTCTTAGAGGTCTGTAGTAATCTTGCTGTGGGCGGGTTTGTAAAAGGATATAACTGTTCGGTTTTATGTATATATGCAGAAAGGTGACCGCTTTGGTTAGCCTGCTTTATCAGATATCTTGTTTCATGTTTAAGTTTTTATTTCGCTGATTTTTCTCTCGATGTTGTATCACCAGGTGCCCGGTAAGGCACGATCCGCGCCCGAGGTCGGGTCGTGACAAAAGTGGTATCGAGCGCTTAATCCTCGTAAAGTGTCTACGCATCGTATCTAGTAAGTCTTGATTATCGAGTGTTGTGCACCACACCTATAATCGAGTCCGCAGGATATTTAGGATTGGTTTCCATTCTTCTCACTCTGAGATCGTGCCTTAGAGTTGTGTTATAAGTTGGACTCCCTCTGGCGTATTCTTATGTACCCGTTATGCCTCTACGCAAGGCAACCAGGGCCCAGATGGGCAAAGCAGCAGAGGGAGCTACGAGTAGAACACATAGGGTTACGAGGGCACAGGTCCGGTCATTACCTGAGATAGTACTTCAGACGACGAGTTTTATGACGCTGCTAGCCCCAGCAGAGTTTAGAGCGGCAACAGTTTCTACTGAGGCCACGATACCTGAGCCTCCAGTGCCACGGCCAGGAGCCGAGGATATGAGTTCAAGGAGATGGCCCAGTTACTAGCTAGGCTAGGGCCGAAATGAGGACGACGGAGCCGGTGGTTCCGGGCAGCACGATGATTCACCCTAGATCCGATAGTCCGAGACTTCGATTTCTTGAGCTGCATCGCGAGTTCTATGGATGCAGAGTGAGGATGGTCCTCGAGTGTCATGCTAGTTTGGGAGATTGTTATGGCCATGACAGGCCATTTGCTGAGAGTTTGTCCTACCAGAGGTAGCACGGATGTTGAGACTCAGCCTTCGGGATCGGTGGCTGGTCCATCGCCTTCTATAGCTAGGCGCCCTGCAGGGCAGGATTATGATTAGAGCGACAAAGAGGAAGTAAGGCAGTAGTTACAGAGATATCTTCAGCCCTTAAGAGACTTGTTTATGTTGTTATGGTGGATACATGTTGAGTGCTATGTACGGATAGCATTATGTTAAGTGTGAATTAGAAAACATGGGTAGTTAAAAAGGGTAAGTCTGGGGACGAGACAATTGTGAGCCTTAGAATTTATAACAGTTAGGACCTTGGATGCAAGGCCGTCTTGAGTGGATGATTTTACGGTTGGTCTTTGTCGAAGTACTTGGTATGCGTGAAATATATTGTGGGATAATTCCATGGGTAGTGTGAGATGGAAGTGGTAGCTTTCATGATGTGAATTAGTAAGATTGTTCCGGATCGGGGAACGAGAGAGTTTGGCGCGATAGCGGGTTGGGTTGAGGCCAGATCGCGGGTCAACCCGAAGCCCGGAATGAGGTGGGGTCAGTTTGAGGTGGTTTCTCCAGGTGGTAGGGTCACGAGGGTGCTAGGCCCAGGTTTAGGTAACCATCGGACGAGTTCGCGGATGTGTTCGACTAGAATCGGATCGTGAAGGCCGGGAATGGCCTTAAAGGAATTTGAGGCTAGTAAGATGACCAAGTTTGGAGGTAGTGACTCCAAAGGTTTTGGAAACTGAAGCGATGACTGGAGTATGGTACGTGTACTAGAAAGAGTTCGGGTGTACGAGAAGGGTACGACGAGTAAGGAAAGAAGTGAACCTGTGTTAAGAGATCGGAAGTAACCATTTCTTTTATGAAGTGAAGATGTGAAGGGAGTATCCTTTAGACCTTGGGTGGGAGCTTTTTGTGATGTTAGAGGTGATTCCTCGTTGGCTTGGATTTGAGTTTTGCACGTATGTTATACTATGGCCATTGATGGCATGATTGGTTTCGTAAGTATAGTAGTGAAGACTATACCGGCGCATGTGTGTTTGGAGACTTAGAGGGAACATTCGGGAAGAATGTTTCTAAGGGGGGAAGAATGTTACACCCCGTAGTTCCTAGGTATGTATGTGAGGACGTACGTACGAGAATACGACAGCAATATTGGAAAGGAAGGAAGATGTTATTTTTCGACGGAAAAGTTTTCGGATTTTGTGAAGGAAAAAGGTTCGTTAATGGGAATTGGATTCCCAGATTTGGTATTTGGACTTCCTGGATTATATTAGAATTATGGAATTTTATTTCCGGAATTGGTCACGTGGGGCCCACGGGAGAAATTTACGGTTTTGTGGGGCCCACTTTGTTTTAGAGATTTTTGGCATTACGGATATTTTCGGAAGATGAAATATTTTGGACGAGTAGGGGGGCGACACGTGTCACCCCCTTAGGTGGCCATGTGGGCCTAAATGGGTGGGACAAGTGGCTAGCCACGTGTCCATGCTACGCCGAATAGCCTTGCTACTTGTCTCTTGATTTTGTTGGCCATGTGGTGGGTGGGACCCACACACACATGTCCCAATCTAGACCACACACTTTCTCACATCCTAGCCCTCCACATGTCCCAATCTAGACCACACACTTGCAAATCCCCGTCCCCTTGTTTTCCGTATAAATACCCCCCCCCCCCCCCCCCCCTTTGTAGTGAAGACTTCATCCACACTTAGTTATTTTCCAAAGCTTGAAAAATTACTCCCTCCCTTCTAGGTGCTCTCGGCCTTGGGCTGATTTGTGGAGCTAAAGTAGTCCAAAAATTCTTAAACTTTTAAGTGTTTTTCCTTAGGGTGTTAGGAAGATTGTGTACCAATAGTTGGAAAAGATTTCACACCCCTAGCCTTAGATATACCCCTTGGCCGAAACATTGCCAAATTGTAGCCTAAGTGTTCTTCACTTTTTGGAGTTGGATCTTGAAGAGGAGTTGGTTAGGAGCATCTAAGGGTCGCCATGGATTGGAACGTAAGGAATTGGAGCTAAACGTTGCTCAGGATCGACTTATTAATCTTGGATAATTTTGGGCTTATCGAGGTAATGATCTTAGTCCCCCTATTGTAATTGGAGATTACATGTTGTAGTAATGTATAGTCGGGTATACTATATTATAGAATGAATATTGATAAGAATTGAACTGTATTTACATTGGACTGTAATTACAGTAGACTTGTAGTATTATTGTGGGGCAGTGTTGTACACGTCCGGTTAGACGTGTAACCCCCCCCCCCCCTTGGAGTTGTTGCTTGGTAGCAGGTCTTGTTAGAGGAGGATATATATATGTGGTTCAGGGGGAGGTGCTGCCCAATTTTTCCATAGAATAAGGAACTTTGTACTTAGAATTGTTCTACGAAGAGATATAGAGGTTGATAGACGTTTTGTGGCCTTTATAGGTTGAAGTACTACGAGTAGTGTATTCTACTTGAAGGGTGGAAAAGGCTAGCAGGGTTACAGTACTTTGGAGCTTTTTGATTTTTGTCGATAATCATCGCGAGGTATGTGAACCTCTTCCTATCTTTTCTAGCATGATTGTTGTGAACTCTGTAGTACGGTAGACGTACGTTTGCTAAACGAATTTGGTTGGTTTAAAACATAAAGTGTTATAACGGCTTTATGGGAAGTTTGTTATAACAACTTTATGTAGGTAAAGAAATGGTTTGTGGTTTTTAAAAGATAAGAGACTTGACTTATAAATGACTTGATGTGAAATATTAAGGACTTGGTTTGTGTTAAAAAGTTGTGAAACCGCATTTATGAGAAATGGGTAATTGAGTTTTAAAAGGAATAAGTTATATTGATTTCGGAAATGGGAATAAGTATCGAACAAGCCATTGCAGCGTTAATAAAGGAAAATGTAATGACAATTAATAATATTAAAACCAGTAGAAACCTCCATCTGCATAGAAGCTAAGATAAGACAAAATTGTATTACATTTCCTAGATCATGGTTGCTTTAATAAAGATCATTAATAACAAGTATTGATTTTTTTTCTTAAATTCCAAAGTAAGGAACTTGTTTTCTAAAAGAAAAGAGACTTGAGGAATTTGAAGTGTTTTGGTTTAAAAGAAAGGCATGGTTTTGTCTTAAGATGGTTTAAAAAGAAGGTATGGAAATTGTTTTGGTTTACTTAAAAAGATAGTTACTCTATTTTTGATACTACGGGTATCGTGTGACTTTTTGTGAAAGAAATGGACCTTTTAAAGAGTTAAAGTACGTAGTACCTTGGGGTTAAAAAGCCGGATTTGTTGTAATAAAATGAAAGTCTATGAGTACGTTGAACTTGCCTATGCTTGTTGTGATAGCCTTTGTTGTGCAAGTGTTTTGATTCTGTGCTACCGAGTCTCTCGATGGAGGGCCGGCTATCTGGTTGATTGGACATACTGACACGTTGGGTGGCCCACGAGTATGCTTCCACTATGAGTGCTATATTGTTATTTCCTTTGGACATACTGACACGATGGGTGGCCCACGGGTATGCTTCCACTAAGAGTGTTATCTTGTTATATCCTTGGACCTACTGACACGTTGGGTGGCCCACGGGTATGGTTCCATTAGGATTGTTGTTCCATGGACTAGCTCTCCATGAGGTTTCTTGATTCGCCTTGGTATCCGTAGCTAGCCCCGCACTTTCCCTGCCGATGCAGGTTGGTTCTGGTAGTTGTCTTTCGTACTTGCCCCGTTCAGTTTTGTGGCGAAGTCTCGTGACTTACGATTGTGATCTGGTGGTTAGCCTGGTTACTTGCCCCCGTCATCTACGTGGCGCAGGGAGGATCTGGTAGAGGTTATCGCACTTGCCACGTGTCAGCTTCGCGAGTCAGTGTTTGGACGAAGTCTCGTGACTACGGTTGTGATCTGGTGGTTAGCCTGGTTACTTGCCCCCGCTACGCACGTGGCGCAGGGAGGATCTGGTAGAGGCTATCGCACTTGCCACGTGTCAGCTTCGCGAGTCAGTGTTTGGACGAAGTCTCGTGACTACGGTTGTGATCTGGTGGTTAGCCTGGTTACTTGCCCCCGTCGCCCATGTGGCGCCGAGGATCTCGGTAGAGGCTATCGCACTTGCCACGTGTCGCCTTCGTGATATAGTTTTAGTATTGTTACGGTAGGTTCGGTAGCCGGCTTCACTTGCCCCGGTCAGTCGATGATGCAGGTTGGATCTGGTAGTTATGCCTTCGTACTTCCCCCGTACGGTTTTATGACACAGGTGGGACCTGTTGTTCACATGTACTCCTTGTTGTTATTATATCATAGACTGCCGGCAGTGAGGAAGGTATTCCACGGGCATGATTGATGTTGTGGGTGTGAGACCCATAGTTATATTTGAGTGATGACTTTGAGGGTGTGAGTCCCTGACTTGACATGACTGTTTATATATTGTGGACTGTAGTTTGGTTATCATACATGTCTCATGTTTTATATAGACTGTTATGATTTCGATAATATTTTTCGATTCACATACTGTACTGTTGCATCGACCTCCTTCGGGCTGCGTTCATGCCGCATGTAGGTACACCGATGTTGATCCTCGCTCTTAGGATCACGATTCAGCGTTGGAAGCTCCGTTTCTCGAGGCTTATCTTTTAGTATGATTCCCGAGATTGTAGGTTCTTGTACATTCGTGGTATGGCGGGGCCCCGTCCGTCATTGTTGTTATAAAATTCTAGAGGTCCGTAGTAATCTTGCCAGGCCGGGTTTGTAAAAGGATATAACTGTTCGGGTTTTATGTATATATGCAGAAAGGTGACCGTTTTGGTTAGCCTGTTTCTTATTGTATATCTTGCTTCATGTTTAAGTTTTTATTTCCGCTGATTTTTCTCTGATGTTGTATCACTAGGGTGCCCGGGGTAAGGCTCCAGTCGCGGGCCCGAGGTCGGGTCGTGACATATCTGTTCGTTTGAGATAGCAGCAACAGGATAAAAAGGAACCAACAGACAAATATGTCTCACAGATCAGCAACTGTTTGTCTCATTAGGTGTATCACAATAGCTCAAGTCAACCAAAGTATGACATCAACCATTTTGCTTAAACATAGTGACAATTATCAACACTGCCTTAGGAGCGGGAGGGTCATGTAGTATCATGTTCAAATTAGTATTCTGATAAAACCGAAGGGACACGGCCTCAATTTCAATTTCATTGTCCTAAGTGTAGTATTGTTGTTCAAATCAGCGAGATTTTAATCAAGTCAAGATCATCTACGCCTTAGAAAGCGCATGAGTGTCTTGGGAAATCCAGCAGTAGACTGGTTAAATATAACCAGGAACGACAACCTATCTAGTTTAAAATGCAGCAGTGGTATAACTCAAAATAGTACAACGACTGGTTCAAATTTAGCCGAGAGAATACAACAACGTGTTGGCCTTAAATCTGCCTAAAATACAATAGGCAGATAGTAAAAACCCCAATGGCTGTAGTGAATATAAACTAATATTATGCAATGAACATAAACTACTAATAGTGTCAAAAACCCCAAGAAAACGAGATGTGCCATAAACTAATATTGTGATGTGTCAAGATAGTAAAAATCATAATATATGATAATTTGTAGCAAGCATAAAGTTGATCCAAATGCAACGACAGTAGCTTTCCTTTTTTTCTTGATGACCGAGCAACCAACTGTTTCAACTCTAAAACTCAGTGGGACCCTGCCACTATACCTTTATCCACCTAAGAACTAGATTTGATTCAATAACTAGGTTTCAAGAGCGGAGATTGCAGAGAATATTCATGGCAACTAAACAATGCACAATGCACAGTTTTATCCTTACTTCTTAAGATTGGGCAGATCATTGGTAGCTAATTTTGACAGATCAACTCTACATAAGTTGAGGAGTTTCTGCAACAAAACTCCATCTGGTTTAATTGACCGTTAACCCAATTTAAGTAGAGTTCCAAAATGAACTTGGGAAAGAAAATTTGAAGTTAGGGAGTTTCTGCATTTCAATCCAGAAATAAACAGGGGAGAAAATATTTTAACTCTAACAAGTGTAGGAAACAAACTTGAAAGGGTGAATGAAACAAGAAAGGATCACTGCAGTGAAGACACTCAAACAAACTTAGCGATGGCGTTTTTTCATTTCAATTCACAAATAAACAGGAGCAGAAAGTCAGGTCTAACATGTCTTGGGAAGACATGAAACAAAATCCAGGACTTTTTGAAGTATTCTCTTCACATTCTGAACGGGATTAAACCTGATCGAAACGTAATGATAGGCTATAATTAAACATATAAACTCATACGCATATAAAGAACTGAGAGGAGTTCAGGTTTACTAAACTTCTTCGGTCAGCGAACCGAGGCATCGTTTCGACTCGTCGAACTTGCTCGAAGAGTATATGGATGGCTCGTTGCCACCATAATGTCCCGAAGTCAACTTTTCGATCAACAATGGTATTTTCCGAGGAGTGATTAAGTGAGAGAAAATGGTGGGTATAGAATGTAGAGAACAACTATACGAACACAATGAGACCTCTCTTGATGCTCGACGTTACAAGAGATGGCCGGAAAATCAAAAGTTGCGCCTAGGGTTTTTGGGAATTTCAATTTGGGAGATGTAGATGTAGGGGTTGAATCGAAGGGTGTTGTTAGGTGCAAACTGTAGGTCTGATGAAGAAGAACCTTCTGGCACCATACTTGTGTTATACCCCGTATTTCCAGAGTATGTACGTAAGGGAATACGTACAAAAAGTTTGGCCTTAAAGTTTAGGCCTTGGACGATTTTTTTGGGCACAACTCACAAAACGAATAGTTTTCCGACGAAACGTTTCCACAGCTTTCGTAGGGTAAATTCCGGCTATGCCATTTCTAATTTTTGCGGATTTTTCCGAGAGACGAAACACTTTGGACCAACGAGAGGGCGACACTTGTCACCCTCTCATTGGTGGACTTGTCACGGCAATAGGGTCGAATGGATGGCCATCTTTGTCATGTAGTTGGTAGGATATTTTGTGTGCAAGTTGGCCAAGGACACTTGCCCTAATCTTGGCCTTACACTTGCCTAGCACTTGGCTAAATCTTGGCCCTTGGTTGGCCATGTCTTGACCTATAAATACCCCCTTAAGATGAAGAGTTCTTCATCCACAAATTCCTTTCCAAGTCTTGAAAATCCTTCCCTCTCCCTTGTAGCCTTTTTCGTCCAACACCCCCCCCCCCCTTTGAGTGAGCTTGGCCGAGGCAACCCCTCCCCCTAGGCTAGCCGAAATCTACCCCTTCTCCCTTGGTAGAAAAGTTGCCTTCTAGTATTGTTATAATGCCCAAAATACCCTAGCCCAAATCCCTTAGTCCTTAGTAGAAGTTGTGAAGCACTTCTAAGGTTTTCTAGAGCTACCTGGGCATAACTTAGGAGCTAAACCTTGCTCAGCGCGACTTTTATCTAGGATATTATTGGGCTTACCGAGGTAAATAATCCTAACCCTCTTTGTATTAGAGAATGCATCTTGTAGAAGTATAAGAATAAGTATTAAATACTTAGAAGAATATTACGAATAGAATTGAACTGTTATCACAGTAGAAGGGTTTAAAGAAGAATAATTGAACTATGCTTATATAGATCTGTTTTCACATGAGACTTATATAGCTCACCTAGGGAAGTGCTGCCCGACTTTCCGTAGAATTGTGAACCCTCTGTTTAGAATGACCTTGAGTAGTCTAGACTTTGATAGATGTCTGTGACTATTATAGGTCGATTCTGCGCGACATATTCAACTTAGCGGAGGTTTTCGAGAAGGTATGTGATTCTTCCTAAAGCATGATATTTTAAATATATATATAGTACGGTAGACGCATGTGTTAAGCGAATAATAACTACGGCAATGTCTTTCGACTTAAGCCTGAATAATACTTACGGCAATGTCTTGCGACTTAAGCCTGAATAATAAAGATCTTAAAAAGTCTTTCAAAAGAATTATAACACAGTTTTGAAAGAAGAAGAATAGTTGTTTTTAAAAACAAGAAGCTTAAGGGTTATACTAGCTTTATGGGAAGTTAAGTATAACGACTTAAGTTTTATAAAAAGGAACAGTTTACTTATGTGTTTTATAAAAGACTTGTATTGATTTCTGAAAGGTATAATAAGATGGTTTTGGTGAGTAGACATATTATGATGCTATGTGTTAGTATCTTGTAACGTTTGTGTAAAGAGGTCAGTCTTACTTATGCTTATGTTGTTTGAACTATAAGCTGTTGTGTTAGTACTATATCACTCACCTCTTGAGATGATACCGGGGGTTAAGCTGCCCTCCGATGCGGGGTAGACTCAGGCGGTCTGGGACCATGATTCGAGAATACCTCATGCGGGTCCAGGGGCCTATGCGGAGCTACGAGAGTTCCAGGTTAGTATGCGGGGTTATGCCTCATGCGGTCTATGTGGCCATGCGGACAACGAGTCCAGGACGTTGCCGAGGAGTAGCTACCCTCGATGCGGGGTTATACCCCATGCGGGCCTATGTGAGTGGCCTATGCGGACTCCGGGAGTCCAGGATTAGGCTTGCAGAATGATAATATGGGCGAGTGGCCCTGCTTCGATCATTCGCAGCCTAGAAAAGACCTATTACAGTTACCTATTGTTGCTCTCGTTTATGATGTGGCACTATGTGCGGTTACATTTGTTGTTTCGTGCATATTTGTAAAACTGGTTTTTAAAGTGATATGATTTCATTTTAGTACTTTACAGTTTCACATACTTAGTACCTGTTATCGACTCTCCTTCGGTGGCGTATAAAGAGGCCGCGCCTACCACGGAATGCACTGAACCGTGGCTCTCCGTATGGCACATCCTGAGAAGGGCCGTAGGGCATGCCTCAGGGATCGCAAGCAGCCCGGTACCATTTGTTGGATCGTCGGAGCTAGGCTCGCGACAAAGTGACAAAAGTGGTATCAGAGCAGTTAATCCTCGGAAAGTGTCTACAGACCGTATCTAGTAGAGTCTTGATTATCGGTGTGTTGTGCACCACACCAATAATCAGGAGGCTATAGGATATTTAGGATTGGTTTCCATTCTTCTCATTCTGAGATCGTGCCTTAGAGCTGTGTTATAAGTCGGACCCTTCTAACGAATCCCTTTTTCTGTAACAGTTATGCCTCCACGTAAGGCAACCCGGGCCCAGAAGGGCAAGGCTGCCGAGGGAGCTGCTAGTGGGACACCTAGAGTCACGAGGGCTCGGGCCCAGTCTATACCAGAGACGGCGAGTTCCACGACGCCGCCAGTCCCAAAGAAAGACTACAGACCCGCACCTCCCTGTCCCACACCGCGGAGGAGATAGGAGCGAGAGATGGCCCGCCATCGCCGAGATCGTGGCCGCATACGAGGACAGCCGATGCGGCAGTCCAGCCCCATCGTGCCGTGGTTCACCCGAGGCGAGAGTTTGAGGCTACGAGACTTCACGAGTTAGAGCCCGCCAGAGTTTTACTGGTCGAGGCCGGAGGATGATCCGCAGGAGTTCATCCGCCGCCACTGAGGATTTTGAGAGTGATCGTGGCGCCGAGACCGAGTGCGGATCTTTGGTTCACATAGGCCGCGTGATACCGCAATCGATTGGTTTGATTCGTGGGAGTTATCCCGGAGAGCACGCGTCCCGCCTACTGGGATGAGTTCTCGCAGGCTTTCCTCACTCACTTCTTGCCTCCACGGATGGCGAGGGCGCGGCCGATAGATTTTTACCGCCGAGGCAGAGGATGCACCGTCGGGAGTACAATGTCGAGTTTGATTCATTGGCTCGATATGTCCCAGGCGTTGCAGCAGATATGGAGGATAGGGTGCACCGCCACGCCACCGCTAGATGATTATATGGCCGAGTCGTATGCGGGTGTTTCTCTTCACCGTATGGACATTACCCGTGCGCAGCTCATGCCTGGATGCGCGAGCGCAGAGGTCGACGAGTGACGCAGGCAGCGAAGAAGGCCAGACGGAGGGTCTTCTCGTGGCTATCGTGGTGGGCGGCCTCAGCGGCCTAGATTTGCACCACGCCACTCGAGCACTCGCACCGCCCTCAAGACACCAGAGTATTCGAGGGCGCACTGTGGCCCTGTGGCTTCGACGTCCAGAGTAGCAGAGGGCATCGCCGACGGACCACCCCAGGTGGCCGATGCGGTAGATCCCATTACGGAAGTGTGGTACTACTTTGAGCTTGTTACGCCAGGCCAGCAGGTCACTTTGCGAGGATCGTCCGACCGGGGCCGGTGGTAGGCTCGACCTTCGTGTTCGCTGCCGCTCATCATCTCCTACAGATTACTCGCCGAGGCGTGGTACTCATGGGTCGCCAGGTCGCGGCAGGTCGTGGCTCGGGTCCCGATTCTAGCGTCCTCGAACCGCATTTATGCTTTGTCCACCGACAGATCGTGAGGCCTCACCGATGTCGCCACGGTACCTTATCGGTTCGGGTTTGATTTGTATGCTTTGATAGATCCGGTTCAACTTTGTCCTATATATCTCCCTTGTTGCTAGTAGGATAGGGATAGAGCACGAGTCCATAGACTTTTCGAGGTAGCTACGCCGATGGTGATTCGGTGGTAGCTCGGCGTATATAGAGCTTGTCCTGTGACCATTTACATCGTCGGACCTAGCCGACTTGATAGAGTTGGAGATGATTGACTTCGACGTGATCATGGGGATGGATTGGCTAGCTTCGCTACGCCAATGTAGACCGCAGAGAGAGTAATGCGGTTCCAGCTTCACGAGGCGGTTGTTGAGTGGGAGGAGCACGGACGCCGCCGGCGGCGAGTTTATTTCCTACCTCGGCTAGGAAGATGGTGCGAAGGGTATATCTACCATCTCGTTCGGGTGTTTGATATCAAGTCGCGGTACCAGATTTTCCGTCAGTTCCGGTGGTCGAGAGTTCCCGCACGTGTTTCAGCACGACCTTCCGTATCCTCCCGAGAGGAGATTGAGTTTTGTATAGACATATTGCGGACACTCGCCTATTTCCATTCCGCCATACGTAATGGCACCGCCGAGTTGAGAGAAGGACCACCGAGAGATTTCTTTGGAGAAGCGGTTTTATCGACTAGTGTTTCTCCCCGGGGCGCCGTATTGTTCGTGAAGAAGAAGGACGACGACGCCGCGCGTGTGTTGACTACAGCAACGGTGAACAAGGTGACCATTAAGAATGATACCATTCCCATGATTGATGATTTGTTCGACCAGTTGCAGGGCGCGAGATGTTTCTCCAAGATTGATCTGCGATCGGGCTATCATCAGGTTCGAGTCAGAGAGGTGGATGTCCCTAGGACTGCATTCCGGACCCGGTACGGGCATTATGAGTTCATGGTCATGTCTTTGGGTTGACCAATGCTCGGCAGATTCATGGATTTGATGAACCGAGTGTTCAAACCATTTTTGGACACGCTTGTGATAGTGTTCATTGATGATATCTTGGTTTATTCTCGCCAGAGCGGGAGCACGCGAGCATTTGAGGATCTTGCCGATTCTCCGACCAAGAACAGACGCCAAGTTTTCCAAATGTGAGTTTTGGTTAACTTCGGTGGCTTTTCTTGGGCATATTGTCGGGGCCGATGGTATTCAGGTAGATACGACCAAGATCGAGGCAGTCAGGACTTGGCCTAGACCTACTACTCCGGCGAGGTTCGCGAGCTGGCGCAGTTA
This sequence comes from Przewalskia tangutica, assembly GCA_029844215.1. Classification (NCBI taxonomy): domain Eukaryota; kingdom Viridiplantae; phylum Streptophyta; class Magnoliopsida; order Solanales; family Solanaceae; genus Przewalskia; species Przewalskia tangutica. Next base: position 20,697,071 of record CM056718.1, read on the forward strand.
TTATCGGTTCGTAGAGAAGTTTGCTTTATCTCTCGCACCATTGACTAGGCTGACTCGTAAGGCGCAAGTTTCGATGGACTGATGCTTGGAGCGTGGTTTCCATTCGAAAGAAAGATCGACGACCGCCTCGCTTCTTGCTTCCGGAGGGTCCAGACTGTTATGTTGTGTATTGAGATGAGTAAGGCATCGGGTTGGGATGTGTGTTAATGCAGAATGGCAAGGTTATAGCTTACGCATCCCGACACCAAGAAACACGAGAGAACTACCCCACCCACGATTTGGAGTCGGGCGGTGATTCACGCCAAGATCTGAGGCACTATTTGTATGGGGTTCATGTGGATATTTATACGCACCACAAGAGCCTCCAGATATCTTCACCAGAGGAGCCGAACTTACGGCGAGACGGTGGTTAGAGTTGCTTAAGGATTACGATGTTGATATCCTGTACCACCCGGGAAAGCCAATGTTGTGGCGTATGCTCTTAGTCGTAGGTCGATGGGGAGCCTATCGATGCGGCTAGAGAGGAGGGACATGGTTCGTGATTTGCATCGATTAGCGAGCCTTGGTGTCCGCTTGATTGATTCCGATAGCGATGGAGTTTGAGTTCGCGAGGTTGCCGAGTCTTCCATCGTCGGCGAGGTGAAGAGGCAACGCTCGAGGATCCGCTTTGACACGTTATCGTGATACGACTCTTCGTGAGGGCAAGGGTCCTTGAGGTAGCACCGATGGGGTGCTAAGGTTTGAGGGCGTGTGTGTTCCGGATGTTTCGTGACTTCGCAGCAGTTCTTGGGGAAGCACACGCAAGCGTTACTCATCCATCCGTGGTCGACCAAGATGTACCACGACCTTAGATCCGTGTATTGGTGGGATGGCTTGAAGAGGGCGTTGCAGTTCGTAGCTCGGTGCGTGTTGTCGCAGTAAGGTAGAGCACCGCAGGCCCGTGGTTTGTTACGTGACGATAGAGATCCCGACCGGAAGGAGGTGATCAACATGGACTTCATCACGTGATTACCTCGCACTCGAGGAGACATGATTCTATATGGGTTATCGTCGACGGTCGATTTAAATCAGCCCACTTTCTTCCCGTCAGACGACTTTTTCTACCGAGGATTATGCGAACTTTACATCCGAGAGATCTTCGATCGCATGGAGTCCCTATTTCGATCATATCAGACAGAGGAGCCCAGTTTACGGCTAACTTCTGGAGGTCTTTCCAGAGAGGTTTAGGGACGCAGGTGAGCCTGAGTACTGCATTCCATCCACAGACGGACGGACAGGCAGAGCGCACTATCCGCACTGCGAGGATATGTCGCGAGCCCGTGTTATCGACTTCGTGGTAAATGGAGGATCATTTTCCTCTAGTTGAGTTTGCATACAATAATAGCTACCACCCAGATTCGGATGGCGCCTTATGAGGCCTTGTATGGGAGGAAGTGCAGATCGCCTATAGGATGGTTCGATATGGGCGAGGTGCAGTTAGTGGGACCAGATTTGGTGCAGCAGGCAGTGGATAAGGTGAAGCTTATCCAGGAGAGGTTGCTGACAGCTCAGAGTCGACAAAAGTCATATGCAGATCATCGTCGTCGGCATCTTGAGTTCGAGGTTCATGATTGGGTTTTCCTAAAGGTGTCACCCATGAAGGGTGTGATGAGATTCGGGAAGAAGGGAAACTCACCAAGGTATATTGGGCCGCTTCGCATTGTCCGCAGGTAGGCGCGTTGCATGAGTTGAATCTGCCGTCCGATCTGGAGGCAAGGCATCCGGTTTTTCACGTATCTATCTTTGAGAGATGTATCGGGATCCATCTAGTGGTACACCCGATTGACGATGTCCAGTGACCGAGGGGTTATCGTATGAGAGATTCCCATGCGATAGTCGATCGTCGAGTTAGGCGTCTGACCGGACGTGGCTTCCACAAAGTCTTGTGGCGAACGAGCTCGAGAGGAGATGACGTGGGAAGCCGAGGAGGACATGAGGCAGAAGTATCCTCACCTATTCCCCACACCTCCAGGTAATTCACTTTCCTACTTGTAAATTTTCGTTATCGTTTTTGCCTAAGTGTTATTTTGTGGTCGTGTGTGGCTTTTGCAAACTGTTTAAGTTATGAAGAACCTTATCGTTATCTGTCTTGGGAAGGAACATTCGGGACGAATGTTTCTAAGGAGGGGAGAATGTTATACCCCGTATTTCCAGAGTATGTACGTAAGGGAATACGTACAAAAAGTTTGGCCTTAAAGTTTAGGCCTTGGACGATTTTTTTGGGCACAACTCACAAAACGAATAGTTTTCCGACGAAACGTTTCCACAACTTTCGTAGGGTAAATTCCGGCTATGCCATTTCTAATTTTTGCGGATTTTTCCGAGAGACGAAACATTTTGGACCAACGAGAGGGCGACACTTGTCACCCTCTCATCATGGACTTGTCACGGCAATAGGGCCGAATGGATGGCCATCTTTGTCATGTAGTTGGTAGGATATTTTGTGTGCAAGTTGGCCAAGGACACTTGCCCTAATCTTGGCCTTACACTTGCCTAGCACTTGGTTAAATCTTGGCCCTTGGTTGGCCATGTCTTGACCTATAAATACCCCCTTAAGATGAAGAGTTCTTCATCCACAAATTCCTTTCCAAGTCTTGAAAATTCTTCCCTCTCCATTGTAGACTTTTTCGTCCAACACCCCCTTTGAGTGAGCTTGGCCGAGGCAACCCTCCCCTAGCCTAGCCGCAATCGACCCCCCTCCCTTCGTAGAAAAGTTGTCTTCTAGTATCGTTATTTTGCACAAAATAACCTACCCAAATTCCCTTAGTCCTTGTTGAAGTTGTGAAGCACTTCTAAGGTTTTCGAGCTACTGAGCGCATACAACTTAGAGCTAAACCTTGCTCAGCGCGACTTTTATCTAGGATATTATTGGGCTTACCGAGGTAAATAATCCTAACCCTCTTTTGTATTAGAGAATGCATCCGTAGAAGTATAAGAATAAGTATTAAATACTTAGAAGAATATTACGTAATAGAATTGAATGTTATCACAATAGAAGGGTTTAAAAGAAGAATAATTGAACTATGCTTATATAGAACTGTTTTCACAATGAGACTTATATAGCTCACCTGTAGGGAAGTCTTTGCCCGACTTTCCGTAGAATTGTGAACCTCCGCTTAGAATGACCTTCGAGTAGTCTAGACTTTGATAGATGTCTGTGACTATTATAGTCGATTCTCTGCGCGACATATTCAACTCGCCTGAGGTTTTCACGAGAAGGTATGTGATTCTTCCTAAAGCATGATATTTTAAATATATATATAGTACGGTGAGACGTACGTGTTAATGAATAATAACTAAGGCAATGTCTTTCGACTTAAGCCCGAATAATACTTACTAGAATGTCTTGCGACTTAAGCCCTAATAATAAAGATCTTAAAAAGTCTTTCAAAAGAATTATAAACACGCTTTGAAAGAAGAAGAATAGTTGTTTTTAAAAACAAGAAGCTTAAGGGTTATACTAGCTTTATGGGAAGTTAAGTATAACGGCTTAAGTTTTATAAAAGGAACAGTTTACTTATGTGTTTTATAAAAGACTTGTATTGATTTAAAGGTATAATAAGATGGTTTTGGTGAGTAGACATATTATGATGCTATGTGTTAGTATCTTGTAACGTTTGTGTAAAGAGGTCATTTTACTTATGCTTATGTTGTTTGAACTATAAGCATTGTGTTAGTACTATATCACTCACCTCTTGAGATGATACCGGGGTTAAGGCGCCTCCGATGCGGGGTAGACTCGGTGATGCAGGACCATGATTCGAGAATACCTCATGCGGGTCCAGGGGGCCTATGCGAGCTACGAGAGTTCCGTGTTAGTATGCGGGTTATGCCTCACGCGTCTATATGGCCATGCGACAACGAGTCCAGACGCCGCCGGCGAGTAGCTACCTCGATGCGGGTTATACCCCACGCGACCTATGTGAGTGGCCTATGCGGACTCGAGTCGAGATTAGGCTTGCGTAATGATTATGGCGAGTGGCCCCGCTTCGATCATTCGCGGCTTAGAAAAGACCTATTATAGTTACCTATTGTTGCTCGTTTATGATGTGGCACTATGCGTTACATTTGTTGTTTCGCATATTTGTAAAACTGGTTTTTAAAGTGATATGATTTCATTTTAGTACTTTACAGTTTCACATACTTAGTACTGTTATCGACCTCCTTCGGGGCCGTTACATGCCACGTAAGTGGCAAGCAGTGCTAGATCCGCATCTTAGGATCTTTCGCGTTGGTGTCGAAGCTCCATCTTCTCCTGAGGCTCTACTTTGGGTATGATCTCCGTTGTAGATAGTTTTGTATCAGGTACGGTATGGCGGGCCCGTCCCGCCATAGTTGTTTATTTCCTTAGAGGTCTCAGAGTCATTTATGCATTGGGATGTAACTGCAAACCTTGGTTTATGTATATATGCCGAAAGGCAACCCTTTTTTTCAGAAACTGTGTATCATTTACAATTATTTCATGTCTTGTTTTATATTCCGCTGATTTTCTCTGATGTATGACTACTTGGGTGCCCGGGTAAGGCACCAGTCACGGGCCCCGGAACGGGTCGTGACAACTTGACCCTCGAATCGACCGGAGATGACCGAAAATCAAGAATGACGATCGGAAAACATGGGGATTTTTTTCTCTGAGATTGCCGACGATGTAGGTAGAATCGATGATTGTGGTTGGTATGAAAATTATGGTCTTGAAGAGACGAAACTAATAGTATAAGTCTCATCTCCAATGGAGTTATGTGGTGGCCGGAATCGACGATTCGCCGTCGGAATCACTGTATAATACCTTGTAAGTTTAAGACAATAATTAAGAACATCATTAAAGAGATAAGATGAGAGTATTGGAAATAAAGTATACTTACATATGTTAATACGGAAATTAGTATACAAGGATGTGATCCCGAATTTAATTTTTTGAATACTACGAGTGTGATGATGGAAAAAAAGTAATAATAGTTATATATTCCTGTTATGGATTAGTGTCGAATTATAAGAATTACGACAATGAGAATACGAGGCCTTATGAAATTTTCGGGAATTAAATGAAGTACGGTCTAAGATTAATTAGTTGTGGGATTAAGTTAAGTGGGAGTTAGAGGTCAATTTATGGAAAATGGACCCCTGAAAAAAAAAGAATGTGGCCAGCATTGTTAAAAACAATTGGCACTTAAGATTAATAACTCTTCTCTTTTACATCTTTCCCTTTAATTCAAAACACACACATCACATTTGCCTCTCTCCCCTCTTCTCCAAAACAGTCGATTTCTCCATTTTTCTTAGCCAAAAAAATTGAAGTTCTTCTTCTCTTAATTCCTCTCCTAGATTGAGTCAATTTTCATCTAATTTAGAAGCCAAAAAAAAAAAGTTGCAAAACAGTGACAATAACAGCAACAGTGGGCCGAAACTGCCCATGCTTTTTTTTTTTCCAGATTTTAGCTACAATTTTTTGGAATAAAACCCTGTATAAATGATGGGTTAACATTGTGGGATTCATGCATGACAAATTGGAGATGAAAAAGTGAAGAATTGGACAAGAAATAGAGCAAAATCGATGAAACAGTGAAATACCGATTAAGGATTGGTTTGGGCATATTAAGGTAAGAATTCTTCTCCCTCTTGTAGAATAATTGGAGATAAATGATATTATAGATTAAGGAATGAACTTGTGTTAAGGGAAATTGGAAATTAAGGAGTGTGTGTGACTGTTTTGGTATGTCTTGCCGATTTAGGAATGTTTTTAATTACAAATGGTTCGATTGTTGTTGTGCTATAGTTGTCGCCATTAATTATGTGTTTAAGTGAAAGAAATCTGGATATTCAAGTTATAGATGTTTTTATGAAATTGTCGAAAAATGAAGTGGATGTTAAGAGAAGTATGATGGTATCATGCCTTGTGAGGAATTGTTGGATATTGTTGTAAGGTTTTAAGGGATGTTCGAATGCTGGAAATCTTAGTAGTTTAAAGGTTGTTTTCTGAATTTAAATGCTAGAAATTTAGATATAAACATACATGTACGTTGTAGTATTCGCTACTCTATGTCCTAAAGGAATAAAGGCATGAAAAGGTGTTATATTCCACTCTCGTTATTGTTAAAGTATGGGCTGTTTAAACATGATTAAGAGGAGTTGGATTAACATGAGAAATATGTGTAGTAATCACCTGGTTTATTGGAGTTGTGATATTGCATAAATATAAAAGAGAAGAAATACGTTATGATGACATAAATAGAATATCTGAGATTATTGTGGATATATTTTGAGTTATGACTTGTTGTTGGTATTGCTGGCTTGGTTTGAAAGTTATGGATATGCACATAAATAGGGGAAGTGTTGCCCGAATTTCTATAGAAAAGAGAGTCGTCTTTCGAGATAAAGTACGCTAGAAATCATAGAATTGACGGAAGTGTTACCCTTTATTATAGGTTGAAGTACTAGGCGATATGTACTCCAAATATTTTTGGCTAGTTCGACTAAAGGTATGTGAGACTATCATTTCCTTCTTTGGCATGATTTTGTGAAAATCTTTCTTCCTTCCTTTGGCATGATTTTAATGAAAGTACGGCGGACGTACGTGATTCCTTCAAAGGCTAGTTTTAATCAAATAATGATTCATGATATGATCGTGCCTTGATTTTCTAAAGGATAGTTTATTTTACTTATTCCGTTGAGTCTTATATGATGATTTAAAATGCATATGATTATTCCATTGAGTCTTATATGATGATTTAAAATTCATAAGATTACTCCATGGCGTCTCAGATGATGGTTTGTATTGCATATAGTTTCTCATGATATTCTACTCGTGTAAGTTGTGATTGTATGTTATGAGGACCGAGTCCCAGAATGGGCCGGGTAGTTATATGTACGCAGTATGAGGACCGAGTCCCAGAATGGGCCGGGTAGTTATATGTACAGAATATGAGGACCGAGTCCCAGAATGGGCCGCGTAGTTATATGTACACAGTATGAGGACCGAGTTCCAGAATAGGCCGGGTAGTTATATGTATAAAATATGAGGACCGAGTCCCAGGATGGGCCGGGTAGTTATATGTACGGAGATGATCTTGATTATGATGATTGTTAGACATCCATGACTTTCTTTTCATATGGTACAGTTGCATTGGTATCTCTGATTTTTCATATATGTCTCATGTTATCTTCTGGCCAGTTACAACCCTTCTTACAGTAATTCATATTTTACATACTCAGTACATTATTTCGTACTGACCCCCTTTCTTCGGGGGGCTACGTTCATGCCCGCAGGTACAAGTGATCGGTTAGGTGACCCTCCAGTTTAGGACATCTATCAGCTGCTAAAGAGCTCCATTGTTCCGGAGCCAGTCACTTTGGTACAGACTCTTATATTTCAGACTTACGTATATCTTGGGTATGATGGGGTCCTGTCCCGTCATATGTCACAATCGTACTCTTAGAGGTCTGTAGACAGTCGTGGGTGATAGATGTGTTTTGGACTTGTGTAGAACGTTATGCGGTTGAGCTAGCTTTATAATTGTGCTTGTTTTGGGGATGTTCCCGTATTTAGTGGGGCAGCCTTGCCGACTTGCCTATTATGACTGTTTCTTTGGTTATATGATGCTATTTGGTGGCAGCCTAGTCGGCTAGCCTGTTGTGATTGTTGATTAGTTGTGTGAGACAGTCTTGTCGGCTCGCCTATTTTGGGGTTATGTTATAGAAATAACATTGTGTTGCCGAAATTTCTATAGATCTTGGTATTAAATGGATTAAGAGTGATAGATCAGTAATGACGTCCAATTAGGATGTTTAGTCGCGGCCCGTCGGGTCGGGTCATGACAAAAGTGGTATCACAGCAGTTAGTCCTCGAAATGTCTACAGACCATGTCTAGTAGAGTCTTGTGTATGGGTATGTTGTGCATCATACCTATACACAAGAGGCTGCCGGGCATTTAGGATTTATTTCTACTCTTTCATCTCGTAGATCGTGCAATAGAGCTGTGTTATTAGGATGATCCTTTTTTTTCCTGATAGTTTAATATGTTTACAGCTATGCCTCCGAGGAAGACGCCAGTGGCCCAGAAGGGCAAATCTATAGAGGGGGATACTAGTCGGGTACAGAGGGTTACCAGGTCCCGCACGCGGTCTACATCTGAGAGTGTGCCCCAGACGACGAGTTCTGCCTCGTCACCACCTCTAGAGGCTCCATCTCAGGGGGCAATATCACCAGTATCCGAGATCCCAGTACCTGAGCCTTCAGTTCCTCAGCCAGGGGCACATAATGGAGATTTGAGAGAGACAGTCCGGTTATTGGCTAGGATAGTAGCGGGACAAGTTTATAGGCAGGAGCCAACAGTTAACCCCAAGGCAGACAATTTGAGGATTAGAGACTTTCTGAGTTGCAGTCCGCCAGAGTTTTACGGGTCAAGGCCCGATGATGATGATCCTCAGAAGTTCATCCGCCAGATACAGAGGACGTTGATGGTAATCAGGGCCTCAGAGACTGAGTCAGTTATATTGGCCTCATACCGGTTGCGTGATATAGCAGTCAACTGGTTTGAGTCATGGGAGTTTTCCAGGGGCGAGGGTGCTCCTCCTGCAGTATGGGATGAGTTTTCAGAGGCATTCCTTGGCCACTTTATGCCTCCAGAGATGAGATGGGCCAGGGCCGACAAGTTTCTACAGTTGCGGCAGAATGGGAGGACGGTTAGAGAGTATAGCCTGGAGTTTGACTCCTTGGCTCGATACGCACCTACTATGGTAGCAGACATGACAGATAGGGTACACCGTTATGTGATAGGGTTGGACCACTATCTTATTGATGGGTGCATGACAACAGCGCTTCAGTCGAGCATGGATATTGCCCGTATTCAGGCATTTGCGCAGGGAATCGAGGAGCGACATAGAGGAAAACGGGTGGATAGATACCATGACGGGGACCAACATAAGAGGGCTAGATTGGCTGGATATTTGGGTGAGACCCGAGGCAGACAGCCTCAGCAGCATGTAGGGTATTCCTCCCAGCCAGCACAGAGTGCACCTTCACAATCTACATTTAGGAGGTTTGATTGCACGGGGTATCCAGGAGCTGGTCAGAGCTCCAGGGCTTCAGGTTTACAAATGAACAGGGGTTCTACTCAGTCAGGGCCACTTTTGCCTCAGTCTTCCCAATGTGGTAGGCATCACTTTGGGAGTGCAGGGCTACTTCAACTGATTGTTTTTCTTGCGGCCGTTCAGGACACATGATGCAGGAGTGTCCCTATAGAGGTGGACCGGGTGGTATGACACAGCCTACGGGATCGATTGTCAATTCTTCACCATCTATAACTATGCGCTCCACAGGGCAAGCTATTCAGGCTCCGACAGACCGTGGTAGAGGTCGTGGCGGAGTTTCTAATTCTGGCGATCCTTCGAACCGCATTTATGCCTTGGCCAGTAGACGCGATCAGGAGGCGTCTCCAGATGTGACAGGTACATTATCGGTCTTTTTCTATGATGTGTATGCTTTGATTGATCCAAGTTCCACCTTGTCCTATATATCCCCTCTTGTTGCTAGTAGAATAGGGATAGAACCTGAGCCGATAGAACCATTCGAGGTAGCTACACCGGTAGGATATTCGGTTATAGTTATGCGTGTGTATAAGAATTGCTTGGTGGTGATATATAACCCTCATACCATAACAAAATTTGATAGAGTTAGATATGCCTGACCTTGATGTCATTTTGAATAAAGATTGGAGGACTGCCTATTTCCCCGCAGGGATATGGAGATTTTCCTTGTGCATCAATTATTGTAGATTATCTGAGATCAGTTACAAGGGTAGCCTTTCACATAATGGAATGGTAGAGCTGATAATGAGTGTACCTTCAAAATAGTGGGTAGTGTAGATGATCTTGCAACGGAAGTTAGTTCCTTATATCAGAAAAAAATTCCAAGGAGCAGAATCTTCTGATTGTGCACTTCTAGATCATTTACAGGAGATAGTTTCATAAAAAAGTTAATGAAAAATTTGTGCTTATGCTAATTGAATGTCATTACTGACCTGTCACTCTTAATCCATTTAATACCGAGATCTATAGAAATTTCGGTAGCACAACGCTGCTTTTACAACATCTCCCCAAAATGGGCGAGCCGACAAGGCTGCCAAATCAATAACAGAACAACAAACAAAAAAGGCTAGCCGACTAGGCTGCCACCAACCAACATTATATACACAAAGGAATAGTCAAAATAAGCAAGACGACAAGGCTTCCACTAGATACCGACAGGAATAACCGGGAACGCCCCAACACAGAGTACAACAACATTACAACCCAAACAAGGTACAAACGTCCAACCCACAACCGCTTCTGCACTCTAAGAGTACGCATCGATATGACGGGACAGGGCCCCGTCGTGCCCAAAATATGCGTAAGTCTGAAAGATGAAGATCTGTACCAAAATAGCTGGCTCCGGAACAAAGGAGCTCTCCAACCGCCGCATGTAAGTCCTAAACCGAGGGTCACCTATTCAACACTGAACTCGGGCATGAACGCATTTCACGGAGAAAGGGGTCGATGAAATAATGTACTGAGTATATAAAACATGAAATACTGAAAATGAAATCACAACTATGTCAAGTAAAGATAGAGAGTCATCAAGCTTAACAAAAATGAGAGTCATATCAGAAATCATGAATGCTTACTCATACTGTCACTATGTCTATGTATGTATATCAATCAGATAACATGTCTCGACCCTCAGTGAGGACTCGATGGAAGTCTCAGATATGTAAGATATCATGTCTCTACTCTATGGAGGGACTCGATAAAATCTGTATATATGTATATAACGTGTCTCGGCCCTCTAGTGAGGGACTCGATGAATTCTGTAAAGCTGCGCACGAACATGATCCGGCTCGGGACTCGGTGGAGTGAAACAATAATACTTAGCACGATTAGATATCATGAGCAACCATATGCAATTAAAAATCATCTTTGACTCTCGATAATATCATCATAATAAACTCTTTTAATGAAAATCATAGACATTAATCAACAATTATCTTTTAAAACTGAACTTATAGGGATTACGTACGTCCACCGTACTTTCATTAAAATCATGCCAAAAAGAAGGAAGGAAGAGTTTTACGTACCTCTTAGTCGCTCAACCAATGTAAAACTAGGATGTGCCTCGTCTAGTACGTCAGCCTATAATAATAATAAGATCATTAATTCTAGGACTTTTAACGTAGGTTATATTGAATAACAACTTCTCATTTTTATAAAAATTCGGGCAGAACTTCCCCTGTTTATGTGCGTATCCACAATTAACCAACAAGCCAACAATACCAATAACCAACCACCATTCCAAGGTGTAACCAAAACAATCTCAAATACTCCTTGTACTCTATAGTACATTCCTTCTCTTTTACACTTATACAATTCAACAACTTCTATAACCAAGGCGATTAAGTCCTATAGTTAGCAAAAATAACATGTATGCAATCTATAATTCTCATCCATCTTCCTTGCATGTTTATCCTTCAAATTTCTCTTCTAAAAATCTGAAATTTCCTTGCTTGAATCGGCCAGCAGTCCCAGCGAATCTGGGCACTGTTTTATCAATTTTGATCTAAATGTTTACACTTCTTCAACTTCCAATTGACATTCAAAAATCCTACAATGTTAATCCCTCATTCATACATTTTTTCCTCCTTAAATTCATGATAAAAAAACTTGGAAAAATTGCTCCAAAATCTCGGTCAGAGCTGCTGATATTTGCTCACTATTTGGGCTTAATTAGGTTCGAAATTTTTGTAGGAACTTAACTTTGGTAGAGGAATTCAAAAGCTCCAATCTTTGTATAGAAATGGTGAGGCTCATGGCTGGAAGGGAAAAATAAAAGGAGAGGGGTTTGCTCTTGGTTGGAATTTTGAAAGAACAAGAAAATGAAAAAGGAGAAAGCTTATAAGTTAAATAAGGGTTGCCTAAAATCTGTGTCCCTTAATAGTATAATTAAATTAATCCTGCTTCCTTTAATTCCCAAAAATCTCATAAAGCCTCGTATTCTTGTTGTCGTAACTTATATACGTTACTAACTCATAACGGGACATATATATAATAATCATTTTCAATTCCCCTGTCACGCTCGTTGTAATAAAAAAAATCCAGAATCACATCCTTCATGTACTAACTTCTGGATTTAGCAAATATAACCATACTATATAACCAATATTCGAATCTTAATTCCTTAATGAAGTTCTTAATTATCGTCTTAACTTACGAGGTGTAACACCTTTCACATAATGGAATGGTAGAGCTGATAATGAGTGTACCTTCGAAATAGTGGGTAGTGTAGATGATCTTGCAACGGAAGTTAGTTCCTTATATCAGAAATAAATTTCCAAGGAGCTGAATCTTCTGATTGTTCACTTCTAGATCATTTACAGGAGATAGTTTCACAAAAAGTTAATGAAAAATCTGTGCTTATGCTAAAATGTGGGTTGATCTATTATCAGATTTGCCAAAAATCTAGTAAAATGTTTATTAAGAACAGAAGAAGAATACTTATCATAATAGAAGAAGATTCAATGCTAGAATATTATCCAATGGTAGGGTCGTTGGAGATCCTGGTAACTGGTATGTTGATAAGAGTAGTATGACCTTTGGTGCATCAGAACAAACTGTGATAGAAAATATGGAGGACAAGGAGCAATAAGTCCAAAAAGTCTCATAAGGTGGTTGTCCACAACAAGTTTGATGTGTCACAAGAAAATGACCAGCTAATTGAAGCCAACAATGATGTTAGCAAATGTAAAGTGATTAATATGGATTTCATTACAGGCTTACCTCGCACTCAATGAAAGTATGATTCGATATGTGTTATAAAGGAGATTCTGCCGGAATTTCTATAGCATCAGGCCTATTATGAACATTCGAGGATGAATGTTTCTAAAGGGGGAAGAATATTACACCTCGTAAGTTTAAGACAATAATTAAGAACATCAATAAGGGGATAAGATGCGAGTATTGGAAATAAAATATACTTACATATGTTAATACGAAAATTAGTATACAAGGATGTGATCCTGGATTTAATTTTTTGAATACTACGAGTGTGATGATGGAAAAAAGTAATAATAGTTATATATTCCCGTTATGGATTAGTGTCGAATTATAAGAATTACGACATTGAGGATACGAGGCCTTATGAAATTTTTGGAAATTAAATGAAGTACGGTCTAAGATTAATTAGTTGTGGGATTAAGTTAAGTGGGAGTTAGAGGTCAATTTATGGAAATTGGACCCCTGGAAAAAAACAAGAACGTGGCCAGCATTATTAAAAACAATTGGCACTTAAAATTAATAACTCTTCTCTTTTACATCTTACCCTTTAATTCAAAACACACACATCACATTTGCCTCTCTCCCCTCTTCTCCAAAACAGCCAATTTCTCCACTTTTCTTAGCCAAATAAATTGAAGTTCTTCTTCTCTTAATTCCTCTCCTAGATTGAGTCAATTTTCATCTAATTTAGAAGCAAAAAAAAATGTTGCAAAACAGTGACAATAACAGCAACAGTGGGCCGAAACTGCCCATGTTTTTTTTCCAGATTTTAGCTATAATTTTTTTGGAAGAAAACCCTGTATAAATGATGGGTTAACATTGTGGGATTCATGCATGACAAATTGGAGATGAAAAAGTGAAGAATTGGGCAAGAAATAGAGCAAAATCGATGAAACAGTAAAATACCGATTAAGGATTGTTTTGGGCATATTAAGGTAAGAATTCTTCTCCTTCTTGTAGAATAATTGGAGATAAATGATATTATAGATTAAGGAATGAACTTGTGTTAAGGGAAATTGAAAATTAAAGAGTGTGTGTGAATGATTTAGTATGTCTTGCCGATTTGGGAATGTTTTTAATTACAAATGGTTCGATTGTTGTTGTGCTATAGTTGTCTCCATTAATTATGTGTTTAAGTGAAAGAAATCTGGATATTCAAGTTATAGATGTTTTTATGAAATTGTCGAAAAATGAAGTGGATGTTAAGAGAAGTATGATTGTATCATGCCTTGTGAGGAATTGTTGGATATTGTTGTAAGGTTTTAAGGGATGTTCGAATGCTGGAAATCTTAGTAGTTTAAAGGTTGTTTTTGCTGAATTGAAATGCTAGAAATTTAGATATAAACATACATGTACATTGTAGTAGTCGCTACTCTATGTCCTAAAGGAAAAAAGGCATGAAAATGTGTTATATTCCACTCTCGTTATTGTTAAAGTATGGGTTGTTTAAACATGATTAAGAGGAGTTGGATTAACATGAGAAATATGTGTAGTAATCACCTGGTTTATTGGAGTTGTGATATTGCATAAATATAAAAGAGAAGAAATACGTTGTGATGACATAAATAGAATATCTGAGATTATTGTGGATATATTTTGAGTTATCACTTGCTGTTTGTATTGCTGGCTTGGTTTGAAAGTTATGGATATGCACATAAATAGGGGAAGTGTTGCCCGAATTTCTATAGAAAAGAGAGTCGTCTTTCGAGATAAAGTACGCTAGAAATCATAGAATTGACGGAAGTGTTACCCTTTATTATTGGTTGAAGTACTAGGCGATATGTACTCCAAATATTTTTGGCTAGTTCGACTAAAGGTATGTGAGACTATCATTTCCTTCTTTGGCATGATTTTGTGAAAATCTTTCTTCCTTCCTTTGACATGATTTTAATGAAAGTACGGCGGACGTACGTGATTTCTTCAAAGGCTAATTTTAATCAAATAATAATTCATGATATGATCGTGCCTTGATTTTCTAAAGGATAGTTTATTTTACTTATTCCATTGAGTCTTATATGATGATTTAAAATGCATATGATTATTCCATTGAGTCTTATACGATGATTTAAAATGCATAACATTATTCCATTGCGTCTCAGATGATGGTTTGTATTGCATATAGTTTCTCATGATATTCTACTCGTGTAAGTTGTGATTGTATGTTATGAGGACCGAGTCCCAGAATGGGCCGGGTAGTTATATGTACGCAGTATGAGGACCGAGTCCCAGAATGGGCTGGGTAGTTATATGTATAAAGCATGAGGACCGAGTCCCAGGATGGGCCGGGTAGTTATATGTACGGAGATGATCTTGATTATGATGATTGTTAGACATGCATGACTTTCTTTTCATATGGTACAGTTGCATTGGTATCTCTGATTTTTCATATATGTCTCATGTTATCTTCTGGCCAGTTACAATCCTCCTTACAGTAATTCATGTTTTACATACTCAGTACATTATTTCTTACTGACCCCCCTTTCTTCGGGGGGCTGTGTTCATGCCCGCGGGTACAGGTGATCGGTTAGGTGACCCTCCAGTTTAGGACATCTATCTGCTGCTAAAGAGCTCCCTTGTTCCGGAGCCAGTCACTTTGGTACAGACTCTTATATTTCTGACTTATGTATATCTTGGGCACGACGGGGTCCTGTCCGGTCATATGTCACTATCGTACTCTTAGAGGTCTGTAGACAGTCGTGGGTGATAGATGTATTTTGGACTTGTGTAGAACGTTATGCGGTTGAGCTAGCTGTATAATTGTGCTTTTTTGGGGATGTTCCCGTATTTAGTGGGGCAGCCTTGCCGGCTTGCCTATTATGAATGTTTATTTGGTTATATGATGTTATTTGGTGGCAGCCTAGTCGGCTAGCCTATTGTGATTGTTGATTAGTTGTGTGAGGCAGCCTTGTCGGCTCACCTATTTTGGGGTTATGTTATAGAAGCAGCATTGTGTTGCCAAAATTTCTATAGATCTCGGTATTAAATGGATTAAGAGTGACAGATCAGTAATGACGTCCAATTAGGATGTTTAGTCACGGCCCGTCGGGTCGGGTCGTGACACACTATTCACCGACGGAAATTGAGAATTTGGGACTTGCTTACACGTACATCGGCTAAGTCCTTCCTTATTTTGTAATTATTTCTTCAATAGCGCTTCCACAAGCGCTAGCTAAGTGGGAATATTTATATTATTATATTAATAAATTACTTAGATAACGCAAATTATAATAGCGCTTTAAATAAGCTCTATGCAAGGAGTAACTTGCATAGCGCTTCGATTAAAATTTCCGCAAAGCGCTATGCAAGTATTTTTTGTTAGATTTTTTTTTTTAATTGGAAAAAGCGCTATGCAAGCTGTTACTTAGATAACGCTTTGTAAAAGCGCTATCTAAGTAGCGTTACGCAAGCTGAAATCTGTAGTAGTGATGGTTGAGTTGTGGAGGTAAGCATTGTAAGACCAACCCTCGCCACTACTGCATGATAGGGTTAATCAATGAAGCTTCTAAGTACAATGTATTTTATGTACTCACTCTACACTTACTTGCTCCACTATTTTGTTTGTAGAGTCAGATTCATGTACTAGTGGATCTCCTGGAGTTGTTTGACTATGGAGTCTACTAGTTGGAGCTTTCAAAATGAGATGCTTGGCTAACACGCAAGTCCAAACTCCATTCTTTATTTATTATTTTTGTGTTTTCATTCTGAGACGATTGTACCGTGACACTTCCAATTTGTATTCGTTTTAGTTGCTCTTGTACTTATGCCACCAGGTTTTGGGAGGTGTACCATTTATTTCTGCATAGGTTTGGTTATAAATATTGTTAATCACTAATATTTGTTTTCTCTTTACTTCTGTGCTGATTTAATTAGCATTAAAGATTGATTCGGTCCTCTTATGGGGTTAGAGTAGGTGTCAAGAAGCTTCTCCTTGACTTTTTTAGAGCGTATCGCTAGAAAGCACTCGATTACTTCCTTTTCCACTAAGTGATTGATTAGGGACCTTAGCGTACGATCTGGGCTGTTTACCTCTTGACTTTGGATCTTAGCACCCAAAAATTCTGTCTGTACAAACGATCTAGGACTGTATTCAGAGTTTCCGTGGGGTTGATAAGGCAATCACAACTATTTAGAATTTTTTATTGTGACATTGTTATATGTTGTGGTGGGTAACTAGCTTAGATAATATAAATAATTACACATTAACAACCTTAAAAATTAAATTCTCATTAGCCTAGAATGATTAAATAGCAAGGTAAATGTGAAAGTATAATCAAACTAAGAGACTACATGAAGAGACCTGCCTACTGTAAGGTACCATTCTTTTAGAATGGTGAAAAGGTTATCTACCCTATGATCCTCCTTATCTTACAAAGTTTTTTTTCTTAATTTGATGATTTCCGATCTAATTAGACGTTAATTTTTTTTAGTGCATGATGTGGGAAAAGTTTATATCTCTTGTTCCTTATTCTTAAATAGTTGGATTATTATTATTTTAATTCACATTATTCTCTTAGGTAATATTCACCTTACATCTGTCTTATTCCTTTCTTGTAGTATTGTCGGTCTAAGGAGAGGACCGAAAGTAGTCATCCTGCTTTTTTTTTGAATCCCCTTATGTCTCTACATCACTTGATTCTCATGCCCGTGGACTCCATTCTCTAGCATGTGTTGTTGATGATATTTTAGGCATACATCGATCTTGGGATAAAGACAATCAAGGATGCATTAAATTACAAGGATGGTCTCACTTGTTGGTTGATCCAAATCCCACAATTCAAGAGGCAGAAATACATCAGTTCTACAAAAGTCTTAAAGTTTATGATGATGACACAGTGGTAACTTTTAAGTGTATTTTGTATACACTTTTGAGTCCTTTTTAGTTAGTATTTTACTATATTACTTTACGTTTAGTATAGTGTTAGGTGTGTTTTTCCTTCATTTTTTGTCGCAACGGTTATAAAGGAGAAGATACTACTTTTGAGGATGAAATTGCACAAGAAAATGCCAAGAAATGAAGTCTAAGAAGTCCCAGGAAGTATAGAAGAAATCAGATGAAGTCCGGACGAGAAAATGACAAAAAATCAGAAAATTTGGTAGAGGGATGTCGCTGGCGCCGCGACGCCAATATTACTGCACTGTCTGATTTTGTCGCTGGAGTTTCAGCACCGTGGTGCCAGCCTGCAGGGCCACGATGCCGACGCGAGATTTTTGATTTTTGGGCCGATTTCACAGTGTTAAAAAGGTCCGAAGAGCAAGTTTTCTCAAGTATAAAACCCTAAAACCCTGCTCATTATGTCATACCTTATACCATATTACAAATCATACTTTTGGGAGGCAAGAAGGAGACTACAATTGGAGACTCTTGTTCAAGTTCTTTTTCTTTCCCTTATTTTATTTCATTTTATGTTGGATTGTAATTTAGTTCTTGACATGACAATGTTTAGGAGCTAATTACTTTAGTAGGGTTTTCCATCGAATCTTCTTGAAGCTCTTTCATATAGTTAATGCATAGTTTTTAAGTTCTTCTTCAGCATATTAAGATCTATTCAATATTGCTTTAGTTGTTTGATGATTAACTAGCTATTAATGGTCATAACTTGTATGATTCGAATCAAGATCCGAGAGGGGATATTTGAATATGCTGTAGTTGTTTAGACATAGGTTAAAATCGTGGACGAAAGTACCCTGATACTTGTGTAGTAATTAAGGTTACTGTTCTTAATCCTCCTGTGTGGTAAAATCTATCATAGAAATATATAAAGTTTCTGCACAAGGTTGAGCTCTCGTATGTCCTAACCAGAATATGATGACAGATTAGTTAACCTGCTATCTTAATAAGAATAAGAATCATTAGCATTGCATTAACGCGTGAAAAAGTGAATAGTTTAGGAGATTGGAATGTCTTATTTCCTTCATAATTGTTATAAACCCAAAGTATTATAATCTTTAGTTTATTTTGTGCACTTAGTCATAATTCTTAGTATACTTCTCAAACTAAAGAACGTCAACCAAATATATTCCATAGAATAGATAATCGATACTTAATAAACCAGTCTCTATGAACGATAAACTCGATCTTACAAATCTTATTACTTGAATGATACGTACACTTGCGTAAGCACTTAGAAATATCGCAACAAGTTTTTGACGCCATTGCAGGGGACTGACGTACTGTTAATATCGATTTATCTATTCTTATTTCTAATTTGGTATTTATTTTCTGTTTTTTTAGTATTTTTATTTTAGAACATTCTGTCGTGATTTGTTTGTTGTTTTTTATTAGTCTCAGTTACTTAGTTTATGCGAAGTAGGAGAGGATCAGACACTCATATTCCTCTAAACCCTGAGATCGAGAGCAGCTGATTTGTTAGCAATGAGAGATCAGCGAAACAATAATTTGGAGAATGATGAGTTAACTCTTAGTTTAAGACAAGTCCCTACAGAAAAAAGTTTGGGGGACTATGTGATGCCGACTATTACAGGGGTGCAGACTTGCATCAGGCTTCCAGCTGTTGAATACCATCTCCTCTTCCTAGACCCTGAGTCTTAGCTCTCCCTTTTCTACATCAATTAGGGCTCTCCCAGTTGCAAGGAATGACCTTCCCAAAATGATTGGAATTTCATCGTCTTCTTCCATGTCAAGAATGAGTAAGTCTGCTGGCAAGAAAAACTTCCCCACCTTGACAATCACATCTTCAATTATGCCTCTAGGGTACACCATTGATCGGTCTGCCAACAACAAACACTGTGGTTATTTTGGCTTCCCCCAAACCCAATCTCTTAAACACATACAGAGGCATGAGATTTATACTGACCCCTAAGTCACACATGGCCATGTTGCATGTTACCTTGTCGATAGCGTAGGGCAAGGTGAAACTTCCTGGATCCTTTAGCTTGGGCGGCAATTTCTTTTGTAGGATGGAGCTGCACTCCTCTGTCAAAGACATCGTCTCATAATCTGTTAGCCTTCTCTTTTTCGCCAGTATCTCCTTCATGAACTTGAAGTATGCTTGCATCTGTTTTAGCGCATCAATGAAAGGGATGTTTATGTGCAACTTCTTAAACACCTCCAAGAATTTGGAGAACTGCTTATCTACTGCCTTCTTTTGTAGCCTCTGAGGGTAAATGATTCTCTCAATGTATTCCCTCAAAGGTGCTGATGGAGTTTTCTCAACTGTAGGGTGATCCGCAGTGACCCCATCATTTTCTACCTTAACTACCTTCTCACATTATTTTTCATTCACCACTGCAGGTTGGGGAGCAACTTGTTCCAACTGCTTCCCACTTCTTAACAACATTGCCTGACACTGTTCTTTAGGGTTTGCCTCTCTATTACTTGGGAGAGTGCCCTGTGGCCTATTATTCACCATGTTGGTCAGCTGCCCTACTTAGGTCTCTAAGTTCCTGATGGATGACCTTGCTTCTGCCATGAATTGAGTCTGCGAATTAGTGAGAGTCAACAAAGCTTCCCTCAATTCATCTGAGTTTTCGTGTGGGGCCGATGGACTAAACTGCTGTGAAGATGAGGCCTGATTAAGTGGTGGCTAATTCTGATACTGGCCTCTAAACTGAGTCTGCTGCCCTTGGTCACTCCTCCATGAGGAATTTGGGTAATTTCTCCACCCTGGATTGTAAGTGTTAGCATATGTATTGTTATGGGGCCTTTGGAAGTTCCCCATTGCTTGACACTGAGCTTGCTCCATAGGAATGTTGTTGGGGTCAGTTGTTGGGCATCTGTCGAAAGTGTGTGGACCCCCACAAATCTCACAAGTCACTGGCATTTGGACCGCGTTTATCGACATAGTGTTCTGCTGGAGCTACTTAGTTAGGAGAGCAACTTGTGCATTCAATGCTGTAATGGCGTCTAGCTCATGAACTCCTATCGATTTCTTTCCACATGTCCCCCTTTCATATGGCAAGTGATTATTGGTGGCCATGTCCTCTAGCAAGTCATGGGCCTCATGTGCTGTCATTCTCTTAAAAGTACCACCTGCATCTGCATCAATAATAGTCCTTGTGGTCCCACTCAGCCCATTGTAGAAGATGTGAACCAAGTTCCATTGTTCCAGGCCATGATATGGGAACTTCCTCTATAGATCCTTAAACCTTTCCTAAGCTTCATAAAGTGACTCCCCATCGATTTGGTAGAAGTTATTCAACTCTCCTCTCAGCTTGGCTGATTTTGAAGTGGGAAGAACTTCGCAAGAAATTTCCGTGCTAGATCCTGCCATGTGAATATGGATGACTTTGCTTCTGCCATGAATTGAGTCTGCGAATTAGTGAGAGTCAACAAAGCTGCCCTCAATTCATCTGGTTTTTCGTGTAGGGCAGATGGACTAAACTGTTGTGAAGATGAGGCCTGATTAAATGGTGGTTGATTCTGATACTGGCCTCTAAACTGAGTCTTCTGCCCTTGGTCACTCCTCCATGAGAAATTTGGATGATTTCTCCACCCTAGATTGTAAGTGTTAGCATAGGGATTGTTATGGGGCCTTTAGAAGTTCCCCACTGCTTGACACTGAGCATGCTCCATAGGAATGTTGTTGGGGTCAGTTGTTGGGCATCTGTCGAAAGTATGTGGACCCCCACAAATCTCACAAGTCACTGGCATATAAATCGCGTTTACCGACATAGTGTTTCATTGGAGCTTCTTGGTTAGGAGAGCAACTTGTGCATTCAATGCTGTAATGGCGTCTAGCTCATGAACTCCTAACAATTTCTTTCCATATGCCCCCCTCTCATCTGACAAGTGATTATTGGTGGCCATGTCCTACAGCAAGTCATGGGCCTCATGTGTTGTCCTTCTCATAAAAGTACCACATGCAGCTGCATCAATAATAGTCCTTATGGTCCCACTCAGCCCATTGTAGAAGATGTGAACCAAGTTCCATTGTTCTATGACATGATGTGGGCACTTCCTATGCAGATCCTTAAACCTTTCTCAAGCTTCATTAAGTGACTCCCCATCGGTCTGGTAGAAGTTATTCAACTCTCCTCTCAGCTTGACTGCTTTTGAAGGTGGGAAGAACTTCGCAAGAACTTTTCGTGCTAGATTCTGCCATGTGAATATGGAGTCTGTTAGTAGGGAGTTCAACCAAACCTTCGCTTTGTCCCTGAGTGAGAAAGGGAAGAGCCTCAACTGAATGAGATCATTACTAACGCCATTATACTTGAATGTGACACAGAACTCCAGGAAGTTAGCGATATGCATGTGTGGGTCTTCAGATGGCAACCCTCCGAACTGGACTGTGTTCTGTACCATGCTTAGGATTACATGCTTTATCTCAAAGTTGTTTGCTCCTATTGCGGGGAGCCTTATGCATGTCTGTGCCCCAGTAACTCTTGGCAGAATATAATCTCCCAGGCTCCTCTCGGCTTGGACCTGAACTCGTTCTTTTACATCTATAGGCAACCCTGGGGGCACTCTTTGGTTGGGTTGATGATAACCTATCTCTTCATTCAGCTCATTATTGTTTTGCAAATCCCCTATTTCTAACAATTCAACAATCCTCTTGTTTTGCCTGTTCTGCTTGCACGTCTTTTCAATTTCAGGGTTGAATGGAACAAGTGTGTCAACTCCTCTTCTTCGCATAAACTAGATTCCTGAAATAGATCAAAATCAACAAGCAAATCAAGGCAATAGGGCTCTAACAATAAAAGAATTTAATAAAGTAAAAAAAAATTAAAATAAAAGCCAAATTAGAAATTACGCCAATCCCCGGCAACGACGCCAAAAACTTGCCAGCGATTTTCCTTATGCTTTACGCAAGTGTACGTATCGCTTAAGTAATATAGTCTTGGTAAGACCGAATATCGTCCTCACGGACTGATTTTCAATTACCAAACATCTATCCTAAGTTATCTATTTGACTATCGATATATTGTTTTGGTTTTATCTATAAACTACTGAAGTAATTGCAGAAATTAACTAAAATACTTTATTTGAATCAGTTATGGTGGAAATAGGGTTTTCAATCTCCTCGACTATCCACTCGCTTTAATCCTTAATGCAGCAATAAAGGTTCTTCTTCTATTTTAAGATAGCATGTTAGCTAGATTGTTTTTTATTCCGGTTAGGATATATAAACGCTCAACCCCAGTGCAGAAATATTTTATATTTCTATGATAGATTTTACCACATAGGAGGATTAAGAACAATAACCTATAAAGTTACACAAGTATCGGGGTACTTTCGTTCACGATTTTAACTTATGTTTATTCAACTACAACATATCCAAATCTCTCCTCTCGGTTCTTGATTTGAAATCATATACGTGATGATAACTAGTGATCAATTAATTATCAAACAATCAAACCAAATATTGAATAAATCTTAACTATATGAAGAAGAAACCAAAATACTGCATTAATTCATAAAGACGAGTTTCAAGCGATTCAAAAGGAAAATCCTAATTAAAAGTTTAGCTCCTAGCCATAGACATGCTAAGAACCAAATTAATCTCCAACATGAACTAAATTAAAATAAAGCAAAGAAAAGAAAATACTTTGGAACAAGTCTCCAATCTTGTAGCCTCCAAAAACTATGTTGTGTTGTGAAGAAAGGTTGAGTCCCCTAAAAAAATTTCCCAAAGGGCCTTTTATAAGCTGCAAAAACGTGTACCCTTTTCCTCCTCGCCCTTTGACCAATTTCCTTTCGGATCTGCACAATTTTCCGACGCGGCCCTGCTGACTAGCGCCACGGCGCCTTAACTCCTGTAGCCTCTCAGATCTTTGGGCGTCGTGGCCCTGCATTCCTGCGCTATGGCGCTGCTTCGTTTTTGTCCGGATTGCCAGCTTTCGTCAATTTTTGGCTCGAAAACTTCCTTTTCTGCCCAATTATTCTCTTTTTCGCCACTTTACCTTTTTAAACCACTGTGACTCAAAAGAAAAAAAAATATCCTAACACGACACATATTTGAACAAAAATGGGCAAAATACTAACTAAAAATGACTCTAAAAGTGCATATAAAATATGCCTAACAAACACCCCTAAACTTAACATTTGCTCGCCCTCGAGTAAAGATCAAAACAGAATCAAAGACATAAAAGAAAATAAAAGACTCAAAGACTCTGATCAACTTGATGCACAAATGTTACTAGAAAAACATGAATGTAAGTTGGGATAATATACATGAACATATATAGCATGGATTTTAAGCAATCTAGAATTTCAAGTCAGATATTTCGAAAATTCATTTCAATCATGCTCAATGGAAGTACGAATACCTAACCTATGCATGTCAATTTCAAAATTCTATGGTCTGTTCACTTGCTATTCTCCACTAATCATAGACATAAATACTAGAGATCTTCAGGACTTTTCAAGGTTGTAATGTTGGCTTAGGCAGGGGTAGGTAAAAATAGACATTTAGGCTCAAATTACGTACCATAAGCTATTTTCATTCAACTCCTTCTTCCTTATTTTTGACTTTCTTTTTTTTAGTCTCATACCTATCTTTTCCCTCCATTTCTTTTGAGAGAATGAGATACATTATAATAAGCACCCCAAAACTTAGGCTTTTGCATATTCTTCATTCATTGGGGTGCATCAAATTTTTCAATGCTTTTTTCATTTCTTTTTCAACACTTTTCATCCCAAAAGTTTTCAATTGTCACTTACGGAACAAACATGGAATCATAGGGTATCAAAGAAAGATCTTATTTAGGCTCAAAGAGACTGACTAGGGATATAATTCATTGTCAGGGATAGGCAGTGAATGGTAAGAAGGGCTAACAAAAAAAATGCCTGAGTCATCTCCCTAACATGTACATCCTAACTATTTCGCCTGAAATAACAAGCGAGCAGACACATAGACCTTATCATTAATAATGCATAAATTAAGCACAGGTACCCCAAATAATTCGATTTCATGAATTCTTGGCATATCTAACTTAAGCATTCAGATTTTTGCTTCTAATTCCATTACATTATCCCACTTACTTCACTAGGCGTTTCAAGTAACTAGAGCATGCATGATCATAAAAAAAAATTGACTCATATAAAACATAAACAAGACAATCAAATAGACACAAAAACACACAATAGACACACAAAATAGACTAAGAACCCTAACACCCCCAAACTTAAATGACACATTATCCCTAATGTGTACAAGACTCAAAATAAAAAGACGGGACGACTTACAGGCTTTATGGTTTAAAATGGTGGCGGTGGCGATGGCGGGTAATGCATGGTCCATTGATCGAACCTGAAGCTCAAATCATCAACACATTGGGTCAAGTGTTGTTGACCCTACATCATGGTGTCCAGGATCTGAATCATCCTCTGTTGATTCATGAGAAGTTGCTCCATCATTGGCACTAGAGATTCCAAGGCTAAATGTGGTTGGTGGCTGCTACTGCCTGCCTCTTATTGTGCCGCTGGCTCAGGTTCTTCTTCCATGGCAGCCTCTTCTGTTGCTGCTGGTGGGCCTCTTCTTCTTGCTGCTGCTCTAGGGACTGGTTCAGGGAAGGAGTGCATTAAACCATATGTCACAGGAGGCTGATTCTTCTCATAAGTATTAGTGACAAAGGTTGGGACTCCATGCCTAGCACATAAGGCACAAATGAGTGATCCATGTCCCAACCCACCAGTGGTGGCCAACATGCTGATCTCCTTAATACTCTGCACTATTTCCTGCCCAATGTCAATTGTCTTTCCCGTCATTATTCCATATATCATCTTAATTCTTTCTTCAGGAACTCTGGTAAAGTGTGTCGATGGAATCAGGCGAGCACTTACAAAATACAACCAACCCTTGGCTGTTCTATTGTACTGACACATGGTAAGTCCCATAACTCCATTGCGAGCAAATTCATACTCAGCCCCTTGGTAGAATAATGTCTCTGTGACTGCGTTCCACATGATGTGGCTGACATTTCTAGACCAATTTCTGAAATGATATGTGTAATAGCCCTGGTCTTCAACATTAGCTGTCCCCAACACTGCATTCACCACTTCAAAATTTATGGGCATATATTGCCCTCCCATAAAACATCTTCCATATGTCTGCTCCAGATAATTAGCATATAATTCACTTACCATGCTAGTGTTCTACGGTGGAATCCTTTTCGGATTGATGAATCTTTTCCAGCCATTTGCCTCAATCATAGCCCTAATTGGCTCGTAGGCATCATCATCATCAAACGACTCTCTCCGGTAGTCCATGCCTCTCTCAGGTATCAAAGTCCTAGTACTTATCCGGTTATATCTATCCTCCGCTTCTTTGCTAGTGAATCTAGTAATATCATACTCAAGAGTTGATGTAGATGGAGAAGCCCTGGTAGTTCTTTTTCGAGAAGACATTAGAGAGTTGTTGGAAAATATTTAGCAGCATTTCCTTTGTTTTCTTGAGGTTTCCCAACAACTACCAACCACAAAAATCAACACAACAACACCACACTGCAATACCCAATTCAAAACTTTCAGCGAAAAATAACATCACACCACACGTACAACATCAATAGCACCAATTACAACACCCCACAACAGCAATACCCCAACAAGAATTCGTACAACCCCCAAACTTACAAGATACTCCCTCTATTTTCCTTGAAATCTCATGAAGAATGATGAAGATTACCTTGGAGGGTTGCTATTCACAAATGTCTTGCCCCTAGTAGAAGAATGAAGTAATGGAAATAAGATGATGGGTTGTAATGGTGATGGGGTGTAAGGAATTTAAGGATTTGGGTGAGTTTTTGTGAGAGATTTTGAGTGGGAAAGGGAATTTTTCGTGGGTTTAGAGAGAGTATTAGGGATTTGGGTTTGTGTGGTGTTTGTGTGGGAAATGGATTGGAGAAGTTAGGGCTTTTTATTTTCTGAAATCCCGCTTAGGAGTCGCGGCCCTACAGACCGGCGCCACGGCGCCCAAAATTCTGCACGTGTTCTGATAAATAGGTGCCACGACACTGTATTTTGGTGCCACGACGGCCAAAGTCCTGCACGTGTTCTGGACTTTCGGTGTCGTGACCCTGCTTTTAGGAGCCGCAGAGCTGCATCGATTTTCTACCTTCTCGCTTTTTCGTGCTCCATTTTCAGGCCTTTAACTGTCATCACAACACAAAAAAAAAAACACTTGAGACTGTTCTAACTAATCTAAATTGCATAAATTAAAACCTTGGGTTTCCTCCCAAGTAGCGTTGTCTTTAACGTCTTGTAGCCGGACGCATGTTCCTTATTAAGAATCATTGGGGTAATTTAACCCCACAACCTATCCATTTCAGGATCATCCTTCTCTTTCGCACTCTATTTTTATTTTTCTCAAGAGGGGGTTTAGCAAGACTTACCTGTGTTGGCGGACTGATCTCCCTGGCATTGCCCTGTGCTGACTCAACTATTGTGTCAGTTGTGCTGACTACGAGACACTTGCTGATGGCTTGGGCTTCAATGGTGGATTTAAACACCTTGAATAGCATCTCCTCTTCCTGGACCCTGAGTCTTAGTTCTCCCTTTTCTACATCAATTAGGGCTCTTCCAGTTGCAAGGAATGACCTTCCCAAAATGATGGGAATTTCATCGTCTTCTTCCATGTCAAGAATGA
Organism: Przewalskia tangutica; assembly: GCA_029844215.1. Classification (NCBI taxonomy): domain Eukaryota; kingdom Viridiplantae; phylum Streptophyta; class Magnoliopsida; order Solanales; family Solanaceae; genus Przewalskia; species Przewalskia tangutica. The sequence continues at coordinate 20,724,454 of CM056718.1, forward strand.
GGAAGTCTACTGGGAAGAAGAACTTCCCCACCTTTATAAGAACATCTTCAATTATGCCTCTGGGGTACACCATTGATCGGTCTGCCAACAACAAACATTGTGGTTAGTTTAGCTCCCCCCAAACCCAATCTCTTAAACACGGACAGAGGCATGAGATTTATCCTGGCCCCTAAGTCACACAGGGCCCTGTTGCATGTTACCTTGCCGATAGTGTAGGGCAAGGTGAAACTTCCTGGATCCTTTAGCTTGGGCTGCAATTTATTTCGCAGGATGGCGCTGCACTCCTCTGTCAAAGACACCGTCTCATAATCTGGTAACCTTCTCTTTTTCGCCAGTATCTCATTCATGAACTTGAAGTCTGTTGGCATCTGTTCTAGCACCTCAATGAAAGGGATGTTTATGCGCAGCTTCTTAAACACCTCCAATAATTTGGAGAACTGCTTATCTATTGCCTTCTTTTGTTTCCTCTGAGGGTAAGGGATTCTCTCAGTGTATTCCCTCAAATGTGCTGATGGAGTTTTCTCAACTGTAGGGTGATCCTCAGTGACCCCCTCCTTTTCTACCTCAACTACCTTCTCACATTCTTTTCATTCACCACTGCAGGTTGGGGAGCAACTTGTTCTAACTACTTCCCACTTCTTAACAACACTGCCTGACACTACTCTCTAGGGTTTACCTCTGTATTGCTTGGGAGAGTGCCATGTGGCCTGTTATTCAACATGTTGGTCAGCTTCCCTACCTGGGTCTCTAAGTTTCTGAAGGATGACTTTGCTTCTGCCATGAATTGAGTCTGCGAATTAGTGAGAGTCAACAAAGCTGCCCTCAATTCATCTGGTTTTTCGTGTAGGGCAGATGGACTAAACTGTTGTGAAGATGAGGCCTGATTAAATGGTGGTTGATTCTGATACTGGCCTCTAAACTGAGTCTTCTGCCCTTGGTCACTCCTCCATGAGAAATTTGGATGATTTCTCCACCCTAGATTGTAAGTGTTAGCATAGGGATTGTTATGGGGCCTTTAGAAGTTCCCCACTGCTTGACACTGAGCTTGCTCCATAGGAATGTTGTTGGGGTCAGTTGTTGGGCATCTGTCAAAAGTATGTGGATCCCCACAAATCTCACAAGTCACTGGCATATAAATCGCGTTTACCGACATAGTGTTTCATTGGAGCTGCTTGGTTAGGAAAGCAACTTGTGCATCCAATGTTGTAATGGCGTCTAGCTCATAAACTCCTAACGATTTCTTTCCATATGCCCCTCTCTCATCTGGCAAGTGATTATTGGTGGCCATGTCCTACAGCAAGTCATGGGCCTCATGTGTTGTCCTTCTCATAAAAGTACCACATGCAGTTGCATCAATAATAGTCTTTATGGTCCCACTCAACCCATTGTAGAAGATGTGAACCAAGTTCCATTGTTCTAGGACATGATGTGGGCACTTCCTATGCAGATCCTTAAACCTTTCCCAAGCTTCATTAAGTGACTCCCCATCGGTCTGGTAGAAGTTATTCAACTCTCCTCTCAGCTTGACTGCTTTTGAAGGTGGGAAGAACTTCGCAAGAACTTTTCGTGCTAGATTCTGCCATGTGAATATGGAGTCTGTTAGTAGGGAGTTCAACCAAACCTTCGCTTTGTCCCTGAGTGAGAAAGGGAAGAGCCTCAACTAAATGACATCATTAGTAACGCCATTATACTTGAATGTGACACAGAACTCCAGGAAGTTAGCGATATGCATGTGTGGGTCTTCAGATGGCAACCCTCCGAACTGGACTGTGTTCTGTACCATGCTTAGGATTGCAGGCTTTATCTCAAAGTTGTTTGCTCCTATTGTTGGGAGCCTTATGCATGTCTGTGCCCCAATAACTCTTGGCAGAACATAATCTTTCAAGCTCCTCTCGGCTTGGACTTGAACTCGTTCTTCTACATCTATAGGCAACCCTGGGAGCACTCTTTGGTTGAGTTGATGATCACCTATCTCTTCATTCAGCTCTTTATTTTTTTTGCAAATCCCCCATTTCTAACAATTCAACAATCCTCTTGTTTCGCATGTTCTTTTTGCACATCTTTTCGATTTCAGGGTTGAATGGAACAAGTGTGTCTGCTCCTCTTCTTCTTCGCATAAACTAGATCCCTGGAATAGATCAAAATCAACAAGAAAATCAATGCAATAGGGCTCTAACAATAAAAGAATATAATCAAGTAAAAAAATAAAAAATAAAAAGCCAAATTAGAAATTAAGAATAAATAGTTTGATATTGAAACTACGCCAATGCCCGGCAACGGCGCCAAAAACTTATCAACGATTTTCGTTATGCTTTACGCAAGTGTACGTATCGCTCAATTAATATAGTCTTGGTAAGACCGACTATCGTCTTCAGTGTTATACCCCGTAGTTCAGGTCATGCGTATGTGAGCGTACGAAAGGGGGTAAGACTTAAAATTTTAGAAGGATAGGTTGACGGGTTGTTTCGGACGGGTTTTAGTCAACTTTGAGGCGGGTTATGACCCGTTACATTGAGAGTTCCTAGGTGTTTCAAAGGCCTAGTGCGTAGTTCGTTGAGTCTAGTTTTCAACGCAACCAACCGTTCGTCAATAGGACATCGGAGTAGAAAGTTATGGAAGTTACAAGTTCGGTGCGCAGTCGGACAGAAATGTGTTTCGGGCAGGAGCCACAGGGCCGCGGCGCCGAAAATTCCTGGGAGTCGACAGAGGTTTCAGCGCCGCGGCGCCGGCTGCAGGGCCGCGGCGCCGAGGCGGGTTCTGCGAGGTTAAGTGGAAAAATCTGAACTGTTTTGTTTTAAAAAAGGCCATGGGAGGGTGACAAATGTCCCCCCCCCCCCCCATCTGATTTTGCATGCACTACTTATTGACCAAGTCTTGAAGACTTGGTCATTCTCCAAACTCTTCTCTCTCTCTAAACTAGAAGCTCTCCCTTCTCTCTAGAATTTCAAGGGGAAATCAAAGCTTGAGGAAATCTGAAAAAGTGTGGCAAGAAAGAAGCTTGCTGGTTAGCTTGTAGGAGTATTGTGGTGGTGTTTTTGGAAAGGAGGATAGAAAACTTGTTGGAATAATTTGGCTAAAGCTCTAAGGTAACAATTCTTCTCTTGTAGATAGTTTGTGGTGTTGCATGTGAAGAAGAAAGATCTTGTAGTGGTAAATATTGCTCTTAGATAAATTGCATGTAAGGAATATGGTTTGGATATGTAAGAATTGGATAAGAAGGTTATGTAAGCATGTTGTAGCCAAAATACTACCTTAAACTTGTTAAGTTAGTTGTTGTACATTGTGGGGCAGAATTTTACACATCCTACATTAGGTGTGTAATCCCCTTTGAAATGTTTGGATTGTTGGGCCTTAAATGTGGCGTTTGGATGTTGAATTCGGCCTTGAAAAAGGTGGCAAAGTATGTAGAAACAAAGGAAATGCTGCCCAATTTTCCATAGAAGTTAGTGACTTTGAACTTGGAATATTCTACATTGTAACTAGAGGTTAATAAACGTATTATGGTCATTATAGGTTGACATACTACGTGCGGTATTTTGGACTTAGCAAGTGGATTGATCCGAAGAGGTATGTGGAATTTTCCTATCTCTTGAGCATGAATGGTTTTACCTATGTAGTACGATATACGTACAAGGTTTGATATCCCTTACTGGTTTTAAGGGTGGTCAAGTTTTGTGAGTAAGGGGGATTAACTCATTTATTTAAAAAGTACAAAGGATGTCTTGAGTTTTCAAAGTTAAGGGACTTGATGTGTTCAAGTATATGATTCTTGTTCTTTTTTAAAAAAAGCGTAAGTCCCTTGGGTTTTAGGAAAATGTATTTGACTAAGGTATAACGTTAATATAATGACTTTATGGGAAGTTGATTATATTAGCTTTATGAAAGGTTAACAAAGGAAGATTTACTCTAAGTAAAATGAGTACGGATAAATGATTTGAGGTTGTGAAAGGCAAATTGGTTTTAAGGCATCAATTGCCCAAAAGTTTTATGTGAAAAAGAGTCATTTTTAAAAGAGTGAAAGTATGTAGTACTTTGGGTTAAATCCCCGGATTTCTTTTATTTATGTTATGTATGATGGCCGGTTGAGCTAGGGTAAGAGTATAAATGAGGGGTAAACCCCCAAGACGTTATACCACCTTCTCCAGGGTAAGAGTATAAATGAGGGGTAAACCCCCAAGACGTTATACCACCTTCTTCAGGGTAAGAGTATAAATGAGGGGAAAACCCCCAAGACGTTATACCACCTATTCTGTGGATTTGCTACCCACGATGCGAGGAATACCTCATGCGGGTGAAATAGTCCCATGCGGGTGAGTACAGCCTATGCGAGGAATACCTCATGCGGGTCCACATGACCCATGCGGGTGAAATATTCTCAAGAGTAGGAGTGCTTAATGATACTGCGGGGCGGATGACCTTGCTTTGACCATGAGCTTCCTATTTTCATGCAGTATTGTATATGTTTGATATTCTCATTGTTAGTAAGGCACAGTGTTCTGTAAACTGATTTTTATACATGTCTCCGGTTATTTTATACTTATGAGGTATTTTCAGTATTTTCCAGTTTCGCATACTTAGTACATATTGTGTACTGACCCCCTTCCTCGGGGGCTGCGTTCATGCCGCAGGTAGAGGTAAGCAGGTGGTGGATCCTCATTCTTAGGATCACTGTTCTGGTGTCAGAAGCTCCATTCCTCCGGAGGCTTGTTTTGTTGGTACGGTTCTTCCCTGATGCTATAGGTATTATGTACATTCAGGGGTATGGCGGAGCCCTGTCCCGCCACAGTGGTTATTCTTAGAGGTATGTGGTCACGTTGTGTTTTGGGCTGTAAGAACAAGTTGTACTTTTGATTAAGTATATTTTATGGAAGGCAGCCTTATCGGCTGGCCAGTGATGTTTTACTTTATACATGTTATGTGTTATGTATGTTCCGCTGCTATTCTCTGATGTATACCTGACGGGGTGCCCCTAGAGGGTACGATCGCGCCCGGTCGGTCGTGACAAAAGTGGTATCAAAGCAGTTAGTCCTCGGAAAGTGTCTACAGACCGTGTCTAGTAGAGTCTTGATTATCGGTGTGTTGTGCACCACATCTATAATCAGGAGACTGCAGGATATTTAGGATTGGTTTCCATCCTTTCACTCTAAGATCGTGCAATAGAGCTGTGTTATAGGTTGAACTTCCTCTGATATTTTCCTTTATGTATCAGTTATGCCTCCACGCAAGGCAACCGCGGCCCAGAAGGGCAAGGCAGCGGAGGCGCTAGTGGGACGGGAGGTCACGAGGAACAGCCCACTTTACGAGAGATGATGTTTGGCGGCGGGTTCCACGACGCCGGCCAAATTTCGGAGTTCGGGCAGCGGCGGCATCGAGATCGATGCACGAGCCTCGATCCCACAGCCAGGGGATGAGTTTAGAGATTACGGGGAGCATATCCAGTTATTGACCAAAGATAGTGGCGAGCGCGACAGAGCGGCGGCCAACCCAGAGTCGGCGGTTCGGATTCGAGATTTCCTGGGTTGTCATCCACCCGAGTTCTATGGTTCGAGGTCTGAGGAGGATCCTCAGGAGTTTGTTCGGCAGTTACAGCGGACTATGCAGGTGCTTAGGGCCTCGGAGACTGAGTCCATCATGTTAGCCTCTTATCGGTTACGCGATATTGCGTTTAACTGGTTTGAGTCATTGGAGTTGTCGAGAGGTGAGGATGCTCTTCCAGCTGTTTGGGAGGAGTTCACAGAGGCTTTTCTGGATCACTTCTTACCTCCTGAGATGAGGAGAGCCCGCGTAGATAGATTCTTGACCTTGAGGCAGAACGGGAGGACTATCAGAGAGTACAGCCTGGAATTTGACTCCTTGGCCAGGTATGCGCACACCATTGTAAACATACGGCGCATGTGGTTCATCGATATGTGATGGGGTTAGACCGTCATATGATTACTGCATACTTGGGGGTGGCTCTTCAGCCAGGGATGGATATTGCCAGGATGCAGGCATATGCGCAGGGGATTGAGGACAGAGAGAGGGAGGATCAGCTAGATTTAGGCCAGCCCAAGAGGCGTGACAGCAGGTCTCGTGGCGATTTGAGGCGGACAACCTCGCAGCAGACTAGGTCCACTTTTCACCGGCCAGAGTGCTCCTTCTCGATTTTACGGCGAGGTCCGATCACGGGTCATTCAGATCAGTCGTGGCTCCAGACTTCGGGGTTTCGAGGAAGCGATCACATCGTCGAGACCACCCCATCTCGGTGTGCTCGATGCGGTAGGTCTCACCCAGCGAGTGTCGTGTTCCTTCGTGAGCTTGTTACTCTTGTGACGCAGGCCATTTGAGAGAGATTGTCCGACCGAGGCGGCGGAATGTTATGGTTCACCGACGGTCGATTCTTTGGATCTTCGCTCGACGGTTATACGCCGAGGCGGGGTGTTCACGCCCGCAGCCGCGGTAGGGTCGTGGTAGGGTCCGCCCAGCCGTCCTCGTAACGCATTTATGTTATGTCCAGCCGTCAGGACCAGGAGGCGTCACCAGATGTCGTCACAGGTACATTATTGGTTTCATGCTGTGATGTATATGCTTTGCTAGATCCAGGTTCTATCTTGTCCTATATATCTCCTCATATTGCTGGTAGAATAGGGATAGAGCCCGAGTCCATAACACCTTTTGAGGTGGCTACGCCAGTGGGTGATTCGGTGGTAGCTGAGCGGGTATATAAGGCTTGCCCAGTGACTATAGACAGTCGTCAGACTCTAGCCGACTTGATAGAGTTGGATATGACAGACTTTGATGTAATTATGGGTATGGATTGGCTAGCGTCCTGCTATGCCAATGTGGTATGAGAGAGACTGCAGTTCGGTTCCCTGGTGAGCCGGTTATCGAGTGGAAGGGGAATACTGCATCGCCGAGGGGTAAGTTTATTTGTTACCTCAAGGCCAGGAAGATGGTGCGGAAAGGGTATATCTATCATATGGTTCGAGTATTTGATACTGAGGCTGAGATACCGGACCTTGATCGATTCGGCCGTTAGAGAGTTTCGCACGTATTCTGGCGAAGCTTCCGTATCCTCCTGAGAGGGAGATTGAGTTTTGCATTGATTTGGCGCCAGACACTCGACCGATATCTATTCCTCCATACAGGATGGCACCTGCCGAGTTGAAGGAATTGAAAGACCAGCTGAAGGACTTGCTGGAGAAAGGCTTTATCAGGCCAAGTGTTTCTCTCTGGGGAGCGCTAGTGTTGTTTGTAAAGAAGAAGGATGGGACGCTGCGTATGTATGTTGATTACAGGCAGTTGAAAAAGGTAACTATCAAGAATAGATATCCCCTCCCCAGGATTGATGATTTGTTTGACCAGTTGCAGGGTGCAAGGTGTTTCTCCAAGATAGACCTGCGATCTGGTTATCATCAGGTGCGAGTTAGAGAGGCAGATATCCTAAAGACTGCATTCAGGACCCGGTATGGGCACTATGAGTTCAGGGTGATGTCTTTCGGGTTGACCAACGCCCCAGCAGTATTCATGGATTTGATGAACCGGGTGTTCAAGCCATTCTTGGATATGTTCGATATAGTATTCATTGATGATATCCTGGTTTACTCGCGCACAGAGCAGGAACATGCGGATCATTTGAGGACGGTATTGGGAGTCCTCCGGGACCGGCAGTTGTATGCCAAGTTCTCGAAATGCGAGTTTTGGTTGGCTTCAGTGGCTTTCTTAGGGCATGTTATCGGGGCCGATGATATTCGGGTTGATACAGCAAAGATTGAGGCAGTCAAGACTTGGCCCAGACCCACTACACCGACGGAGGTGCGCAGCTTTTTGGGCCTTGCGGGTTATTACCGGAGATTTGTGGAGAAGTTTGCTTCCATTTCTGCACCTTTGACTAGGCTGACTCAGAAGGCAGTTGTGTTCCGGTGGACGGATGTTTGTGAGGAGAGTTTCCAGTCACTGAAAGAGAGATTGACGACCGCCCCAGTTCTTACTCTTCCAGAGGGTTTAGACGGATATGTGGTTTATTGTGATGCGTCAGGTGTTGGGCTTGGGTGCGTACTGATGCAGCACGGTAAAGTTATAGCGTACGCATCCCGACAGCTCAGGAAGCATGAGAAGAACTATCCCACACATGACTTGGAGTTGGCAGTAGTGATTCATTCCTTGAAGATCTGGAGACATTATTTGTATGGAGTTCATGTGGATATTTACACAGACCACAAGAGTCTACAGTATATCTTCAGCCAGAGGGAGCTGAAATTGCGGCAGAGACGGTGGTTGGAACTACTTAAGGATTATGATATTGATATTCTATACCACCCAGGGAAGGCCAATGTAGTTGTAGATGCCCTTAGTCGCAGATCGATGGGTAGTGCATCGATGTACGGAGAGAAGGGATATGGTCCGAGAGTTACATCAGCTAGCGAGCCTTGGGGTTCGTTTGGGTGATTCTGATAGTAATGGAGTTCGGGTTCGAGAGGTTGTCGAGTCTTCCATCATCGAGGAGGTGAAGAGGCGACAGTATGAGCACCCGATTATGGTACGGTATCGAGATGCAGCTCTTCAGGAGAAGAAGAGTCTATTTGAGTTAGCACCTGATGGGGTGCTAAGATTTGAGGGCCGGTTGTATGTTCTCGATGTGACAGGACTTCGTCAGCAGATTCTGGGGGAGGCACACAGTGCTCGTTATTCTATTCATCCGGGGTCGACTAAGATATACCATGACCTCAGATGTGTGTATTGGTGGGATGGCCTGAAGATGGACGTTGCGGAGTTCGTGGCGCAGTGCCCGAATTGTCAGCAGGTCAAGGTTGAGCACCAGAAGCCCGGTGGGCTATTACAGGCTATTGATATTCCGATGTGGAAGTGGGAGGTGATCAATATGGATTTTATTACAGGGTTACCTCACACTCAGAGGAAGCATGATTCCATTTGGGTTATCGTCGACAGGCTGACGAAATCAGCCCATTTTCTTCCAGTCAGGATGACTTTTTCGGCCGAGGATTATGCTGGCGTATATCGAGAGATTGTGAGGCGCACGAGTTCCTATATCGATTATTTCAGACAGAGGAGCCCAGTTCACGGCTAACTTCTGGAGGTCTTTTCAGAAGGGATTAGGGGACGCAGTGAGTCTCGATCGCGTTTCACCTCGCATCACGATGTGCCGAGCGTACTATCCAGACCCTTGAGGATATGTTGAGGGCTTGTGTTATTGATTTCAGGGGTAGCTGGGAGGATCATTTACCTCTTGTGGAGTTTGCTTATAACAACAGCTATCATTCTAGTATCCAGATGGTGCCTTATGAGGCCTTATACGGGAGGAAGTGCAGGTCACCGATAGGCTGGTTCGAGGTGGGAGAAGTTCAGTTAGTCGGGCCAGACTTGATTCAGCAGGCAGTGGATAAGGTGAAGCTTATCCAAGAGCGGTTGTTGGCGGCTCAGAGTCGACAGAAGTCGTATGCAGATCATCGGCGTCGACACTTGGAGTTTGAGGTAGATGATTGGGTCTTCCTGAAGGTGTCACCCATGAAGGGCGTGATGAGATTTGGAAAGAAGGGGAAACTTAGCCCAAGGTACATTGGGCCTTATCAGATTGTCCGTAGGGTAGGCAAGGTTGCCTACGAGTTGGATCTGCCGTCCGATCTGGAGGAAGTACATCCAGTTTTTCATGTGTCTATGTTGCGGAAATGTGTCGGAGATCCATCTAGAGTGCACCCGATTTGTGATGTCCAGGTGACAGAGGGGTTATCATGAGGAGAGTCCCATAGCGATACTCGATCGTCAGGTTAGGCGACTTCGAACAAAGGACGTGGCTTCCGTCAAAGTCTTATGGCGGAACGAGAACAGGGAGGAGATGACGTGGGAAGAGGAGGATGACATGATGAAGAAGTATCCTCACTTATTCCCTATACCTCCAGGTAACCCACTTTCCTGCTTGTTAGTTTTAATTTAGCAATTATGCTTAAGTAATGTTGTGGCTATGTGGAACGTCTTTGTTTGCAAAAATAATGGTTAGGAGGGTCTATGTCGATATTGTGATTTGAGTAAGCCTAGAAGGAACATTCGGGACGAATGTTTCTAAGGGGGGGAGAATGTTATACCCCGTAGTTCAGGTCATGCGTATGAGAGCGTACGAAAGGGGGTAAGACTTAAAATTTTAGAAGGATAGGTTGACGGGTTGTTTCGGACGGGTTTTAGTAAACTTTGAGGCGGGTTATGACCCATTCAATTGAGAGTTACTAGGTATTTCAAAGGCCTAGTGCGTAGTTCGTTTAGTCTAGTTTCCAACGCAACCAACCGTTCGTCAATAGGACATCGGAGTAGAAAGTTATGGAAGTTACAAGTTCGGTGCGCAGTCAGACAGAAATGTGTTTCGCAGGCGAGCCACGGCGGCACCGGAATGTTCTGGGAGTCGGCAGAGGTTTCAGCGCCGCGGCGCCGGCTGCAGGGCCGCGGCGCCGAGGCGGGTTCTGCGAGGTTAAGTGGAAAAATCTGAACTGTTTTGTTTTAAAAAAGGCCATGGGAGGGTGACAAGTGTCCCCCCCCATCTGATTTTGCATGCACTACTTATTGACCAAGTCTTGAAGACTTGGTCATTCTCCAAACTCTTCTCTCTCTCTAAACTAGAAGCTCTCCCTTCTCTCTAGAATTTCAAGGGGAAATCAAAGCTTGAGGAAATATGAAAAAGTGTGGAAAGAAGGAAGCTTGTTGGTTAGCTTGTAGGAGTATTGTGGTGGTGTTTTTAGAAAGGAGGATAGCAAACTTGTTGGAATAATTTGTCTAAAGCTCTAAGGTAACAATTCTTCTCTTGTAGATAGTTTGTGGTGTTACATGTGAAGAAGAAAGATCTTGTAGTGGTAAATATTGCTCTTAGATAAATTGCATGTAAGAAATATGGTTTGGATATGTAAGAATTGGATAAGAAGGTTATGTAAGCATGTTGTAGCCAAAATACTACCTTAAACTTGTTAAGTTAGTTGTTGTACATTGTGGGGCAGAATTTAACACATCCTACATTAGGTGTGTAATCCCCTTTGAAATGTTTGGATTGTTGGGCCTTAAATATGGCGTTTGGATGTTGAATTCGGCCTTGAAAAAGGTGGCAAAGTATGTAGAAACAAAGGAAATGCTGCCCAATTTTCCATAGAAGTTAGTGACTTTGAACTTGGAATATATAACATTGTAACTAGAGGTTAATAAACGTATTATGGTCATTATAGGTTGACATACTACGTGCGGTATTTTGGACTTAGCAAATGGATTGATCCGAAGAGGTATGTGGAATTTTCCTATCTCTTGAGCATGAATGGTTTTACCTATGTAGTACGATATACGTACAAGGTTTGATATCCCTTACTCGTTTTAAGGGTGGTTAAGTTTTGTGAGTAAGGGGGGATTAACTCATTTCTTTAAAAAGTACAAAGGATGTCTTGAGTTTTCAAAGTTAAGGGACTTGATGTGTTCAAGTATATGATTCTTGTTCTTTTTAAAAAAAAGCGTAAGTCCCTTGGGTTTTAGGAAAATGTATTTGACTAAGGTATAACCTTAATATAATGACTTTATGGGAAGTTGATTATATTAGTTTTATGAAAGGTTAACAAAGGAAGATTTACTCTAAGTAAAATGAGTACGGATAAATGATTTGAGGTTGTGAAAGGCAAATTGGTTTTAAGGCATCAATTACCCAAAAGTTTTATGTGAAAAAGAGTCATTTTTAAAAGAGTGAAAGTATGTAGTACTTTGGGTTAAATCCCCGGATTTCTTTTATTTATGTTATGTATGATGGCCGGTTGAGCTAGGGTAAGAATATAAATGAGGGATAAACCCCCAAGACGTTATACCACCTTCTCCAGGATAAGAGTATAAATGAGGGGTAAACCCCCAAGACGTTATACCACCTATTCTGTGGATTTGCTACCCACGATGCGAGGAATACCTCATGCGAGTCCGTAGGGCTCATGCGGGTGAAATAGTCCCATGCGGGTGAGTACAGCCTATGCGAGGAATACCTCATGCGGGTCCACATGACCCATGCGGGTGAAATAGTCCCAGGAGTAGGAGTGCTTAATGATACTGCGGGGCGGATGACCTTGCTTTGACCATGAGCTTCCTATTTTCATGCAGTATTGTACATGTTTGATATTCTCATTGTTAGTAAGACACAGTGTTATGTAAACTGATTTTTATACATGTCTCCGGTTATTTTATACTTATGAGGTATTTTCAGTATTTTCCAGTTTCGCATACTTAGTACATATTGTGTACTGACCCCCTTCCTCGGGGGTTGCGTTCATGCCGCAGGTAGGGGTAAGCAGGTGGTGGATCCTCATTCTTAGGATCACTGTTCTGGTGTCAGAAGCTCCATTCCTCCGGAGGCTTGTTTTGTTGGTACGGTTCTTCCCTGATGCTATAGGTATTATGTACATTCAGGGGTATGGCGGGGCCCTGTCCCGCCACAATGGTTATTCTTAGAGGTCTGTGGTCATGTTGTGTTTTGGGCTGTAAGAACAAGTTGTACTTTTGATTAAGTATATTTTATGGAAGGCAACCTTATCGGCTGACCAGTGATGTTTTACTTTATACAGGTTATGTGTTATGTATGTTTCGCTGCTATTCTCTGATGTATACCTGACGGGGTACCCCGATAGGGCACCAGTCGCGGCCCCGGGGTCGGGTTGTGACACTCAGGGACTGGTTTTCAATTACTAAACATCTATCATAAGTTATCTATTTGACTATCGATATTTTATTTTGGTTTTATCTATAAACTACTGAAGTAATTACAGAAATTAACTAAAATACTTTATTTGAATTAGTTATGGTGGAAATAGGGTTTCCAATCTCCTCGCTATCCACTCGCTTTAATCCTTAATGCAGCAATAAAGGTTCTTCTTCTATTTTAAGATAGCATGTTAGCTAGATTGTTTTTTATTCCGGTTAGGATATATAAACGTTCAACCCCAGTGCAGAAATATTTTATATTTCTATGATAGATTTTACCACATAGGAGGATTAAGAACAATAACCTATAAAGCTACACAAATATCGGGGTACTTTCGTTCATGATTTTAACTTATGTTTATTCAACTACAACATATCCAAATCTCTCCTCTCGGTTCTTGATTTGAAATCATATACGTGATGATAACTAGTGATCAATTAATTATCAAACAATCAAACCAAATATTGAATAAATCTTAACTATATGAAGAAGAAACCAAAATACTGCATTAATTCATAAAGACGAGTTTCAAGCGATTCAAAAGGAAAATCCTAATTAAAAGTTTAGCTCCTAGCCATAGACATGCTAAGAACCAAATTAATATCCAACATGAACTAAATTAAAATAAAGCAAAGAAAAGAAAATACTTTGGAACAAGTCTCCAATCTTGTAGCCTCCAAAAACTATGTTGTGTTGTGAAGAAAGGTTGAGTCCCCTAAAAAAATTTCCCAAAGGGCCTTTTATAAGCTGCAAAAACGTGTACCCTTTTCCTCCTCGCCCTTGGCCAATTCCCGTTCGGATCTGGACAATTTTACGCCTCGGCGCCGCGGCCTTGGTGACTGGCGCTGCGGCGCCTTAACTTCTATCGCCTCTCAGATCTTTAGGCGTCGTGGCCCTGCATTCCTGCGCCACGGCGCTGCTTCGCCTTTGTCCGGATTGCCAGCTTTCGTCAATTTTTCGCTCGGGAACTTTCTTTTCTGTCCAATTATTTCTCTTTTTCACCGCTTTGCCTTTTTAAACCACTGTGACTCAAAGGAAAGAAAAATACCGTAACACGACACATATTTGAACAAAAATGAGCAAAATACTAACTAAAAATGACTCTAAAAGTGCATATAAAATATGCCTAACAAACACCCCCAAACTTAACCTTTGCTCGCCCTCGAGTAAAGATCAAAACAGAATCAAAGACACAAAAGAAAATAAAAGACTCAAAGACTCTGATCAACTTGCTGCACAAATGTCACTAGAAAACATGAATGTAAGTCGGGATAATATACAGGAACATATATATCATGGATTTTTAGCAATCTAGAATTTCAAGTCAGATATTTCGCAAAATTCATTTCAATCATGCTCAATGGAAGTACGAATACCTAACCTATGCATGTCAATTTCAAAATTCTATGGCATGTTCACTTGCTATTCTTCACTAATCATAGACATAAATACTAGAGATCTTCAGGACTTTTCAGGGTTGTAAAGTAGGCTTAGGAAGGGGTAGGTAAAAATAGACATTTAGGCTCAAATTACGTACCATAAGCTATTTTCATTCAACTCATTATTCCTCCTTTTTTACTTTCTTTTTTACTCTCATATCTATCTTCTCCCCTCATTTCTTTTGAGAGAATGAGATACATTATAATAAGCACCCCCAAACTTAGGTTTTTGCATATTCTTCATTCATTGGGGTGCATCAAATTTTTCAATTATCTTTTAGTTCTTTTTCAACACTTTTCATCCCAAGAGTTTTCAATTGTCACTTATGGCACAAACATGGAATCATAGGGTGTCAAAGAAAGATCTTATTTAGGCTCAAAGGGACTGACTAGGGATACAATTTATTATCAGGGATAGGCAGTGAATGGTAAGAAGGGCTAACAAAAAAAATGTCTGAGTCATCTTCCTAACATGTACATCCTAACTATTTTGCCTCAAATAACAAGAGAGCAGACACATATACCTTATCATTAACAACGCATAAATTAAGTACAGGTACCCCTAATAATTCGATTTCATGAATTCTTGGCATATTTAACTTAAGCATTCAGATTTTTGCTTCTAATTCTATTACATTATCTCACTTACTTCACTAGGCATTTCAAGTAACTACATCATGCATGATCATAAAAAAAAAATTGACTCATATAAAATATAAACAAGACAATCAAATAGACACAAAAACACACAATAGACACACAAAATAGACTAAGAACCCCCCAAACTTAAATGACACATTGTCCCTAATGTGTACAAGACTCAAAATAAAAATACGGGATGACTTACATACTTTACGTTTTAAAATGGTG
Source organism: Przewalskia tangutica (assembly GCA_029844215.1). NCBI lineage: Eukaryota > Viridiplantae > Streptophyta > Magnoliopsida > Solanales > Solanaceae > Przewalskia > Przewalskia tangutica. The sequence goes on from CM056718.1 coordinate 20,739,463, forward strand.
GCGGTGGTGGTGGCGGGTAATGCATGGTCCATTGATCGAACCTGGAGCTCAAATCATCAACACGTTGGGTCAAGTGTTGTTGACCCTGCATCATGGTGTCCAGGCTTTGCATCATCCTCTGTTTATTCATGAGCAGTTGCTCCATCATTGGAACTGGAGGTTCCAAGGCTAAAGGTGGTTGGTGGCTGCTGCTGCCTGCCTCATATTGAGCCGCTGGCTCAGGCTCTTCTTCCATGGCAGCCTCTTCTGCTGCTGCTGCTGCTGGGCCTCTTCTTCTTGTTGCTTCTCTAGGGACTGGTTCAGGGAATGAGTGCACTAAACCATATGTCATAAGAGGATGATTCTTCTCAAAAGTATCAGTGACAAAGGTTCAGACTCCATGCCTAGCACATAAGGCACAAATGAGTGATTCATGTCCCAACCCACCAGTGGTGGCCAACATGCTAACCTTCTTAATACTCTGCACTATTTCCTGCCCAATGTCAATTGTCTTTCCCGTCATGATTCCATATATTATCTTAATTATATCTTCAGGCACTCTGGTGAAGTGTGTCGATGAAATCAGGCGAGCACGTACAAAATACAGTCAACCCTTGGCTATTCTATTGAACTGACACCTGACAAGTCCTCTAACTCCATTGCGAGCAAATTCATACTCAGCCCCTGGGTAGCATAATGTCTCTACGACTGCGTTCCATATGATGTGGCTGACATTTCTAGACCAACTTCTGAAATGGTATGGGTTATAGTCCTGGTCTTCAACATTAGCTATCCCCAACACTGCATTTACCACTTCAGAATTTACGGGCACATATTGCCCTCTCATAAAGCATCTTCCATCTGTGTGCTCCGGATAATTAGCATAGAATTCTCTTACCATGCTAGTGTTTTATGGTGGAATCCTTTCCGGATTGGTAAATCTTTTCCAACTATTTGCCTCGATAATAGCCCTAATTGGCTTGTAAGCATCATCATCATCAAACGACTCTCTCTGGTATCCATGCCTCTTTCTTATATCAAGGTCCTAGTACTTATCCGGTTATACCGTTCCTCTGCTTCTTTGCTAGTGAACCTAGTAATATCATATTCAGGAGCTGATGTAGATGGAGAAGCCCTGATAGTTCTTTTTCGAGAAGACATTAGAGATTTGTTGGAAAAATTTTAGCAGCGTTTCCTTTGTTTTCTTGAGGTTTCCCAACAACTACCAACCACAAAAATCAACACAACAACACCACACTACAATACCCAATTCAAAACTTTCAGCGAAAAATAACATCACACCACACGTACAACAACAATAGCACCAAGTACAACACCCCACAACAGCAATACCCCAACAAGAATATGTACAACCCCCAAACTTACAAGCTAATCCCTCTATTTGCCTTGAAATCTCAGGAAGAATGATGAAGATTACCTTGGAGTGTTGCTCTTTACAAATGTCTTGCCCCTAGTAGAAGAATGAAGTAGTGGAAAGAAGATGATGGGTTGTAATGGTGATGGGGTGTCAGAAATTGAAGGATTTGGGTGAGTTTTTGTGGGAGATTTTGAGTGGAAGAGGGAATTTTTCGCGGGTTTAGAGAGAGTATTAGGGATTTGGGTTTGTGTGGTGTTTGTGTGTGAAAGGGATTAGAGAAGTTAGGGCTTTTATTTTCTGAAATCCCGCTTAGGCGCCGCGGACCTGCAGACTGGCGCCACGGCGCCCAAACTTCTGTACGTGTTCTGTACTTTCGGCGTCGTGGCCCTGCTTCTGGGAGCCGTGGCGCTGCACCGATTTTCTCCCTTCTCGCTTTTTCGTGCTCCATTTTTAGCCCTTTAACTGTCATCACAACACCAAAAAAAATACCACACGTGAGACTGTTCTCACTAATCTAAATTGCATAAATTAATACCTTGGGTTGCCTCCCAAGTAGCGCTGTTTTTAACGTCTTGTAGTCGGATGCAGGTTCATTATTAAGAATCATTGGGGTAATTTAATCCCACAACCTATCCATTTCAGGATCAGCCTTCTCTTTCACACTCGGTTTTCCTTTTTCTCAAGAGGGGGTTTAACAAGACTTACTTGTGTTGGCGGACTGATCTCCCTGTCATTGGCCTATGCTGGCTCAACTGCTATATTAGTTGTGCTGACTGCGAGACACTTGTTGATGGCTTGGGATTCAATGGTAGATTTAAACACCTTGAATACTATCTCCTCTTTCTAGACCCTCAGTCTTAGTTCTCCATTTTCTACATCAATTAGAGCTCTCCCAGTTACAAGGAATGGCTTTCCCAAAATGATGGGAATTTCATCGTCTTCTTCCATGTCAAGGATGAAGAAGTCTGCTGGGAAGAAGAATTTTCCCACCTTGACAAGCACATCTTCAATTATGCCTCTGGGGTACACCATTGATCAGTCTGCCAACTGTAAATTCACTGCAGTTAGTTTGGTTTCCCCCAAACCCAATTTCTTAAACACGGACAGAGGCATGTCGAGTCAGTCACATGATTGGTTCAGCTTTCCTAAGAAAGCGAGCATAAAGTGATGATGAAAGGAAAAAAGGTTCATTCCCCAAAATGTGATTCATATTAGTTATGTCACCAACCTCTTTTCATATAATCAATCCCAACTAGAATGAGACTTGTGCCCCCCTCCCATTCAAAAGCTCTACTACAATGTCGTAAACACATATTATAGCTCTTCTCGAAGGGGCAAGCTTAGTTGTAGGCGGACGGTAAGGAATGTTTACAGCTTAGGTTCAGCACTGGCGACGTCTCCGGCATAAATACAAGGAGAGATTTATACTATCCCCTAAGTCACACAGGGCCCTGTTGCATGTTATCTTGCCAATAGTTCAGGGCAAGGTGAAACTTCCTGGATCCTTTAGCTTGGGAGGCAATATTTTTTGCAGGATGACACTGCACTCCTCTGTCAAAGACACTGTCTCATAATCTGCTAGCCTTCTCTTTTTCCCCCGTATCTCCTTCATGAACTTAAAGTATGCTGGCATCTGTTCTAGCGCCTCAATGAAAGGGATGTTTATGTGCAGCTTTTTAAACACCTCCAAGAATTTGGAGAACTGCTTATCTACTGCCTTCTTTTGTAGCTTCTGAGGGCAGGGGATTCTCTCAGTGTATTCCCTCAAAGGTGCTGGTGGAGTTTTCTCAACTATAGGGTGATCCTCAGTGGCCCCCTCATTTTCTACCTCAACTACATTCTCACATTCTTTTTCATTCACCACTGCTGGTTGGGGAGCAACTTGTTCCAAATTCTTCCCACTTCTTAACAATACTGCTTGACACTGCTCTCTAGGGTTTACCTCTGTATTGCTGATGGATGACCTTGCTTCTGCCATGAATTGAGTCTGCGAATTAGTGTGAGTCAACAAAGCTGCCCTCAGTTCATCTGGTTTTTCGTGTGGGGCAGATGGACTAAACTGCTGTGAAGATGAGGCCTGATTAAGTGTTGGCAGATTCTGATACTGGCCTCTAAACTGAGTCTGCTGCCCTTGGTCACTCCTCCATGAGAAATTTGGGTGATTTCTCCACCCTGGATTGTAAGTGTTAGTATAGGGATTGTTATGGGGCCTTTGGAAGTTCCCCACTTCTTGACACTGAGCTTTCTCCATAGGAATGTTGTTGGGTCAGTTGTTGGGCATCTGTCGAAAGTATATGGACCCCCACAAATCTCAAAAGTCACTGGCATATGGACCGCGTTTACCGACATAGGGTTCTGCTGGAGCTGATTGGTTAGGAGAGCAACTTGTGCATTCCATGTTGTAATGTCATCTAGCTCATGAACTCCTATCGATTTCTTTCCACATGTCCCTCTTTCATCTAGAAAGTGATTATTGGTGGTAATGTCCTCCAGCAAGTCATGGGCCTCGATGTGGGCACTTCCTCTGCAGATCCTTAAACCTTTCCCAAGCTTCATAAAGTGACTCCCCATCGGTCTGGTAGAAGTTATTCAACTCTCCTCTCAGCTTGGCTGCTTTTGAAGGTGGGAAGAACTTCGCAAAAATTTCTGTGCTAGATCCTGCCATGTGAATATGAAGTCTGTTGGCAGGGAGTTCAACCAAACATTCGCTCTGTCCCTGAGAGAAAGGGAAGAGCCTCAACCGAATGACATCATCAGTAACAACATTATACTTGAATGTGGCACATAACTCCAGGAAGTTAGCGATATGCATGTGTGGGTCTTCAGATGGAAACCCTCCGAACTGGACTGTGTTCTGTACCATGCTTAGGATTGCATGCTTTATCTCAAAGTTGTTTGCTCCTATTGTCGGGAGCCTTATGCATGTCTATGCCCCAGTTACTCTTGGCAGAACATAATCTCCCAGGCTCCTCTCGGCTTGGACCTGAACTCGTTCTTCTACATCTATAGGCAACCCTGGGGGCTCTCTTTGATTGGGTTGATGATCACCTATCTCTTCATTCAGCTCATTATTGTTTTGCAAATCCCCCATTTCTAACAATTCAACAATCCTCTTGTTTCGCCTGTTCTTCTTGCACGTCTTTTCAATTTCAGAGTTGAATGGAACAAGTGTGTTTGCTCCTCTTATTTTTCGCATAAACTAGATCCCTGGAATAGATCACAATCGACAAGCAAATCAAGGCAATAAGGCTCTAACAATAAAAAAAAAGTAAAAAAAAAAGAATAAAAGCCAAATTAGAAATTTAGAATATATAGTTTGATATTGAAACTACGTCAATCCTCGGCAACGACGCCAAAAACTTGTTAGCGATTTTCCTTATGCTTTACGAAAGTGTACGTATTGCTCAAGTAATATAGTCTTGGTAAGACCGAATATCGTCCTCATGGACTGGTTTTCAATTACTAAACATCTATCCTAAGTTATCTATTTGACTATCGATATTTTGTTTTGGTTTTTTCTATAAACTACTGAAGTAATTGCAGAAATTAACTAAAATACTTTATTTGAATCAGTTATGGTGGAAATAGGGTTTTCAATCTCCTCGACTATCCACTCGCTTTAATCCTTAATGCAGCAATAAAGGTTCTTCTTCTATTTTAAGATAGCATGTTAGCTAGATTGTTTTTTATTCCGGTTAGGATATATAAACGCTCAACCCCAGTGCAGAAATATTTTATATTTCTATGATAGATTTTACCACATAGGAGGATTAAGAACAATAACCTATAAAGCTACACAAGTATCGGGGTACTTTCGTTCACGATTTTAACTTATGTTTATTCAACTACAACATATCCAAATCTCTCCTCTCGGTTCTTGATTTGAAATCATATACGTGATGATAACTAGTGATCAATTAATTATCAAACAATCAAACCAAATATTGAATAAATCTTAACTATATGAAGAAGAAACCAAAATACTGCATTAATTCATAAAGACGAGTTTCAAGCGATTCAAAAGGAAAATCCTAATTAAAAGTTTAGCTCCTAGCCATAGACATGCTAAGAACCAAATTAATCTCCAACATGAACTAAATTAAAATAAAGCAAAGAAAAGAAAATACTTTGGAACAAGTCTCCAATCTTGTAGCCTCCAAAAACTATGTTGTGTTGTGAAGAAAGGTTGAGTCCCCTAAAAAAAATTCCCAAAGGGCCTTTTATAAGCTGCAAAAACGTGTACCCTTTTCCTCCTCGCCCTTTGACCAATTTCCTTTCGGATCTGCACAATTTTCCGCCTCGGTGTCGCGGCCCTGCTGACTGGCGCCGCGGCGCCTTAACTCATGTAGCCTCTCATATCTTTAGGCGACGTGGCCCTCATTCCTGCGCCACGGCGTTGCTTCGCCTTTGTCCGGATTGACAACTTTCGTCAATTATTGGCTCGGGAACTTCCTTTTCTGCCCAATTATTTCTCTTTTTCGCCACTTTACCTTTTTAAACCACTACGACTCAAAAGAAAGAAAAATACCCTAACACGACACATATTTGAACAAAAATGGGCAAAATACTAACTGAAATGACTCTAAAAGTGCATATAAAATATGTCTAACAGCGATGCAGCATTGAACAAAATTTTCCGAGACATTTGCCAAGATGTTGATGAGGACATTTTAGATTGATAAGATAGTTTATTAACAATGTTTTTGTCTATAATTAAATACTTTAATAACGCTTTGAATGATTATCCATTTTAGGAAGACTTTGTACTATAGATTCTAGCTACACAATGTTTATTTTTGGTGTTATTTAAAATTTTAGTTCATTTCATCGGTGCACTCAATTTGCAATATTGAAATTAAATTGTCAAAAAAAAAATCCCGCCAAATTTAATTTTCCCGTCATATTAAAATTAATTATTAATTTAATAAAAATTAAATCAAAATTTAAATTTTATGTGACATTTGTGTGACGGGTTTGAACCGTCATCTGTTTGTAACATTTGTGTGACGGGTAAAAATTGTCACATGTCGTGTGACAGATACATAACTGCCATCTGTTTGTGACAGTGGCAAAGATGACACTTACAGGAACCGTCATCTTAGGGGTTAGATAACGATTTTTACCTGTCACCGTAGCCTATTTTTCTTGTAGTGTACAACATAAACAATATATCTTAAACTCCTATCAATTATTCAAGATCGTGGAACTATATGATTTTCACATATTACGCATAAACGATAAGTTTTAACAAAAAAAACATACCCAAATCCATGTTTGTTTTCTTGAGCGGAAGTATTCTGATTTTGCTTTCTCTTAAGAAACTTATTTTCTCTCCCTTTGTCCTTTACTATTTTGTTTTGAATAGAGTGGATGAAAAATACTCTATTCTACAATTATAAAGGTAGAGAGATCACCGGTTACTATTAGTCTCACTTTCCATCAAAGTGGGTAGTGAAGATTTATAACCATAAATAATTTCCCCTATTTATCCAATTAGAATTTAACTAATTAATTATTTATTAAATGAAATATAATATGGGTCACGTGGACATATCTTACATTCTCCCACTTAGTGCACGTGACATTATTCACTTAATGATTTAATAATTTTTTTCATTCTTTATGTGCACAATTAAATGCTAAATTCTCCTTTAATTGGATACATCATTTGTTATTATTGAATAAATCAACTAATATGAGTCATGGCGATTATACATCCATGTATTTTCGATTATAATCCATTTCATGTACTATAATATTAGTCTATTACCCAACACAACCTTCACAAATACATAATGGTCCACCAATAATGCATAGAATACTTGAGTTAAGTCAAAATTTGTCGTCATTCTCAACATTATGTATACAAGAGAAAACATGTAATCACAGAAACATATATATATATATATATATATATATATATATAAATAAGCACAAAGTGTCAATTGCATAAACATAATAAAGTCTTTACATTAAATCATTCATTTTCATCAACAATGCCCATTCTTTCAACATGCTCAATAAATGTCTTGGGCGGCAATCCTTTCATCAATGGATTGACAATCATAAGTTTGGTGCTAATATATTCAATTGACACTTTATGTTTCTGGAGTTCTTCTTTAACCGAAAAGTATTTCAATTCCATATGTTTATCACCCTTAAAACACTTGTCGTTTTTAGAGAAGACGACTGCTGCAACATTATCACAATAAATTTTCAGCGGCTTGACAATATTGTCGACAAGTCCAAGTCCTGAAATAAAGTTCAGCAGCCAATTAGCATGAATGGTTGCTTCAAAGCATGCCATAAACTCAACTTCCATAGTAGATGCAACTATAAAATACCGCTTCACACTCTTTCATGATATTGCTCCTCCCGCTAATAGAAAAAAATAACCAAATGTGAATTTTCTTGTATCCACAAAACCAGCATAATTTGAATATGAATATCTAACCACATCAAGATGATCAAATCTTCTATAAGTAAGCATATAATCTTTCGTTCCTTGCAAGTATCACACCACTTTCTTTGAAGCCTTCTAGTGATCCATTCCTGGATTACCTTGATATCGACCCAGCATCCCAACAACAAACTGATGGTTGGTCTCGTACATGTCTGAGCATACATTAGTCTCCCAACTATTGATGCATAAGGATTTTTTTTTCATTTTCTTACATTTCAATTCATTCTTTGGGCATTGATTGAGACAAAATTTATCTTCTTTCTTAGTTGGACTGTACCTGATGAACATTTTCCATTCTAAATCTCTCTAATACTTTATTAATATATGCTTTCTGACATAACCCCAATAATTTTTGTGATCTATCCTGGAATATTTCTATTCCAATCACATAGGATGCCTCTCCCATATCTTTCATTTCAAAATTGTTAGACATAAATTTTTGATACCATGCAACAAACCAATAACATTAGTATCAAGCAAGACTTCATCAACATACCAGACTAACATAATAAACTTATTCCCACTGACCTTCAGATATAAACACCGATCAACAGTTTTTCTTTAAATTCAAAGGTGATAATAATTTCGTTAAACTTAAGATACCATTGTCGGGAAGCTTCTTTAAGTCCATATATTGATTTATAAAGTTTACATATCATGTGTTCCATTCATTTAATGGAAAAACCCTCAGATTGATTCATATAAACTTCTCCTCTAAATTTTCAGAAAGGCAGTTTTCACATCCATTTATTGTAGCTCTAAGTCGTAATGAGCTACTAAAGCCATTATAATTTTGAGTGAATCTTTTCTAGAGACATGTGAAAATGTCTCTTTATAGTCAATACCCTCTTTCTGAGTAAAATCTTTGGCAACAAGTTTGGCCTTGTGACGTTCGATATTTTCATTTGAGTCGCGTTTGGTCTTAAGGACCCATTTACTCCTGACTCTTTCGCAACCTTCTGGTAATTCAACAAGGTCCCAAACTTCATTTTGTTCTATAGATTTCAACTCATCGTTCATAGCATCTATCTATTTATGAGAATTAATGGTTTCAATGGCTTGTGAAAATGTAATAGGATCATTATCAATTCCCAAGTTAATTTCAAGCTCGTGTAGATATACCAAATAATCATCATAAATATTATGTATCCTTTGTCTTTAAGATTTTCTTAATGCTACTTCTTATGATCCATCTATTGTATGTTCATCAATTATGGCTTCATTCATAATAGCAAGATCATTCATTTGTTGTTCTTGTTGATTGTTAGGCGGTACAACAATTTCAGGAACAACAATCTTAGAAGTGCAGGGTAGAGGAATTCGCACCCTAACTTCTTTAATTTCCACATTATGTAATTCTTTGCTCCCACTAATTTTGTCCTTCTCAATGAACCTAGCATTTTTAGTTTTGACTATTTTCGTACTATGATTTGGACAGTAAATCTACACCCTTTTGATTTTTCTTGATAACCAATAAAAACCACTGATTATTCTTGAATTCAATTACTTTTCTTGTGGGTTATAAAATCTAACTTATGTCGGGTAACCCAGACATGAAAGTGCCTTAAACTGGGGTTCCTTCCACAAGTAAGCATATTGTTCATTCATCAAGATTCATTTTGTATAAGTTATCACAAAGAATACCAGTACCAAATAGATGCTTATGCTTAAACAAACTAAAACATCCATTACCAATATTAAAATAGTATTCAGTCATATCCTAATTAGGTAAAGAAACAAAATTTATCGAAAAAGAAGGTACATAACAAGTTTCAAATAAATATATGTGAAGACAAATATCTATATGATCAATTGATAAGTCATGATAGCTTCAGTTGGAGCCTTCATTCTATTCCCCATATGCACATATCTTTCATTCTTGTTTATGATCTATCTTATAAAGAATCCTTGCATCGTATTAGAAAACAAACAGTGCAAGCAGAGCCAAGCCACCAAGTATTATAAGGAACTTCAGTTAAATTTGATTCGAGACATGTAAAAGCACTAGGCTTACCTTTCTTCTCGAATCCTGCCTTACGTTTCAAGAAATCTTTCTGAAAGTGTCCAGCTTTTCCACAGAAACAACACTTCTCATCTTGTGTTCCTTCTTATGTACTTGATAGGAGGACTCATTAATATTATGTTGCCTCTGTTTTTCCTTAACAACTTTTTTCCTTTCTTTTCAGCTCCTTGATAGCTTACAAGGTTAATAAAATGGGTTCCATATTTCTTCAGCCTTGTTTCCTCCCGAACCAGCATTCCGTTCAATTCATGCACCCTCTATTCGTCTTTTATGGTAGTATAGTGCATTTGAAAAAAAACCATACTCAGACGGTAATGAGTTAATGATGAATTGAATAAGAAAAATTTCATCCACTTTCGTTCTCAAAATCTTAAGTCTTGCTGCTATGTTTTCATCTGCATAAACACTAGGATTAATTGTTTAGCTCAACCCCAATACTTATAATAGAACCTTACTTCTCATTTCTGGGAGTTAGGTACTCAGTTGGATCTTAGTACCGCTTTTCATTTCCAGACTGATGAACAATCGCACAGGACTATTTAGGTGCTCCAAATTATGTTGAGAGCATGTGTGATTGATTTTGGTGGTCATTAGGACTAGTTCTTATCCTTGTTGAGTTCGCGTACAACTATAGCTACCATTCCAACATTGATATAGCGTCGTTTGAGGCTTTGTAAGGTAGGAGGTGACATTTTCATATCGGATAGTTTGATGCTTTTGAGGTTCGACCATGGGGTATGGATTAGCTGAAGTAGTCTTTGGACAAAGTGAAGCTTATTCAGGAAAAGCTTCCGGCAGCTCAGAGTCGACAAAAGATGTATACGGACCAGAAAGTCCAAGACTTGGAGTTTTTGGAGGGTGAACAAGTTCTTTTGAACATATCACTCATGAAGGGTGTGATGCGATTTGAAAAGAGAGGAAAGATGAGCCAGAGATATATTGGTCTATTTGAGATCCTCTATCGTGGAAGAATCATCCTATTGAGGAGGCTATGTGGAAGACCAAGTCTGATATGCATGCCAGATATCCTCAGTTATTTGCTGACTCAGGTACTGCTCTCCCCTATTCTTTTCATTGTCGCTCGAGGACGAGCGATTGTTTAATTAGTAATGATGTAATGACATATTCCGTCGTTACGTGTATTTTGACTATTTACCTCTATCAACTGAATTCCCGAAGATATCGGATGATGCTAGTATAAGGTGAGAAATTAGAATCTTAAATAGTGTAAGTGTTGACCAATAGTTGACTTTTTAGTAAACGTACCTTTTTTGAAATTTCGTCAATTTCGTGAGGTCCGGAGGGTCAATTAGGACTTGGTGGGATAGTTGGTTCAATTTTCGAGACATTCGAGAGCATATTTGGTATTGGGTTGGAAAGTTAGTTTTGATCATTGGGGGTTGACTCAATAAAATATACCTCTAATGGCAATTTCGAGTCCACAAGTGAGTTCGTAGATTGTGTTTTTACGTGTGGTTGTATATTTGGTTTGTGTTATTCGGCTTCTGAATGATTTCCTATGGTTGAGTCGAAGTTAGGGAGAAAATAAAAAAAATCTGATGTTTTTGTTCAAGTTTCCTTCTTTGTTATCACGAGGAAGGGGGCGCGATTGCGAGCCTTGATGAAATGAAGCTCTCGTACATAGGCCCGAGGACAATCCTCAAATGATGCACATGTTATTTCTTGCTCTTTGAATAAGATATCATCGATGAAAACAATAACGAAGGAATCCAAATATGGCTTGAAAATGTCATTCATCAAAGTCATAAAATTGTCGAGGCATTTATAAGCCAAAAAGACATCACAAGTAACTCGTAATGACCATAACGAGTCCTAAAGGCCGTCTTCGAAATATCTTTGGCCCGAATCTTCAACTAGTGATAGCCTGGCCTGAAGTCAATCTTTGAAAATATCAAAGAACCCTAAAATTGGTCGAACAAGTCATCGTTACAAGGAATAAGGTACTTGTTACTAATGGTGACCTGGTCAACTGACTGTAGTTTATGCACATCCTCATCATACCGTCTTTCTTCTTCACAAATAATACTGGAGCACCCCAAGGGGAGACACTCAGTCTAATAAACCCCTTATTCAGAAGATCCTGCAACTGCTCATTCAACTCCTTCAACTCAGTCGGTGCCATCCTATAAGCTGCAATAGAAATAGGGTGAATACTCAACTCCAAATCAATGGAGAAATAATATCACGATCAAGTGGCATACCCAACAAATCGGCAAAAAATACCTCCGCAAACTTACAAACAACAGGCACAGACTCAAGGGATGGGGAATAAACATGGGTATCATGAAGATAAACCAAGTAATCCAAACATCCCTTGTTAACAAGTTTCTTCGCACGGAGGTAAGAAATAAACTTCTTTGGAGCGGGACTAGGAGTGACCCTCCACTCAAAGCTACAAATCACAAGCATGGCTAAAGTAACTGTCTTGGCATGATAGTCTAAGAACGTGTGGTACGGAGACAGCCAAGTCATGCCAAATATAACGTCAAAATCTAACATATCCAGGATAATCAAGTCTACCCACGTGTCATACCCGATAAAAGTAACTAAACATGACCGATAGACTCTATCAACCAATACTGAATCCCTAACCGAAGTAGATAGATAAATAGGCAAGTCAAGAAGCAAGCCAAATCACAACCAACCGCATGATAAGAAAATGCATATGAATAAGTAGACAATTGATCAAATAACATCGTAGTCGGCCGATGACGAACATAAATGTTACCTGAGATCACAACATTAAAAGACTCTTCTTTTGGCCTACCCGGAAAGGAAACACTCCACTCTATCCTGACTGTGCTCCTCCTATAGAGACCTGAGAACTACCTCTACCAAACTAATGTCCACCCCCAGAAATCTGAGAAGCACCGCAGCCTGACTGGGCACCGCCCCTTGCTGAAGAACCACCCCGGCTACCAGAAGATGTCGGGGTCTTAAACCTGAAACCCTGCTGAGTCTCGCTCTATCTAGATTGAGGAAAATCTCTCCTGAAATGACCCACCACGCCACAATAATAACAAAATCTGGGCGATGGATGCTGAAACACGAAGGTTGAAGTACCGGATGGACCACCTCGATCGACTGGCTGAGAGAAAGAACCTCCATGAGACTGTCCAACCCCATACATACTCTGGAAGACTGGCCACCACATTAATGATGGGAAGAACCACTAAACTAACCATGCTGATGGGGCCTCTTCTCACTAGACCCTCCAAAAGCCTGAACCGTGACAACCTCAACACTCATAGCATGATCCACGACCGTCTAAAAGGAAGACCTCATAGCCATATGCTAAAGACAAGTAACACAAAGTGAAAGCACAAGTCCATTGACAAACCTCCAGACCATCTCTGCCTCTGTCGGAATCAAATGTGTCGCATACCAAGCCAAGGATAATAATCTGGCCTCACACTCAACCATCGATATACCCATCTACTTCAAATTAGTGAACTCATCCCTGCGTTGATCTCTCAAATACAAGGCACATACTTTTCTGGGAAAACCAAATGAAACTGAACCCACGTAAGTGGAGGGGAACCAGCTAGCCTACTCTCAATGAAATACCTACACCAAGTCTTCGCATCTTCACGAAGCTGAAATGATACATAGTTCACGACATGGGACTCAACAATCCCCATCTTACACAACCTCTCATGCATGCCAATGATAAACTCATACACATCCTCACTGTGGGTACCATAAAATTTGGACGGCTCCATCTTCAGGAACCTACCAAGGAGATCCTGATCTTTAAGTCCCCGTGAGATCTTAAACCAAGAGCCGTATCCCAGTAGCTGAATCGACTTATCCGCTCAGCTTCTCTATAGTCTTCTTTCTTGTTTCATTACACGATGGCCCAACAACACAACAGATCACGAAGCACCTCATAGCAATCGATTATCAAACTTCAAAGCTGGACGCTGGAGCAAGTAGGGCGGGCTTCCCCTTCCCATCGGTAGTGTCTACTGATGGTTTTACCCGGGAACAAGGTACCGAGACCTACCAATAGGGATGTTTCAGGTATTCCACTCGTTCTCAAAGTATATAGCTTTAGTAGTCCTTTCTGCCTATTACACTCCTTCGCTCTAGTGATCGCTTCGCAATCCATTATAGAATTCTTCTCATTACCTCTACATTTAAGAGGAGAAATGAAACTTCGAATAGAAGGATCAGTGCCCGTAGCAGTCCTGGAGTTAGGTTATGATGGTCGTGATGAGCTCTACTAGAAAGCCGAAGCAGACGCTGCCCATGGAGAGCCTTTTCCTTTGTGAACATGCCCATAAGACAGGACAGACGGAAAGCGGGGAAACATCCTTTTTCTGTCTTCTCTCCACAGAGGAAGGAAAGCACCGCCAAGCCAACAAGAAAGAAAGGTCCTCTCAATGCTCTAACGACCACCGAGTCAGAAGATATTGAAGAATAGCGCTACATGAGTGGGTAATGGTCGAGCAACGCCCTCAGGGGCTAGAAAACCAATAATACGCGGGGACATGGAAGAAACAGGCTACATCCCCTGTCTGTCCCTGCTCGGGAGTATGCAACTCCGCTCTGGTTTCTGATCCACCAGGAATGACACCACCCGCTGCCTGCTGGGCATCAAGATGAAAAAGTATATGTACTAGTGTGTCCTGAAGTACTAGGACGGACAAAACCTCAGGGTCAGTCTGGGTTGGCCCCAAACCTCCCCCAACTATCTACTTTACCTCTGGAGAAATTGAGTGTGCCCGTCTCTATCAGCTGCAGGAGCCCTGTCCCTGGTTGGTGCCGCACCACGACCTCTAGCTTCGCTGCAACCTCTCACTCATCCTCATCCTCGAGCATCGGCCCCAACAACAAGCTCGAGCTCACCGTACCTCATAATATCAGCTCGTGCCCTCAACATCTATGAATAGAATGAATCAAATACCAATTCAAATTTTCCAGATACTAATTTGAATAAAGTAGCATGAAAGAATGAAGAAATTTGAAGTTTCCTAAATGCCCCATAGCCTCTCGCAGATAAGTACATAGCTTTTCATACTCATCTGCAAGATTCTACTAGACATGCTCTTGTACTTACAAACCAGGTAACCTAAGGCTTTGATATCAGCTTGTCACAATCCAAAACCGCTAAGTCGTGCGGGCACCTACCATTTCCAACCTCGGTAGAACCCTTCTCTTAATCAGTAATCCATCAACAAATAAGTAAATAAAGCAAAATAATTAAAAGTCTAATTCATGTCATAAATACTAAGTGCGGAAATACGAATACTAGTACAACCCAAGGATAACATTCTGAAATAGTATAAGAGTCACTAATCAATATGTCTGAATAATACACCAGTCTCAAAAGTAGGAATATTGTCTAGAAATCAAAATAAGACAAGTAGTGGAGAATGAGTCACCGAGCAGCGAATCCGTCCAGTATGCTCACCCTAGAAGTCTCGGGACCAGTCTTGAGGTGCAAAAGTGGTACCAATCTCGTACTCTGCACTCAAAAGAATGCAATAAGATAGTATCAGTACAAACAATATATAATGGTATGTATGAGAGGTCGACAACAGTTAGTTAATTATGCATAAGAAAGAAACTGAAAGATAGATATGCTCGCAATCAAGTACACGTAATATCACAGTCCAAGAATAATGAATACAAGTGTAGAGAATAAAGTCAGAATCTAAGTATGAGAATGTAGTGATGAATAAATATGCAATGCAATGGCCAATTTAAACTCCGTACACACATGCTCCGAGCGAAATATATCATCGTCTCAACAGTCATGACCCATGGAGGACCCGCGAAGTCAATGTACTAGTCACTCCATATCACTCAACCTAGAGACTGTTGTTCCACCGAACACCCCGCTATCCATTCCGGATCACCAACATAGAATGACTACGCAATCAATATGTAATAAGAATCATTGCTGTTTTTTTCTCGTCTATCACCATCACGCCAATCACAGATAGTATTAATGTATCATGGAGATGAGTATGAATGCAATGAAGTGACAATATCAAATCCCAGTCATGTCATGCAAGGACACTTGTCATACTATCAGTATCATCTTAAGTTAGTTCCTCTATCCATGAACATGGCAAGATAAATAAAAGACAACTATATCACAAGTACGATAAGGCACTACGAACAAGTCCAGTAATCATAAAGAATAAACAAAACATAATCAGTCAACACTAACCAACCTAAATAATCCATCCCTACATTACACCCGAAGGTGTACATGTTTTTCCAACATAATCTAACTATACATACGCTTCACTAACCAAATTCTACCTAGAAGATAAGTCGTAACCTACCTGGATGTCAAGCAAAAACCACACACGATCACAAAAGAGCATTGCCTCTTAGAGGGTCTCGATAATACTCGAATTCTAATCATTATAGAAATCTAAGTTAGAACAAAAACAGACAACACCTATAACACTAGATTGTTCCTTGAATCCAACCAACTATGGAAAATAGAGAAAGTGGGCCCACGAGGATAAACAATAATTAAATGGTGAATTTGATAAACTAATATTGTAGAAGTTCAATTCTACTTCTCCAATTGCTTAATTAGAACAATAACATGTTAATTACCTTATTCAAGTAAAAAAACTCAATTTGTATAAAACACCTCGTGATCGCGAGAGATCCCACGCGACTGCAAAGAATTGTGACTCACCCTCCCCCAAGCGTGTGTCCACGCGATCGCGCCCAACACCACCATAATCACGAGAGTCTAATTTCATCAAGGCTCGTGATTGCGCCTCCTTCCTCGCGATAGCGAAAAAGGAAACCAGAACAACAACACCAAATATTTTTCTTTTTTCTCCCTAACTTCGACTCAACCCTCAAAAATAATTCGGAAGCCACTAACATAAACCAAATATGCAACCACATGTAAAAACACGCTACTGACTCACTTATGGTCTAAAAATTTCAATGGGAGGTCTATTTTACCAAGTCAAACCCCAGCTACCAAAACTAACTATCTAACCCAATACCAAAATGCTCCCGAGTGTCTCGGGAACCGTACCAACTATCCTACCAAGTCCTAATTGATCCTCCGAACCTTAAAGAATCGACGAAACTCCCAAAAAAATATGTTTACACAAAAGTCAACTATTGGTCAACACTTATACTATTTAAGGTTCTAATTTCTCAACTTCTTCTAGAATAATTCGATATCTTCGGGAATCGAGTTGATAGGGGTAAAATACTCAAAATACACTAACGACAGGAAATGTCATTACAAAACCGATTAGATGATCGCGGAAGTTCTCAATTAGGTAGAGATACAAAGCGCACAAACACATAGTTAGTTGAACTTACGTAAAACAAGCAGTCAACCAATTTTCTCTTTTCTGAAGTGTTGTCCAAAGATCAATAACTTGGCTCCTTCAACTAACAATAAGCAGAATTACGAATTGAGCTTATCAGATGTAGTTTCACTCATTTTGGCAATACCATATGAAACATAAAAGACATTATTTGAGATATAGCACATAGAATAGACATTATTTTCACTAAATTGTTCAAGTCTCATACTAATGAAAGTATAGCTAGTTATGTCAATCGTGTATTTTTATTACAATTCTAACTTGTTGGCTTGCTGGGCCATTCTATCATTCTGATTTCTGGAGGGAGCAGATGGACAAAGTTGTAAACCACATTAAGACGTCAGACACTACTCTTTTGATTTATGTTCCATTTAAAGTACAGAAAGAAGCCATGCTAACATGATGGTGACACTACTACAGATTTCAGCTTGCGTAACACTACTTAGATAACTCTTTTAAAAAGCGTTATCTAAGTAACAACTTGCATAACGCTTTTTCAAATTTTCAAATTAAAAAAAAAAATCTAACAAAAAATACAACCATAGCGCTTTGCGGAAATTTTAATCGAAGCGCTATGCAAGTTACTCCTTGCATAGCGCTTATTTAAAGCGCTATTATAATTTGCGTTACTTAAGTAATTTATTAATATAATAATATAAATATTTCCACTTAGATAGCGCTTGTGGAAGCGCTATTGAAGTAAGTCGTAAAGAATTAAAAAATAATGAAGGACTTAGCCAAAATTAATTGGCATAATTTCTAAGCCTTCTCCGCCAAAAGCCTTCTCATACCGATTTCACTGAAACCCTAGGCGCCGCCAGGGATTTTTCGGTGACATGAGTTGTTATCGTCAGTCATGGTAGGTACCAATACACTCGTCATCATCTCCCTGACATTCTACACCCACCCACCACCTTCAATTCATCCCCAATCTTCACGTCGACCAAATCGATTTTCCTATAGATTTTTGGCTTTTTCCGGTCGATTCTACTATTGTCGACGATAGTGGGTGTTGTCATTGAGTTCATCTCATCTTCCTCTACTACCTACACTCAATCCCGATCTTCAAATCTCAGTTTTGGGATTTCTTCATTTTTTCCGGCCAGTGTGTGGCGGCCATGGCGGCGGGGACGTCTGGGAAGCCTCCTCCATCTATTATTGGTGTCGTATAATGTTTTACTTGACATTATCTTAATTGAGTTTTCATAATTTACTCAAGGGCTGAATACAAAAACCTTTCTTTTTCTACTCGATTTTGGATTCCTCTCATCTTGTTTCTTTTCGCAAACTATTTACTAGAACTCTTCTTCGACGATTCGAAGGTACGCTTACTGTCGCGTCAGATTCGCCACACATAAAAGGTAAACTGGCTTCCTAGCTATATAATTATTTAATATATTATCTAAATAGAAGTTGGAACTTGTTTAATCATAAACACTAGTTTGAGGCCTAAAAATGAACTGGAACACTTTGTCGAACTGATTTTACTTGTCGAGCTAATCTCATTGTCGTTGGGCTGATATTACTGTCTATTGGACTAGTTTACGGGGGCATTTTGCTAATAATTTTAGCTATGTTTTCTGGACTGATTTTGGTCATTTCAGCTACTGATTTCGACCAATTCTCTGACTGATTTTTTTGGCCCCTGTTGTTACTGGTTTTTAGCTATTTTTCGGACTGGTTTTGGCTACTTTTCGCTACTGATTTCGGTCATTTTTTTGACTAATCTTGGCCATTTAGTTTACTATTTTTTTTTTCGATGTGCAGGATGCCATGAATTCTACTGACGATGATGATGTTCCGGATGAGAATCTTCATGAGGTATATTAAGTGTTCATGTGTGGCTAATAAATATATTTATTAAATGAAGACTAACATATTGTTCATTTCTAGGGTCAGATTAAATGTTATTTGTACGTTGAGAATCCCCCTAGATATGTTGGGCAGGGTATTTTGCATAATGGCCCGAAAGAGGTTTTTCATGGTGTTCCACTGCCAGAAGGTTATGCGAGGATACAATTTGAGGTGACGGAAGAATATGAGAAACAATCAGAGGTGCCGCAACGTAGTGATGAAGTTAGGACTATAGGAGAAGTTGTTTGACATTTCATTTCATGACCAAAAAAGTTTGTGTCTTTGAAAATAGAGGGAAATGATCTACAACTTAATGTATATTGTCGTAAGGAATATAAGGAAGGTTTTTATTATTTATTATGGCTTAGCAACTTAATACCCCTATAGTTCTTATTTTCGGGAAAAGCATGTAATGAGATATATAAGAGGCAATCCATTGTTGAGCTTGGGCAATGTTTAGCACCTAAAAGTAATGATCTATATTTTAGATGTGAGCTCTCACAAGCCTTTATTTGAAAGCTATTCATGCTTTACTGAAAACTTAATTGACTTTTTGATAAGTATATGAGCTTGCTGACGATGATTGAAATTGTTCGACAAATAATGTTTAGAATTGCATAACAGTTGGCTATGAAAATCGTTTAATTAATCTAGTTATACTTAAGCAGTTTTCAGCGTAGATTGAAGATGAAAGGTTGAGAAGTTATTGGATGTTCATAAACAGGAACATCTTGGAGTTATTGTGGAAATATCTCATCACTTTAGCTGTGAGAATTGTCTTCCCATTTGAACCACAATATAGTGGCTTGTTTGTTAAGTTGTTTCTATCCACGAGCTATGAGTTTGAAACCAATATTAGCCTATCATGTGCAGTCATTAGTGCTTAAAGTATGGACATTTTTTGTATTTTGCCTCAAAACCCAGATGTGTTGTCTTTCCCTTCATTTTAGACTATATGTATTAAGTGTTTAAGTGACCCCCAAAAAGAGGTGGAAACAATTTTCTGGTGTCTTACTAACTTGAAAGATTGTTGTGACAAATCAATGCTTTCTGATTTGGCTAAATGTAGTTGCAAATTATAGAAGTCGGGAGCTGGGAAGCATACAAATAATGGAAATCCAAAAAAAAACTATGCTCGGACTATGTTTTGAAAGGTAATTAGCTCTTCAATTTTTTTACATTACTAATTTATATATATGCATGTGTATAATATTGTTTACTTTATACAAACTAGGGGTATGTTAGGGTACCGGACTCTTCGAGGTGTTAGTCTCAGTAAGACGGCATACAATAGATTCAGTAGGTCAAATATTCAGGTATTTACTTTATAATTTTGAAAATTGTTATATATAAGATATGATGATAAATTAATATTGGACGATATTTTCTAACTATGTTTTTGTAATATCTATGTTTTGCAGTTTGTTCATAGTTCACCACTCAAAGTTTATCCTACAAGCAAAATGCAGAATTTTCGAATTAATTGGGCAGACTACTTGTACAATCGATTCCTCAAAGAAAAAAATGGAAGGTTGAAGCTATTAGTTAGTATTTTGATGTAATTGTTAACTATGTCGTATTGTTATTAGTTAATGATTGTAAGCTACTAATGATTGAGATACTATTTTAAATATATTATTATGTTTTATGCTAATGATTATATTATATTATATTTTGAACGGGTATTCTTTTTGTTATCTTTTTGATATTTTATTTATTAGGTGAAAACAATAAATAAAAACAATTGGATATAGCTTTTTTAAGCGTTATGCAAGCTAGTATCTTCAAAATATAAAGGCTATCGGAATTATACTAGCATAGCATTTTTTTTGCGCTAACTAAGAAAAGCGCTATGGTAGTAGTAAGCTTGCATATCGCTTTTTAAGCGCTATCTAAGCTACCATAGTTGTAGCTTAGATAGCGCTTAAAAACGCTATGCAAGCAGGAAAAAAAGTGTTATGCAAGCGCAATTTTGTAGTAGCGTGATGTCTTGAAAGGTTTTTAGTCGGAGTTCAGACACTACTCTTCTGATTTATATTCGTATTACAGAAAGAAGCCATTCTAGCATAAGAATATTCAGCAATAGAGAAAGAAAGGACGTATTACTCCGACTGCAGTTTATATTCCAGTCCAGACGAGTAAGAAAAATGCTTAGCATGATGTACTCTGAGAGAAACTGCAAAAATATCTGAACGACTTACAAACCACAAACTATTCATACTAATGGAATGAGAACATACACTCTTTATATGGACTTGGACAATCCTCACCATACATGCTAGATTTTGGGATTGAGTTAGGCCCAAGATTCATTCTTACATGGTATCAGGGTCAGGCACATTCCAATTCTTTGTTCACTGATGTTGGCCTCCAAAATTATATTATCCATGCTCCAATTAATGGGTTCTAGGCGTGCGGAGAGTGTTAAGAGTCTCACATCGGTAATGGAATGGGAATATGGACTCCTTATATGGACTTGGACAATTCTGAACCTACAAGCTAGATTTTGGGGTTGAGTTAAGCCCAAGATTCATTCTTACACATTATTAGGCGATTTACAAATGCTCACGCAAGTGCACGTATCGTTCACAAGTAATATATTCTGATAAGACCAAATATCATCCTTAGAGACTGGTTTCTAAGTACCGTTCATCTATTTTATGTTATCTATTTGGCAATCGATAATTGAGTTTGATTTTTGTTTAACTACTAGAATAATTGCAAGACTTAACTAAACTATTTAAGTTGTGATCAGTTATGAAGGTATTAGGGCTTCCAAAATCTTCGTCTATCCACTCTATTCAATCCTTAATGCAACTAGAATGACTTCTTCTTCTACGTTAAGATATCGGTTAACTAGACTGTCTTATATTTCGATTAGAATATATAATCACTCAACCCCAGTGCAGAACCATTCTATATTTCTATGATAGGATTTACCACATAGGAGGATTAAGAACAGTAACATATAATGCTACACAAGTATCGGGGTACTTTCGTCCACGATTTTAACCTATGTCTATTCAATTATAGCATATCCAAATCTCTCTTTTCGGTTCTTGATTCAAAATCATATAGATTATGATAATTAGTGATCAATTAACTATCAAATATTCTTAGTCATAGTCACGCTAAGAACTAATACAAAATCCATACATAAACTGAATTCAAAAGAAATAAAGAAAAATTACGTAGAACTAAGTCTCCAATTTTAGCCTAAATCCTTGCCCTGAGTTGTATTGTGTGATAGAATGAACTCCTTTCTCCTATACTAATCCCTAGGGCTTAAATATGTTGTAAATTCGTGCCCTATGGACCCTTCTACCCTTGGCCAATTCTAACTCGGATCTGAAAATTTGCGCCTCAGCACCGCGGTGCTGAAAGTTCTGCAGCCTGGCAGTAAATATGGCACCGCGGTTCTGTCTGAATGGCACCCCGGTGCCAAAAGTCCTGCGGGGTCTCTGATCTTCTGGAATCGCGGTTCTGCTTCTGGGCACCGCGGTGCTGCTTTGCCTTCGTCCGAATTATCAATTTTCAACCTCTTTCTGCCTCGGGACCTCTAGAACTAAATAAAATTGACATGCATAGGGTAGGTGTTCATATATCCATTAAGTGTGATTGAAATGAATTTGCGAAATATATGGCTTGAAATTATAGATTGCTATATTCATACTATATGTTTCAACATATTATCCCACTGATGTTCATGTGTTTCTAAGTAACCTTGTGCAACTGCTTGATTTGAGTCTTTGAGTCTTTTCGATTTTATTTCTTTATTTTTGTTTTCTCCTTTACTAGAGGGCGAGCAAAGTTTAAGTTTTGGGGTTTGTTAAGCGTATTTTGTATACGTTTTTTGAGTCATTTTTTTAGTTATTATTTTACTTGTTTTTGTTGTGTTTAGTATAGTATTAGGTTCATTTTTCTTTCTTTTGAGTCACAGCGGTTCAAAAAGGCAAAATGGCGAAAAGGAACGAAAAGTGGGAATAAAAGACATACATTTTAGAGATCTTCAGGACTTTTCAGAGTTGTAATGTAGGCTTAGGCAGGGGTAGGTAATAGTAGGCATTTAGGCTCAATTTACGTACCATAAGCGTTTTTCTCATTCAACCATTTTGTCCTTCTTTTTGTTATTCTTTTTCGGTTCATACCTATCACTCCCCTTTTCTCTTTTTGAGAGTGTGAAACACATTCATATAGACACCCTCAAACTTAAGCTTTTGCATTATTTTTTATTGGGGTGCATCAATTTTTTTTCATTCTCTTTTAGTATTTCTTTTTCACGTTTTTTCATCCCAATATTTAATTACTGTTTATGGCACAAGGGAATCATAGGGTGTCAAAGAAATAACTTATTTTAGGCTCAAAGGGGCTGACTAGGGATACAATTTACTGCAAAGTAGGTAATGAATGGTAAGAAGAGCTAACAAAGAAATGTCTGAGTCATCTCCCTAAACATGTACGTCCTAACTATTTCACCTCAAATAACAAGCAAACAGACTTCATAAACATTTTTCAATTGACAACGCAAAGCTAAGCACAAATATCCCAAATAATCAGATTTTCATGAATTTTTGGCATATCTAACTTGAGCACACATATTTTAGCTTCTAATTCCATTATATTATCCCACTTAACTTACTAGGCGTTTTCAGCAACTACAACATGCATGATCATAAAAAAAATTGACTCATATGGACACAATAAAAGACACAAAACAAAACACAATAAAAGACACAAAACAAAGACTCAAAAACATAAGGTACCCCCCCAAACTTAACTGACACATTGTCCCAAATATATAACGACTTAAAAATTAAACAGAGACGACTTACAGACATACAACGGCTCAAAATAGTGGTGGCGGCGGCGGATATTGCACTGAGACGGTATATGTGGGAAGAGATTTGGCGATTCAGGGCCTTTTTATTTTTTGGAAATCGCTAATCGGCACCGCAGTTCTGCATAGTGGCATCGCGGTGCCTAAAGTACTGGGGCCTCTCTGAACATTCGGCACCGCGGTCCTACAGATTGGCACCACGGTGCTGACTCGACTCCGTTTTTTCCATCATTTTCTTCATGCTCATTCTCCGATTCCTTCACCTGGCATCATAACAAAATGAACATACCAAAAGTGAGAATGTTCTATTTAAACTAAATTGCATAATTTAAACATTGGATTGCCTCCCAAGTAGCGTTGTCTTTAACGTCTTTTAGCTGGACGCAGGTTCATCATTCAAATCATTGGGGTAAATTAACCCCACAACCTATCCACTTCAAAATCATTCTCCTCTTCCTCACTCTATTTTTCTTTTTCACAGTATTGAGTTCAGTAGGATTTACCTGTTTGACAGCTTCTATTTCATCCACTTTTGTTTCATCTTTCAAACTAGCCTGTGGGCTCACAGCTGTAGGAATGATCTCCAAAGTTTTTGTCTGTGCTTGCTGATCTGCTGTGTCAGTTGTGCTTACTGCGAAGCACTTGTTGCTAGCCTGGGACTCAATGGTGGATTTGACCACCCTTAATATCATATCTTCTTCCTGAACCCTTAGTCTCAATTCCCCCTTCTCCACATCAATTAGAGCTCTGCCCGTTGCAAGGAATGATCTCCCCAAAATGATGGATATTTCATCATCTTCCTCCATGTCAAGAATGAGGAAGTCTGCTGGGAAGAAAAACTTTCCCACTTTGACAAGCACATCTTCAACTATGCCTCCGGGGTGCACCACGGTTCGGTCAGCCAGCTGCAGATTAACTGTGGTTGGTTTGGCTTCTCCCAAACCCAATCTCTTGAACACAGACAGAGGCATGAGGTTGATACTAGCCTCTAAGTCACAAAGTACCCTATTGCATGTTACCTTGACAATAGTGCAGGGCAGGGTGAAGCTTCTTGGATCTTTCAACTTATGAGGTAGTTTCTTTTGTAAGATGGCATTGCACTCTTCTGTCAGCGCTACAGTCTCATAATCCGTCAACCTTATCTTTTTTCCAAGTATCTCATTCATGAATTTGAAGTATGCGGGCATTTGTTCTAACGCCTCAATGAAGGGGATATTAGTGTGCAACTTCTTAAACACCTCCAAGAACTTGGCGAACTGCTTGTCTATGGCCTTCTTTTGGAGCCTCTGAAGGTAAGAGATTCTATCAGTGTATTCCCTCAAGGGTGCTGGTGGGGCTTTCTCAACTGTAGGGTGGTCCTCAGTGACTCCCTCATTTCCTTCCTCAACTGCTTTCTCACCACATTTCTCATGAACCACTGCGTGTTGGGGAGCAACCTGCTCCAACTGCTTTCCACTGCTTAACAACACTGCCTAACACTGCTCTCTTGGATTGACCTCTATATTGCTTGGGAGAGTAACCTACGGCCTGTTGGTTACCATCTTCGCTAGTTGCCCAACCTGCGTTTCTAGGTTCCTGAGAGATGACCTGGTTTCAGATATGAACTGATTCTGTGAATTTGTGAGTGTAAGAAATCGACCCTCGGATCATCGAGCTTCTCTGTGTGTAGGTGGTCTAACTCTTTGGGATGAGGTAGCTTGATTACGTCTTCTTTGGTTCTGGTAATTACCCTGATATGGTTGTTGCTGAGCCTGGTCATTCCTCCACGAAAAGTTAGGGTGATTTCTCCACCCTGGATTGTATGTGTTGGAATTATAAGGCCGCTGAAAGTTCCCAACTGCCTGAACCTGCTCTATTGGCACATTATTAGGGTCCACCGCTGTGCATCTGTCAAAGGAATGCGATCCACCACAAATCTCACAATTTACCGACATCTGGACTGCATTCACAGACATAGTGTTCTGCTGCAACTGCTTTGTCAGAAGGGTCACATGTGCATTCAGGACAGTGATGACATCTAACTCATGTATGCACATAGTTTTCCTGCTATTCACTGACCTGTCGTCCGCACTTTGATGATTGTTGGCAGCCATGTCTTCCAGTAACTCATGTGCCTCATTGGCACTCTTTCTCATAAAGGCTCCCCATGCTGCAGCATCAATGATGGTACGAGTAGTACCACTCAGCTCATTATAAAAAATGTGGACTAACATCCACTTCTCTATGCCATGATGTGGGCATTTCCTTTGCAGATCCTTAAATCGCTCCCAGGAATCATATAGTGACTCACCATCCACCTGGTAGTAATTGTTTAGCTCTCCCCTTAACTTTATCGCTTTTGAATGAGGGAGGAACTTTGCAAGAAACTATTGTGCTAGATCATGTCAGGTGGTGACGGAGTTAGCAGGTAGTGAGTTCAACCAACTCTTGGCTCTGTCTCTAAGTGAGAATGTGAAGAGCCTCAGTCTAATGACATCATCAGTAACGCCATTGTACTTGAAAGTGGCACATAGCTCCAGAAAATTGGCAATGTGCATGTGGGGGAGTTCTGATGGAAATCCCCCAAATTGTACTATGTTCTGGACCATGTTCAGGATGGCTGGCTTGATCTCAAAGTTGTTTGCTCCTATTGCTGGGAGCCTAATGAATGTTTGTGCACCAGTGACCGTGGGCAGAACATAATCTCCCAAGCTTCTTTCTGCTGGGACCGGTATTGGCTCCTCTACATATTCAGGAACCTCGTTGTTTGCCCCATTCAGATTCAGTGGTTGGTTTTCCATGGTCACTGAATCAGCTATCGTTTTATTTCGCCTATTTTGCTTGCACGTTTTCTCAATTTCAGGATTGAAGGGAACAAGTGTATCTGCTCATCTCCTTCTGCGCATGTACTAAATCCAGGAAAAGACCAAAATCAACAAACAAATCAAGGCAACATGGTTCTAACAGTAAAAGAAAATAAAAATAAGCCAAAGTAGAAATAAAAATAGATTATTTAATATTAGAAGTACGTCAGTCCCCGACAACGGCGCTAGAAACTTGTTAGGCGATTTACAAATGCTCACGCAAGTGCACGTATCGTTCACAAGTAATATAGTCTGATAAGACCGAATATCGTCCTCAGAGACTGGTTTCTAAGTACCGTTCATCTATTTTATGTTATCTATTTGACAATCGATAATTGAGTTTGGTTTTTGTTTAACTACTAGAATAATTGCAAGACTTAACTAAACTATTTAAGTTGTGATCAGTTATGAAGGAATTAGGGCTTCCAACATCCTCGACTATCCACTCTATTCAATCCTTAATGCAACTATAATGACTTCTTCTTCTACGTTAACATAGCGGTTAACTAGACTGTCTTATATTTCGGTTAGGATATATAATCACTCAACCCAGTGCAAAACCCTTCTATATTTCTATGATAAGATTTACCACATATGAGGATTAAGAATAGTAACCTATAATGCTACACAAGTATCGGGGTACTTTCGTCCACGATTTTAATATATGTCTATTCAATTACAGCATATCCAAATCTCTCCTTTCGGTTCTTGATTCGAAATCATATAGATTATGATAATTAGTGATCAATTAACTATCAAACATTCATACCAATTATTGAATAAATCTTAACAAGTGAAGAAGAAATCAAACTACTGCATTAAGTCATGAAATAAAGTTTCAAGCGATTCATAAGGAAAGCCCTAATAAAGTGTTTAGCTCCTAGTCATAGTCACGCTAAGAACTAACACAAAATCCATACATAAACTGAATTCAAAAGAAAGAAAGAAAAATTACGTAGAACTAAGTCTCCAATTGTAGCCTCTATCCTTGCCCTGAGTTGTATTGTGTGATAGAATGAATTCCTTTCTCCTAATTAACACCATATTTATCTAGCAGTAACATTGAACGCTAAACTTAATACTTAGGGTTCATAAAATTGAGAAAGATCATTAATTACAAAAAATCACTAGTTTCAAAACCTGGAGCTGATATCATAAGTAAGGATTTTCATTAATTATAGATTGTAAAACATAAACAATCAATCTTAAAATCTTATCAATTATTAGGGATCGTGGAACTACATGATTTTCGCATATTACGCATAAATGATGAGTTTTAACAAGAAAACATATATTGTTTTCTTGAGCCGAAGTATTATAATTTTGCTTTCTCTTAAGAAAATTGTTTTCTCTCCCTTTTTTCTGTATTGTTTTGTTCTGAATAGAGTGGATGGAAAATATGTTATTCTGCTGTTATAAAGGCAGAGAGAGGACTGGTTACTATTAGCCTCACTCTCCATCAAAGTGTGTAGTGGGAAGTTATAACCCAAATTAACTTCCCCTATTTATCTAACTAGAATTGAGATAATTAATTTTTTATTAAATCAAATATTATGGGTCACGTAGGCCAAATCTTACATCATGCACCTACATTGAGAGCATTGTGAGAACAAAAGCAGAAAAGCAAATCCTGTGAACAAGAGGGAGATCAAAGTGAAGAACCAAGTCTTGAAATTGAAGTTCGTTTAGGTTCTACATTTTTTCTAGTTCTACACCTATGTGTTTTGAATTGTAACCTAATTTACTTATCAAGCATTGATGGTTAGGCAATTGCTTAAGACAAATCCTTGTACTTTTAGGGTAGAGTTAGCTTTAAAGTATTGCTAGGATTGAGTGATCCTAGTCAATTAATTTGGTACATTTTAGTCTCTTGGATCATAGAGTTATAACTTGAAAATGTTCACGTGAAGTTATGAGAGAAATCCTAAGAGGTGGACATTATTTACCCACCCTCTGGTGTCTAATAGGTGCACTAAAATAACATAAACTATTCGGACAGATTACTCGTCAAATCCGAAACTTCTGATGAATCTTCGAAGGAAACGTCCATTGAAAATTCTTTTTTTATAGTAGTGAATAGTATATCTATCAATCTTACAATCGCTGGAAAATTCAACATCCTCTTAGTTATTTAGTCAGATTATTGTAAAATCCTGTATCTTATGGAACAGAGATAAGATAATCTAGATGTCAGAGAAAGAATTAGGAAATTGAACGAATAATATAATAATATTAGATAATACAAACATTAATAGTTGAGGTCAAATAAATGTACTACAATATGTGGTTAACAAACTCATGGGTCTGTAGGGTTTTGTTGGGTCTAAAACATGTAAATAAGGTATATCGGAAGTTTAAAATTTTGTTCAACTTACTTACCCCAACAATTCCGTCTGGTATGATTACGTTACAATTGAAACCTGTAAAGACATAAATAAAACTTACAGTTTGAGTTATCTGGAGTCTTTACTATAGGGAGCGCACGCGACTATCCTTTCGACTGCAAGTCTTGCTGTGGTATACCCCTCTGTCAGGAAAGTCAAAAAATCTTGGTAGAGCTTTGAGAGAATTTTATTCTCTGAACTCTGAGTTCAGAAAGTACGAATTGTGTAAACTGTTTATGGGGTTAAGTGCTGATTATATATTGGTAGTTTATGTTAATTTTGGAATTAGGGTTGGGCTCCAAGCCTGACCCAAATCCCGAAATGCAGTGGGCCAGTCGGACTGGGCCCACTGCCATACAGGCGCCGCGATGCTCCCTTTAAATATTCAGCACATCTTAATTTTAAGTCCAACAATCCAATTTTGACTTAACTAAATAATTTCCATCAAATTGAAATTATCTCATAATTTATTATTGGTTTAAATATCTCGATTCTAAATAGAATATTTTATACTCTCTCAATATACCCTTAGATCGAAAAGACAATCGACTTAGTGTGACCCTTTAGGCCTTCACACATCGACACTAATCAAATTAAGGTTCATAAGAAACTCCTAGACTGCACCGTATGATGAACGCAATATGTGAAGTACGTTTACATGACTTTGTAAACACCAATCTTTATGTGAGATGATAAATTCCTTTCATTCGCGACACACTCGATCAAGCGTAGGGTTTGCCATGTGTCTATCCATATGGCTTTATCACTTTATCTCATCTATATTAGTCGACAACCAGACCATATCCTAAATATGTCTCTTGCATTGGTCAATGACTTGGTCGACCTAATATTACTGAGAAGCTCAGTGTTATCTCTCGAATATCCAATCGAGAAATGAATCATATTCTTGGCTCAACTACCACCTTAGTTCACATCGCAATGTACCCAACACAAGTCATGCCTTACCCTATAAGAAATTTAAGCTTAGGACAGGGTCAAAGTACATTACTCTATAAATTAGGTGCGTATTGACCTCAAGTCAAAGGACCTCTATATCCCACATGCTGATAATACTCTAGACATGTATAACAAATAGTTTATAAGCAGGGTATATCAATATCCTCTAAGAGTCTTCATGTGTCCATCACTAGTAATCATACTAGTATTAAGTGAGACATACTAAATTCTCTAAGAATGTGATGTAGACCACATATTGACTTATAATATATCGTTGATATCTCATTCTCAATGATCATCAGTCAAGGTTATTTTGAGAGTTACATTTTATCATTAATATCTCATTTTGTTAATGTCAACGTAATCTCAAGGGATGCACATTAATGAATAATAACAAGCAATGAAAATCATAATTCAATAGTTGTAAATGCCAAACTATATATTAATCTCATTAATAATACAAATGTGTTCAAGTATATTTGTCCCTAAAATGATTGTCTCTAGAACAGACATACTTTCAATCTCCCACTTGGCCTAAAGTCAATCTCCAACGTATCTAATGTTCATAATTTCAAAGTGACCATTATGCTTGACTAAGCTTAATGGTTTAGTAAATGAGTCAGCTAGATTATCATCTGTGGGAACGTAGTCTAATATTATTTCTTCAGTCTCCACCATCTCCCGGAGTATGTGGTATTTCCTTGGTACATGTGTGTTTCTATTTGTTGATCTTGGTTCCTTAGCCTGAGCAATCGCACCAGTGTTGTCACAATAAATCATTATTGGACCAGTGGCACTTGGAACAACCCCTAGTTCTTTCAAGAACTCAAATATCGAGACAACTTCCTTACCAGTTTCTGATCTAGTAATGTACCCCGCTTCAGTTGTCGAATCAACATTTGTAGCTTGCTTGAAACTTTTCTAGCTCACTACTGCACCATTTAAAATGAAGGCATAACCAGACTGAGATTTGAAGTCATCAACATCTATCTAGAAGCTAGCATCAGTGTACCCAGTAGCTACAAGATTTTCTTGTCCACTATAGACTAGGAAATATTCTTTAGTTCGTCTAAGATACTTAAGAATACCTTTGACTGCTTTTCAGTGTTCCTCCCCAGGATTATGCTGAAATTTGTAAGTCATACTAAGTGCATAGGTCACATCTGGCCTTGTACATGTCATGGCATACATGATTGATCTTATAACTGAAGCATATGTGATCCTCTTCATGCGTTCAAGTTCTGCAACAGTAGAAGGACTATCCTTCTTTAATAACTTGATGCCTTGACCTATAGGAATACCTCCATTCTTGGAATTTTCCATAGAGAATCGTCTTAGCACTTTGTATATGTATACGGATTTTGACAACCCCAACAATCTATTAGGTCTATCTCTGTAGATCCTAATTCCAAGAATATAGGCTTCACCTAAGTCCTTCATCATGAAGGTGTTGGATAACCATTTCTTGACTGATTTCATGAGAGTCTTATAATCTCTCATTATTAATATGTCATTTACATATATAACAATGAAGACAATATTCTCATCCGTGCGTTTACTATAGATGCATGGATCTTCTTTGCTTCTAACAAAATCAAACGATTTGACTGATTTGTCAAAGCAAATATTTCAACTCTTTGAGGCTTGCTTAAGTCCATAAATTGACTTCTATATCTTGCATACTGCTTTGGGCTAAGTCTCGGATGTAAAACCCTCTGGTTGTATCATATACATCTCCTCAATTAGATTACTATTGAGGAAGGTAGTTTTAATATTCATTTGTCAAATATCATAATCATAGTATGCAGCTATTGCAAGCAAAATCCGAATGGACTTAATTTTCACAACAGGTGAAAAGGTTTCATCATAATCGACCCCAGGTCGTTGATTATAACTTTTAGCCACCAACCTTGTCTTATAAGTTTGTACCTTGCCATATGCATCAATCTTCTTCTAGAAGACCCATTTGCATCATTTGGGTCTAACCCCTGTTGGCAAATCAACCAAGTTCCATACTTGATTGATGTATATCGAGTCCATTTTGGATTTAATGGCTTCTTGTCATCTTTGTGATTCAATGTCTAACATAGCTTCGATGTAGGTTGTAGGTTCATCATCA
Source organism: Przewalskia tangutica (assembly GCA_029844215.1). Lineage (NCBI taxonomy): Eukaryota > Viridiplantae > Streptophyta > Magnoliopsida > Solanales > Solanaceae > Przewalskia > Przewalskia tangutica. Next base: position 20,771,646 of record CM056718.1, read on the forward strand.
TAGAATATCTATCTCATTGTTTGTTTCAACAAGGAGATTTAGAAATTCAGGCGAATAATGAGTCCTAGTTGTCCTACGAAGTTGAATATTCTACGTTTCAGTGTTTGTTGTATTCTGATTGTGAGAAGGTGTTTGTGTGTTGGACAATCCACCACCTTGAGATCTTTCAGAAATATCATTTTCATGTCTTTCCTGAATGGGATGATGTACAACTATTGTATCATCTTCCATTGGTTATGTATGAGAGTCTTGTATTTCGGCACTATCTATCACAGCACTCCCACTGGCTAAAAGGCGTACTCTAAGTACCCAATCTTCACCAAATACTCCCACTGAATCCTTCCCTAGGTCATCTGATAAGGGTTCAACATATGTATTATCATCTGACGAGGGTTCAACCTCTTTATTATCTTGCGCTTCTTGAATATCTTCAAGTTCTATCTTATTGCAACTCTGTTCCTTGTAGACATAGTCTTCTTAAAGGAAAATTGCATTTCTGGAAATAATGACTTTATGTTCTCCAGAAAGATAGAAATAGTATCCTCTAGTTTCCTTTGGATACCCCACAAAATAATACTTCTCACTTTTGGATTCCAATTTGTCAGTAAGCAACTTCTTTACATATGCAGGGAACCCCCAGAGTCGCATGTGTTTAACTGCTGACTTCTTGCAATTCCATATTTCATATGGAGTTTTCTTTACTGACTTTGAAGGAACTCTGTTCAGAATATGGATTGAGCTTTGTAATGCATATCCCCAAAGGTATGTTGGTAGAGCTGAGAAGCTCATCATGGATCTAACCATATCTAATGAGGTTCGATTTCTTCTTTCAGCAACACCATTCATTTATGTCATTCCAGGAGGTGTCCATTGTGATTTGACTCCATGAAGCTTCAAGTAATCTAGAAATTCTTTACTTAAGTATTCACCTCCTCGATCTGATCGAAGGGTCTTGATACTTGTTTCAAGTTGCATCTCTAATTCTAACTTGTACTCTTTGAATTTCTAAAACGCTTTGGACTTGTGTTTTATAAGATACACATGCCCAAACCTTGTGAAATTGTCTGTAAAAGTGATGAAGTAAGGGAAGCCTCCCTTAGCATGAGTTAAAAATGGCCCACATACATCGGTATGGACTAACTCAAGTATCTCTCTGGCACGCACGTCTTTCCCAGAAAGTGGCCTGGTAGTCATCTTTCCTCTCAAGCAAGATTCACAATTACCATATGATTCTCAATCAAATGATTCTAGGTAATCTAATTTTCTTAATCTTGGTATCCTTGATTCATTGATGTGACCAAGTCTATAGTGCCATAAGTAGGTGGGGTTTCATGAATTACTTATTTTAACTCGTTTATTTTGTATATTGAAAATTTCACGACTACAGTTTAGAACATACAATTCATTCACAAGCGGTGCATTTCCACAAATAAAACCATTAAAAGATAGCATATAATTTCCATTCGTAATAAATGAGGAAAAACCCTCAACGTCTAACATTGGGACAAAAATAATATTCCTCGTTAACGAGGGAATAAAGTAACAATTATTAAGTTCTAAACAAAAGCTAGAAGGTAAATCTAGTCTATAGGTTCCCACGCGTTCAACATCCACTCGTGCTCCTTTTCCAATGCATAGATCCATTTTCCATGGTTCAACATTTATGTTATCAGCTAGCCCCTGCACATTGTCACAAATGTGTGAGCCACAAGTGGTATCTAATACCCAACAGTGAGAATTAGTTATAGACATATTTATTTCAATAACTTACATACCTTGTCCAGCAGGACCAAGAGCACCTGGTGCTTCGTTTCCCCTTAGAGCTGTGTAGTCCTTCTTTCAATGCCCCTTTCTTTTGCAGTTGAGGCAAACATCTGCAGCTATCTTCGCCTTCTTCTGAACAACTCCTCAAGGTTTCAAAACTGTGGGTGCGGCGGCAACTGCCTTACCTTTCTTCTTCTGCACGTTCTTGTTCTTAGGCTTGAATTTGCTAGAGGAGCACACCATGATCACAACCTTACCTTTGGAGGTGGACGATTCGAAGGTCCTCAACATATTGTGAAGCTCTGAGAGACTCGCCTTGGTTCCATTCATGTTGAAATTTACAATGAAGTTCTCAAACAAACCAGGAAATGAGTTCAATATTAGGTTGACAGAAACATTCACGGGTAGCTTCGTTTCAATCGAAGCCAACCTCTCTATTAACCCAATCATCTTCAAAACATGTTCTGAAACCTGACCGCTTCGTTCAACTTACATTTGAAGAGGTCTCTCAGCAGTTCATACTCTATTGTCTGAGACTGTGAGTCATAGATACTCTTCAAATATTTCAGCATCTCGTTGGGGCCCATGTTCTCATACTTCATTGTCTTTGTAACACATTGTGCCGAAGTAGTGTCATCAAAATGTTTCTGATATGCTTCCTTGTCAAAAAAGGCATGCTCTTCAGAATCTTCAGCAGGGACTGTTGGGAATACTTTATCTAACACATACTCAATCCTTTTCAATCTCAACACCAAACGTAGATTTCTTAGTCAGTCAGTGAAATTTGCTCCAGTCAGCTTATTTGTTTCAACCAACATTTTAAGTGACAAATTCGACATTGTAAACTGAAGAAAAGATAGACTTAAAATTAACATTCTAATATAATTTCTATTGAACATATTCGTTAACTAATTAACATGGTCTTTAGTTTAATTAGCTCACACTATTTTAACATATTATTTTACCCCATGAAGGAATACGAACTTATATCAAATATGGTCATAATGAGCCAAGATCCAGGTTCATGTTATCTCTGCATTTGCTGAGGCTGATAACTTCAACAACACAACCTGGTATGTCTCTAAACCAATTGCAAACAATTTGCAATTCTTGGTTGACCGAATGTTCTAAACAAACGATCTGCGTCCCTCGGCTTGTCCGACACTGTGGCACCAAGATAACCTAGTCAACCCCGTTATGCGATTGTAATTATGTATCTAAGTGAGTTTTGCCTTCATAGAGCAAACACTGGAGTGTAAATAATCATGACGGTTTATCACCCACTTTTACATTAACATGCATCTATGAAAGAGTCTGAGTCCTCGTAGACTTAGAGCAAATGCTGGGGCATAAATACTCATCTCGCCGAAAAGGATTTTTCACTACAATCAATTATAACGGACGACACATTCATTTTAAATGAGACTTGTATTAAAGTTTTGGGGAATATTTTAATTCAGGGTTTTAACCAAGATCAACTCTAACATGCTTCATGTTGACACCAAATTTTGACCCTCTATTCCAATTAAAAATCAATAATTAAACTAATTTTTAAACACCGCAAAATAATTTTAATACACGCATATATAAACATATACATACACAAATATGTAATTTAGTAATGGTGTCGCATCTATAAAACATTAAGCACTCCCTAAGTGTCATGTCCGCATTCATTAATTTTTATAATACTCGAATCAATCTTATAAATTTTATTCACAATTTAAATCCAATTTTTATGTCCTAATAAACCCCTTAATTTCTACCCAACACCTAAATTCTACCCAGTCTAAATTAATAAACCAAAGCTAATACCTAAATCCCTTAGCCCAAATCTTTCCACTTCTTCCGGCCCACTCCCAGACCTGAAACAAAGAAGCCCAATACCCACAAGCCCACACTCTCTTATTTTCGTCCAAGACCAATACACTTCAGCCCAAACGGCCGTATTTCTCCCAACACCCCTAAAACCTAAATCAGAAGAACACCATGTCCAAAGACACCCAACGCCGCCACCCTTAAAATCATCCCTCCAACTTTCCATAATCATATCGAATCCTCCAAATTTATCATCCGAAAATCTTACCATGATTTCCCCAAAATTACTTCATACCATAATCACCAAAAATCGTAATTAAATTAGTCCAAAATCAAGACTTACCATAAACCAAACAAATCTCACGTTCATACAACTTACCATAATCAAGAGGCAAAATCGTCTTCAAAATACACTCAAATCAATACCAAATCACCTCAAAATCAGCCTTAAAGATGGTCCCAAACTTTCCATAAATTTGAACCCAGAATTGGGATTATAAGTAGAGATTTCTGCACATGCAACATATATCCTTTTTACCAACGAGAACCCTTTATTCTCCCTCCGAAAACAGCAGGCGAGAATTAGGAACAAAAATCTCCCAAACTCTTTTCGCATACCACCAGTCGAGAATACAAAAATCTCGACCTTCTTCATCGCATAAGCCCGAGTCTTGGATTTGCCATGTGTCTATCCAAATGGCTCGATCACTTTATCTTATCTATATTAGTCGACAACCAGATCATATCCTAAATATGTATCTTGCATTGATCAATGACTTGGTCGACCTAATATTACTGAGAAGCTGAGTGTTCTCTCTCAAATATCCAATCGAGGAATGAATCTTATTCTTGGTTCAACTACCACCTTAGTTCACATCGCAATGTATCCAACACAAGCCATGTCTTATCCTATAAGGAATTTAAACTTAGGACAGGGTCAAAGTACATTACTCTATAAATTAGGTGTGTATTGACCTCAAGTCAAAGGACCTCTATATCCCACATGCTGATAATACTCTAGACATGTATAACAAATAGTTTATCAGCAGGGTATACGAATATCCTCTAAGAGTATCCATGTGTCCATCACTAGTAATCATACTAGTAGTAAATGAGACATACTACATTATCTAAGAATGTGATGCAGACCACATGTTGACTTATAATATATCATTGATATCCCATTCTCAATGATCATCAGTCAAGGCTATTTTGAGAGGTACGTTCTATCATTAATGTTAATGTTAGGTTTTGTGTCATGACATTTTTCCTAACATATCATTTTCAGTACTAAGTTAAAATCAGAAAATGTTGGACCAAATGTCTTGACATTCGGACCAACATTATGTTAACTGTTTTGTCTATCTTCACGGACAGATTTCAGGAAAGTGTGACCTTTTTATCACATGGAAATTGACTTGGCAAGGAGTCTTTGAAGCAGATTGCAAACGAGGAAGACCAAGTCCAAGAGGAAGCTTAACTTAAGGAGCAAGACATGTGAAGAAAAAGTCCAAGCAGTTGAGATTTTCGTGCCTCAAGCTACTGCCTCAAGTGTCCTTTGTTAGCTCAACTTCCATGACCTGTTGAAGAGTCTTTCAAGGGAACTCTTTACTATAAATAGAGAGGTCACTTCAGGGATTCAATTTCCAAAATTTCAGAGTGAAAACGATATAGAGAGATCTTCACAAATATCGATCAAGTAGATTGGATCGTTGTGTTGCCTGTATTTGTGATGACACTCTGTCCGACATTATAATTGCTACTTAGATTCTAGATTTGTTCTTTCACTGAAGAAATTATAATGAGGTGTTGATCAGTTCTATTTAGATAGATTTTTCAGGCATAAGTCATCTGTGACTTAACCTTTTTTATTCCTTTTTGTATCATCTTGTAATCTTGTAAGAGAATGAATATAATCAATTGTATGTATATATATATATATATATATATATATACAATACCTTTGGTCATTGACCATCATGAGTTATATTAATATATAACCTATGAAAATTAAACCTTTGTGTTCTTTATCTATTTCCGCTGCACTTTAAACTCTTTCAAAGGTTTTCTGTTTTTATCCAAAAGTCATTACTTATGTCAGACGACATTTTGGCTAACATTTGACATTGTTTCTGCATACGTTTCAGTTTTACTTTGCCATTTGATTTTATTTAATCTATAGTATAACCTCTGGGACCCAACAAGTGGTATCAAAGCCGACACTTAACATAATAAGTGTTAATGTCCTTTTACTTTAACTATGAATCCGGCTAATCCAAATATTGGTAGACTTCTTATATTAGATGGTTCAAATTATACTTATTGGAAAATTCGCCTACGTTCTCATATCAAATCCATTGATGTGAGAGCATGGAGATCTATTACAAATGGATATACTGTTTCTATGCTCCCACCGGACGAGAAAGGCGGCATATTACCTAACCCTGAGGACGAATAGAGTGTGAAATAAACCAATAGTGCAGGCTTCAATGAAAAGGCTCTAAATGCTATTTTTGGATGAGTAGATCTTTATATGTTCAAACTTATCCAAAATTACTCCACAGCCAAGGAAGCTTGGGTTACCCTACAAACTCATTGTGAATGTAGCTCAAGTGTTCAACGAACGAAGCTCCGATGCTCATTAGTAAATATGAACGATTAAGGATGGAAGAGATGGAGGATATTAAAACTTATTTTGAAAAGTTGATCGACATTTCCAATGAATGTCAAGTACTTGAGTCTCCACTGATCAACAATCAACTTGTGGAAAAGACACTCCGTTCTCTTTCTGAATAGTTCAATATTAAGATATGTGTGATTGAAGAAACTCACAACCTTGCTACAATGGAACTCCATACGTTTATGAGCATTCTTACAACATATGAGATGAATATGGAAAATCAACAGACATTGTATAAAAGCAAAGATGTTGCTCTTCAAGCAAAATCCTTAGAGATGCAAGTCAATGATGAGGATGAATGTCTTGAAGAAATCGGTGACGGTGCTAATGTTGTCATTCTCACTCGAAAATTCAATACGATGTTAAGGAGGTTCAACGAGAATAAAAATAAATCTAAATCCAAAGAGCACCAAAGCCAAGGCTTTAATCCAAGATTCACTAAAATTATCCCTATAGTGCAAAAAGGAAATCACCTTAGGAGGACCACCTCAGACCGTACCAAGTTTGATCCCAAGCAGCTTGAAAGTATACAATGCCATGCTTGCTCGTAATAGGGTCATTATGCCAATGAGTGTGCAAACACCTTAAAAAAAATTGGGAAGATTCTATGAGTTTCTCTAAGTGATGATGAAGGCGAAGAGGAAGAGGATCCAGAAATGGAATCACAAGCTATGCTGGCCACTATTTTCAAACAGTCACTGTCAGATGATGAATATGTCGCTGACAATAAGTGTTGTCCCGAATGTCACAAAATTTTCGGAAACATCAGCGATGATATATGTTGGTCCAGTAACATCTGACAGGTATAAATTTTTTTAACTATCCAGATGTTAACTGCTTTAGTGGTTTTATTTCTAGTTGTGAATCTAACCTTGAGACTCAAGTCGACTCAAAGGACGACATGATTAAAAAATTGCAAATTTTTTGCAAGGACTTAATTGTTGAATCCAAGCAACTTGACTCAAAGGTAAAAAATTTAACTCTTGCATTTGAATGCAGGTTTGAAAGACACAATAACCCGACTAGAGGTTATCCTTACAAAAAAGGATCTTGAATTTGGTAAGATCAGTGAGAAATTGGATCTAGCCGAAGCAACCTTCCGAAAGCTCAACACCGGTACTTCCAAACTAGATAAAATTCTAAGTGTTAGTCAACCACAACATGCAGGTTTGGGCTACAAGAACTCCTTTAATGTTGTATGCTCCAACTTGTTTGACAAAAATGAGAAAGTGGGCTTCGTAAAAAAGAAGAATTTTGTGTGCCATCACTGTAACAAGAATGGCCACTTAAAACCTTACTGATTTAAATTGCAAAAGTACAAGAGCAGAATGTTGTCGAAAATGTTGTCCAACATTCCAGGCGGCACTCGAGGCAGTTTTTCAGAATCCAGAAACAGGAAAAAGGTAAAGAAAGTCTGGATTCCCAGTATGAATATGAGATGTAATGTAGCTATTACTACGTTGAGAACTAACATTTCAGGATCGTGGTACTTCGACAGTGGATGTTCATGACACATGACGGGGACAAATGAGTGTCTAAAGAACTACAAGGCTCTAAGTGGAGGTAATGTCACATACGGAAGTGGAGGAAAAAGTAAAATCATAAACTTTGAGTGTTCCTGGAGTTCCAGCACTGAAAAATGTCTTGTACGTTGACGGTTTGATGGCTAATCTAGTCAGTATAAGTCAATTGTGTGATGACGATCTAGAGGTAAAGTTTAACAAGTATACTTGTACAGTTACTAATGAAGCTAACCAATGTGTAATGACATGTACAAGAACAAACGATAATTGTTATCTTGTTGGAGAACAAGAGATTTGAAATAGTGTTAGGACCGATGACACAATCTTGTGGCATCAAAAATTAGGGCACGTCAATTACCACAACCTTAAAAGATTAATTTCTTATGAGGCAGTAAGAGGCATCCTAAACTAAGTCCTAAGGATAAAATAGTGGTTTGTAAAGATTGTCTCAAAGGTAAGCAAACCCGTGTCTCCCACAATGTTATCCAAAATGACGAACAACATTCAAGTATGTCTCACTGTTTTCAGCTTTTGCACATGGATCTTATGGGTCCAATAGAGGTAGACATCCCAGGAGGCATGAGGTACTCATATGTGATTGTGGATGACTTTTCCAGGTATTCTTAGATATTCTTTTTAAAGGAAAAGTCTCAAACTATTGGCATGTTCAAGGTACTACACTCTAGAATAAAAAATCTATATTATTCCTCTATTTTTCGGATTAGGTCCGACCATGGAAAAGAGTTTGAGAATAGTCAGTTCTCTACATTTTGTGAAAAAAAGGGTATTTTCCATGAGTTTTCAGCTCCCAAAACCCCACATCAAAATGGTGTAGCAGAGAGGAAGAATAGACTTTACAAGAAATGGAAAGAGTCATGTTAAGTTCTAAGAAGTTGTCAAAACATTTTTGGGCAGAAGCTCTAAATACTGCAAGTCACATCACGAATAGAGTCTATCTTAGGCCTGGAACTAAAATGACACCCTATGAGCTTTTGAATGGAAAGAAACTCAATTTGCGTTACTTTCATGTGTTTGGATGTGTGTGTTATGTTCTTAATGATAGAGATCACCTAGCTAAATTTGACTCTAAAAGTGATAAACCGAATGATTGTTATTCCACTTACAGTGCCTCTATCGAAATGAATCTGTTAACATTGTCTTTGATGATTTTACTGACCTTATAGGAAATAATCCAGTAGATGATGTTATAATAATTACGGAAGATGCGCAGAAAGCAGAAAATCCAGATGTTGCTCCAAATGTCACGACATCTGCAGCAACACTTGAAGCATAAATCGAGAACACTGCAGGTTCAGATGAGGAATCAGAAGCTGAAACTCATGACCCAGTACGCAAGGATCCCTCATCCAGGATTAGGAGAAATCATCCTACAGAACAAGTGATAGGAGAGGTGTTCGAAGGTGTTAGAACAAGATTGAAGGAACCACAAAATTATCGAGATATGGTGAAATATGTGTGCATGTCCACCGTATATCATAAGGTAAGTCATTTTTGTTATGTATCTATATTGGAACCAAAGAATGTCAATGAATCACTCAAGGATAGTTGGTGGATACAAGCTATGCAAGAAGAATTAGAACTGTTCACCAGAAATGAAGTCTGGGATTTAGTTTATCGCCCCAATGATACTAATGTTATTGGAACTAAATGGATCTTTAAAAACAAATTAGATGAATCTGGAACTGTAGTGAGAAATAAGGTTAGAATAGTTGCTCAAGGATACTTTCAAGTTGAAGGAATTGACTATGATGAAACCTTCGCTCCAGTTGCTAGAATTGAGTCAATTAGATTGTTGCTTGTCATAGCTTGCTGTTTGAAGATCACTCTCCATAAAATTGATGTAAAAGGTGCTTTCTTGAATGAATATATTGATAAGGAAGTGTATGTTGAACAACCTAAAGGATTCGAAGATCCCCACCATCCATAATTTGTATACAAGCTCAAAAAGGCTTTGTATGGATTAAAACAAGCTCCATGTGCATGGTATGGTCGTTTAACTCAGTTTCTTTTTGAATTTGATTTCAAACGTGGTGTAGCTGATTGTACTTTGTTTATAAAACACCATGAAGTAGATATGGTCATTGATCAAATCTATGTAGATGACATAGGTTTTGGTTCGACTTTACAGTCCCATCTTAAGACATTTGTCGAAGTTATGTCTTCAACATTTGAGATGAGCATGATAGGGGAATTAAACTTTTTCTTAGGCTTGCAGATAAAACAAAATGAGGAGGGAATCTTCATCTCTCAGAGTAAGTGTTGACACCCAATTTTGACCCTCCCGTCCAGTCATTAGCTATGAAATTAGACTAATTTTGTAAAATAATTTTTTATGATCTTTTATAATAAAATGCAGCGATAAAACATAAATACAGGCATAAATAAACAATTTAATAACGGCACCGCATTTTACGTAGAGTATTAAACACTTAGAGTCCCGCGCCCGCATTAATTAAAGCCCCGTCATGATTCTTAATTAATAATAAATACATAAAATAAATAATTTAGCAACAACGTCGTGTCAAGTAGCATAGCCGCATTTATTAATACTCAAGAGATTTTCATAATCATTTATAATGTTAAAATCATTTTTTAAATCTAATACATGCCTTTAATAGCGTCGCATTTATGAAAGCTTTAAACAATTCTTAAAAAATATCATACTTGCATTTAGCATTTAAATAATTTAACCTAAACTCAATTCATTTTTAATTTAACTTCGCAATAATGCACAATAATAAGATTTTAAATAATAGCGCCGCATTCTAAAGTATTAAGCATTAATTAAATAGCACGTCCGTCTTTATTTCTTTATAATAATTTAAACTCAAGCACTAATTAAATAGCACGCCCATTTTTATTCTTGTAATAATTTTAATAAAGCACCTAAATAATCTAAGCACAATTTATTGATTTAATTTACTACTAATTAATTAAATAGCACCTAAAACTAACACTAATTTAATACTACCCTTTAACTACCCAGCCCATTAATTAACCCATAAAACGCAGCACAACCCGTGAGCCCACGTCGCCCTCTACCCGCATGCCCGCGACCCGGCCCACGCCTTACCCTTTATTTTCCCCCTCAGCCCAGAAGCCACGTTTATTTCCCTAACCCGCAAGCCCGTCGTCCCTCACACAAAACCTAGACGAAGCCCTAGAAAACCTAGCAGCCATTCACACGCACCTCGCCCCATCGCCGCACCTTCCCTTCCGTGATTCTCACCTGAGAATCCGGCGAATCGAACCCGTTCTTTACCCACACACACCCAGCCAACGATTTCTTACCCTAACCAAACCAAATCCCTTCAAATCAATAGCAAATCAATACGAATCAGCACCAATATCAAGCGCATAATCATCCCTAAGGTTTACCTAATAAGGAACCCAAACTATGGCTATATAAGCACATGCAATAGGCATTTATAGAGAGAGGACAATACAGTAGAGACGGGGGAGAGCACAGTAGATATACGAGAGAATTCAGGAGCAGCCACATAGCAATTTAGGGCTCAGTTGGGGGGGCATAGCAGGGCAGGGCTCAGAGGAGTCCAATAACAACAGTCAAACACAGAGGTCAGAGGGGGAAGCGCAGTTGGAGAAGACACAGAGCATCGATGGGGACACCCCTCAGCAGCAGTCAATAACTCAGCCATCGAACACAGAGCAGAGACGGGGAGTCCAATAGCAATAGTCGACAGGCATAGGAGGTTAGGAGTTCCAGCAATCGACAACCCAGACCATTAGCATCGCACCAATAAGAAGCCTGAAATCTTTCTTTTCAATATCAGCCAAAAATCAGCAAACAAACTTCGCCCTTTCATTCGCATCGCAAACCCAAAACCCGTCGATTGGACCGACGACTTGATACGCTGTCCCGGGTCGCTGCCCGGAGAAGGTAAATCCAAACTCTTTCCAGTTCATTTGGCATTTCTGTGCATTTGCTGTATTAAACGTGTAGTAGTTTGTTTGCATAATCTGAGATTAGTATAAGCTTCAGTGATGCACAAATATAATGTCAGTTACTGTTTAAGCGTCATTAGCCTATTTGTTGTTCGGTGTTAGCGAACCTGCATCAAATCCTCTATGACTTATATAATGTTGTGTCCTGTTTATATGCTATAGCAAGTCGCGCATCTGAGTTTCCCTTGTTGGCGAGGTGATAAACTTGTTATTTGCAAATTCAGAAAAATAGGAAAAATGACAATTGCAGAATGGTTGTTGATGTCCAATATTATGCTTTAATAATCAGTCCATTTGTGATTACTCCAGTATGCTTGTTTCAGTCGAGTCATATAAGATGTCCCTAAATTCCCTTTCTTCCTGGTGGTATTAGTAGTCGATTAGCATTGTTTGATTCGTCTGTATGCTTATTATGTCTTGTCTAGATACATAAGAACTTAATCTTTCTTGCCTAATCCTACATGTCGATTTAGTTGTATTAGTAAAGTCTAATAGGCTGTCTTGAGTAATGAAATGAGTCTGTCACCTGTTTGCACATCATGTGGATAAAAATGCTCGTCTATCCACTTTCTTCCATTGTTTATTTTTAACCTACACTGATATACCCCTCTATATATGTATTAATGGCTGATTCTATCCAATTTTCCCAAGTTTATAATGCCAATCTGTTAGCATTAAGTGAACTGGAAATGCATTACCCCTAAGTCAGCATGCTTGTCACTTCATCCTTTTATACAACAAAGAAAAAATGAATGAATTGGTGTTCTCATTCCTATACATGTGTGAGTGTTAAAATAGGCAATTACCTCATCCCCGATTTGGAACTAGCTCTGTTCCCTATTACTAAACATGATTGATGTCTTCTCTTAGCCTTGAAGTATTGTTCTCTCTTGCTTGTGATCTGAATTTGCTCCTGACTGCCAGGTTTTTCTTGTGCTTTTCTATCTTGTTCTCCATGTGTGCCATGCTTGCTGCCTAAATTTGTTTTCCTGCAGGCTGCCTTCTCTTAGCATCACAATAGTGTTCCCTTTTTGCATTTCTGCTCAATTGCCTGCACCCAGGGCCCAGCGACTGCCCTGGGCCAGTTTTCCCTTTTACTCCCAAGTCATGAACCTCTATTTTCTCTTGCCTGTACATTATCCTGTCTGCTGCCCCCTTTCGCTCCTCTGTTTGTGGCTGCTTACTCTTCATATGTTTGCTTGATAAGATGGCTTCGAGAATAGGGAATCACTTAAGCCTATTGTTCACTTGTCTTTACTTGGAATTATTAGGGGTTGCGTATAATACTAACAGTCGGTTAGGCGATCTACATATGCTCATTTCCTTTGCCATCCGGCTTACCCCTATCTGATCATTATCCTTTGTTTGGGCTTTATGCATGTGTGTGCTTTAAAAAAAATAAAGCTATGTGCCAAGTATTTGTTTTGGTTAAGTAAATTTGGGCATATACTAATCCTTATCTTTCCTTTCTTGTTACATGAAATGCATCGGAGCAAAACGAAGAGTCTCACGGCGAGACTTATCGCGAGCCATTTCAAATGGCAACCCGCGTCTATGTGTACCCGCATTCGCATTCCCGCTTCAGAGATTCCTAAGACAAAATAGGACAAGATGATGTCGCCACACGTCTCGAGAGCCGTGATCATATCCACCTTTTATATTATTTGTTTAAATTGTTGCCTAATTCTTTAACTTTGTAATTAATAGGAGACGTAGAACAATTAGCCCGTCGGAATAAATAAATTGGGTGGGTAGTTTTAAAATCGGAAACGCACTTTAAGTTACTTGTCATGCATGTCTAAGCTTTACTAAATAATTCAACTCGCAACTAACATGATAAAATAAATTGCATTTCCCACAAGCACTTTTATTAGCACAATATAAATAATTTATGTTGAATAGCCTTCTTATCATAAAACTACAGAAATTACCTTTTGCACTATGTCATGCATGTTTGATTTTAAAAGCATATCTTTGATCATAAACCAATATTGCATATATCTATAAACAATACAAATGCATACTTTAAAGTTTTGTTTTTTTTATAGCATTAGTCTTATTAAACTTTATTCAACGTGCCGCCTTTAAAATACTTTGAAGCATTCTTCAAAACAAGCATTCTAATATAATAATTACCCTAGGTTTGAACGGACAACCGCAAGTTAGCGGATCATTTAGGGTGCCTGACCCCTTCCCTTTAGGATAATAAAGAACCCTTACCCGGAATCTCATTAAGTTTAGCAGACAATTAAAATGGAGTTAATGTTTTACTTTAAACTAGTTAAACATTTAGGTGTCCTAATTCACCCAAATTAATTAGGTGGCGACTCCGCGAACCCTTAGCATTTTTTAGCATTCTAGCAACCCTTTAGCATTTTAAGCACCCTTTTGCACTTTTAGCACCTTAGCACTTTTAAATTGCTAGCACTTTTAAGCACCTTTTAGCATTCTTTAGCACATTTAGCTTTTATTTATTTTCTAACATTGTTATTTAAGCAGGAGTTTTATTTAAAAAATGTCGCGGTCGAAAAAGGGCGCGACAGAAATGACGACTCTGCTGGGGATTTTAGGTTCTTAACCACAACAGACCTAGGGTTATTATTTGGCATTACTTTTTGCATTTTGTGTGCTGTATTTTGTTTTGTTTAATTGCTACCTGCTTTACTGCTTTCCTTAAACTGGCATTCCGCTCATATTTCTTCCATTCTGGAAAACTCACACAATCACACACTCACGCGCTGGTGTGCTCCGCGCACCCGCAAATTTCTTTCAAAATTCCAAATTTTAGGAGAGTTGACGCCTGCGCGGAGTTAGATCGGTTCGTCTGATCAGCCGCGTAGCCTTCTCACTCGAGTTGTCCGCTCGGGAACCTTACGTCTAGAAAAGCCAAATCTTAGAAACTTAAGATAGAGCTATACCACCCTTATTTTAGGGCATGCATGCATTTACCTTAGGTGGGTCGGTCCTTGGCATCGACACCACAATTAGGAAGACACCAAACTTGTCGACGAGTTTCTCAACCCAACGGCCAACCAGCATATTATGTGTAGCGTTGCAATGACAGACAAATCCAAGCCTAATCATGACATGCTGAAATTGGAAAAAGGTGCACCGTCATTTGGTCGTCATTTCCAACAAAGGCATTATAGTTGGACGACTTGGACAAATCCGTCATAATCTCGCATATGTGACGTTTAGGCTTACCTCTGGAATAAAGAGGTCCCCCTTGCATATTAGAAAACGTATGAATGTGCTATGTGCAATAAATCTGCTACATGCCTGCAAATTATGCTCTTTATGCTAACACCGTTTGTTGCATTTTTTAGAAAGATGTATCATCTTCCCCAAAGGTCGGTTCGTATTTGACTCAACAATGCCGGAGCATCCACACTTTACCAGGTCCAAGGCAAGAAATGATGATATGGTCGCTCGGGCGTCTGAGCCAAATGGTTTGGGAATTATTCCTGTCATCGAAACAGAACCTTCAGAAGGAAGGAATGTCACCAGTCAGGAAGAATGTATTGCGCAGCTGCTACAACAAATTGCTGATATGCAGGTTGAGATGGAGAGGCTACGAAATCTGACCAACCTATCCATTAGTTTGAATACCCCTATGCCGGAGCAAAGGGCCACTGCCTCGCAAACCATCCCAGGGCGACCTCCACCACATATCTCCCAAAACTCCCCACAAAGACCGCCAGTTACCGACCAAACTGCCCCTCGCCCCGCCAATCATCAACCCCACCTTCAAAATGATCCTCCTACTACCCATGCACCTCAGCCCCCGCCTACTTACTTCACCACAATCAGCCACTAATCGCCGAGCCAACCAATACCCACGCACCATACCCATTACCAAATTTCAAGAAACAACCTGCATGGCTAACTTACACAGCGAAACCGGCCTTTTACCGTCCGTGCTTCCGCGAAGTGGATCATTACGAAGAGATGGAGAGGGAAGTCCGAGCCAAAATGGACGAGGACGTGGCCAAAGAAATTCATAGTCTGAAAGAAGCGGTTCGGGGCATGCGATCGGACAAAGGTCACGAAGGACTAAACTACGAGGATCTTTGCATGCATCCAGACGTGGAGCTGCCTGTGGGGTACAAAGTGCCGAAGTTTGAACTATTTGATGGGAAAGGGAACCCCCGTGCACACTTGAGGTCGTATTGCGACAAGCTAATCGGGGTAGGGAAGAACCCAGCAGTCATTATGAAGTTGTTCATTCGGAGCTTGACCGGCGAGGCACTAGATTGGTATACCAGCCAGGATCCGCGGAAATGGCATAGCTAGAATACATTGGCCCAAGATTTTGTGGAGCGGCTCAGGTTCAACACAGAAACCGTTGTGGACAGATTCTATTTAATGAAGTTGGAGAAAAAGCCTACAGAAACGTTCAGAGGCAGCGAAAGTACAACCACCCATGGTGGAGAGTGAGATGACCACACTATTCGTACAATCTTTGAAGGACGCAACCTACTATGAGCGAATGATAAGCGTCATCGGACGGAATTTTGCGGAAGTTGTTAGAATGGCGACCGTAGAAGAAGGTATTAAAGCGGTAGGATTACAAATCTGGCGACTACAGCAACTAATAAGGCGATTGATCGGGGACACTCTGAGTACTTCACAAAGGAAGAAAGAGCGATTTCCCGCTTCCATGTTTGTACAAGAACGCAAACCAAGCATTCATAACATACAAAACCCATCATACTACCCCAACTACCACACAACCTATATATAACGCTTGAGCATCCGTTTATCCGCCCGCATAGATCCACCCATCAAGCCCGACAAAATAGAGCACCCAATGCACCTGAGCAAGTAAGAATTTTGAAGGAAACCACCCAAAGTTCGCACCCACTAGCCGAACCCATACCTCAAATATATGAAAGGTTGCGAGTCGCAGCCTAATCCAACCGATTCGGGAAGGATTCGACCTATCCCAAGATGGTATGATGAGAACAAGCGCTGCGCGTATCACTCCGATACCAGGACATGACACTGAAGGTTGCCACTCCCTCAGGGACAGAATCGAGGCGCTGATCAGAGAAGGGGTAATTCAGCTAAAGGATCCTGCCCCAAATGTGCACGATAACCCCTTGCCTAACCACGGCCACGTCAATGTGCACCTAATAACCTTAGATAAGGAATACACTCCCCTGCCTATGCCCATTCCGCCCTCGAATCAGTCATTTATCCGAGCATGCACCACGCAGAAGCCAAAAGAGGGAGATGCTGATAGCAGAGCATGAAGACCCAACTATCCACGATGCAGAGCATGAAGGCGTATTGGTTGGACTTGCCCCTTGTTTTGGTCTGCCTAGAGCCCGGATTAGAAAAGCAATTTAGTTTAGCAGAATAATTTAAAAACTCATATTTAAGCTTTAATAATGTTTTCTTTTGTTTTGTTTGTAATGAACTACGTTCGACCTGATTCCCTTGGCGGATACGTAGGCGGCCACCGGCCTCGGTCCCACATTTAGAAATTTTAATTTCACCCCAAAATTTTCTTGTAATGAACTACGTCATGACCTGATTCCCTCATGGGGATACGTAGGCGGCCTAAATTGGCTTCGGTCACACCATTAGGAAACTTTCCCTTCGTTCTGAAAATGACAAGAATACACATAGCCTACAAGCAATCGCGTGAGACCAGCTTTAGGCGGACAACTTTTCAAAATCGGGACAATATAGGAAACTGGGCGAGTGCCAAGTCCAAACAGGCGAACACGCGGAAATCAAGGGACAAGGCGAAGTCGGTCTGAATCGACCCCACACGAAACTCACAAATTTTTCTTTGAGCGCAGGCCTTTTCATATTCACAGCCGCCGAAAGTGCAATAACCGAAGCAGACAATAAGGCGAACGGTTTCTTCGTGTAGCGAAACAACAAAAAGCGGCAAAAGCGAGAGGATGACAACAATCCAAAGTCGCGTGGCAAAGCAGCAGAAAGGGCATCAACAATCGCGATCAAAGTTCGAGTTCCGCAACAAAACCTAGCGCATCAACTCGGGCATAAAGTCAAATTGGCAATCCACGCATCGCATACGGCAAAGGCATCATGGCAATTAAATCGGATTCGCGGCGTTTAGCATGTCGTGCAAGGACAACATCTCGGGAAGACATCTCTACCCATAAAATTGCACTTCATATGTATTTATCATTTCGTTTAAGCGGTATACACTAACGTTTTCTCAAGCTTAGCTTGCGGGAGCATTTATTCTACGGGAAGCGGCGGCAGCGTCGGACAACGGCGTGATCGGCATTATGTCTGCAACGACGCCAAAGGCAATACGTCCGAGCGGTGGCGTTATCGGCCGCAGCAAGTCCACGCAACGCGGCGCGGAAGCAATATTTATTCTCACGAGGCGGCGGCAACACGTCCGCACAACGGCGTGATCGTGAAGTCCACGCAACGGCGCCAGCGGCCAATACGTCCGAGCAATGACGTTATCGGCCAAAGCAAGTCCACGCGGCGCCGGCGGCAATATTTATTCTACGGGAAGCGGCGAACACGTCCTAGAAAACGGCGTGATCGTGAGTCCACGCAATGACGCCCGGCGGAACACGTCCGAACGGCGTGATCGGCAAGTCCGCGCATGACGCCCGGCGAACACGTCCGCACAACGGCGTGATCGTGAAGTCCACTCAACGACGCCCGGCGGCCGTCGTCCGGCAACAACGTGATCGGCAAGTCCACGCAACGACGCCCGAAGAACACGTCCGGACAACGGCGTGATCGGCAAGTCCACGCAACGACGCCCGGCGGCAATACGTCCGCATAACGGCGTTATCGGCCGCGGAAGTCCACGCAACGACGCCCGGCGGCAATACGTTCGAGCAATGGCGTTATCGGCCGCGGCAAGTCCACGCAACGGCGCCAACGGCAACCGCGTCAAACAACGGCGTGATCGGCAAGTCCACGCAACGACGCCCGGCGGCAATACGCCCGGACAATGGCGTTATCGGCCGCAGCAAGTCCACGCAGCGGCAAAGAACACGTCCGGCGGCGGCGCTTATCGGCGATAACAAGTCGAAAATGACGCTATCATCAAGATATCACATTTACGCAAGGGCGATTTCTATACTCGAAATTGCATTTCTTACTCATGCTTTATTATTACGTCTTAGCGATTTATGCACTAACTCTTCCTCGAGCTTTAGTCTCTGAGGGCGGTTCTGCGAGATAGCGCGTCGCATTCACAATCGCAACACGTCGTCGGCGGCGAAATCCACAGCGTTGCGAGATCGCATCAACACGAGCATCACATTTTTGCGGGATAACCTTTCCTACTCACGATTACATTGCTTTTAAAAATTATGCATCATCATTTTGCCTTATGATTATGCACTAACCGTTTGTTTAAGTCTTAGCATGCGAGGCGAGGAGCCTGGCGTGGAGTTTATCTTCTGACAACCGGCAATTTGTTGGGGCCAACGCCCAATGAATGGCAGAAGCGGCCTCAAGCGTCGGTCCACTCGCTCCACATCACCATAGAACCCAGCACCATAAGCCATAGCGGTACACCCCAGGTTCAAGCCCGTTTATTTTATTTTATTCTTTACACCACAGCCCAGTGTCGTCATAACTCGACACTTGGGCGGCTAGTCGCGTTAGCGCGCCCGTGTTTTGACCATAGTAGCCCAGTGTCGTCATAACTCGACACTGGGACAACTTTGAGTCCGCGTTAGCCCGCCTTGGTGTTTTGACCATGGTAGCCCAGTGTCGTCATAACTCGACACTGGGACAGTTTTTGATTTTTGCGTCAGCCTTGTCTACCTGCCCAGCATTTTTGCAATTCTGAAGATCGAGACAAAATTGGCTATGAGTCAACGTCTTTGTCCGAAGATTCTTCCATCATCTCCATACAAAGAGGGACAGCTGTTGACACCCAATTTTGACCCTCCCGTCCAGTCATTAGCTATGAAATTAGACTAATTTTGTAAAATAATTTTTTATGATCTTTTATAATAAAATGCAGCGATAAAACATAAATACAGGCATAAATAAATAATTTAATAACGGCACCGCATTTTACGTAGAGTATTAAGCTCTTAGAGTCCCGCGCCCGCATTAATTAAAGCCCCGTCATGATTCTTAATTAATAATAAATACATAAAATAAATAATTTAGCAGCAACGTCGTGTCAAGTAGCATAGCCGCATTTATTAATACTCAAGAGATTTTCATAATCATTTATAATGTTAAAATCATTTTTTAAATCTAATACATGCCTTTAATAGCGTCGCATTTATGAAAGCTTTAAACAATTCTTAAAAAATATCATACTTACATTTAGCATTTAAATAATTTAACCTAAACTCAATTCATTTTTAATTTAACTTCGCAATAATGCACAATAATAAGATTTTAAATAATAGCGCCGCATTCTAAAGTATTAAGCATTAATTAAATAGCACGTCCGTCTTTATTTCTTTATAATAATTTAAACTCAAGCACTAATTAAATAGCACGCTCATTTTTATTCTTGTAATAATTTTAATAAAACACCTAAATAATCTAAGCACAATTTATTGATTTAATTTACTACTAATTAATTAAATAGCACCTAAAACTAACACTAATTTAATACTACCCTTTAACTACCCAGCCCATTAATTAACCCATAAAACGCAGCCCAACCCGCGAGCCCACGTCGCCCTCTACCCGCATGCCCGCGACCCGGCCCACGCCTTACCCTTTATTTTCCCCCTCAGCCCAGAAGCCACGTTTATTTCCTAACATGAGCAGTCGTCCCTCACACAAAACCTAGACGAAGCCCTAGAAAACCTAGCAGCCATTCACACGCACCTCGCCCCATCGCCGCACCTTTCCTGCCGTGATTCTCGCCTGAGAATCCGGCGAATCGAACCCTTTCCTTACCCACACACACCCAGCCAACGATTTCTTACCCTAACCAAACCAAATCCCTTCAAATCAGTAGCAAATCAATACGAATCAGCACCAATATCAAGCGCATAATCAGCCCTAAGGTTTACCTAATAAGGAACCCAAACCATGGCTATATAAGCACATGCAATAGGCATTTATAGAGAGAGGACAATACAGCAGAGACGGGGGAGAGCACAGTAGATATACGAGAGAATTCAGGAGCAACCACATAGCAATTTAGGGCTCAGTTGGGGGGGCATAGCAGGGCAGGGCTCAGAGGAGTCCAATAACAACGATCGAAACACAGAGTCGGAGGAAGCGCAGTTGGAGAAGACACAGAGCATCGATGGGGACACCCCTCAGCAGCAGTCAATAACTCAGCCATCGAACACAGAGCAGAGACGGGGAGTCCAATAGCAATAGTCGACAGGCATAGGAGGTTAGGAGTTCCAAAGAATCGACCCGGACCATTAGCATCGCGCGATAAGAAGCTCAAATCTTTCTTTTCAATATCGGCCAAAAATCGGCAAACAAACTTCGCCCTTTCATTCGCATCGCAAACCCAAAACGTCGATTGGACCGACGACTTGATACTGTCGGTCATTTGCGAGAAGGTAAATCAAACTCTTTCGTTCATTTGGAATTTACGTGCATTTCTTTGTATTAAGCGTGTAGTAGTTTGTTTGCATAATCGAGATTAGTATAAGCTTCGATGATGCACAAATATAATGTCGATTCTTGTTTAGCGTCATTAGCCTATTTGTTGTTCAGGTGTTAAGCGGATGCATCAAATCCTCTATGACTTATATAATGTTGTGTCCTGTTTATATGCTATAGCAAGTCGCGCATCTGAGTTTCCCTTGTTGGCGAGGTGATAAACTTGTTATTTGCAAATTCAGAAAAATAGGAAAAATGACAATTGCAGAATGGTTGTTGATGTCAAATATTATGCTTTAATAATCAGTCCATTTGTGATTACTCCAGTATGCTTGTTTCAGTCGAGTCATATAAGATGTCCCTAAATTCCCTTTCTTCCTGGTGGTATTAGTAGTCGATTAGCATTGTTTGATTAAATGCGTATGCTTATTATGTCTTGTCTAGATACATAAGAACTTAATCTTTCTTGCCTAATCCTACATGTCGATTTAGTTGTATTAGTAAAGTCTAATAGGCTGTCTTGAGTAATGAAATGAGTCTGTCACCTGTTTGCACATCCCGTGGATAAAAATGCTCGTCTATCCACTTTTCTCCATTGTTTATTTTTAACCTACACTGATATACCCCTCTATATATGTATTAATGGCTGATTCTATCCAATTTGCCCAAGTTTATAATGCCAATCTGTTAGCATTAAGTGAACTGGAAATGCATTACCCCTAAGTCAGCATGCTTGTCACTTCATCCTTTTATACAACAAAGAAAAAATGAATGAATTGGTGTTCTCATTCCTATACATGTGTGAGTGTTAAAATAGGCAATTACCTCATCCCCGATTTGGAACTAGATCTGTTCCCTATTACTAAACATGATTGATGTCTTCTCTTAGCCTTGAAGTATTGTTCTCTCTTGCTTGTGATCTGAATTTGCTCCTGACTGCCAGGTTTTTCTTGTGCTTTTCTATCTTGTTCTCCATGTGTGCCATGCTTGCTGCCTAAATTTTTTTTCCTGCAGGCTGCCTTCTCTTAGCATCACAATAGTGTTCCCTTTTTGCATTTCTGCTCGATTACTGCACCTGGGGCCCAATGATCGCCACAGGCCAGTTTCCCCTTTTACTCCCAAGTCATGAGCCTCTATTTTCTCTTGCCTGTACATTATCCTGTCTGCTGCCCCCTTTCGCTCCTCTGTTTGTGGCTGCTTACTCTTCATATGTTTGCTTGATAAGATGGCTTCGAGAATAGGGAATCACTTAAGCCTATTGTTCACTTGTCTTTACTTGGAATTATTAGGGGTTGCGTATAATACTAACAGCCGGTTAGGCAGTCTACATACATGCTCATTTCCTTTGCCATCTGCTTGCTTACCCCTATCTGATTATTATCCTTTGTTTGGGCTTTATGCATGTGTGTGCTTTAAAAAAAAAAATAAAGCTATGTGCCAAGTATTTGTTTTGGTTAAGTAAATTTGGGCATATACTAATCCTTATCTTTCCTTTCTTGTTACATGAAATGCATCGGAGCAAAACGAAGAGTCTCACGGCGAGACTCATCGCGAGCCATTTCAAATGGCAACCCGCGTCTATGTGTACCCGCATTCGCATTCCCGCTTCAGAGATTCCTAAGACAAAATAGGACAAGATGATGTCGCCACACGTCTCGAGAGCCGTGATCATATCCACCTTTTATATTATTTGTTTAAATTGTTGCCTAATTCTTTAACTTTGTAATTAATAGGAGACGTAGAACAATTAGCCCGTCGGAATAAATAAATTGGGTGGGTAGTTTTAAAATCGGAAACGCACTTTAAGTTACTTGTCATGCATGTCTAAGCTTTACTAAATAATTCAACTCGCAACTAACATGATAAAATAAATTGCATTTCCCACAAGCACTTTTATTAGCACAATATAAATAATTTATGTTGAATAGCCTTCTTATCATAAAACTACAGAAATTACCTTTTGCACTATGTCATGCATGTTTGATTTTAAAAGCATATCTTTGATCATAAACCAATATTGCATATATCTATAAACAATACAAATGCATACTTTAAAGTTTTGTTTTTTTTATAGCATTAGTCTTATTAAACTTTATTCAACGTGCCGCCTTTAAAATACTTTGAAGCATTCTTCAAAACAAGCATTCTAATATAATAATTACCCTAGGTTTGAACGGACAACCGCAAGTTAGCGGATCCTTTAGGGTGCCTGACCCCTTCCCTTTAGGATAATAAAGAACTCTTACCCGGAATCTCATTAAGTTTAACAGACCATTAAAATGGAGTTAATGTTTTACTTTAAACTAGTTAAACATTTAGGTGCCCTAATTCACCCAAATTAATTAGGTGGCGACTCCGCGAACCCTTAGCATTTTTTAGCATTCTAGCAACCCTTTAGCATTTTAAACACCCTTTTGCACTTTTAGCACCTTAGCACTTTTAAATTGCTAGCACTTTTAAGCACCTTTTAGCATTCTTTAGCACATTTAGCTTTTATTTATTTTCTAACATTGTTATTTAAGCAGGAGTTTTATTTAAAAAATGTCGCGGTCGAAAAAGGGCGCGACAGTAAGTATACCAAGAATTTGGTCAAGAAGTTTGGATTGGAGAATGCTAAACATATGAGGACTCCAATAGGATCAACACAGACTATATGCAAAGATGATGTTGGGGAAAATGTTGACCCAATATTGTATCGTTCTATGATAGGTAGTCTTTTGTATCTCACTGCTAGTCGTCCTGATCTAATGTTTAGTGTATGTGTGTGTGCTCGATTTCAAGCCTGTCCCAAAATCTCTCACTTAAATGTCATAAAATTTGTCATCAGATATGTTGTCGGCACATGTGAGTTGGAAATTTGGTATTCCAAACACACTAATCCTAATTTGATAGGATATAGTGACTCAGATTGGCTTGGTGATGTGGAGGACAGAAAGAGTACAAGTGGAGGATGTTTTTACCTTGACAATAATTTAGTTTTTTGGTATAGTCGCAAACAAAAATGTGACTCACTCTCAACTGCTGAATCTGAATATGTAGCAGCTGAGAGTTGTTGTTCTCAATTAATATGGTTAAGACACATGTTAGACGACTATGGGTTTTCAAATAATATCTTAGTTTTATATTGTGATAATATGAGTGCCATTAACATTTTAAAAAATCCAGTTCAACACTCTCGTACAAAACATATAGATATTATACATCATTTTTAGAGAGATTTGGTTGAAAACAGCTAGTACAAATTGATTATGTAGACACACTCCATCAACCAGCTGATATAGTTACAAAAACTTTAGATCATGAGAGATTTTCCAGCTTGAAAAGTTTTCTTGGTCTCTGTACTTTCTGAATTCGGCTCTGTTGGGCGAATGTTGTCTGAAATGTCTCTAACATTTCGGGTGACATTTACCCTTGTAATATCAGAATCTGATTTTCAGTATATTGTTGTGTCTGATTTTTGTTCATACAGATGTGGTTTTTCAAATAAGAACATGATTTTAATGTGATATCGTTCTCTGCGATGATATTAGATATCATACCACTTTGTTCTCAACTCTTCTCACCTCCTGGGCGAGACAAGCTACCTTTACTCAAAGAAGAATAGTATTAGAGTCAAGACCATTGACAAACTATTCGACATAAAAATGGAGTATCAAAATAAGGCAAAGCCTTTGTAATTCTCGGCAATTGTGAAAATTGGGCGAAGCCCTTGGAAATTGATACCGTTCCTATACTATAGTAGTATCAAAGTGCTTAATAAAAAGAAATTATGAGGATGCTACATAAGTATTCTTGTTTTTTTACACGAAAAATAAGTTTCGTATGTGTTTTATGATTAGATCTAGGACTCAATGGGAAAATGTTACATTGGTCTGAAAATTGAACTCATAAAATCATATATGAAACGTGTCTTGATTTATTTTCGAAATCTAAATGTTCTTTAGAGATTATGATACATGTGTTGTTCAAAATGTTGCTAACATTATTGTTGACATTCTCAGATACTGATATTTTTTAGGATGCAGTGTAACTGATATTTAAAATTTAGTTATATTTTTTACCTACTGTGTGTCGTTCGTTTTGAACATATTTTAATGTTTTTGTTGATAATGATCTAATCTTGATGTCTATCTTTTAAAACTCCAAATTTTAGGAACAAGTATTGGAATACAATACAAACTCTTAAAATCTGAAAACAAAAATATTTTTTGCCAAGTGTATAAATTCATCTTCAATTGGTATTCATTCTTGTCTAGTTTTTTTCGAAAAAAAAATAAATAAAAAAAAGGGAAAGGCACTCGTCATCTCGGTTTAAACACCAAAACCAATGAATCCATTCTCAAACACTCCATCTTCCAAAACCCTCAAAACCCTTAAAACCCCTTCATCTTCTTCACCATTTTCGCCCATGAATATTTCCCCAATGTGAAAGAAAATGTCTCCTAACATTTTTGAAAGCACCCCAATGAGCATAAGTACTCCTCAGTGCACTGACATTGTACTAAATGTTCATCAAGAACCTCTTGGAATCAGTTACCCTGGAGATAACGATAATCCAATCGACCTGGACGCAACTCCAGATATGTCGTGTTTAGGAAAACGTGAAGGGACCTCCAAGTTTCCAAAAAGGAGGTCAAAAGAATCCATGAAAGGGATGTTGAAGCACAACTAGCGACAAAGAAATCGAAGATTGGGGAGGAGGTCCCGGTTCCTCCATGCCCTAGTTATGACTGGGATGATTCAGATTTTGATTGGTCTTTTGGAAATAATACCAAGAAGACGCCTTCAGCTGAACAACAAACTGAAACCCCAGTATCACCATCTAATTCTGAGCCCCTTGTTCCTGATGTGGTGACATCATCTGAAGATAGTGAGATTCCAGACGAAACACCATTGAAGAAATTCTATCCGAAAAGAGTTCAACAATCTCCAAAGTAATGTCACGACATCACAAGCAACATTTCAGTCAATTCCTGAACAAACTCACTCACCAGTCTCCTCTAGTAGAACAAAATCAGATTCAAAATATAATAAAGAGGTAATCTTTTTCTCTGAGAAATTTCATTCATGAGTTGCTTCCAAAAATTGGGATTGGTATAAAAATAGAGTTGTAAAGTCTGAAAAAGTATTAGACATTACTTCATGTTCAGAATATGGCCTTGTAGAGTTATTCAATCACATACATCTACTTGGATCAGTCACAAACAAAGGGTCTTACATTGATGAAAATAATCAGGTTGTTCCATGCCAACTTAGAATCTGTTATTGGAAATACCAACTCAAAATATTTTGGGAAAGTATACTTTTATAATAGGATGTATCAATTCGCACCTGATGTAATCAATCAATGTTTGGATCTACATTTCATAGAGAATGATAAGAAGTCTGACCCTGCAATGAACAATAAAGATAAAGTGATTGAGTATCTCACTGGAGGTATAATGACGAAATGGACCTCTCGGTGCCCTGCCTCAAAATTGACTGCCTTATTTTCTAACCTACATAAGCTTGTTGTTCATAATTAGCTTTTTTCGATGAACGAGTCTATTGTTACTTCAGAACAAGCCTTCCTATTGTATAGAATTAGAGAAGGTTTAAAAGTTGACTTGGGCAAAACAATCTTCAGTCAAATAGTCAACTTAGCTAAAAAAGAATCCAATCTAATCCTACCCTTTCCTTGTTTAATCTTCAAAGTCCTTACCAAACAAGGCTTTAAACCAAAGAACAAGGACAAATTTGAGAAAGAACCAGAGATATACAATGTGAATAGGACAATCTGAAAAGCAAAGACGGAATAATAGACTTACCCTGGAAGTTGGAAGACAAAAAGATGAATGTTGACAAAAATGTTTACAACACTGAATCAGTCCAGTCTCTTATGTCTGTTGATTGGATTGTGCGACAGATTTGCCAAAATCAATAAACAACTATTTGAAGTTGATAGCATGAAACAAGCTCTGGTTCAAGCTAGAGATCATCTTTTCTCATTGTTTTCTTCCCAAAAAGGAGGAGAAGATGTTGTGCAGGGGGAGACAGAAGATGCAATTGGGCAGAAAGATGTTGTGCAAGAGGAAGCCGAGACTAGCAAAGTTGTAGCTGCTCGTGGCCCCGGCATCGTGCGAGGAGCTAGCGATAAGGTGTCGATGAAGTTGAAGGCCGGAATCTACTAAGGCTAACTGCGATGTTGATGTGTTCTTCTTTGGATGAATTTTCTTTGCTAACCATGGTGTTGAATGATTGCTAAGGCCGAATGTTCTATCCAGTTGTGTTTTAACATTATATATATATATATATATATATATATATGGTATATATATATGTGTATATTGTATATGCTTTGTTTTTATATACCATCACAGGTTGAGGGGGATCATGTATGTGGACTTGTCGTCGCTATAGGTCACTTACACTTATTCGATTAGATTTTGTGAAGAAAGGTAAAAAGGGGAAGAATGTTAATGTTAGGTTTTGTGTCATGATATTTTTCCTAACATATCATTTTCAGTACTAAGTTAAAATCAAAAAATGTTGGACCAAATGTCTTGACATTCGGACGAACATTATGTTGACTGTTTTGCCTATCTTCACGGACAGATTTCAGAAAAGTGTGACATTTTTATCACATGGCAATTGACTTGGCAAGAAGTCTTTGAAGCAGATTGCAAACGAGGAAGATTAAGTCCAAGAGAAAGCTTAACTTAAGGAGCAAGACGTGTGAAGAAAAAGTCCAAGCAGTTGAGATTTTCGTGCCTCAAGCTACTGCCTCACGTGTCCTTTTTTAGCTCAACTTCCACGACCTGTTGAAGAGTCTTTCAAGGGAACTCTCTACTATAAATAGAGAGGTCACTTCAGGGATTCAATGTCCAGAATTTCAGAGTGAAAACGATATAGAGATCTCACAAATATCGATCAAGTAGATGGATCATTTGTGTTGCTGTATTTGTGACGACATTCTATCCGACATTATAATTGCTACTTAGATTCTAGATTTGTTCTTTCATTGAAGCAATTGTAATGAGGTGTTGATCACTTCTATTTAGATAGATTTTTCAGGCATAAGTCATCTGCGACTTAACCTTTTTTATTCCTTTTTGTATCATCTTGTAATCTTGTAAGAAAAGGAATATATATATATATATATATATATATATATATATATATATATATATATATATATATATATATATATATATATATACAATACCTGTGGTCATTTACCATCATGAGTTATATTAATATATAACGTATGAAAATTAAACCTTTGTGTTCTTTATCTATTTCCGCTGCACTTTAAACTCTTTCAAAGGTTTTCTGTTTTTATCCAAATGTCATTACTTATGTCAGACGACATTTTGGCTGACATTTGACATTGTTTCTGCATATGTTTCAGTTTTACTTTGTCATTTGATTTTATTTAATCCATTGTATAACCCCCGGGACCCAACAATTAATATCTCACTTTGTTAATGACAATGTAAGCTCAAGGGATGCACATAAGCACTCTGCTGTGGCGAGCAGCCGATTCTTATTAAATCATAATTCAATAATTGAAAATGTCAAAATATATATTAATCTCTAATAATACAAATGTGTTCAAGTATATTTATCCCTAAAATGATTGTCTCAAGGACATACATACTTTCAGGGCGCCACTCAAACTAGATATTACAACATATGAAACTAATTTAAACATTTGACTCAATAGGCATGGTTAATGGGAGAAAACCATGATCAAGACTAGTTTTCCAGACCTTCTCGATGTCAAATATCCTTCTCCCACACTCATGATCATGCCAACCTTCCAATGCGTGCAAAATTCCAGCTATTCTCCATGCGCTCATCACTTTTCTAGGCAGCCAATTCTATCATTGTTCAAAGAAAAAAATCGAGTCTTTATTACACATAACATAATCAAATGAATCAGAAAAAAGGCATTAAGAGAATTATAGTAACAATACTAACTTCGCACGAGTCCATATTTTCAAGATATTTTGGAGTAATCATAGCTGGTGTGTGTAAGTAGAAGCAATCCTTACGAACTTTCCTTGGCGGGAATTGTGAAAACGGAATGAATAATGTTCCTTTAGGTGCTTTAGATTGTTCTTCATCAGTCAATCCATCCCCTATTAGCCATATCTGCAATACCAGATATCAATCTAAAATTTGGAGGAATGGAGGCATTAGAAGCAAAATCAATATTTGTGACGTCGATGGAGAATCCATCATAAATTTGAGCGTCACAAAAAAGTTTGATGGAAGAACAAAACGGTCACAACCATCACAACTCTGATATACTTTAATGGAATCCATTATATTATCGTCACAAGATCCATCACAATTTTGTGAAGGACTTATCGTCATAAATATTCTTTCACAAATCAGAATTTAGTCTGGTAGTGAGGGGATATAGCGGGGTTCAATATGTCACGATTTAAGACTAGTTTCATTTTTAGGTGTGTACCTTTGAAGTATAAGTTTCTGAATGAACTACATTATTTGCTGCTTCAGGGGTAAGGTTTGCTTTGAGTCTCTCGTGCTCTTCTTCTCGCAATGACACAACCTGTCACCGACCACAATCAACGAGATAAAGGGAAACTATGGGAGAAATTGTAATACAAAGTTACTAGTACTTAATTGCTAAAGAGACCTGAACTTGTCCTTGGCACAAGGTAAGAGCAACGGAATAAGCAACTTTGGACAAATGGCCTCTAAGGACTACTTGGGATGTTCCTTTAGGAATGGAGTTTAGGACTACAGCAATAGCAAGGGTACTTCCATCTACCACCTTCACTTTCAGTTGTGGATGCTTTCTTATATAAAGTTCACCATTCTTGTTCGGCCACTGTTCCTATAAAATTTCATGTATAAACATAAGAGTAGACTCAATTAATACTAGCCTCTTTGGTCAGGTATCTTTTGGAGTGCAATCTCAATTTAGTCTAAGTTAGCCAGCATAGTAATAGGAAGGAGCCTCTCCTTTTAATCTTAGCAAATTTTTGGCTGGATTTTTGTCGAGCTAGTACTCCTTGTATTTAGCTGTTGTTTAGATTAACTAGGACATTCGGGTAGGTAAGATTTTATATCCCCTCCTTACTGTACTTAGGTTTTGGGTATTATTAATACTCAAGGTAATTATTAACGGCTGGGAAACTATTTGTAAGGAAGTACTTGTATTAATTAAGTAGAAATCAAATGAATACAAGAAATATTTTCATTCTTGACAAGGTACTTACATGATTTAATAGTCCAAGGCTCAAAACTTTTACACCTTTCTCATCGGCGTCCGCGATGGCTTCTTCAATCAAATTTATAATACACTCTCTCTGACATTTGTTAAAGTACTAGAAAGAGAAAAAAAAATAGACGAATATTTAACACTTGAAATGAAGTCATGCGTACCAGAATGTCAAAATATTTCGATAAATTCTTACTTGCGTGCGATATTTTGGAATCACCCAAGTTTGCAATTTGAGATTCTTGAACATATTTCTCTCAAGGATAAATGTGTGACCGTAAATCCAAGTAAGGATCATAGACGACAGTGTGATAGGCCACATTAACGAAAAATACCACTTGGAAGTGTAAGGTTTTGAGGCCAAGGACGAAAATCCTAGTCTAAGATGGTATATAGACTCAGGGGTTGTTAAATGTGTTAGATGCACCACGTCAGGAGATTCACCTCGCCTTTTTACTGACTTAGCATATAATATGTCTGATGATTTGTCCAATGTACCATAGATAATGTCATATATTGGCATGAAAAGAGCATAATTTGTTCTGACTTGAGTGTGATGAAGCGAATGGAACCTGTGTCATAAAAGAATTGTAGTTAGCTGAATTTATAGGTATATAAGTTTTTTCACTAAACTGTAAAATACTTTTTGATTGCTAGTAATGATCTAATGGAGAGTTGGAGGTATCATAATATAAATAAAATTAATTAAGAGACTAAATGATAATTAGAGGATTCAGAGACTTACGAGGGCGTAAACATAAAGTATTTGAGAGGAGGGAAGATGGAGAACATCCATTTGGGAATAATCTCTAAGTTGCAATGGCCCATGTTGTTCATAAAATCAACAAAAGTGAGATAACCACCTATTGAAACCATTGAAGCTGTCCCCTTTAGTAGAGTTGTGAGCATTGGTATGGAATAAACCATGAACAGTGCTGCGTGCTCTGCAAATGCATGATTCGAAGCTGCCAAACCACAAAAATTGAATTTCATTGTGTTAAACATTGACCGTATGGGTCACGTTCCAAGTCCAGTGGGGCCTTGCCCTTTCTTGTATATTTGGTAAATATTAGATTTAGAATATTACCTTAATTAGTAGTGTAATATTATAATAATTGTAAAATTAGTATTCTTATAGAATAGAGATTTCTAGGTAGAATAGGAAGAGGATATTCCTTGTAACTTGTATATATATGTCTTTCATTAATAAGAATAATCAAGGGATTATTTCTTTCATGGTATCAAGAGTCTAGGTTCTCTTTACCCTGCTTCCGCTCCTCAAATTCTCTCTCTCGATTTTTTCTGTTCAGTGCATAGCCGCGGCCCTCTCGGCTTTCTTCCCTCACGTTGCGGCCCTTCTCTGCTTAAAAAATTCTTTCTCACAAATTTCATTCTCTGAATCTTGTTGTTATATTCCCTATGGCTGATAAGAACACTTTTCATCCTGCCCTCACAGTTTCTAACATCAAGAGTGTTATCCCTATCGTTCTTGACCTAGAAAACGTCCAATATGGGACGTGGGCGGAATTATTTAAGATTCATGCTTTGGCACATAAAGTCTTCCACCACATCATTCCTCCAACTCCTCCAAAGAAGGGTGATACAACGTCTACTTCTACGACGGTTGTGCCCACTAAAGAAGCAAATCCAGAATTATGGGTCATGCTTGATGTCAAGGTTCTTCAGTGGATTTATGTCACTATCTCTTTGGATCTTTTATAGACGATTATGAAACCCAACTCCACAGCTATGGCGGCGTAGAATCGATTGCGAGACATATTCCAAGATAACAGTCATTCTCGAATTGTTATCCTTGAGCAGGAATTTTCACATGTGGCTATGGTGAATTTTCAAAACGTTTCTTCTTATTGCAAACGCCTCAAGGACTTGGCAGACCAACTCAACAACGTGGGATCTCCTATTTCTAATAGTCGTCTAGTTCTTCAGATGGTTGTCGTCCTGTCAGAGTCCTATAGCGGTGTTGCTTCGGTTATTCGTCAAAGTAATCCCCTACCATGATTTTATCAAGCCCGTTCTATGCTTACTTTGGAAGAAGCCGGATTGGCTAAGAAATTGGCGATTGAGGCCAGCCCTGTCGTCATGATAACTGCTTCCAATTTTTCTCCTTTCAATCCAACCAACGTGACCCAAAATCACAACAACAGGGGTGGTAAGAAGGGCCAAAATCGGAAGAATAATGGCAAGAATCGTGGCGGCAACAACTGGGGAAACCGTCAACAACACCAGTTCTGGAGCCCATAGGGGCCCCCTGGACAGTGGAACTGGGTCCCAGCACCGCGGCTCCGGGTTACAGTGTCGCGGCTCAGCCTTACAGCGCCGCGGCGCCTCAGTATCAGCCGGTGCAAGCGCCGCGGCCCAGCGTCTTCCCAGGTCAGAATCCAGGTTTCAGACCAGCGTATGGGCAGCACCAGCAGTCCAGTATACTTGGGCCTCGCCCCCATCAGGCCCACCACACAGTGGGCCCCACTCAGACTGACATTGAAGCAGCGATGCACATGTTTGGCTTGACTCAACCAGACCCTAATTGGTACATGGACACCGGCGCCACTACCCACATGACATCCGATCAAGGTACTCACTCGTCTTAATCCAATTTGAGCACTAACAGTGGTATAAATATTGGTAATGACAATTTTATTCCAATTAAGGGTTATGGTCATAAAACTTTGTCCCCTCCTCATCCACCACTGATACTGAAACATACCCTTCATGCTCCAAAATTGATTAAAAATTTGGTGTCTATCTGTAAATTCACCACTGATAATTGAGTTTCTATTAATTTTGATCCATTTGGGTTTTCTGTGAAGGATTTCAAGACGGGGAGTCATCTCATGAGGTGTGACAGTACGGGGGATCTTTATCCAATCACACCAAGTCTCAGCATCTCGCGTCAAGCTATGCTTTCCACTTTTGCAGTTCTTGCTCCTTCCTTGTGGCATGCTCGTCTAGGTCATCCGGGATCGTCTATTTTATCTTCTTTAGATAGACGTAAGTTTATTTCTTGTAAGGGTACGCGTAGTACTCCACTTTGTCAATCTTGTGCTTTGAGAAAAATTATTAAGTTACCATTTGTAGCTTCGAATTCTAATACGTCAATGCCATTTGAGATTATTTATAGTGATTTATTGACATCACTGGTTCTCAGTTCTATGGGTCATAGTTATTATGTTTTATTCTTAGATGACTATTTTAAATATTTATGAACGTTTCCAATTGCGAAAAAATCTCAATTTTTTTCCATTTTCATAAAATTTAGAGCTTTCATAAGAATGCAATTCGAACGGAAAATCAAAAACATTAAATGTGATAATGACAAAAAGTATGACAATGGAGAATTTAGGGAGTTTTGTGCTCAAAATGGGATAAATTTTCATTTTTCTTGTCCTCATACGTCTTCACAAAATGAGAAAGCTGAGCGAAAAATTCGTATCATTAATAATATTGTCCGCACTTTATTGGTTCATTCTTCCGTTCCTCCATTATTTTGGCATCATGCGCTACAAATGGCTACCGATCTACTAAATATTATTCCATCTAAAGGTTTGACATATTCATCCCCTCTCAAAGTGTTATACAATAAGACTCCGTCATATTCTGATCTTAGGGTCTTCGATGCTTATGTTATCCACTGTTTTCATCTACTACGATCAACAAACTTCAGACACGTTCTACTCCTTGTGTATTTTTGGGTTTTCTGTCAAATCACCGTGGTTATAAATGCTTTGATTTATTCTCTAAACGAATTATCATTAGTCATCATGTTCTATTTGATGAATCTCAATTTCTTTTTTCTAAAGTAGAAAAACCGTGCCAAGTTCTTATGATTTTTTGATTGAGGTAGTTGTCCTGACACCAGACGGTCTACGTCTGGATATTGCATGTTTTTAGGTAATAATTTGGTCTTATGGTATGTCAAGCGTCAATCAACGCTTTCACGTTCAAGTGCAGAGGCCGAGTATAGAGGGGTAGCCAATGTGGTTTTTGAGTCATGTTAGTTACAAAATCTACTTTTAGAGCTTCATTGTCCTATTGAGAAGGCTACCTTGGTGTATTGTGATAATATAAGTGTCATCTACCTTTCTGGTAATCCAGTTCAGCACCAGCTTACTAAACACATAGAGATGAATATTCACTTTGTTCGAGAGAAGGTAGCTAAAGGACAAGTACGCGTCTGTCATGTCCCTTCAAGATATCAAATTGCAGACATCTTTACTAAGGGTCTTCCCTCGGCCCTTTCTGAAGATTTTAGAGACAGTCTCAGCGTACGAAGACCGCCCGCTATGACTATGGGGGTGTGTTAAACATTGACCGTATGGGTCACGTTTCAAGTCCAGTGGGGCCCTTGCCCTTCCTTGTATATTTGGTAAATATTAGACTTAGAATTGTACCTTAATTAATAGTGTGATATTACCATAATTGTAAAGTTAGTATTCTTATAGAATAGAGATTTCTAGGCAGAATAGGAAAAAAATCTTTCTTGTAACTTGTATATATATGCCTTTCATTAATAAGAATAATCAAGAGATTATTACTTTCACATTATGTGTAAAAAATCTAATGGTTTTTTTTTAATTTTTTCCGTTTGATGAGGAAAAAAATAAAAATAAAAAGTTCTATTACTAATGTGGCATTATTTTATTGGTCAGAATTTAAGAACGAAAAAAAAGACTTTTGTCATGTCAAAGTTATTCATATATCTTGACATTTATATGACTATAAAAGCATGTTAGTAAAGATAAAATAAAATTTTAAATTTAAAGAGCTTTCAAACATAGAAATGCATTATCATTCATTTTGGATCTTTTAAAAAGAAATGAGTGTCATGTTAGTAAAGATAAAATAAAATTTTAAATTTAAAGAGCTTTCAAACATAGAAATGCATTATCATTCATTTTGGATCTTTTAAAAAGAAATGAGTGTCATGATAAAATAGAGCAAATTATTGTGCTATTGACCCATGTGCTATCAACAAAAACAATATCCAACTTTTCTAATTCTCAAAAAGAAAAAACAAATGTATACGGTTCATGCATTAATTATAATGTTATTTTCTTAAAAATTATTCTTTAAGCCCAATATACCTGACACAATTCAGATTTCGAGAGTCAATTATTTTTTTTTTGATCATGAATTTAGAATACAATCTTTAAATTTTTTGAAAAGTAATCGCGATCAAAGTTTTATTTGACTCTAAAAAAAGGAAAGGATGTAAGGTAAATTGAGACAGGTGAGTAATCAATTTCTCTCATAAAATGGAAGATGACTTACTAGTAATGGGCTGGGTGGCAACTGCTGAATGGTGTTGAGAATGATAACGAGAGTAAAGGAAATGGTGATGTAAAGCTCTGTGAAGCCAATACATGAGAAATTCAACAGGACCAATATGGAGCAAAATTGTCATAATGATCCCATCTGTCCTCCAAATAGGCAAATGATGAGACTGCTCCAAGTTCAAGTACCCAAAATAGAATAGCAGCGCACTAAATATGATTTGATCATCCCTGTAAATATAAAACAATTTATGGCTAAATCATGTCATGTTATGTTACTCTCATATGCATTTTACTTTTAGTTCCTTTGAGAAACTATTGTTAAGTACAGTTTAACAATTTAGATTTCTTGAGCGCAAGAGGTTGCTGGTAAATATAATAATTCCAAGATTACATCTTTAACTTGAGGACTCGATAAGTTAAAAGAGATAATGTCAAAAACGCACTAATCTCACATCTCAACTATCAGTTGATCCCTTTAAAAGAGATAATGTCAAAAAATGTATTGATAACTCGAGCGGAATGGAAAAGGATTGAGTGGGGAGAATACCAGTTTCTTTCGATGTCAATTTGGTCGAATTCAATGCTCTTATCAACAATCCGGTAATCACCTTTGGCTGTTCTGTAACGACATAGGGATATCCATATTTGATAGTGAATCATTCTCAAGATGACAAGAGGGAATATGAGCAAGTATGCAATATCCCTCCTGCTTTCCTCTTCGCTCATGAAGTATGAATATGTGCTATGAACCACAAATGGTGCCAAAACAAAGTGCTTCATTCAAAACAATATAACATAAATAATAATCAGTATTATCAATTAACAATAAGAGATAATCATAAAAAGAAGCATTAACTATTACTTTTTTGCGAGTTTCACCCCTTGTTACCATATATGTATTAAAACACACTTAGTTGAGTAGATGACAGTAGTTCAAGTAGGAAGAGGGATGATGATAATTTAGGTAGAAAATAATAATAACTGATAGTTGAGGTGTGAAATTCACGATAAAAAGTGATTCTTTTTTACCATTAACTTTAATAATAATGATAAAATTCAACACAAAATCTTTTAGAGAAGAATTTGATTTCTGTGCTCTTTAAATGATAAAATAACCTACAATATGGCATTCTCGAACGAGAACATGCTAGTATATGGTGGTACAAGTGATAAATATGAGATATATATATGAGATCTAATTGTTTGTTATGATCCAACAACTTAAACATACATGCTTTACAGTCTAGTTTAGTACAGAGATTTTTAGAATATAAAAGAATAAAGAACAAATGGTTCTCAAGAAAGCCATGAAAGGAAAGATGAGTACCTTGAAGTTCCCGAGCCATGTCCATGGCCACTCCGTGAGAATGCCTGGTTTAGTAGCCATGCTACTGTGTTCACCTGATAGCAACTTGTCAAACTAACACTTGCAGCTCTGCTCAACTTGTCTCCTCGTTTCCTCTCTGTTGGACTCCACTACGTAAAGATTAGCAAAATAATGCTGCGCTTAAATATCTAAAAACTATGTTTTTCTCCTCCTTTTTTTACTACCTCAATCCATTTTTATTTATTTATGTTTGACTTGACACACCTATTAATGAGTAATTAATAAAATGATAAGTTTATTATATCACCTTTTAAATATAATAAATTTAATATTTTTTGAAAAATACATTAGGAAATGATTATAGTTAATAAAGGGTAAATTAGGAACTAAATGTGATTACTATCTTGGTGGACAGTAAAATTGTGAACATGCATTTTTAATATAGTGGATAAATAAAAATATATGGAGGGGTTAAGAATTTAACTTTTACTCCACCCCAGGTAGGATATAAATCAACTACTAATTCCTCACTTCTATCACTTCGACTCTTGACCTACACAATGTAACCGAGAGGTATATCTCAACATCTCTCTTCTATTAGCACTATGTGAAATAGTGTCTCTTTTCACATTAATCTTGGCCGGGAAGAGCTACGTGGTTTGGAAAGGGCTCAATTGAATTTTTTCATCATTAATCATATTGTACAAATAGAATATATATATATATAAATATGGACAAGCCGAGATCATCTCACTTAGAAGGTATTTTTAAGTTTCCTGTGAAAGTTTTTAGTAAAATTTCTTAAGGATGCAAGTTCAAATTCCAAGTGTAACTTTCTTGCATCTTTTTTTTAATTCATTTTTAGAAGTCGACCATGATACCATCAATTGGTCCACTCTCATAGAACTTCTGTTCTTCATGTTACGGACAATAAGTCGTATTCTTGAATTTGAACCACGACACATACAAATTTTATAGACTCAAGCCTTGTTTTACGGAAGAAGCAACTGCCCCGTACTGAAAATAACTTATGTTACATGATGCGATAACACACTGTAAAATTAAAATGAGGAGTCTAAAACTATACCAACGCACCGTTTACGTAAACTATCAATCAATAGAGAAAGAAGTCTAAAGATTATCAGTACTATTATAGTATCTTCTGTCTTGGAGATGTCAAAATATATTTAAGTTCGTGAGATGCATTGGAGTTGTCAAAATATATATACTTATGTACGTGTGGATAACAATAACTCAAAAATCAATTAGTAGACCCATTCTTCCTTGAAATCTATCCAATCTTTTTTGGTTTTAGTAAAGAGGTGATAAGAACATGTATGAAATAAATAATCTCTTAGTTATTTTAATTAATGAATGAGTATATATACAATTTACAATATCTATAATATGAAAAATCATATTCCTACGTACTCTACTCCCAAAACCCTCAATACAAGGAATTTGCCATATACCAACGGCAAAAATCCGTAGGTAAAGGTCCAAAAACCGTTGGTATAGGTCATAAAATCTATACCAACAGAAGTTTAGTTCCGTCAACTTTGATTCGCTATACCAACGACAAATTAGCCGTCGCAATATCCTATACCTACGGCAGTTTCAATCTGTTGGACAAAAGTTTGGAGCTATACCAACGGCTAATGACACCTATTTAAAAACTTTACCCACCACTTGTTTCCGTAGGTATATGATCACATTATCCGTTGGTATAGGTCTGATTTCTTTTATAAATAATATTTTTGCCTCAAATAAATATTTTTTATATGCACCACATAAAATTTAAAGCAAAATAAAATAAAATTTCAATTATATTATCAAACTAATAAGTCTTACAAACATGTAAAACTTGTAAGTTTTACAAACATATCAAACTAACAAAGTAATGTTAATTATAATAACCACCAAAACAACTTCTAGGACAACAAAAACACACAATACAATAGATGAACAAAAACCTATTTAAGATAAAAGCAGTTTCTAATCTTCCTCTCTTCCATCTTCATCAGTGTATGGACTTGTTGTGATATTTCTAGATGCTTCGTAAGTGTACGTATCGTTCAAGTAATAAAGATCTGTAAGATCGAGTTTATCGTCCACAGAGACTGATTTGTCAAGTACCGGTTATCTATTCTATGGTATCTATTTGGTTGACGTTCTTTAGTTTGAGAATTATAACTGAAATAACTAAGAATAATAATACTTTGGGTTTATAACAGTTATGAAGGAAATAGAGCTTCTAATCTCCTCAACTATCCACTCTTTCACGTGTTAATGCAATGCTAATGACTCTTCTTCTTATTAAGATAACAAATTAACTAGGCTGTCATCATATTCCGGTTAGGACATACGAGAGCTCAACCTTGTGCAGAAACCTTCTATATTTTTATGATAGATTTTACCACACGAGAGGATTAAGAACAGTAACCTTAAATACTACACAAGTATCGGGGTACTTTCGTCCACGATTTTAACCTATGTCTAGACAACTACAACATATTCAAATCTCACCTTTCAGACTTTTGATTCAAAATCATATGAGTTATGATAATTAGTGATCAGTTAATTATCAAGCAATCAAAACAATATTGAATAGATCTTAATGTGCTGAAGAAGAAATTAATAATCAATGCATTAACTATATGAAAGAGTTTCAAGACGATTCGACGAAAACCCTATTAAATTGATTAGCTCGTAGACATTGTCATGCTAAGAACTAAATCAGTATCCAACATAAACTGAAATAAAATAAAGGAAAGAAAAAGAACTTCAACAAGCTTTGTCTCCAATATTGTGTTGTAGCCTCCAATTCTTGCCTCCAAAGTATGATGTAGAATATATAATAGATTCAGGGTTTAGGGGTTTTATAGCTGGGAAAAGTTGTCTTTCCACCCTGAAAACCGTGTCAAAATTCGGTCAAGAACTTGAAATTCCCGCGTCGGCGCCGTGGCCCTGCAATTTGGCCACTGTGTTTGTGGCACCATGTGACGAGCCATGTCATTTGTCGTGAAAAATTCAAGATTTAAATCGATTTTTATTCTATTCTTCTCGGGATTTCTTGGGCTTCATTTATTGGGCTTTGCTTGTGCAATTTCATCTCAATTAAGCTCATTTCATTCTCAATTTTGTATTTCCTCCTTTAGGACCGCAACTCAAAAAGAAAGAAAAACAACCCTAATACTCTACTGAACACAAACGAAAAACGAAAAATACTTAACTAAAAAGGACTCAAAAGAGTGTATAAAATACACTCAACAAACACCCCCAAACTTACACTTTACTCGCCCTCGAGTAAAAGACTAAACAAAAAACAAAAATAAAAACAAAATCAAATAAAAGACTCAATGAAATTGATCAAGTAGTTATAGCAATGCTTCCTCAAAATCATGGATGAAAGTTGGAATAATATGTTAGAACATACATCGCATGAATAATTAGCAATCTAGAATTTCAAGTTAGATATTTCGCAAATTCACTTAGATCATGATCAATGAAAATACAAACACCTAAGCTATGAATGTCAATTTCGTTCCATCTTTCCCAAAATGCTATAGACCTGTTTACTTGTTATTCTCCACTAATCATAGACATACACATTAAAAATCATAAGTACTTTTACTGGTTGTAATGTAGGCTTAGGCAGAGGTAGGTAAAAGTATGCATTTAGGCTCAAATTACGTACCATAAGCATTTTTCATTCAACTATTTTTCCTTCTTTTTGACTTTCTTTATAGTCTCATACCTATTTTTCCCCTCTTTTCTTTTGAGAGAATGAGGCACATTATACATAACAAGCACCCTCAAACTTAGATTTTTTTTGCATATTTTTCATTGGGGTGCATCACATTTTCACTCTCTTTTTATTGCTTTCTTCAACACTTCTCATTCCAATACTTTTCCATTATTACTTATGACACAACAAAGGAATCATAGGGTGTCAAACAAAGATATTATTTTAGGCTCAAAGGGGTTGACTATGATACAATTTATGTCAGGGTAGAGGACATCAAAGAAATGCCTGAAGCATCTCCCTAAAAATGTATATCTTAACTATTTCGCCTCAAATAACAAGCAAACAAGTTTTCTAAACATTTTTCAACCTTTCTTTCCATAACTGACACACATAGGCTAAGCACAAATATTCCAAATAATTAGATGTCATGAATTTTTGGTATATCTAACTTAAGCACACAAATTTGTGCTTTCAATTCCATTACATTATCCTACTTTATCCACTCAATATCTTTAGCAACTACAACATGCGTGATCCATAAAAAAAATTACGACTCAAAACACATAAAACAACACAAAGACAATAAAAAAGACTCAAAAACAAAACAATAAAACAAAATAAGACACCCCCCAAACGTAATCGACACATTGTCCCCAATGTGTGAAGACTAAAAATAAAGGAACAACTTACTGACACAATACAACGGTCATAATGGAGTTATGAGAGAAAGTTCTGGAAATTGCACGTCATCTAGGCTCTCTCAAGTTGCAGCGCCGTGGCCCTGCATTTTGGCGCCACGGCGCCGTGCTCGATTTGTGCTCTTTTCCAGCGTTTTTGATCTTTCTCCACTCAGGGTCAGTCCCTAGTCCACCTACCATCAAAACATAAGACAAAACCCAAGACCGTGAGACTGTTCAAGATAAAATAAAACAACGAAAACACAAATTGAAATAACATAATTAAGAACACTGGGTTGCCTCCCAAGTAGCGCCGTCTTTAACGTCTTTTAGCCGGACGCAATTCACTTACTAAATCAAGGGGGTAGAGTACCCCCTCCGCATATCCATCTCAGTACCATTCTCTTCCTCCTCCTCCTCTTCTTTTTCACAGAGTTAATTTTAGGAGGGTTCATTTTCTTTTTAGGTTCCTTGGCGCTACTCGCAGGTTCCACACTTTTCTTTAATGGTACCCCACGAGCATCAATACTAGTGAGGCTTTTCTCAGGCATAACCTTGTCAACTATCCCAATAGCATAACATCTATCAATGACTTGAGGTTCAGTGGGTGGCTTGAAAGCTTTGAAGGTCATATCTGGCTCAGGTGGTGGCTTGAATACTTTGAAGGTCATCTCCTCACCTTGAACTTTGAGTTTTAGCTCTCTTTTTCAACATCAATCAGTGCCCTCCTTGTAGCTAGGAATTGTCTCCCAAGGATGATGGGTATCTTCTCATCTTCCTCCATATCAAGGATGAGGAAGTCAGCAGGCAAGATGAAATTTCCCACTTTTACCAACACATCTTCAATTATTCCTCTAGGATGCACAATAGAGCGATCAACTAGCTGCAAGTGGACTGTTGTTGGCCTTGCTTCCCCCAAACCTAGCCTTTTAAACATCGAGAAAGGCATAAGATTGATACTTGCCCCTAAATCACATAAAGTTTTATTGCATGTCACCTTCCCTATAGTGCAAGGTAAGGTGAAAATCCCAGGATCTTTCAACTTAGGGGGAAGTCTATTCTGCAAGATGGCACTGCACTCCTCTGTCAGCGCTATTGTCTCATAATCTGTCAGCTTTGTTGCGATATTTCTAAGTGCTTACGAAAGTGTATATATCGTTCAAGTAATAAAGATCTGTAAGACCGAGTTTATCGTCCATAGAGACTGGTTTATTAAATACCGATTATCTATCGTATGGTATCTATTTGGTTGACGTTCTTTTAGTTTGAGGATTATAAACTACGAATTATGACTAAGTGCAGAAAATAAACTAAAGACTATAATACTTTGGGTTTATAACAGTTATGAAGGAAATAGAGTTCCAATATCCTCAACTATCCACTCTTTCACGTGTTAATGCAATGCTAATGATTCTTCTTCTTTTTAAGATAACATGTTAACTAATCTGTCATCATATTCCGGTTAGGACATACGAGAGCTCAACCTTATGCAGAAACCTTCTATATTTCTATGATAAATTTTACCACACATGAGGATTAAGAACAATAACCTTAATTACTACACAAATATCGGGGTACTTTCGTCCACAATTTTAACCTATGTCTAGACAATACAGCATATTCAAATCTCACCTTTCAGACTTTTGATTCGAAATCATATAAGTGATGACAATTAATAGCTAGTTAATTATCAAGCAATCATAACACTATTGAATAGATCTTAATATGCTAAAAAAGAAATTAATAATCAATGCATTAACTATATGGAAGAGCTTCAAGAAGATTCGATAGAAACCCTACTAAAGTAATTAGCTCCTAAATATTGTCATGTCAAGAACTAATTTACAATCCAACATAAACTGAAATAAAGTAACAGAAAGAAAATAACTTGAACAATGAGATGTCTCCAATTGTGTCTTGCCTCCTTCTCTCCTCTCCAAAGTAGAATCCCCCAAATAATGACAGGGTTTAGGGTATTTATATCTGAGAAAAACCTTGCTTTGGACCCCTTTACCCTTGTCTAATTTCGACCCAAACTTTTCGGAAAATATGTGTCGGCATCGCAGGCACCGCTGTGCTAATTCTTCTGAAACCACTGTAGCTCACTGGACATATGGCACCGCGGTGCATCTAGCCAGGAACGCGGTGCCTTCGATGGTGTTTCAGTTTCGGACTTTCTGCAATTTTTACGCCTCGATGCTAATTTTCCTGACCGCGGTTCCATGGAACCGCGGTGCCTCTTTGATTTTTGTCCGGAATCTGCCAGATTTCTTCTGTTCTTCTTGGAACTTCTTAGGCTTCATTCTTTGCGCTGTGCTTGTGTAATTTTCATCCTAAGTTAAGCTCATTTCATCATCAAAAGTAGTATCTTCTCCTTTATGACCGCTGTGACACAAATGAAAGAAAAACACACCTAACACTATACTAAACACAAAATAAAAGAGTAAAATACTAACTAAAAAAGACTCAAAAGAGTATAAAATACACTCAACAAACACCCCCAAACTTACACTTTACTCGCCCTCGAGTAAAGCACTAAACAAAAATAAAAAATAAAAACAAAGACTCTATAAAATGGATCAAGTAGTTATAGCACTGCTTCTTTAAAATTATGGATGAAAGTTGGGATAATATGTTAGAACATACATAGTATGAATATTTAGCAATCTAGAATTTCAAGTTAGATATTTCGAAAATTCACTTAGATCATGATCAATTGGAAATACAAACACATAACCTATGCATGTCAATCTCATTCCATCTTTCCCAAACGCTATAGATCTGTTTACTTGCTATTCTCTACTAATCATAGACATACTTATTTAAGATCATCAGGACTTTCACTAGTTGTAATGTAGGCTTAGGCAGGGTTAGGTGATGCGCGATTTATACACACGCTAAACGCAAGTGCACGTATCGTGTCAAGTAATATAGTCTAGAAGACCGAGTTATCGTCCTCAGGGATTAGTGTCCAATTACCAACCTCTATTCTATAGTATCTATTTGATGACCGATAATTTGATGATTTGTTTATAGCTATGATTATAGATGCTAACTAAATTACTTTATTTTACTTCAGATATGGTGGAAATAGGGCTTCCGAATCTCCTCGACTATCCGCTCGCTTTACTCGTTAATGCAAATAATTAAGGTTCTTCTTCTATGTTGAGATAACAGGTTAACTAAGCCATTTTATACTCTTGTTAAGGTAATATAAACACTCAACCCCAATATAGAACCCTTCTATCTTTCGATGACAAGATTGACTATAAAGGAGGATTAAGAGCAATAACCTATCAAGCTACACAAGTATCGGAGTACT
The DNA here is from genome assembly GCA_029844215.1 of Przewalskia tangutica. Lineage (NCBI taxonomy): Eukaryota > Viridiplantae > Streptophyta > Magnoliopsida > Solanales > Solanaceae > Przewalskia > Przewalskia tangutica. The sequence continues at coordinate 20,816,573 of CM056718.1, forward strand.
TTCGTCCACGATTTAAACTTATGTTTATTCAACTATAGCATATTCACAATCTCTCCTTTCGAATTTCGATTAGAAATCATATAAGTTATGATAATTAGTGATCAATTAATTACGAAGCAATCAAAACAATTATTGAATAAATCTCAACAATAATAAGAAGAAACCAAAATATGCATTAATTCATAAAACGAGGTTCAAGTGATTCGACATGGAAAGCCCTAAATTAAGTTAGTTCCTAGCCATAGACATGCCAAGAACTAAACTATTATCCAACATATACTAAAAAGAAATAAAATAAAGAACAAGAAATTACTCAAAAATAAGTCTCTAATCTTGATCTCCAATTGTGATGAATGGTAAGGTGTTCTCCTCTCAAAATCTGACCTAAAGGTCCTTTTTATATCACAAAAAACGTCTCAAACCTTTTCCTTCTTGGCCTTGGCCCATTCCTATTCGGATTTGGCTGATTTACCACCTCGGCGCGGCCACGCGGCGCCATGCGCCGAAACCTGGCGGCTCGCTTCTTGGCGCCGTGGCTCTGCGATCGCGATGGTGCAGCGGCTGGCACACCTTTCGCCCGGGTTGCCAACTTTTTAGCTTTTTGTTCTCTGGAACCTCTGTTTCTGCCCTCTTTTCGCTCCTTCTCACCAATGTGCCACTTTAAACCATTGTGACTCAAATGAAAGAAAATCTATCACAACACGACACATATTTGTACAAAAATGGGCAAAAGACTAACTAAAAATGACTCAAAAGGTGTATATAAAATACACCGATCAAACACCCCCAAACTTAACCTTTGCTCGCCCTTGAGTAAAGATCAAAAATAGAACAAAGACACGAAAGAAAATAAAATAAAATGACTCAAAGACATTGATCAATTTGCTGCATCATTGTTACTTAGAAAAGCATGAAGGTTAGTAGAATAATATGCAGGAACATATAGCATAGATTTTTAGCATTCTGAACACATCAAGTCAGAAATTTCGCAAATTCGATTTAATCATGCTCAATGGAAGTAAGAATACCTAACTATGCATGTTAATTTCCAAATTCTATGGCCTGTTTACTTGTTATTCTCCACTAATCATGGATACACACATTAGAGATCTTCAGGACTTTTCAGGGTTGTAATGTAGGCTTAGGCAGGGGTAGGTAAAAATAGGCTTTTAGGCTCAATCTTTCGTACCATAAGCTCTTTGCTTTAAATTCTTCCCTTTTCTTTTGATTCTTTTTTTCACTTCATACCTATCTTTTCCCTCTTTTGTTTTGAGAGAATGAAGTGTATGATGAATAACAGGCACCCCCAAACTTAGGCTTTTTACCTATTTATTATTACTTTTTCATTGGGGTGCATCAAAATTGTTCACTCTTTTTTGTCTCTTTTTCAACACTTTATATTCCAAACATATTAATTTTTCCACTTATGGCACAAATATGGAATTATAGGGTGTCAAAGAAAAGATTTTATTTTTAGGCTCAAAGGGACTGACTAGGGATACAATTTTTAATGTCAGGGATATGAAATGAATGGTAAGAACGGGCTAACAAAAAAATGCATGAGTCATCTCCCTAATATGCATATCCTAACTATTTCGCCTCAAATAGCAAGCAAGCAAACACATAGGTTTAATCACTAACAATGCATAAATCAAGCAAGATACCCCAAATAGTTTGACTTCATGAAATTTTTAACATATCTAACCTAAGTGTTCAGATGGTTGCCTAATTCCATTACATTATTCAACTTTACTTCACTAGGCGTTTCAAGTAACTACATCATGCATGATCATAAAAAAAAATTCACTCAAATAAACATAGAAAATAACGCAAAAAGACTCAAAAACACATCAAAAATAACTAAGAACTCCCCCCCAAACTTAAATCACACATTGTCCCTAATGTGTGCAAGACTCAAAAATAAAAGAAAAACGGGACAACTTACAAACTTGGTTTAAAATGGTGGCGGTGGCGGCGGATAATGCATGGACCACTGGTTGAACAAGGAACTCATCTCATCAAATGCATGGACCACTTGTTGCTCCTGCCTTATTTCTTGTTGTCCTTGCCTTAGGTCATGTTGACCTTGTATCATTGTGTTAAAACTATGCATCATTCTCCGCTGGTTCATGAGCAACTGCTCCATCATAGGCACCGGAGGTTCCAATTCCGGGCTGGCGGCGCTACTGCCTACGCCGAGCCTCATCTCGTGCTCATCCTCGTCCATGGTAGCCTCTGCTGCCGGTCTTTGGTCTTTGGTCTTTGGTCTCATGCTTCTTCTTTGGATGAACTGGTTCTGGGAAGGCATGCACTATCCCATATGTCACAGGAGGTTGACCCTTCTCATATGTATCAGTAGTTAGGGTTGGGACTCCATGTCTAGAACATAAACAGCAAATAAGTGATCCGTGTCCCAACCCACCTATAGTGACCAATCTACTGGTTTCTCCAATGTTCTGCAATATCTCCTTCCCAACATCAATCGCCTTCCCTTCCATAATTCCATATATCATCTTTATTCTATCTGTTGGCACTCTGGTGAAGTACGTCGATGGAATCAGGTGGGCACTGACGAAATATAACCAACCCTTGGCTGTTTTATTGAACTGACATCTGCTCAGTCCTCTTGATCCATTTCGTGCAATATCATACTCAGCCCCATGGTAGCATAATGTGCTTGCGACGATATCCCAGTCGATGTTGTTGGCATCTCTAGACCAAGTTCTGAAATAGCTTCTCTCATCGCCTCTTTCTTCAATATCACCTGTTCTTAATAGCTCATTTACCACCTCAGCCGTCACAGGCGCATGCTGTTCTCTCACAAAACATCTACCATTTACCCGTTCCGGAAAGTTAGCATAGAATTCTTTTACAATTTCAGTGTTCTGTGGTACTATTCTTTCCGGATTAACAAATCTCTTCCACCCAATGCCCTCTATCATTGCCCGAATAGGCTCATAGACATCGCCATCCTCAAATGACTCCCTTTGGTACTCCATTCCTCTCTCAGGTATCAAGAGTCTAGTACTAAGTTTGTAATATTTGTCTTCTGCTTTTTGACTAACAAACCTAGTAGTATCGTATTGAGGAACGGGGGTGGATGTGGAAGCTCTCCTCTTTCTGGCAGACATTTTAGATAATTTTTGGCAGCGTTTCCTCTGTTTTAATGAGATTTCCCAACAACTATCAACTACACCAATCAACACCACAACAGAATCAGCAAAATACAACACAATTCAACCTCCAAACTTCAGCCAATCACAAGTACAACACCCCACAACTCTACGTACAATCCCACCGCGAAATTTGTCAACACCAAACTTCAACACAACCCACAATATCCACCAATAAAGCACACCCCCAATTATGAACTACCTCCCCTAATTGCTTTGAAAATTTCAAAAAAATGATGAAAGTTACCTTGGAAGGTGTTCTTCAAAATTTTCTTGGTCCTCGTGATGAATTGAAGCAATGGAATGAGGGTTGTTGTTTGAAATGGTTAAAGGTGCAAGGAATTTAAGGGATTTGGTTGTGATTTGGTTTGGTTTGTGGAAGATTTCGAGTAATGGATGCTGATTTCGTGGGTTTTGGAGAAAGGAAGGGTTTTAGGTTTTTGATTTGGAGAGGGGAAATTGAATTAGGGATCTTTAATTTCAGTTTTTCCGTCGCGGCGCCACGGCCCTGAGATCAGCGTTGTGGCGCCCAAATATCTGCGACCCTCTAAACTTCCGGCGCCATGGCCCTCTGATTTGGCGTCGCGGCGCCCAAACTTCAGACACCTTCTGGACTTTCGGCGCCGCGACTCTCTGATTCGGCGCCGTGGCGCCCAACTTCCCGCGGCTTTCTGCATTCTCGATACCATGACCCTCTGCTGGGCGTCGTGGCGCCGAGCCGATTTCCCTCCTCTCTCACATTTTTCGTCCTCCACTTTTTAGTCCTGTACCTGTCATCACAACATGTAAACAATACCTTCCGTGAGACTGTTCTAACTAAAACTAAATTGCATAAATTTAAAAATCTTGGGTTTCCTCCTAAGTAGCGCTGTATTTAACGTCTTTTAGCCGGACACAGGTTCCTTATCAAGAGGCATGGGTAACTTAACCCCACATCCTACCCATTTCATAATCATTTTTCTCTTTCGCCTTCTGGTTTTCTTTTTCTCATTTTTCTCAAGAGAAGGTTTAGCGTTCCTCACCTGTACTGGCGGACTGATTTCCTTTGCTTTGGCCTGTGCTGGCTCAACCGATGTGCTAACAGTGCTAACTGCAAAACACTTGCTTATGACTAGGGGTTCAATGATGTATTTAAACACCTTGAACACCATCTTTTCATCCTCAACTCTGAGTGTCAGCTCACCCTTTTCCACATCAATCAAGGCTCTCCCAGTTGCCAAGAATGGTCTTCCCAAGATGATAGGGATTTCATCATCTTCCTCCATATCAAGGATGAGGAAGTCTGCGGGAAAGAAGAATTTTCCCACTTTAACCAATACGTCTTCAATTATTCCCCTGGGATGCACCACTGTCCTATCCGCCAACTGCAAGTTCACTGTGGTTGGTTTGGCTTCTCCCAAACCCAACCTCTTGAACCTGGATCTTGACCCATTATGACCATATTTATGAGTCTGTATTCTTCCATAGGGTCGAGGAGTATGTTATAATAGTGGGAACTAATTAAACAAAAGGTCATGTTAATTAGTTAACGAATGTGTTCAATAGAAATTATAATTTAATTTCAAGTCTATCAAATTCTAAAAATTATATAAAATGTCAAATCTATCGTTGATAATGTTGGGGAAGACAAACAAGTTGACTGGAGCAAATTTCCCTGACTGGTTGAAAAATCTACGATTGGTTTTAAGACTAGAAAGAATTGAGTATGTGTTAGACAAAGTGTTCCCCACAGTCTCTGCTGAAGATTTTGCTGAGTATGCCTTGTTTGACAAGGTAGCTTATTAGAAACATCTAGATGATGCTACCTCGACATAATGTGAAATGTTGTCCTCCATTACTGTGGAGTTACAGAGGCAACATGAAAACATGGTCCCCAACGAAATGCTAGAACACTTGAAGAGTCTCAATGACTTATAGTCTCAAACAATGGAGTATGAACTGTTGAGAGACCTTTTCAAGTGTAAGCTGAACGAAGGGGTTCAGGTGTCAGCACATGTTCTGAGGATGATCAGATTGATAGAAAGGTTGGCTTCGATTAGAACGAACTGCCAGTAAATGTATCTGTCAAACTGATGCTGAATTCGCTTCCTGGTTAATTTGAGAATTTCATTGTGAACTTCACTATGAATGGGACCAAGGCAAGTCTTCCAGAGCTTCACATCATGTTGAAAACCTTTGATTCACTACCTCTAAAGGTAAAGTTGTGCTCATGGTGGGCTCATCTTGCAAGTTCAAACCCAATGGTAAGAACATGCAAAAGAAGAAGGGTAAGGCAATTGTTGCACCCACAATTTTGTAAACTAGAAGAGGTGATCAGAAGAAGGAAAAGGTAGTTGCGGATGTGTGCCTCAACTGCAAGAAGAAAGGGCACTGGAAGATAGACTGCACAGCTCCGGAAAGAGGCAAAGCACTAGGTGCTTCTAGCTCTACTCGACAATATATATTTGTCATTGAAATAAATATGTATATAAGTAACTCTCACTGCTAGGTATTAGATACCGCTTGTGGCTCACACATTTGTAATAATGTGCAGGGTCTGACTGACAACAAAAAGGTTGGACTATGGGAGATAGACTTGCGCGTTGGAAATGGAGCACGAGTGGATGTTGAACGCGTGGGAAATTATAGACTAGATTTACCTTCAGGCTTTTGTTTAGAACTAATAATTGTTATTTTGTTCCCTCATTGACGAGGAATATTATTTCTATCCCAGTGTTAGACATTGAGGGGTTTTCCTCACTTATTGCCAATGGCAGTTATGTACTGTCTTTTAATGGTTTTATTTGTGGAAATACTCCGCTTGTGGATGGTTTGTATGTTCTAAAATATAGTCGTGAAATTTTCAATGTGCAAAATAAACGAGCTGAGATAAGTAATCTAAGAAATTCCACCTACTTATGGAACTGTAAACTTGGTCACATCAATGAACCAAAGATAGCAAGATTAAAGAAGTTAGACTACCTGAATCCATTTGACTTGGAATCCTATGGTAACTGTGAATCTTGCGTAAGAGGAAAGATGACCAACAAGCCACTTTTTGGGAATGGTGTGCGAGCCAAAGAGGTTCTTGAGTTGGTCCATACTGATGTATGTGGGCCATTTTCAATTCAAGCTAAGGGAGGCTTCCCTTACTTCATCACATTTACAGACGATTTCACAAGGGTTGGACATGTGTATCTTATGAAACACAAGTCTGAAGCCTTTGAAAAATTGAAGGAGTACAAGTGAGAAGTAGAGAAGACTTGAAACAAGTACCAAGACCATTCGATTAGATTGAGGAGGTGAATACTTAAGTAAAAAAATTCTGGATTACTTGAAGCTTCATGGAGTCTAATCACAATGGACACCTACTGAAACGCCACAAATGAATGGTGTTGCTGAAAGGAGAAATCAAACCCTATTAGATATGGTCAGATCCATGATGAGTTTTTTAGCTCTACCAACATACCTTTGGGGATATACACTACAAAGCTCAATTTATATTCTGAACAGGGTTCCTTCATAGTCAGTAGAGAAAATTCCATATGAGATATAGAATGGAAAGAAGTCAGCACTTAAAACAAATGCGGCCCTGGGAGTGCCCTGCATATGTAAAGAAGATGCTTACTGACAAGCTGGAATCTAAGAGTGAGAAATATTATTTTGTGGGGTATGCAAAGGAAAATAAGAGATACTATTTCTATCTTTCTGGAGAACATAAGGTCATTATTTCCAGAAATACAATTTTCCTTAAAGAAGACTATGTCTACAAGGAACAAAGCTGCAATGAGGTAGAACTTGAAGACATTTAAGAACCACAAGATAACACAGAAGTTGAACCCTTGTCGAATGACCTAGACAAGGATTCAGTGGGAGTATTTGATGAAGATTGGGTACTTAGAGTACGCCCTTCAACCAATGCGAGTGTTGTGAGAGAGTACAAAAATGCAAAGTTCTCATACACAAAGCAGAATGCAACAAATACTGAAATACAAAATAATCAACTCCGTAGGACCACTAGGACTCATCGTCCGCCTGAAATACTTAATCTCTTTGTTGAAACAAACAATGAGATAGATATTTCTGGTGACGATGAACCTACAACCTACAACGAAGCTATGTTAGACATTGATTCGCAGAGATGGCAAGAAGCCATGAAATATGAGATGGACTCCACACATATCAATCAAGTTCGGAATTTGGTTGATTTTGTTAATGGGGATACACCCATATGATGTAAATGGGTCTTCAAAAAGAAGATCGATGCATATGGCAAGGTACATACTTATAAGGCAAGATTTGTGACTAAAGGTTATAATTAACGGTCTGGGGTCGATTATGATGAAATATTTCACCTGTTTCAAAAACTAAGTCCATTCAGATTTTGTTTGCAATAGCTGCATACTATAATTATGATATTTGGCAAATAGATTTTAAAACTGCTTTCCTCAATGGTAATATAATTGAGGAGGTATTTATGATACAACCTGAGGGTTTTACATCCAAGACTATGCCCAAAGAAGTATGCAAGCTATAGAAGTCCATTTATGGTCTTAATCAAGCCTCGGGGAGTTGGAACATTTTCTTTCACAAAGCAGTCAAATCGTTTGACTTTGTTAAAAGCAAAGAAGATCCATGTGTTTATAGTAAGCGCAAGGTAGGGAGTATTGCTTCATTGTTATATATGTAGATGGCATATTGATAATGAAAGACAATAAGACTCTCATGCAATCAGTCAAAGAATGGTTATCCAGCACCTTCATGATGAATGAATTGGGTGAAGTCTGCTACATTCTTAAAATTATGATCTATAGAGATAGACCAAATAGATTATTGTGGCTGTCATAGTCCATATACATAGACAAAAGTGCTAAGACGATTCTCTATGGAAAACTCCAAGAAGGGAGATCTTCCTATGGGTCAAGGCATCAAGTTATCAAAGAAGGATAGTCCTTCTACTGTTGCAGAACTTGAACGCATGAAAAGAATCCCATATGTTTCAGCTATAGATCAATCATGTATGCCATGACGTGTACGAGGATAGATGTGGCCTATGCACTTAGTATGACTTGTAAATTCCAGCAGATTCCTAGGAAAGCACACTGGAAGCAGTCAAGAGTATTCTTAAGTATCTTAGACAAACAAAAGAATATTTCTTAGTCTATGGTAGACAAGAGAAGCTAGTGGATATTGGGTACACTGATGCTAGCTTCCAGACAAATCTTGATGACTTCAACTCTCAGTATGGATATACCTTCATCTTCAATGGTGGAGCAGTGAATTGGAAAAGTTTCAAGCAAGCAATAACTACTAATTCGACAACTGAAGCTGAGTACATTATTGGATCGGAAGCTGGTAAAGAAGCTGTCGCGATATATGAGTTTCTGAAGGAACTATGGGTTATCCAAGTGCCATTTATCCAATAACAATTTATTGTGACAACACTGGTGCGATTGCTCAAGCTAAGGAACCAAGATCAACAAATAGAAACAAACATGTGAAGGAAATACCACATACTCAGGGAGATAGTAGAACTGAAGAAATACGATTAGATTATGTTCCCACAGATGATAATCTAGCTGACCCATTCACCAAATCATTAAGCTTAATTAAGCATAATAGTCATTTTGAAAACATGGGTATTAGAAACATTAGAGAATGGCTCTAGGCCAAGTGGGAGATTGAAAGTATGTATGTTTTAAAGAATCATTATTAGGGACAAATGTACTTTAACATATTAATATATTTATGGCATTTGCAATTATTGAATTATTATTTGATTGTTTGTAATTATTTATTAATGTGCATCTCTTGAGCTTACGTTGTTATTAATAGAGTGAGATATTGATGACAAAGCGTAACTCTCAAAATAGTCTCGACTAATGATCATCGAGAATGAGATATCGATGATATGTTATAAGTCGACATGTGGTCTGCATCACATTCTTGGAGAAGGTAGTATGTCTCACCTACTACTAGTAATGGTTACTAGTGATGGACACATGAATACTTTTGGAAAGTATTGGTATACCCTGCTGATAAACTATTTGTTATGCATGTCTAGAGTGTTATCAGCGTGCGGAAGATAAAGATCCTTTAACTTGAGGTCAATACACACCTTGTTTACAGAGTAATGTAGTTTGACCATGTCCTAAGCTTAAACTCCTTATAGGATAAGACACGACTTGTGTTGGGTACGTTATGATATAAACTAAGATGGTAGTTGAGCCAAGAGTACGATTCATCCCTCGATTGGATATTCGGGAGAACACTCAATTTCTCAGTGATATTAGGTCAACCAAGTCATTGGCCAATGCAAGAGATATATTTAGAATATGGTCTAATTGTCGACTAATATAAATAAGATAAAGTGATCAAGCCATTGGATAGACACATGGAAAATCATAAGCTTGTTCGAGTGTGTCGCGAATGAAAGGAATTTATCATCTCAGATAAAGGTTATGTTTGCTGGATTCATGTAAACGTACTTCACATATTGAGTTTGTCGTACGGCGCAATCCAGGATTTCTGTATGGACCGTAATTTAATTAGTGTCAGTATGTGAAGTCCTATAGGGTCACACTATCTTGATTGTCTCTTCGATCTAAGGGTGTATTGAGAAAATATTAAATATTTGATTTGGAATCATGATATTTAAATTGATAATAACTTTGGGATAATTTCTATTTGATGGAAATTATTTAATTAAGTCAAAATTGAATTTTGGATTTAATTAAACGTGTTGATTATATACGGGACTAAAGGAGTCACGACGCCCAATAGGTTGAGTCGCGGTGCCGACCTGCGCTGCGGCGCCTACCCAGCAGTCGGCCTAGTCAGACTGGCCCGCTGCACCTCAGTTTTTGGGTCAGGCTTGGAGCCCAACCCTAATCTGAAGTTTAACCTAATCTCAAATCTCACCTATGTAACAACACTACCCCATATGTTTTATACACTAATTCAAATCATTTTCTAGACTTGGAGTTTAGAAAAAAAACTCTCTCAAACCTCTGCCAAAATTTCCTAGCTTTCTTGACAGAAGAATACACTGCAGCAAGGCTCTTGCAAATCGAAGGGACAACCGCGTGTACTCCCTAAGTAATGATTCCAGATTAACAACCTGTAAGTATTATTGTTTAAAGTCTTTACAAGTTTGATTGTCATATGACAATACCATAATGAATTGTTGGGGTAAGTAAGAAAAATTTTAAACTTCTGTTGTGCCTTACTTACATGTTTTGAACCCAACAAAACCTTTCATGTGTCACTAACTATGTAGGAAGAATCGATCAACTGATTGAACCTCTACTCCAATTCAAGGTACATACTGAGATATTATCTTTAAAATCAACACAAATCTTACGAGTCTTCCAGGTTTGTAAAGTAACTTGTGTATACTTCTTCAAGCCATAATGGCTAATACCCAAATCAAGTTGTCCTCTATGTATGGGTCATTCCTTTAGGCTTGTATTTTACCTATTGGAATTTCTTTGTAGCTGCTGGAGTGAGATTCTTCATTTTAGAGCCCGAATACACTCGGTCGCGTAGAGAATAACATGAAGTGTATCACCAATTTTACTTATAACCTTATGGCACGAGTGAGGAATGAAATAAGGGAAACTTCCCTAAAATGTCTTTGCCCTGGAAGATAAGTATAAATGTATCTGCATCGATTCACAAGTTGTACTAGACACTGCTTCATGACTCCAAGGATATTAACCTAGAGCTCTGATACTAAGTTTGTAATGATTCAAACCTGGAACCTATGTCGCGATAGAGAACCTGATGAGCTACTACCCATAAGGTGAATGCTCTAAGCTAAAGCATGTGATAATCAACTAATAGAGAAGAAATCACATGTAATGGATATGTGTCTACGTTATTGATAAAGGCATGAAATAAGGCAATATAGTTGTAATAATGATATACGGGTAAATCAACTGAATTGAAACTAAAAATACATGTAAAAAATATAAACACAATATAATAATTGTAACAAACTGCTATGAGCATAGGTGTATGTCTGACCCATCATAGACAGTACATCAACCTCATGTCTTACCTATTTTCAGAGCATATGTGCCTGTCTTACCTCCTTTAGAAGTGCATCGACCATCCAGTCCTACCCGATATCTTCAACACTATAGGATTAGTCTTTTACCTAGCTTCATTAGTGCCCCCTATATCTAGTGACAATAAATGTTAAACAGCTAATTAAGTACCACATCATGCTCATATCAATAAAAAGTATCAAATATTGTAAAAATACATAAAGCAACCCACAAGGTCTAATGAGATACTTTGAAATCATCTACATAGCTCATGATTGATCACTCACAAGAGCTAGATGGTTTAAATTGTCACGACCCAAATCGGAGGGCCGCGACGGGCATCTGGATCCCACCCGCTGGGTACCCCAAATCACACTATCAACACATAATCATAAGTAAACACGGACTAAGCCGAAAAGATTATGAAGGCTTTTCACTAGAAATCCGACTTATACATATATATATGACCACGCCAAGGACGATATGGCCATACAAAATCACTATCCCCAGAACACATGTCAACAAGCCTCTAAAGAGTATACGACATCAAAATATCATACCAAGACTAGACTGCAACTTTGGAATAAATAGAGTGCTCCAACATGAACCAACAACCTACCACCGTGAACCATCACGCTCTTTATCTAAACCAGCAGGCATGAAACGCAGTGTCCCCCGACAAAAGGGACGTCAGTACGACTGATGTACTGAGTATGTCAGGCATAAGAAATAACATAGCCAAGATATATCATAATCTGAAATAGAAACACTGACCAACAGTACATGCCTCTGAGGGCCCTAGTACACATGTCTAAATGTTATGCAATACCAATGTAGTATACTGATGGCCACACAGGCGTCTTTCTTTCATAACAGCCTCTGTGGGCATAATATACATAAATGCCATGCATGATGCACATGCGGTATACTAAAGTCACACAGACATCTTACCCATAATCACCTCTGTGGGAATCTGGTTATATTGGCCACACAGGCATTCATATCATATCGTCTTTGCCAAACAGGCATTCATATCATATCGTCTTGGCCACATAGGCATCCATTTAGGCCACACATGCACAATATGTGGCCTCTTAGGGCTCTTTTGTGATAATATGTACCAACTGCAGGTGGTTTGCGTATATAATGCATTTTCCTTTCCCCATATCCCCTACATATATACAATATTTACCATATAGTAATGTGCATAGCACAAGTGATTCAAGGTAATATGCGAATGAAAATGCATGAATGACAACACCATATTCCAATTTCAACAGGTGACATATTATCTTTGTACATTTGACGACACTCTGAATATCATTATCATTTTTTCATATGCCTCATTGACGACTTAGAAACAATTTAGACATGCCTTTAGCATAAGAATCAACAACATGATTATTCTTAACTTCTAAGAGTAGAATAAACTATGGAACAATACCACGATTATATTTCATAACATGAAACATGCCAAAAGGAAGAAATAATTTGTCTTAACATACCTCGATATCACTTAATACCGTATTAAATTTGCTAGAATAATTTGTTCTAATCCACAGATTGAGAACACTCACTGGTCACGTTAGCCTTTGCACTACCTCTTCATAGTATTAAATTGTTTACCAAAATGAAGGGGTAAGGAATTGTCGAATTTTCATTTGTTGGTCTACAAAAGTGAATTCTCTAAACTGTTTACTAAAAATGAAATGGTAAGAGGGTGCTAGACACCTTCTTTTCTTTTATGAATGAAGTCAAAATTTCCAAAATGTTGCTGGGTCATTTTCTTGGTCTCCCACGAATTGCCACCAAACCATGTTGGCCCTTAGTCATTTCGGATTTGTTTTGTTGCCCACACGTAAGGTCCCCCTCCACTTAATAATAAACAAGTCACATGCCTTCATATAATTTATCAATCACACGCACAATTAATTAATCCCGCACATAAATAATTTTGTGATCCCAATTCACTTAAAATCCTAATAACTCATAAGACCTTCGTATACTTAATGTCATAATTCTTGTAATATAACACTAGTCCATAATCTTGTTAAGCATGTTCCAAAACAATTTCCAACTCCCATCGTCCTACTTATTGTATCTAAAATTATTTCGGGATCACATCCTTTTGTATACTAATTTCCTTATTAGTATACGTTAATATAATGTACACTTCCCGGGGTCCGGATCTACTTGCCTATGTTTATGTGCTCAAACCATTACCAGAAAATACGAGGTGTTATATTCTCCCCCCCTTAGAAACATTCGTCCTCGAATGTTGGGGTGATATATCTAATCCCCATTACGTAACCAGAACGATGTAACATTCGATGATCCAATAGAATTCCAGAACAAATCTTCTGACCTTTATCTAATATAATATAATAATCTAATTGTTAGTTGAGCAAGTTGTGATACTCATCATTCACCCCTTCTGGTGCTTTTGTCAAAGTTGCTACTTGACTATAAGACGGTCGAGGCGGTTTCACTTGACCTTTACAACTCCTCTGACCACGAGATATTAACATCCTTAAACCTTTTTTTTTAATATTGGTGATTCCCGACCAATAAACTTTCTGATTATGAGCTTGCATATCATCATAGGCCTGCCCAATTGTCTCAATCTCAGAGAGGTAGGCCTCGGTTTCTTCATGCTTGGACTTCAAGACTTTCGAGAGTAGACTTTTCCATTTTAAAAGCATACAACTCTGCCTCACTCCAGACTTCAACCTTCTAGCTTACAGACGCCTAGTCACTGAGTTAGCCTTGGCTTTAATAACAGATTTCACTCTCACTTCCAAATTGTGTTCATCAAGTGAAGTCTTCAGACTCTGAACACAAGCCCACACTCTGTACTCAGCACCCCGAGCCTCAAAAACATCCATTTCCAAAATGATCTTTAACTGTATATCACTCTCTTTCAAATCATTAACCATAGCTTGCAACTTTAGCATTTCAGTCACTTGGGAAGCTGACTTGGCAGACAATGTTGCTAGAGCTCTTTCGACTTCTAGTCAAGAATACTGCAAAGTGACTGAACATCAGCTCGTAGTGAATGAACATCTGAAGCAGTCTCCTTATAATTACTTAGTTGATTTTGCATACTGCCCATTGTTTCAGGGAATGAAGAAATCAATTTTTTTAATTCTGCAATAATTTCTTTCCTACCAGGTTCTCTTGATGGTTCTTGGAGCTTAGCCTCAATCATATTTCTTTCTTGTATGTGTTTCTTTATCTCCTTTTCTAACCAGGCTATGCTGGAACCAGCAATGGTGGAAGATTGCCGAAAATATCAATTATATCATTCTTCAAATTCATTTCTTTTTTCCTCCACGAAAGATTGTCTTTCTCCACTTGTAGTTTCTCATATAGGGACTGATACATAGATACATCTTATTTAGCTTCCGCAAGTTGATCTTTAACCAAGGTATATGGTTGGGAAGAGCATATGGCTTTCACATTCTTTAGTTTGTTCTGTAAGTTAGACAATTGTTTCAATAGGTCTATCATTTCTTCATGAAGACGCTTGACTTCGAATAAACAGAAAGAGGATTGGTCCAATTACTCCTTAAGTCCATGTTATACTATTATTTACGCCTAGCATACTCAGTATCTTAGAAATCAGCACATTTCGAGAAGGATCCCCGATACATGCTCTCAACATGGAAAATCTGGATGAACAAATTCCAACTCTGAAGGTAAGTCCAATTCATAAGCTACTTGCATTTATTTCATACGCCAAATGTGAGAACATAGGCTGATATTCTATGTATTATGAGTTTCCCAGTCTGAACCTACCACAAGGAGCTGGCTCGCCCTCAAATAGCCATTTGGTTATGCGCAACTTAAACACTGGAGAGAAAATCTTCCTGATGACTGTATAATATCTTGGAATGACATCCAAAGTATTATAAACAACACGTACATGTCCAACCGAAAGCAAGATTCTTCCTTATCCTTGTCAAAATTAGTAAGATCTGGATCTGCACATTCATATGTTTCTGGTTCAGTCATAGTAGAAGGTTCTGAAACTGAGGGACGATTAACGGTTTGTCCACAGCCTTGTTAGGGTACAACCACACTTTCATTTGCAGTCTCGGCTTCTTGCTCTATATTATGCAGGCTTTCTTCAGAGGACAAACAGTCATTTAGTTTCTTCTCTTCCCCATTGAGAGTTGCTGTACGAGACAACTGTTGAACCTCAGACTCCTTAGAAGTAGAGGATACCCCCTTAGATGGCTTAGAAGGGTCTTCTTCTTCATCTTCATAACTTAGATGATCACGATGAGTGACGCTTTTTCTAGACCATATAGATCTACTCCAGTTCTCCTCACTACGACATTCAAATTTAGTATCTTCTTCCGAGTCTATGCTTGTTAATGAATCATGATTTTTACTAGATTATGTTGATGTCTTCCTTGTCTTTGTATATTCTTTTTTTTTTTTTTGGCACAAACGTTATCACTGTTCTATTTCACGTCTTTAGCATCCTCCCATGTATGAAGAATTCCTCCACTGACTTAGACTTGTTCATATCATCTTAAGGATCTCCATCAGTAATAAATTCAGCCAAGGTGCTTCCCCTAAGGCATCGCACGGGCTAAAATCTCTTTGATTGTGAAATATTGTTTTTTTACTACATTGCTCCTCGGAGGTTCGCTGCTTATACAAAACACAAACAACCTTCACACATAATTCAGGATCCTTACCAAAGGTAGAAAGCATGTCTCCCTCAAACTTCCACTCTAATAAATCACTTTTGTTCTTTTCAATGCACTGTCAGAATTAAAAATATCGTCATCATCTGAGATATCAGAACTGCTAACTATAAATCCATCTAAATCTTCTCCTTCATTGTCTAACACATCTTCTTATATGTCATTGCCACCGCCACCTTTCCCTTGAATTGACTTAGCTTCACTAGGCGCTTTCTACTAGACAATTTCCTGACTTTTTATTCGGAATCACTAGTTTGAGTTGAGTGGCCTCTCGGATGATCATCAGAGCATTTTTTACAAAAATGCCTAGTTTTGAGCATGAAAATTGGAACTTTATCATTATCCTCATCGGTGTCACTATCACTAGCAATTATGCTCGAGGCTCTTCTTCTTTTTGGAGTTGGAACATATAAAACCTCTTTATTATGGCAAACCATGTCATTGTCTTCAAATTGCTCAACACCAGTAATATTTAAATTACTTTCTGAAGGCAATTCGATATTAGCCAAGGTGCTCCCTGATCCACCATAAGGTAAATTACGAGTAAATCCTTGTATGGGAGGTGTACAGAGAGGGACTGAAGTTTCATAATCACTTCCAATTACTGATGTACATCAAGGACTAGTGGTTCTTTCATCATTACTGTCATTTATGTTGATAACAACAAATTTCAGTTGGTGTAGAAGGAGTCATCCTCTTGTTAGACCCCCTTTCTTCTTCAAATGTCAATCGCTTCCTCACTTGGTTATTGCCACTTTCAAATAGTAAACCTTGTTTCCTCCCACAAGTTTGGCTTGCACACTTGGTGTTTTTGCCAGATATTTCTCTAAATCTTGAGATTGTAGAGATGCAATTTCTCCATCTAAACCAGCCTTATTTTGCATTTCATCAAATTTTGCGATTTTACATACGCTTGAATATTAACTATTCTATTAAAATGAAATATTACAACTATAACAGACATTTTGGTTTTCAAATTCGTTGGAACAAAAGAGGCCCGACTGCTTCTTGCAGATCCGTTTTTTTTGTTTTTTTGGCTAAATTATTACATTCATCTTGCAATACCTTTTCTTGATGTATTTCTTCTGTCTCTCGAAATCATTCAGTTGAAATTCTATCTCTTGCTTTTGAACCTTTTTTTTTCAATTCCGCCACTGTCAACTGTAGCTCGTTGCACTTGGATTTCCAATACTCAACATCACATTCAACCTTCATTTTCTCGCACTCCAAGACACTGTTCTCGATCATCAACTGTAAAACCTTGTCTTCCTCCTCATTTTCCTCATTACTTCCATTATTATTCTCTATTTGACGCATCCGCTCTTCCAACTCTTGATTCCTTCTTTTCCCACCTCAAGCTTATTCTCAACAGCAAGCTTTTCGGCTCACAATGCCTCAAAGTTACCTCCAAGCAAGGTAGACACATTTCTCTCCCAGTCAATCTCATGCTGCAAAGTGGAACAAGTATTTCTGATTGTCTTGATCTTTGATTCCAGATTTAAATACTGATTGCAAATATCACTCACATTATTTGTAGTATCACCAGCACCTACTACCACCCCATATCAATCTTCAAAGATTCATTGCTACAACCCTTTTTTTCTTCCAATATACAGCAACTATCTCAATATACAATTGTTCCATCAGAAGTCCAAAACTCCACAGTTAGTACAAACCAAAATGTTAAGCATATTTTGGAGCAACTGTCAAACGGTTGTGATATCCCCGCCGTGAGCTTCCTAGGATTGCATTATCTTTTCCGTATGTGCATGAGACAACCTCTCATATTCTCGAAACTTTTTTAACATAATAATGTCCTTTTGGCATATCACTAATCTGGTAAAAGTCACTCATTTATCGTATACGAGTATGAACTAACCGAGGTCGTTTTAGTAATCGGTGTTACCGAAATCGTAACATGTGCAAGTTAAACTAGAATTCTTAAAAAATCAACTCTACTGCACGATTTACGAAATTAAAGAATAGAAACCATCCCTAAATATCAGGTAGCCTACTGCGTATAAGTATGGTGCACGACATACACATACACAAAACTCTACTAGAAACGTCTTGTACACTCCCTAGGACAGACATCCTCTGATGCCAAATTTGTCATGACCCAAATCGGAGGGCCACGACGGGCATCCGAATTCCAACCGCCGGGTACCCCAAATCATACCATCAACACATAATCATAAGTAAACACTGACTAAGCCGAAAAGATTATGAAGGCTTTTCACTAAAAACTGACTTATACATATATACATGACCACGCCAAAGCCGATATGTCCATACAAAACCACTATCCACAGAACACATGTCTACAAGCCTCTAAAGAGTATACGACATCAAAATATCATACCAAGACTAGACTGCAACTCTGGAATAAATAGAGTGCTCCAATATCAACTGAACCGACAACCTACCAACGTGAACCATCACTCTCTTTAACTGAACCTGCGGGCATGAAACGCAGAGTCCCCCGACAAAAGGGGAGTCAATACGACTGATGTACTGAGTATGTCAGACATAAGAAATAACATAGCCAAGATATATCATAATCTGAAACAGAAACACTAACCAACAGTACATGCCTCTGAGGGCCATAGTACACATGTCTAAATGTTATGCAATATCAATGTAGTATACTGATGGCCACAACAGGCGTCTTTATTTTCATAACAGCCTCTGTGGCATAATATACATAAATGTCATGCATGATGAACATATGGTATGCTACGGCCACACAAGCATCTTACCCATAACCGCCTCTATGGGCATCTGATTATATTAGACACACAGACATCCATATCATATTGTCTTGGTCACACAGGCAGTGGCGGAGCCACCATATAACCAGGGGGCCCGGACTCCCCCTCAAATTTAATTTTTTCATAGTATACTACTACTAATATCAATGATATTACAATATAGTCCTCAATTCTTTACACTTCTTCTTTTAAAGTATGGATAACTAGACCAAAATAGGCTCCCCTAGCCCGGACTCCCCCTTAAATATAAATAGGCTCCCCCTAGCCCGGAATTCTGGCTTCGCCCCTGCACACGGGCATCCATTTAGACCACAGAGACACGATATGTGGCCTCTTAAGGCTCTTTTGTGATAATCTGTACTAGATGTAGGTGGTGTGCGTATATAACGTCTTTCCCTTTCTCCATATCCCCTACATATATACAATATTTAGCATATAGTAATGTGCATAGCACAAGTGGTCCAGTGTAATATGCGAAGGCAAATGAAAATGCATGAATGACAACACCATATTCCAATTTCAACAAGTGACATATTACCTTTGTACCTTTGACGACACTCTGAATATCATTATCATTTTTTCATATGCCTCATTAAGGACTTAGAAATAATTTTAGACATGCCTTTAGCATAAGAATCAACAACATGATTATTCTTAACTTCTAAGAGTAGAATAAATTATGGAACAATATCACGGTTATATTTCATAACATGAAACATACCAAAAGAAAAAAATAATTTGTCTGATATCACTTATTACCGTATTGAATTTGCTAGAATAATTTGTTCTAATCCACAGATTGAGAATACACTCACCGGTCACGTTAGCCTTTGCACTACATCTTCATAGTATTAAACTGTTTACCAAAATGAAAGGGTAAGGAATTGTCGAATTGTTCCTGTTTGGTTTACAAAAGTGAATTCTCTAAACTGTTTACTAAAAAAGAAATTGTAAGAGGGTGCTAGACACCTTTTCTTTTAAGAATGAAGTCACAATTTCCAAAATGTTGTTGGGTCATTTTCTTGGTCTCCCACGAATTGCCACCAAACCATGTTGGCCCTTAGTCATTTAGGATTTGTTTTGTTGCCCACACGTAAGGTCCCCCTCCACTTAATAATAAAACAAGAATCACACATAATTAATTAATTCCGCAAATAAATAATTTCGTAATTACAATTCACTTAAAATCGTAATAACTCATAAGACATTCGTATACTTAATGTCATAATTCTTGTAATATGACACTAGTCGATAATCTTGTTAAGCATATGCCAAAATTATTTCCAACTCCCATCGTCACACTTGTTGTATCCAAAAAAAATTCGGGATCACATCCTTTTGTATACTAATTTCCTTATTAGCATACATAAATATAACATACTTTCCGAAATCCGAGTCTACTTGTCTATGTTTATGTTCTCAAACCATTATCCGAAAATACGTGATGTTACATAAATAAACACAAGCATCACATAATCACATGCTTTTTGAGAAAAGCAAGCAAACTAAAAGTTAAGTTTTAGTTACCTCGAAAGGGCAACTTGTACTTCAGTTTAAATGTTCAAACTGCTCCAAACGATCTGCAATAACTTAAAATAATCATGCTTAGAATGATTAAATATCTTAAAATAATCATTTTCAAATTTTTGAGATTAAGATTAAAGTTACACATTGATCGCTCGGGTCAACTTCCGATCAACTCACACCAGATCCGTCCAAATACACTTCAATTGATAGGAGCCCGAATATGTACTCAAAATCGAATCTTGAAGAGAAACAACACATATTCAATTGGAAATCAATTGCCAGCTAAACATTTTTCCTAAACTTAGAACTCGGGCAAGAGAGTGGTGTTATATTTATGATCCAAATAATGATACGGATCTAACCATGCAGTCAAATTACCATTTTAACCACATATGCACAAGATGTGGGGTTGGGTTCTTTTTTATTTTTTTCTGAAAATAATATTATGCATATAGCTTTTCAAAACCTCCGGAACCACCTCTTAATATAACTAAAATTTGAAGACTGGTCCAAAATTGAAAGTATATGTATGTCCTAGAGACAATCTGTATTAGGACAAATGTACTTTGTACACATTTATATTTATATTAATGGAGATTAATATTATGGCATTTGCAGTTATTGAATTATTGGTTGATTGTCTATAATATTCTATAAATGCATTCCTAGAGGTTACATGATTATTAATAACGTGAGAGATTAATATTATAACATAACTCTTAAACTGTCTCGACTAATGATCATCGAGAATGGGATATCGATGATATGTGATACGTCGACATGTGGTCTGCATCATATCCTTTGGGGATATAGTATGTCTCACCTGCTACGAGTTATGACAACTCGTGATGGACACATGAATACTTTTAAAAGTATTAGTATACCCTGTTGATGTAATGTTTATTAAGTATCATTAGCATGTGGGAGATAGAAGTCCTTAGACTTGAGGTCAATACACGCTTTGTTTACAGAGTAATGTACTTTGATCCTGTCCTAAGCTCAAATTCCTTATAGGTTGAGATGCGGCTTGTATTGGGTATATTGCGACGTAGATTAAAGGTGGTAGTTGAGTCAAGATTAGGATTCATTCCTCGAATGTATCTTCAAGAGAAGACTCAAATTTTCAGTACTAAGTTAAAATCATAAAATGTTGGAACAAATGTCTTGACATTCGGACCAACATTCTGTTATTTTTTTTGTCTTGAAGCAAATTGAAAAACGTGGAATACCAAGTCGAAGGATTAGCTTAACTTGAGGAGCAAGATGAGTGAAGAACAAGTCCAATCAGTTGAGGAATTCGTGTCTCAAGCTACTGCCACACGTGACCAGTTTTTCCTCAATTTCTACAACCAATTGATGAGCTTTTCAAGAAGGACTCTCTACTATAAATAGATAGGGCAGAAGAGTGAATCAATATCCAGAATTTCAAGTGTAAAAGATATAGAGATCTCCACAATTATCGATCAAAGTAGACTGGATCGTTGTGTTGCCTGTATTTGGGACGACATTCTGTCCGACATTATAATTGCTGCTTAGATTCTAGATTTGTTCGTTCATTGAAGCAATTGTAATGAGATGTTGTTCACTTCTATTTAGATAGATTTTTCAGACACAAGTCATCTGCGGCTTAATATTTTTATTCCTTTTGTATGTAACATTGTAAGAAAAGGAATTTATTCAATTGTATATATATATATATATATATATATATATATATATATATATATATATATATATATATATATATATATATATATACAATACATTTGGTCATTGACCATCATGGGTTATATCAATATATAACCTATGAAAATTAAATATTTGTGTTCTTTATTTATTTCCGCTGCACTTTAATTTTTTCAAAGATTTTTCTGTGTTTATCCAAATGTCATTACTTATGTCAGAAGACATTTCAGCTGACATTTGATCCGTTCTACATACGTTTCAGTTCTACTTTGCTATTTTAATTTTATTTATTTCATATTATTAACCCCGGGACCTAACAAAATGTTTTTTGTTATATCACAGATCATTTCTTTCATTCCGGTAAAACTCTTGCAGCGATATTTCACAATGGTATGCAACTTCACATTGCAATATCATCTGCAGTTCCTTATGCTTTTAGAGTTAGAAATTAGTAATTAGGGTGTAATTTTATTTTTTTAAAAGCATGTTACTCCATACTAGTTTATATTAATTTGACCCTTATAAATATAATAAATTTAGAATACATAATGACTGCGTGCCGTATTGTCAATTTGCATTTGTTAAAATATTGACTTCGTGCCGTAATTGCTCTGCCAAATTGCTACACATGGCCACGCCTTTATTTCCTAATAAAAAGGGGGGGAGGGGGAAGTAAAAAATTACTCCCACATGGTGAAAGGTGTAATAATTTGAAAACATTTTCCTCAATTGCATGTATTCTTCCATTAAGAGAATAATATATACACAATATATAATTAAATGAGAAGAGAAAATCATGTCTCTAATCTTCAAATCAATCCCTAGTAATCTTCTTCCTAATTAACATAATTCTAATTAACATTTTACTACTTACCATACATAAAATGATACTACATTAATTATATAATTATTCTAATTATTATAATATTTTAACACGCCCCCGCAGTCGAAGCTGGAGGGCGGTGAATGCTGAGACTGACCCGAAAATTTTCAAATAATACCAGCGCAAGTTCTTTTATGAAAATATCTACAATTTGATGACGTGTCGGGGCATGTAACACTCGTACTTGTCCGCGAGCCACCTTCTCACGAACAAAATGAATATCTAACTCAATATGTTTAGTGCATTGATGATTGATCGGATTTCTTGATAGATAGATTGCACTAATATTATCATAGTATACCAGTGTGGCTTTCAGAATGGGGCAATGAAGTTCAAGTAACATATTTCTAATCCAACATGATTCAGACACAACATTGGCAACAACACGATATTCTGCTTCAGCATTTGAACGTGATACTGTGGCTTGTCTTTTTGATGACCGGGAGATCAAATTGTCACCGAGGAAGACACAATAACCTGAGGTAGAGCGTCTGGTGTCCAGACAACCTACCCAGTCTGCATCCGTGTACGTGATAAGTTTGGAAACGGAGGACGAGTATAGATGTAGTCCATACTCTAGAGTGCCCTTAATATATCACACAATGCGTTTTAGAGCATGTAAATGGTTTGCTTGAGGTGTCACTTAATTTAGTCTTAGTGTCTACTGGAGTTTCCGAAGGTTTGCAAGATGACATTATAGCTCGCTCAAGAATCTCAGATGCATATTTCTTCTGGAGAGAAATAATCCACCTACATGACATGTCACATCAATTCCTAAAAAGTAGTGTAGTGGACCAAGATCTTTCATAGAAAATTCGAAGCCAAGTTGTGACACGATACTCTTGCGAAGACAGTCTGATGATGCTGTTATTTAAGATAGGCCAAAACAACCTCTCTCTGATGTCCCAAATGTTGGTGCCATAAAGATGGTGCCAAGGCTGCAAAAGTAGATTGAAACTTGGACTGTTGATTGGGTAAATTTATTGGATAGAGATTCCCTTAGCTATCACATCTTATGAGAAGCTTCCCCGTTTGAAAATCATGCACGGAAAATCCAAACGGGTCAAAACAAGCAGATACCCAATTACTAGTAGTAAACTTTCTAATAGATACTAAGTGTTTGATTAATTTAGGAGAATAAAGGACATTCTTTAAAATTAATAGTGGATTTGGTGGTGGCAATTTGCTAGAATCATACCCTTTTATTGGAATGAAATGACTATTTTCGATAATTATACCATTATCATTGCTCAAATTAAAATAGGATGAGAGATTACCTTGGGAGGATGTCATATGAGACGTCGCTCCGGAGTCCATATACCAATTTAAATCCGGTGGATTGAGTCCAAGGGTGTGCATGGCAGACTCATTATTCATGGGGTGGGTCACTTCTGAATGGGCCTCCTTCCATTGGGTAGGATGAGGCCCAATATTGCTGCCTACCGAGACAGACCCAGTGAAATGGGCCTGCTGGGCTTGTTTGAGATGTTGTCCAGTATTCTAGAAAATAGGACTGGACAGTGGGCTGTTAGGGCTTCCTGGCCCAAGTCCCTGTTGGGGCTCGGCTGGGCGGTATAGCCCAAGGCCACTGCCAGGCCCAGTTACCTGCACAACCGACCTTCTACCACTGGCCACCATATCTGCCATCGTGCTGCTGCCACTGCCCGCCACAAGAGTTGATGTTTCCGCTATTTTCTCCACCACCGGAATTTTGATGGCCTCCACCTTTGTTAATTCTGCGATTTCCACCCTTATTTTTATTCTTATTATTACGTCATTTTTGTCCCTTATTTTGTTGAGAAGGGTCAAAACAATTACCATCATTTGAGGAAGTGGCAATCGTGGTAGAATTTGAAGTATTTGAAGTCTTTTTCACCAAGCCCGACTTTTCAAGAATAAGCATGGACCTTGCTTGATAAAATTTTGGTAGAGGTTACTTTGATGGATTAGAGTTCCCATGCCGCTATACGCATCGGTGAGACCGACGACCAATTGGCAAGACTAACCGGTTATTAGTAATCGGTGAACCAACGTTTTTAATTGATCTACCAACATTTTGAGGCGTTAACAATATGCAGAAACATTAGGAAAAACCGTCATGTCAATGGTTGAGAAATCCTGCTCAAATGTAACAGCGCGAGAGTTTTGGTTATTGTCACGACCCGAGCCGACGGGCCGCGACTGGTACCCTACCTGGGTACCCTTATATTCACACATCACATATAATCAGCGGAAGCTTAAGAAAACTCATAATCTTATAGAAAATGGATCTTGTCCTCTGAACTGTAATGGCAAACTCTTATAATAAAACAGGCAAGCCGACAAGGCCTCCACTGTATATAATAACATCCACATAAATACAACTATACGTATGTCCAACCCACACATGACTACAAACCTCTAAGAGTATCACAATAACTATGACGGGACAAGGCTCCGCCATACCCCTGAATATACATAAGCCATAATAGAAGACTTGTACCAAAATGACTAGCCCCGGAACAATGGAGCTATCCCAAAAAGTTTAGCAAGGATCCTAAGCTCACGGATCACCCAACTGAGTACCTATACCTGCGGACATGAACGCAGCCCCCCGGAGAAGGGGGTCAGTACAACAATGTACTAAGTATGTAAACATAATGTACAAAAATTAAAATCATAACTGGCCAAAGAATGACAGGGACAAGTATAATAATCAAAATACCAGATCCAACCGTGCCATATCAAATAGAGCCAGCTGTACCTTTGTATCACTGTATCACTATATCATTATACCACTGTACCACCATACCACCGTACTACTGTACCACTGTATCACTGTACCACTGTACCTTATAAAAATGAGAGTCAACTGTGCCTTTTAAAAACAATAAGAGTCATATCAAGATCATGCATGCCTGTCCCTATAATCAAAATATATACATCTATACTCGCATAGGTATCTCATA
Organism: Przewalskia tangutica; assembly: GCA_029844215.1. Lineage (NCBI taxonomy): Eukaryota > Viridiplantae > Streptophyta > Magnoliopsida > Solanales > Solanaceae > Przewalskia > Przewalskia tangutica. The sequence goes on from CM056718.1 coordinate 20,842,309, forward strand.
CCCGCATCACGGAGATCGGTCCATGGAATCATAATACATATATATACACGCATGAGTATCCTGTACTCGCATCACGGAGGTCGGTCCATGAAATCATATTACATATATAACGCACGAGTATCCTGTACTCACATCACGGAGGTCGGTCCATGGAATAATAAAACATATATACACGCATGAGTATCCTGTACTCGCATCACGGACCTTGTCCATGGAATCATATAATATATAAATACACACATGAATATCCTGTACTCGCATCACGGAAACATGTCCATGGAATTCTAATATATACGCATGGGTATCTTGTACCCGCATCATGAATATATGTCCATGGAATCATATATCCGGCCCTTAAGTGAGGGATCCGGTGAAGTGGAATAATAATACTTTGCACGAATAGCTATCATGAGCCACCATGCAGTTTAAATCATCTTTTAACTCCCAATAAAATCATTTAAAATGAACTTTCACTTATTATAACCAAGACACTATCATATCATGTATAAATCATTAAAATGAACTTTTCATTTTAGAAAATTCAAGGCACTATTGTTAGGCGATTTCTAAGTGCTTAACACAAGTGTATGTATCGTTCACAAGTAATATAGTCTGGTAAGACCGAATATCGTCCTCAGAGACTGGTTATCAAGTACCGATTATCTAAGTTTTAGTTTCTATTTGGTGAACGTTAATTTGTTTGTATTTTTATCTAGTAACTAAAACTAAGTGATTGCAGAAAATAAACTAATTATGCTAATACTTTGGTTTAAATCATTTATCATGGAATAGGTCTTCCAATATCCTCGACTATCCACTTCTTTCAATCCTTAATGCAACTAGAATGACTTCTTATTCTACGTTAAGATAGAGGTTAACTAGACTGTCTTATATTCCGGTTAAGATATATAATCGCTCAACCCCAGTGCAGAACTCTTCTATATTTCTATGATAGGATTTACCACATAGGAGGATTAAGAACAATAACTTATAATGCTACAAGTATCGGTACTTTAAATCAGCGATTTTAACCTATGTCTATTCAATTACAACATATCTAAATCTCTCCTCTCGGTTCTTGATTCGAAATCATATATATTATGATAATTAATGGCCAGTTAACTATCAAGCATTTACACCAATATTGAATAAATCTTAATCAAGTGAAGAAGAAACCAAACTAATGCATTAATTCATGAAAACGAGGTTCAAGTGATTCAATGGGAAAGCCCTAATTGAGTAATTAGCTCCTAAATATTGTCATGTCAAGAACTAATACAAACCAACATAAACTGAAATAAAAACAAAGAAAAAAAAAGACATTTGAACAAAAGTTGTCTCCAATCTTGTGTTGTTGCCTTCTTCCTTGCCTCCCCAAAGTAGAATTTGGAATTATGTACAAGATCCCCCTCTTAGGTCAGGGTTTTAGGGATTTATAGTTGAGAAAAAATTGTGTTTCAGACCCTTTTGCCCTTCGAAAAATTAGAAAATTGAACTTTTTCTCGCCTAGACCCGCCTCGGCGCCTTGGCGCCGCGGCCCTGCTGGGTGGCGTCGCGGCTCCTGAAGTCCTGTAGCCCGCAGTAGTTTGGGCGCCGTGGCCCTGCTGGTTTGGCGCTGCGGCGCCTGTGACATCTTTGGCCAGATTTTCCGATTTTTGTCTTTTTTTCGTCCAGACTTCGTTTGATTTCTTCTATACTTCCCGGGACTTCTTAGACTTCATTTCTTGGCCTTTTATTGTGCAATTACACCTCAATTAAGCTCATTTCATCTTCTTTTTTCCATTTCCATTTAGGACCGCTGTGACTCAAAAGAAAGAAAAACGACCATAATACTATACTAAACACAAACAAAATGAGTAAAATACTAACTAAAAATGACTCAAAAAGTGTATATAAAATTGATCGGTGTATTTTATGTACACTTTTCGAGTCATTTTTAGTTAATCTTTTGCCCATTTTTGTACAAATATGTGTCGTCTTAGGATAGATTTTCTTTCTTTTGAGTCATAATGGTTTAAAGTGGCACATTGGCAAAAAGGAGCGAAAAGAGGGCAGAAACAGAGGTTTCAGAGCTAAAAAAGCTAGAAAGTTGGCGACCCGGGTGAGAAACAGGCGGCCATGGCTTCAACCAGAAGATCAGGCGCCACGGCGCCCAAAGTACTGAGTCGCAGAGTTTGGCGCGCGGCTGATTCTGAACAGCGCGGCGGGAATTCTGCCAAATCCGAATGGGAATGGGCCAAGGCCAAGAAGAAAAAGTTTGGGAACGTTTTTGAGGCTATAAAAAGGACCTTCCTAGGTCAGAATAAGGGTTCCCACTTTTGATAATTCATCACAACCTTGGAGATCAAGATTGAATACTACTTTTGTGTAATTTCTTTGTTCTTTATTTTATTTCTTTTCAGTTTATGTTGGATATTAGTTTAGTTCTTGGCATGTCTATGACTAGGAACTAACTTAATTTAGGGTTTTTCATATCGAATCGCTTGAAACTCATTCTTATGAATTAATGCATGTTTTGGTTTCTTCTTGATATTGTTGAGATTTATTCAATAATTGTTTTGATTGCTTGGTAATTAATTGATCACTAATTATCGTAACTTATATGATTTCTAATCGAAAGCCGAAAGGGGAGATTGTGAATATGCTATAGTTGAATAAACATAGGTTAAATCGTGGACGAAAGTACCCCGATACTTGTGTAGCTTAATAGGTTATTGCTCTTAATCCTCCTTTATAGTCAATCTTATCACCGAAAGGTAGAAATGTTCTATATTGGGGTTGAGTGTTTATATTACCTTAACAGGAGTATAAAACGACTTAGTTAACCTGCTATCTCAAAATAGAAGAAGAACCATAATTAATTGCATTAACAAGTAAGATAAGCGGATAGTTGAGGAGATTTGGAAGCCCTATTTCCACCATATCTAAAGTAAAATAAAGTAATTTAGATAGCATCTATAATTATAGTTATAAACAATTCATCAATTATCGGTTACCAAATAGATACCATAGAATAGAGGTTGATAATTGGACACTAATCTCTGAGGACGACAACTCGGTCTTCTAGACTATATTACTTGTCACGACACGTGCACTTGCGTTTAGTGTGTGCATAAATCGCGCATCAAGTTTTTGGCGCTGTTGTCGGGGATTGGCGTAGTTCAATATCATTCTATCTATTCATAATTTCTAATTTGGTTTTTATTTTTGTTTTTATTTATTACTATATTTTTCTCTTTTATTCATGAAACCGTGCGCCGTGATCCGTTTGTTGATTTTGATCTGTTGCATACATCTAGTTTATGCGAAGGAGAAGAGGAGCATATACACTTGTTCCCTTCAACCCGAAGATTGAAAAGACTTGCAAGCAGAACAGGAGAAACAAACGAATTTTGGCCTTAATAGCAATGGGGGGCTTGCAGAACAACAATGAGATGAACGAAGGGTTAGGTTATCATCAACCTAACCAAAGGATGCCCCGGAGGTTACCAATGGATGTGGAAGAAAGGGTCCAGGTCCAAGCTGAGAGAAGCTTGGGAGATTATGTGCTGCCAAGGGTGAATGAAGCACAAACTTGCATCAGGCTCCCAGTAATAGGAACAAATAATTTCGAAATCAAGTCTGCGATCCTGAGTATGGTGCAGAATAATGTTCAATTCGGAGGGTTGCCATCGGAAGATCCTCATATGCATATAGTGAACTTCTTGGAATTGTGTGCAACTTTCAAGTACAATGGCGTTACTGACGCCGCCATCCGATTGAGGCTCTTTCCCTTCTCACTCAGGGATAGAGCAAAAGTTTGGTTGAATTCTCTGCCTACAGATTCTATATTCACATGGCAGGAGTTGGCACATAAGTTCTTAGCAAAGTTCTTTCCACCGTCCAAAGTGAGAGGGAGTTGAACAATTTTTATCAGGCTGATGGAGAGTTACTCTATGAGGCTTGGGAGAGATTTAAAGATTTACAGAGGAAGTGTCCACATCATAGCATTGAGCTGTGGAATTTGGTCCATATTTTCTACAATGGGCTAAGCGGGACCACAAGAACTATCATTGACGCAGCTGCAGGTGGAACTTTCATGAGGAATACAACACATGAAGCCCATGATTTGCTAGAAGACATGGCCACCAATAATCATGTAACAGAGGACAGAGGGGTGAGTGGAAGAAGAGCAATAGGAGTTCATGAGATTGATGTCATCACAGCGTCAAATGCACAAGTTACTCTCCTGACCAAGCAACTGCAACAGAACACAGTGTCAGTGAATGCAGTTCAAATGTCGTTGAGTTGTGAGATGTGTGGAGGTACTCATACCTTTGATAGGTGCCCATCAGCAGACCCCAACAACATCTCTATCGAGCAAGCAGAATGCCAAGCAGTAGGGAATTACCAAAGGCCCCAGAACAATCCCTATTCAAATACCTACAATCCAGGGTGGAGGAATCACCCTAACTTTTCATGGAGGGGTGACCAGCGGCGCGAGAACCAGTTTCGAGGCCAATATCAAAATCAGCAACCATTCACTCAGGCCTCATCTTCACAACAATTCAGTGCACCTGCTCAACAAGAAAAGCTAGATGAGTTGAGAGCAGCTCTGTTGACACTCACCAACTCACAGACCCAGTTCATGGCAGAGACAAGATCCTCTATCAGGAATTTGGAGACGCAGGTGGGACAACTGGCAAAGATGGCAAACAACAGGCCACATGGCACTCTGCCTAGTAATACAGAGATGAACCCCAGAGAAGCGATGCCAGCGGTGCAGGAGAAATGAAAGCGGCGGAAACGACTTACGCCCCATCATATAGTAGAACAGAGAGTAGATGCAGAGAGGGAGAGGGTTACTAAAGACCGCCCTATGTTAGAGAAAGTTCCCACAGTCCCAGTGAGGGAATACACGGAGAAGATTCCTTACCCTCAGAGGTTGCAAAGGAAAGCAGTTGATAAGCAATTCTCCAAGTTCTTGGAGGTATTCAGAAAGTTGCACATTAACATTCTGTTCATTGAGGCATTGGAGCAAATGTCTACTTATTTTAAATTCATGAAGGAAATTCTTGGGAAGATGAAGAAGCTGGCTGAGTATGAGACAGTGGCATTGACAGAGGAATGCAGTGCCATCTTGCAGAAGAAATTTCCCCCCAAACTCAAGGATCCAGGGAGCTTCACATTGTCGTGCACAGTTGGCAGGGTAACATGTAACAGGGCCCTGTGTGATTTGGGGGCCAGCATAAATCTTATGCCCTTGTCCGTTTTCAAGAGGTTGGGGTTGGGTGAGGCGACCAACCACGTGAGCTTCTGATTGGCGAGATGGGGCGATGGTGCATCCCAGGGGAATGATTGAAAATGTATTAGTTAAGGTGGGAAAATTCTTCTTTCCTGCGGACTTCCTCATCTTTGATATGGAGGAAGATGATGAGATCCCTATCATATTGGGAAGACCATTCTTGGCAACCGGGAGAGCCCTGATTGATGTGGAGAAGGTCAAGCTGACACTCAGAGTGGAGAATGAAGATATGGTGTTCAAGGTGTTTAAACACATCATTGAACCCCCAATCATAAGCAAGTGTTTTGCGATCGATCACAAGACATCGGTTGAGCGGACAAGCCAAAGCGAGGAAATAAGTCCGCGAGCGGTGAGCAACGCTAAACCTTCTCTTGGAAAAAAAGAGAAAAAGAAAAACAGAAGGCGGAAGCGAAAAATGTTGATGAAATGGATAGGCTGTGGGGTTAATTTACCCCATGCCTCTTGATAAGGAACTTGCGTCCGGCTAAAAGACGTTAAAGGCATCGCTACTTGGGAGGCAACCCAAGGTTATTTTATTTAATGCAATTTAGTTTTAATTAGAAACGATCTACAAGAGGTATTGTTTGCATGTTGTGATGGCAGTCTGAGGCCAAAAAATTTGGAGGGCTAAGCGGAAATGAAGAAAAAAAAATCGGCTCAGAGCCACGGCTCCAGAGGCCGTGGCGAGAATCTGAGAAAGAAGCGCGGGAGGTTGGCTGGCGCTGGATTGCGAAGGCGCGGCGTAAACGTCCAGAAGGTCTCTGAAGTTTAGGCGCCGCGGCGCCAAATCAGAGCGCCACGACGCTGGAAGTTCAGAGGGTCGCAGAAGTTTGGCCGCCACCGCGCCGAGTGCAGGGACGCGACGCCGCGACGAAAAATCTGAATTTTAAAGGAGCCATAATCTGATTTCTTATTCCAAATCAAAAACCCAAACTTTTCCTTCCTCCAAAACCCACGAAATAAACCTCCCTTACTCAAAATCTTCCACAAACTAAACTCAATCACAACCAAAATACTTAAATTTCTTGCACCCTTAGCCTTCTCAAAACAACAACCCTTATTCCATTGTCTCAATCCATCATTAGGAACAAGAAAATCTTGAAGAACACCGTACAAGGTAAATGTTACACCCCGTAAGTCCAGGACATGTTTAAGAGAATGTACGTAAGGAACTCAAGACTTGAAAAGGGTACGAAAGGAAGAATTGTTTTTCCGACGGAAAATCTTCCGAACGTCGGAAAGGAGAAATGTTCGTTGGTGAGAATTAGATTCTCAAAATGCATTATTTGAAGAGTATGAAACTTATTAACATTATGGAAATTTATTTTTTACGGATTTGGTCATGTGGGGCCCACCCGAGGAATTTTTACGTTTTGTGGGGCCCACGAGGGTTACAAAATTTTATGGACGAATGGGAGGGCGACACGTGGCACCCCACAATGGTCTTGGACGAAAATTTCAAGGATAGAATGGTCATTTGACCATTGTATAGATGAGCAAGTCTTGCTAGGCATTGGCTTGATTATATTGACTAAGTCAAAAGTCAAGAGAGCTTGATAATATTGACCACATCCTAGCCTTCCATTTGGATTTATCCTAGCCTTTGATTTATTTATATATACTACTACTACTACTACTAGTAGCAAGACATCCCACACTTAGAAAAATTAGCCAAGAACTTGTGTGTTCTTTTAGGAAGCTCTCGGCTTTGAGGCATCACCCACAAAAAAAAAATTCAATTGTTGTCCATTATTCACAAGACTTTAACCCAAGGTCCCTAAGGGTATTGTAAGTATATCTCAATAGAAAGATCCCGGAAAAATCGCATTTTTACGTTAGTCGCAAGGCGAAAACCCAAGGTGTTTTTCAACTTTGAAGTTGGAAATAGAAGAGGAGTTGTTCACAAGCTTCTAAGGGTTGCAAATAGCGGATTGGAACGTCAAGAAAAGGAGTTGGAGTTGCTAAGGATCGACTTAGGGTTTTGGATCATTTTGAGCTTAAGGAGGTAATAATCTCCGTCTTGCTATTAAAATTCAAGATTTCATGTTGTAGTAGTTAGAAATGATCATGTGGATTATATTATGAAGAATGATATGTGTTATGGAATATTTGGATGGAATCCGAAAAGTTGCATGATTTAGCCTTTAAGATTGTAATTCAATTTAGTTACTAGTTTAGTCGTCGCATGTTATCTAAAGAATTGATTAAGGTGGTTATAATTGCTAAGTTGTTTATTACTATATAACATGTTAGACCTAAGAAGTTGGATTGAAAAAGAATTGGAAAGGACTTTGTATTATTGAATAAGTTAGCCGAGAATGGCCTTGATTAAGGACTTAGTTGGTATTAATTGTGGGCGGAATTTTACGTATTGTAAGGCGTGTAATCCCTTTGATTGGTTGTTGTATTGAGCCTTAAATGTGGCGTGTTTGGTTATTGAATTCGCCTTGAAAAGGTGGCAAAGTATGTAGAAACAAAGGAAGTCTTTGTCAGATTTTATAGAATTTAGTGACTTTGCACTTAGAATATTCTACGTTTGAAGCTAGAGGTTTAATGGACGTATTACGGTCATTATAGGTTGAAGTACTAAGTATAGCGTATTCTACTTGAAGGATGGAATAGCTATCAAGGTTGAGGTACTTTGGAGCATTTTGCTATTTGTCGATAATCGTCGCGAGGTATGTGAACCTCTTCCTTCTTTTGACATGATTCTATGTATGGAATATACATGTGGTATTATTTCATGATTCCTTCTACTCTTAGAAGTTAAGAGGTATGTATGTTGATTTACTCTACGTAAGGGTTATGTCTAAGTTATCCTAAGTTCTTACCAAGTCTTATGGGGGATGTTGGTAAGAGTCGTTA